>CM063298.1:2707500-3907500 GCA_032173965.1 Sitta carolinensis | reverse complement strand
TGTTCTGTTGTCTGTGAGTATCACCTCAACTTTTTCTTTATCAAATATTATTCCAAGGAAGCTGTGAAAGTGGGAAATACAATGATATTTTAAAACAAAACACTGCAGTCAAATTCATGGTGTCCATAGAAATAGCTGTCTTTGGAGATCTGCTCAGACATTATTTTTCAGGAAAAAAACAAGTTTTGGTAGATAATTTTTCATTATTAGGCTTTTATTGAGGGATACAGAGGGCTAAAAAGATTTGGTGGGTCATTAAAATAAGTACAGATCTGCCACTGTGGGGTTTTAAACACAAAATTAAATCCTGGCCTCTTGGAAGGGGCCTCACTTGCTTCCTTTGGGCCCCAAGCTAATTTCAATGCTAGTTTTAGAAGGGTAAAGACTACACTGATTTTAATTTTACAATGTTTCTTTTAGCGTGCAGACACTGAAATATTCAATTTCTTTTGCTAAGGGTTTCATTAAAGGAAGCTGTGCTCTTCCACGGCTGAAAATTTGTGTGATAAATGCCATTTTACAAACACATGAGGTGATGATGATCCCTCAGATATTGCAAAGCTACACTCTGAAAACATTGGTGCTTCTTGTTTTTCCCTTTAGCAGTCAGACAAATGCTTCAGCTTTTCATCACTTCCACAAGCCTGGGCTGAAAGGACAGTAGCAAACGTGCAGGGAGAATATTGTGATTTGCACCATAAAGTTGTGCCAAGGTGAAAGGAATATACAGGCTCAAATGATCCCTTCCCCTGAGGCTTTTGTGATTTATTTTAATATTTTCTAAGGTGAAGTGCTGGATCCAAGCCTTGCTACCAGCCAGCATCTTTCATTTCAGGCAAAAAAACTTTAACTTATGTCTTCCTTGGCCACTGTCCCTTCAGATACTGGTGATTTCAGCACAGCAGGGTTTGGCTGTGGGAAGTCTATCACTGCTGTCATAATGTGCTGCTCTGTGGTACTGCATCCACCTCTGCCTGCTCTCCTCTCAAGGGATGTGTGCCAGGGTTAGACTGAACAGTGTCTCAGTTTTGCAGCCTGAGGAAATGACCATGGTTTGCAGTGTTTCTGAGAGGACCATTAAAAGCGCCCAATTTGCCTTGTGGGCAGCAGGAATAAACCTGTATGAAGTACCAGTGTGGAGTAGCTGAGACTGTGGATGGCACCTCCATGACATTTCTTTCTCTCATTGTGGCATTTGAAAAAAACTCCCCCAAAGGCAAGCTGGGGGGCCTGGTTATGACATCTTGGCTCTGAAGCTGGCTAGTTGTGATTGCAGGGATCTGCAGCCTGCTCTGGGTTAGTATAAACACATCTTTTAACTTGTAAGAAACCCACTGTGTTTCCTTGAAGGATATCAGCAAGTTTGTAGGCAAACCTCAGCTGCTTTTCTTCTGAGGGCTTGGTCTCCCAAAGAAGATTCTTGTGAGTCTTTTCTCAAGTCCATGAATTCAGTGGCAGCTGAAGGTATTTGGCAGCTTAGGGTACCAGTCACTCCTTGGGGCTGCAGAAGGCAGCACTGCACTGTGGACAGGTCACTGTAACCACCAGCTCTGTGCCACTGGGCTCTGGCTGGTGTTGCTTGTGCTGCCTGAGCTCACAGCCCTGCACACAGCTCGTGCGGCTCTAGGGGAAGGGAACAGTGAAATGTGAAGGGCTGAAAATTACCTCAAGAAATTTTCCACCTTCCCCATCAGCCCCCCACTGCAGATCAAAGTTATCTAGGATGTTCCTTTTCCTTAGTGTAGGAGGGATTCTCACTTCAGCTTGTCTGAGACCAGGACCACAAGGCCTGGGAAGGGAAGAGTGAATGGAGAAGATACTCATCAGGACCTGCTTCTTCTGGTGACACCAGATGGCAGTTTCTGAAGCAATTTTTACTTTAGGTGCCTCCAAACTCTGTAGAGTCAAGAATTAGAGCAAGCAATACAGGTCAGTTAAAATGGCTATATAATTTTAATTGACATAATAAAGACCTATGTATAGTATTATTAATTTTTTTTCATGCAATAAAATAGGACAGGAATTAATCTCAGCTAAGCAACCAGTCTGTTGTACTTCCTTACTTGCTACAATGAGTTTTTTTCTATGCAATGAGATTTTCTAGCATAGAAATGCTGAGAGTAGAGGAAGATGGCCATGCTTTCTAGATGGCCCAAGTATGCTGATGTGCAGTACTTTACTGAGGGCTAACCAAAACTAAAATATCCTGTCTATATCTACTGTGCAGCTCCTCCAAGTCAGTGTGATGGGCAGAGCCTGGTTATTATATCTGTTCTCCATCTGTCCCTTCCTCCGTCATCTTCGCTGTCGTTAATTGTTAACGTCTGCCCTGAGAGATTGCCTCTTAGCACAATGCTGATGGGATCTTTCCATGGAGGATTAAGGCTGGAGTGGATTGGCAGGAGACAGTATCCTTGCTGTGGGAAGTTTGCCGGATGTGTGCAAGCTTGGTGCTGCTGCTCTTCCAGTTAGTCCAGTTCATCTCTGGACATGGGCAAGGGTCAGTTGCAGCTCCATGACCTCTGACCAGTACATCAGGCCAGACGTGGTCTGGTCTGGGTTTGGGAGAGGCTGCCTGCACCCAGGTGCTGCACATGGCCTTCGAGGAGACTTCCTGTCTGTTTACATCAGCACCATCCCATGGAGGTGATTTCACACCTGACCACTGTGTGGCCACAAGGCTTTAATCAAGGCAGTGACAATGCTAGCAGAGTAGTGGGAGTGCTAGCAGGGGGAGTCGAGATGTCATTTCATACCATGTCATGCTCCCCAGGTGGTTAATGTGTCTGTAAATCACACAAGTGCTTTCCTGTGGCTTTGCTTTCTGCTACTGTCTCAGCTGCCAGGATTTCATGGGACAGAGATCTCAGCTTGTGGCAAAAGCATGGCCTCCTTTCCCCATAAAGGTACTTGGTATGCTTTTCCAGTGCCCTGAAGTTTAAACTGAGGGCCCTGCTAAGCTCTCTGCATCCAGGCTCTGAGAGATTTTGTTTTGTTTTGTTTTATCAACTTTGCTCTCAATGGAGTCTGTATTTTTTCCTGTGTCTGCACAGGGAGCATGGGAATATATCCCATGGCATCCCCTTACCTGGTTGTCTCCCAGTCTGCTCCTGGGGAGCCCTTGGAAACCCCTGTTGCTCTTTCCCAAAGGTGATATGTTTCCTGCAATAACCAAAAGGTATCTGCTACCTTGAAAGGGCAACCTGGGACATAGAAGCAGAATTGCTGCTGGCTGTCAGTAGCACAGGTAGTGACTCTCTTTTTCCATATTCAGGACAGACTGGCAGGAACTTTCTGTGCTTTGAAGCATCTCACCAGGGAGGGTTTCCATGTGTGTTGATGCTTTCTACAGCTACAGCAGTTGCAAAAAAAGTCTTCTCCCAGTCTAGATGGAAGCCTTTGTATCTAATTAATCTCAGACTCTGAATCTTAAAGATAGCCAAGTAAAACCAGCAGAGTTTGCACCAAAGGGCTCAATTTTTTTGGCTTCCTGAAGGGGCTGTCAAGAGATGTTCACAGCATTTAGAAGCATTGTTGGATTTATTCACTTATTTATTTATTTTTGTATGAAAATCTTACTGGCTGGTATTCCCATGTCCCTTTTAAGCCATTTGAGATGACGTTTCTTTTGTTTCTTTCATTAAAACTATTTTTATCCCTGTTCATGGGACTGTACAAGTAGGAATAAAAACACTGCTTGGAATTTCCTTGCCCATCCTATCTGTTCTTCATCCCCAGCTCTTTTCAGCTCTCCCCAGCTCTCCCCCCTTCCCTCTCCAGCTTGCCTTGAAGGGCTGGGAAAGCCGGCGCTGTTGCATTCTGTTGCCTGTCTGATTGTTGTGGGGTTGTGTTTGTGTGGGGAAGGTCACGAGACAAAAAGACCACCAGGCAGGGGTGGGTGGGGGGGTGTTCAGTCCCTTTCCATTCAGGCCTTTTGGCAATGGGTGGGAAGAGTCTTGTTTGCATGACAGGATTTCAGGGGGCCATTGCTTTTTGTTTAGGTTTCTTCCACTGCTGCTGCAATGGGCCCTGGAGGGCTGCAACAAAAGTAGAGCTTATATTATGGGATTCATGGGGCTGAAGCAAAGCTGTCATTGCAGAAGTGACTGAGCCTGACCAGCCACTGTGCTCTTGCAACCTGGAGACTCTCAGCAATTGCTCTGGCTGGGGTGCTTGTGCCATATCCAGTTGTGGCTCTGGTGGGAGCTCTGACTCTTGTGGCCTGAGATCTTTAATGGGATGAATGCTCTGGAAGTGTTCTGTCTGTGGAATGAGGGTTGGAATGCAAGGGGACAGCTCCACAGACCTGCTACAGTGGCTATGCTTCCCTGAGTATTTATGAGACTTCCAGCCAGTGACTTTTTTTGCAGCATCTGCCTCTTTCCCTGCTATTAGGTCAATATTTTTGAGAGCATTCTTGTGTTTAGACAGTGCTTACTTCCTCATCATCCCTGTGAGAAGCTGAGCTGCTGTCCCTGAGTGCAGCTTTCCCCTCACCCAATCCTTAGAAAGAAGCTCAGTCTATATTTACCACTGGTGTGCACAAAGGCAAACATTGTCAGGGACTCATTGTAACTGTCCCAATTACCCTGATTTCATTTGCATAAGAAGATTGACTAGCCTGTGGTGGTGGCACTGCCTTGGCTGTCTGATATGGGATGCTGTCATTTGGGAAGCAGGACAGAGCTGGAATCCCCAGGCTGGATGTGGGATAGAGAGAGGGTGGCTGTTTTGGTCCCTACCAGCATGGGTGCCACAGCAGCCCTTCCTGGAAGGAGGATAACTTGTCAGATCTCAGGCACTGCAAGTCCCTAACCATGTCTGATTCAGACCTGAGAGCTTCCAGCTTCCCAAAGATGCAGATTTCAGGTACCCCAAGCATGCCTGAGTGTCTGGCAGTCTCACACGAGTAGATCCTTCCCCTGCATAGTGTGTATGTGTGTATTTATCTATTTTTTGTCAGTAGGTGTTGACCCTGCTTGAATGCTTCTAGACTAAGCAGTGACCTGCCGTGTGTTTGTCACTTCCCTCAGGCACATGTAACCATTCCTCCTTGTGTTTGGATTTTTTCCAGAAAGGTAGCTGTTCCTGCAGGCAGGCACTAAAGCAAGAGGAAAGCAGCTGGAATGGAGCAGAAGTCAGGAAGCAGGCTGAAATGGTATGATCTGTTGACCCAAAGCAAGAGCTAGTGCTGGTAGGACTTGCTTGCACTGCAGCAGCTGCCCAGCTCTTACTCCTCTCACTTGGTTGAGAATGATTCATATTTTCTCTTCCTTCCCCCTAATACCACGTGTAACATGAACTCCCTGTGCCCAGGCTGGCAGATGGAAACCCAAAACTCTCTTCCGTTTGCAGTAATAGTTCTTCATGGGCTCGACTGGCCTGTGAAGCTGCAATGTTCAAGCTTGTGAGCTTTGGCAGAGCCGCCTTTCTGTTCCCCTGCCTGTTACTGTGATGTAGATAGAAACACACAGTAACACACACAACAGGTGTTCAGGTAGAGAAGAAGAAAGGAAGGAGATTCTAGTTTATTGTTGACCTCGTATCTATAAGTTTCTGGACAGTGATCAGAGATTGCACAGAGAGGTTACCACCTCTCCATCTCCACTGGTCACTTGAGAAGTCTATCAGGTGATATCTTTTACAAAGGAATGTAAACATGATTCTTGTTTATTTTACAATTCATGAGAACTGACTCTACTATACTAAAACAAATCAGAAGGCTTATTTACAGGGACAACACCTGCCCCTGCTGTGTGTGTGCCTGCGTAGCCCCACATCCATGTCTTCATCTCCCTGCTGCTTCCAGGAGAACTCTCACTCTTGGACATCTTTCCTTGCTGCTTGTGGATATCACCAAGCTTAGCATGCTTCATGGAGATCCTTTGAGCTTTACTCCATCTTACCCCATCCTTCAAAATTCCCCCTCTAGTATTTGGCAATTTAAAATTTTTATTGGTTGGTTATTAGGTGGCAATACAGGCGTGTGTCATGGAGGTGGCTGAAGTACAGGCAGCTCATCTCAGCTAGAGTAGTGTTTTAAGCCTCTTGCATCCTTGTGTGAGTTACTTTGTCTCTGCAAATTACTTTGGTAATTTGTAATTTAGTAATTACTTGGGTGAATTACTTTGCCTGTTTCCCAGTTCAGAAGTGGAACTCTTTATGAAGGAATACCAGTGTGAATCATAAAGAGCAAAGATTATAGTTTCAAAATGTGCTATGTCCTAGAGACCTGATTGCTAACAGCCAGAACCCAAGTCTCTGTCCTTATATTTTTGGACCTCTCTGAGAGGGATTGATGATCCAGCCCAGATTTCTCAGGAATTCCTTTGTTCTTTCTTTGGCAGGACATGGAACAGGGAAAGAAATCCTTATGCGTTTCCTCAGATAAGATGCTGCTTGTGCTCTGACTCCAGGACACTCACATTTTTTGCCTGAAATTACCCACATTGGTATTGTTATGTTTGCTTGGAGTAAGGAACATCAAAAAAGAAAGGGGCAGAACAGAGTCTCAAGTTGGGGCACAGATGGGTCCCTCATGGTTCCTCTAGCAACCCTTCAAAAGCCAGTTTGTATGTTTGACTTCCCTGATGTGTTGAAAAGGCAAAGTAGGGTCAAGTCTCGCATTTAAATTTGGGTTCTTTACATTGTGTTTGTTTTTGCAGGGGGGGTCCTACCTTCTACTGCATTTCTATGACCTCTCATTTTAGCTTATGTGTTAGTGGGGTCTATTTATGAGCAAGCAAAACACATGCTCCAGACACTGAATTAGCTTTAAAATGGTTGTTCCTAACAAATATGAAATGAAATATTATGATTTAAGGTCTTACACTATCCCTTTTAAGCTGAGTCACTGTGTCCTTTGCTTTGCATTGGGAAAATAGGTTTGGCACATGTTCATGCAGGGAGAACTGATAGACCCAGGAGGAAAACAGAGATACTGGCCACCCAGAAAGGATGGGATGGCATCCAGTTTTCAACTCTGCCAGTTGAGGTTCAAGTAATAAGATGTGCCCTTTTAAAATGCTTTGTTTTCCTCAGCTGTTCAAAGGGTGGATGAATAATAATACAGAAAGGAGTTTTTTTGGTTGTTTGGCTGGTTGTTTGTTTTTTTTGTTTGTTTGAAATTTTTTTTTGTTTGAAATTCACACAGTGTTTGAAAAACACTGTGTTTTCCTTTTCAAGTAAAATATTTAAATTGATTTGAGCTGAACCATTTGGGCACTCTGAACAGGAATGTAAATGACAGTTTTCAAGGAAACATTTTGAAAATGGCAATGTCCAGTGCTTTGGCCTTTTAGAATCTGAAGGAGTTTCAAAACAATCAATATTCAAATCTAAGGCAAATTCTCAGGAAAGTCTTGGCATGACTGAAATCTCAGGAAATCTCTTTGCTTGGAAAAGTTTTGTTTTGAAAAAATGTACCCTTGCTTTGTAAGTGGGAGAAAAGCCCTGCAAATAAACTGCAAATAACACCGCTGATTGGCAGTATCATGCATATAAACTGCATCTTGTCCCACCCTTGGAGCAGTATAACACTTGCATCTCTTGGGCTGCTGCTTGTAATTATCCTGGTGCTTTATCTTATTGGCCGTTTCCATGTCACTGATTCAGTTTTGCTACAGCTCCTTTTGATGGGGGCAGTCTGACCTTTGGTGGCTGCTGTTTAATTTGCTCTGGGTTCATGAGAATTTGTTGGCTGGGAGCAAAGGAGGTGCCTATGGTGGGGGGATTATACAGGGACAGACGATGGTGGCACTGTCTGCTCGAGGCAGCTTTTCTGCTCCTGGATTAAAGTTCATGCTGTGTTACTTTTTGTCTCTCTAAGGCCCTGTCAAGTCCATGTGGGAAGCTGTTCCGTCTGCACTATTTCACTTTGTGCTGCTCAGCTCTGTCCCTGCCTCATTTCTCCTCCCTCTTTCCCCTTCCATTCAAGCGGCATCTTTCAGTCTTTCCCATTCAAGGTCTGTCTTTGCTCTCTGCCCTGTGTAAAAGTTCCATGCCCTCCCTACCATTCATCACCTCTTGCTCATTCACCTCCCTGCTTTCCTTTCTCCATTCATCTGGGTTTCCCTCAGCTTGTCTGGGCTGCCGGCTCCTCCTGCCCCTCCGGCAGTCCTCCTTTTGTGTCTTTGCACTCCCTTCTCCGTGGCCAAAGCTCGGCAGTCTGCAGTGTGCTCTGCGAGGATGCTCTTCTAGAAGCTGATGAGCAGATTAATCCTCAGTGCAAGCCTGGTGGGACTGTTTTGGGTGGATATGTCTCTCTAGTTACCCTGCAGGTGAGATTTCTTATCCCCCCACTTCCTGGAGATGCAGCATGATGCACGAACAGGAAGAGTATTACAATTTCCTAACCTTCCTGTTCAGTCTGGTCTTTCTGTCTCTCCCTCCTGGCTTGTTTTTCCTTTGTTTGCAGAAGTTGCATCTCATCTATTTGGGAAGTTGTTTGGATTTCCTCATTCCTGATGAACATAACATGAATTTTCTTAATTATGCTGGCTCTGTAATTATGGTTGCTGCCTGTGTCTCCTCTGCTTCTTTCTTTTAAATCATCTGCTTGGAGGCTGTATCAGTTTTGTCAAGCCATCTCTGCACTCCAATATGTGTTTTAAGTGTTCCCCAGGGAACAGAGCTAGTGAATTGTATTAGCCAGGGCTTGTTTTTTCTGGGTCTCAATGCAGCCACAACCTGTGGTGTAGACACAGGAAATATGGACCACAGCCTTTGCCAAACATTTCCCAGCTCTTGCTGAGCACCTGGTCCCCTGCAGCTCCCACAGTGCCCGGAGTGGGCAGACATTGCCCCGTGGTATTGGAGGAGCAGGTCTCTGCTGCAGTGTGGCAGCAAAACAAAGTGGGAGTCTGCTGGCCTGTGGGTGCCCAGGGGGGGGGCTTCAGCTTTGAATGGTTAAACTGCGTTCAAGCCAGTCTGGTCAAATAAAGGGGGAGTATTAGAGCTTGGGAAGAGTGGATAAGCTTGGAGGAAGCAGGTGCTCTGAAAGCTTGTGTGCACCCTTGTGCCTGTGGGAAATCTGATCAGTTCAGGAAAGGAGGCAGAAGTGAGGTGGAGACAGGCAAGGAGAGGGGCTCTGTGTGTGCATGTTCGACTGACAGGAAGAGCTCTCTGTTGTGTGGGAGGCTGTGAAAGGACCATCCACTGCTGTCTCATGAGGCTAAAAGGAGCCCCTGATACAGCCTGGTGGGACCAGGCTCTGGGAGGACTTGTCGATTCTCTGAGAAGGACTCCTTCCCCTGATAACTGTCTCAAAGTGGGATTTCAAACCCTGCTGTGGTTTGTTGTCAGGCTGGTGAGTGTGTAAAAGAGATTCCTTGTTCATTGTGCTTGTGCCCCACAGAGACATTGGACCTGGCAGGGCACATCTAGCCCTGGGCAAGCCCTGCATCTTGTCACCTGCAGGCAGAAGTCTCTGCTCCAGCAAGGCTTGGGCTGGGAACCCTGCACGAACAGCACTTCTTCCTATGAATTTAGTTGCATTCCTGTTGTGGAGTTTATTTAGTCATGATTTGCTTTGAAACGTCAGACACATTTTCTTTCTGTTTGAAAGTTTGTGCAGAGAGAACTCTGGAAACACTGTCCCTTGTATCCAGTAAGAGCATATAGGAATCCAAAATGCAGCTTGATTTTTCTGATTTGTGGTTTTGCAACTTTGGCATTTGGACAAATCTCTTCTATCCTTAAACCAAAGCATATTTGACGTAGCAGACACTGGTAAAGTGCAAACACTGCAGAAATTACTATTGCAGTTCAGTGCAGGGAACCTGCAGTCTGGGTGTCGTCCAGGAATTATTTGGATAGATCACCAAAGAAACAATACAAACCACCACAGCTCCCAGCAGTCTGTCTCCTTCCTGCAGCTGTAACTCCTGTGATCACCCCAGAAAGATGCCAGTCAGGATTTCTTGTTCTCAAGCGTTTAAATGGTAGAAGTTAGAGAATAATTAATGCTTCCAGCTCTAGGCTGCATTTGGAAGCAGCCCGTCTGCAGTACCTTTGAGATGGCTGTGTTGTTGCAGTGCTTACAAAGCATTGCAGGGAATCATGTGATACCTCTGTCTGCTCTTCACAAGGCTGGATTAAACTTCTGCTCCAGTTTAGCTTGGAAAGCAGAGTTTCTTTGGTAGCTTCTAGTCCCCATGACTGAGCAAAGCCAGTTGTAAGACCAGTATAAGTTCAATACCTTTCCCAGTCTGTTTAGCAGAAGTTTTGCTCCATGGTTGTTGCTGGAACAGAAGTGTGGTTTGACTTCCAGTACAGGTGGGTCATTTTGGCTACACGTGTGCTATGGCACTTGTTAGCTGGAGCTTTAAATGCATCTGTTTAGCTTGAGCTTTTCTGAACCCTAATAGTTTGCTGTCAAGTCAAAAGAGAACTGTTGGGATGATCCAGTCTCTCCTAATATAGACAAGAAGGTTTTCTGAGTGATCTTCTGCTTGACCTCAACCATACCTCATCTCCTAGAAGAACTTGCAATTTAATTGTAAAACTTCTGGTGAAGTTAGTGAGACATTTCACTTGTTTATAGTAAAAATAATCAACTTACTCTAATCTAAGGCTGTCCAGTTTGACTTCTAGCCCCTAGATGTGATTATGCCTTTGTCTTGGTAGAGATTCCTGTACTGCCAAATTTGTTCCTCTGGACAGCAATCAAGTCATTGCTTAACCTTCCCTTTCATAAGGTAATGAATTGAGCCTGTCACTGCAGCCAGTCAGACTGTAAAAGATGCCAAAGGGTAATGTCACCTCATTTACAAACCTGCAGGTCATGTTTCCTTTTTTGCAGGCAGTATTACCTTGAGACCACTCACTACAACAAGCAAGGGTTTTTTCCCCAGCCAGGAGTGGCTGCTGCTGAAGATGGCATTCCCCACCCTGTATACTGCCTGGCATTCTTGGCTCCTATCCAGATGGCTTTCTGTTCATTTTTAATGTCATATATATTGTTTGCAAGTACGCAGATTTAACAGAAGACCTTGCTCACTCTTAGTGAGTTGCTGCTTTAACTCATCTGTGAGCATGATACAGACTTTTCCTTAGTTTGCTCCAAAGTCACTAATGAGAATTCTGTAGGAGGAAGAATGAATTCTCATGGGACCCCATTAGTGGCATTGCCATGTGAAGGTGGTTCTCTGGCTGAGATTTATTTTTGAGACCTGTCAAATAGCCAGATTTCAGCATGTTGAGTGTGTGACAGCCTGAGTTTGTGTCACAGTAAATCCTTGGTGATGTCAGATACCCTGCAGAAATCAGTCATACCAGTGACCTTGGCTTATGATCTGCACCCAGTTTGTGTTCTCATCCAGATATATCAGCTGGACATAATCTATTTTATATGGCCTATTCTGACTGATATTAGACCAGTCCTCCTCCAAGTGTGTGTTACTCAATATCAGTCATTTGTTCCTTTGCTGTGGGTTGCTGTTAGACCAACAAGACCTGCTGTATCCCATTAAATTCTTGCTGGGCAGTTTAGGGAGCAGGGCGTGTGCCTGTCACTGTGGTTGCACAGGAGTTTTGGAGCCATGGTTGGAAGGGCTATACTGCTGATTCAAAACTGGAAGAAGGGGAGCAAACAGATCTTGATGTTCTTCCAGTGTTCCCAGACTTGGAGAAAATCAGTATTTGTAATGTCTTTGTAAAACCTTTTGGATGAAAGTTACCTTGATCTGCTGATTCAATACTAACTTCAGCAGCTGCTGTGTAACATTCTCCAGAGTTACTGCTGGGACAGAAAGTGCATCATCATTATCATGTGATAGAGATAATTCATTGGGCTTTTGTCCACATATAGAACAGAAACATTTCAAATCCTGACTCTTTCACACTGATATCACCTATGCAACTTTTTCCAGATAGTATCAGACCAAAAACCTGTTTTGAATGAGAAGACTCATCTGCTTCATCTGTACTAGCATAGATGCAGCTGTGACAGGAGTCATTATCCATAGCAGTGAATTTTACAGAAATTTTATGTATGATTAGTTGACCCAGGGGTAAGCAGGGATCTGACTGAAGGAACATGGCCTGAAATACAGCCCGCACTGTACAGCTCTTCCCACTGTTGTGTGTCAGTTTCTGGTTTGCTTTGGGTTTTATTAATATTTTCTTTGTAGCAGTAGTCATTAGAGCCTGTCTGTCTCTCAGTTGTGAGGTTGACTGTGCGTGCTTATGTCTTCTTGTGTTGAGTTATGTAATCCAAATCAATGCAGCATCTCACCCAGAGTGTGTTGCATGTTGGATCTGAACCCCTCATGATGCAGAAGCCCTGAGATGTAATTAATATTAATAGAGAATTTTGAGATTTTCCAGTCAGACATGTCTAAACCCACATAAACAATAATTATGTGGTGGTGAATGAGAATATCACGTGTCTTATGATACTATGGATATTGCTATTTTCAGCTTTTGATATTTAATGCCTTACACCATCCAGATGAAAAGAGGGGTTTTTTTTATCTAGACTGCAGAACTCATTGCTTCAGGAGATTGTGGAGGCCTAAAAGCTGGGGTAATTCAAAAGGGAGAGCAAGAGGTTGGGCATTCATACATTAAGAATGTTGCTGCCAGTGCTGACAAGCAGTTCTGCAAAGTTATAAACTCCTTGCCTCAGGATTTTAGAAGATTTTAACTGTTCAGGTGAGTTCGGTCACAGCAATCACTAGGTGGTCTCTTGTTGGCTTCATCTTGTCCACAATCTCAGGAATGAGAGAGAGCACCAGAGCTTGGGCTGGTGCTGTTGGATACATGACTCACTAGTCTGAGTTGAAGCTTGTCCAGCCTGCTACTGCAGCTGAGACAACTACCCATGTAGGAATGTGCCACGAGGCCAGTGCTGGATCAAGATTAAAAATAATATTTTCACCTAAAAAAATCCCACCTGCGACTTTTTAGAGTGCCTCAGCTTCTTTCCATTAGTCTTAATGCACTGCCATAAATAATAAAACAGGAAGAAGCAGAGCTGGAGAAGGCTCAGTCTATAAACATGTCTCTTTGCATTAAGCTTTGTGGTGTAATAGAGGGCATCTCCTGCCACCCATGCTGTCTCGTTAATCATGTAATTATCTCCCTCACTTTCAGTGCTGCATCTCCTTCCCTGTCAGTGCTGCTGGTAATGGAGCTTCTATTTCCCCTGGCTTCTTTCTGGGGAGCAGCTCTGGTTTCAAAGCTAGCACAGTGGTATATTTTGAATAATTTAGTTCCATGTGGCTTGAACACTGTCTGTAATTCCCCAGCTGAGACTAGAGGCTGATTTCTGGAAGTATTCTGCCAGGAGGCTGATTTGGAGAGAGGCAGTGAGATCACTCAGAGTAGTGGGATATCAAGGTGGCTGAGGACTGAAAGCTCACTCAGTGGATTCTGTGAGCACTTCTCAGCTCTGTCCTCTCCCAGTGTCTTAGTAAGGACTTGAAGCAAGAAACCCACAGGCAGAGGATAGATAAGGAGGAGAGTTGTGTTAAAAATGAGCATGGAGACAGAACATGTATTTGGGTGCCTGGCTGAGCATGATAGGCTTCCCCTGCAAACTGCGGGTCAGAAATTACTGGGGTCTCCAAGTGCAGGATTTGCTTGGCCTGTGGTGGTTATGGACCAGGGGTATGACCTCTGTAGAGCCAAGAAGTTCAGTGTGGTGTCCAGCTGTCACTGGCTATGGAAGGTATGATAGGTTTCTGCACCTGAAATCTCCTCAGGCCATCTCTGTTCACAGTGTCCCTGTGCTGCTTGGCCTGGTGGCTTGGCAATTGCCCTTTGCCATTGCAGCCATCATCCAGCCACACTCTTTCTGCACATCCCTCACTGTGCTGGATCACACGAACATGGGTGTGGTGCCTGTGCCCTGTAGATGGGGAGGTCACAACACCACACAGGTCTGTGGGCTCACTCCAGCAATCTTGGCAGTACCAAAAATCAAATCTGGCTCCAAGCCCTCTTTCCTGTCTTCCTCAGAATTGAGTAGTGGCATACTCCTAAATCTTTTGATTCTCTCATTCTTGTTGAATCTGTGCTTCCACTGTCTGTTTAGATGAAGTGCTTCTGCAGAAGGTAACAGATGGTAGTAATGTAGGTCCCTTCCTTGTCTTTATGCCTAAGACAGTAAGAGAAATAAATTAGAACAGAAATGCCTCTATAGATTGGCCAACTTGCTCATGAACCTGGTCTTTCAGGCTGTTCTGCTCTTCAGGGGAAAGGGAATCTTATACTAGCCCCCTCCATCTCCACTTTGCCATGTGCTGCGTGCAAACACCCTTACCCAAATCCAGGTGACAGGCCCTCCTCCCTGGAGTGCTGAGCTGGGCATCTCTGTGCTCTCACTGCAGCTTTCCTGGGGAGCAGGTGTACCTGGGAGCACTGCTTGGTGAGGGAATATCCACTGTGCTTAGAAGCAATCTGGCTTTTGAGAGCTGGCTGATGTTTCCAGCCCTCGGGTTCACCCCAGGTCAAAGCAATTTAACATGCCCTAAAAGTACTGCTGGACAGCCCTTAATCACTTTATATTGTCTGGGCAGTGGTGAGTAAATTCATTATTTACAGTGGAGGCGAGTGTGCGTCACTAGAGCCAGCACTAACGTTTTAGCACGTGTTCAGGCAACTCGGATGAGGTGGCTTTAAATGCTGGGAAGCTGAATTTCAGGGTGGAGGGATATGCATTTACCTCTGACTGGCCTTCCTCTCTGCTGGATCAGGGTGTCTCCCATACACTTCTCACCTTTGGAAGAGAGAGCACGATCATTAAGCATCCCTAGACTGCAGAGACTATGCCACCTAACATCTGAGCTTCATCCAGCAAAGCTCATAGTGATTTCTGAAATCCTTGGAGATGAAAACATGTTGCATGCTATTTCCTTTCTAGCGGAAAAGGGCCTACATGTAAATAAAAAACAGGCCAACTATTGAGAGCTCTTTTCTGGTGGGAAATTAATCAGGAGTTGTCATCTCCTGATTAATTCTCCTGAGGAGAAGCTAAAGCTTCAGGGCAATTTCTTTGCAGAATCTCCTAGTCTGGGTCAGAGCTGGTGTCTGTGCCAGGAGGCCTGACACTGCCAGGCCAGTCTCTCCTGAAAGTGGAGACACCACCGGCCCTTAAAATTACTCAGATTTTAAGGAACTGGTCCAACTCAAGGCCAATTTCCAAATTAAATGAAGTTGCTTGGAGCCTTGCCCACTGGCAAGACAACTGTGACTTCAGTGATGTGGAGAACAAAGCCCTTCAATGAGGAAACTATGGGTGGTAGCAAACTCTGTTCCTGCAGTCCTAAAGCCAGCCAGGGCTCCTCCTGGTGTGCCCAGTTCAGCTGCTGGCTCTCCAGCTGCTCCAATGCCCCTGGGGCTGTTTGCCATGGGGACAGGAGCAGCTGCCTGCACTCTAAAATGCACGAGTTTTCCCAAGACGCTCATTGTCTGTCTGCAGCACCAGCCTCCACCCTACTTGCTCACTCAACCGTGGCTGATGTGTCTTTAATTAAAGAAGAGGAACAATTTGAGATTTCACTTTCTTTCCTCAACCGAATTTCCTATTTTCATCACAGTTTGGGAGGTCCCCTCACCTTACTTTTGTCTTGTAGTTTTGCTGTGGGACCTTTAGTTTGTGATGAGTCTCCTCTAATATAAGGAAGAAAGAGGAGAAAAACAGCTTGTTTTGACCAGGGAATTAAGATCCTGGGTCAGATGGCTGCTACGGTCATTAACATATTTACATTTTTGCTTAAGAGCCTGGTTGAGGATCAAGGGAGTTAAGGGTGATTGTCATTGAAATGCGGAGGAAACCTTGCATGAAATTGCCGTTGGTGTCTATTGTCTGGGGAACGAGGCAAACGGCTCCCTCATCCCTGATCCCTTGTGTGCCCGGGCTCCTGGACGGGCAGAGGAGCTGTGCCGCGGGAAGGCCCGCGGGGCCGGTGCTGTGGGAGCTGTGCTGCCCCTGGGGCTGGGGCTGGGGCTGGGGCTGGGCTCAGCACGGTCCCGCCGCTGCCTCCGGGCACGGCGAGACCCCGCTGCAGGGCCGGGCCGGGGGGGATTGGCCCCGAAGGACATCCTCATGGAGAAATTCATGAAGCGGCTAGCAAAGGTCAGTTGCCTCTTTTATAATTGATGGAGCTGAGTGTTTCGAGTCTGCTGTCCCATGCTTTTGCAGTGGTGCAGCATCACCAGGAGTGCCGTGTGTAGTTTTGGGCGTCGCATAATGAAAAAGACATGAAGCTGTTCGAGACTGCCCAAAGGAGGCCATGAGGATGGTGCAGCGTCTTGAGGGGAAGCCATGTGAGGAGTGGCTGAGGTCGCCTGGTTTGTGCAGCCTGAAGAGGAGACTGAGAGACCTCACTGGGGTCTTCAGCGTCCTCACGAGGGGCAGTGAAGGGGCAGGTTTTGATCTCTTTGCTTTTATGACCAGTGACAGGACTCAAGGAAATGGCTGGAGCTGAGGCAGGGAGAGGTTTAGGTTGGATATAAGGGTGGTTGTGCACTGGAACAGGCTCCTGAGGGCTGTGGTCACAGCACCGAGCCTGTCTGAGTTCAAGAAATGTTTGGACAACACTCTGGGGCACATGATGGGATTCTTGGGCTGTCCTGCATAGGGCCAGGAGCTGGATGGAGCATGGAGGACTTGATGATGCTGATGGGTCCATTCTAACTCAGAATTAGTTAGAACTCTAACACAGAACATTCTGTGATTCTGTGATTTGCCATGTGTAGGGACACAGGATATGCAGGACCTTCTCAACCCCTTGATTTTTGTGGATAGCTGTGATATCAGAAACAGGGTTTGAAGCAGTTTGAAGTATCAGTGTAGATTTTGAGTGGTGACAGATGAGATTTGTATATGCTTTTCATAGAGAAATGAAATTGTTATACAATCAAAAATTGTTTAAACATAAATAAGAGGGTTTCCTTACAGCTGGGGTTGACAGTAAAACATTCTGCTCCAGGTTGCAGAACCTGTGCTCTGGCCCTGTTCTGAGGTATTTGAGTTAAGATATCAGTTGTTCATTGTTCATCTCTTACTCTCATGTTGTTCAGGTCCACTGTTTTAGTTCAAACTTATTTCTAATTATTATTGTTAACATGGTGCCAAAACATAATTAATAACAAGGAAGAGGAGAAGAGACTTGATAGCCAAATTACACTACAGAAAACAACACGTACCTTCTGCCACTGCTTTGACTTTTGTGGAGCAAGCAGCAAGACTTCAGTGAGCTGAAGGAGGAATTCTGGTGCCTATTGGTGTGAGAAAGAAGCAGATTCACTGTGGCCACCAGACAAGTACAGCTTCAGCTGCACCTTTGGAAGCCAGCAGGCAGTAACAGCAACATCCTGAGTGACAGGATGTATCAGCTCCAGCACTAGTGAGTCTGGAGTCATTACTGTGTCCTTGTGGGCTGGTTTGAAGCTCTGAAGCCGTTGTGTCATTTCTGTTCTTGGTTACAAAATGCTTCTTTTTGGAAGGCTTTAAAGCAGAACAAGTCTGGGGAAAGTGGTTTGTGATCTCAGCAGCTCTTTTGTTCTCTGGGGGCCTGTGTCCTTCAGCTCTGTGTCTCATCAGCTCTTTGAAGGAATAGCCATGTTCCCTGGGGCTGCAGTCCTTAGTCTTTCTTACGAAGTCAGTGACTCTACATGGCAAGGGGAGAGTCCCACACTTTGGGTGTTGATCCTGGCCCTCAAAGTAGAGAGATACTTAAGCCTTCAAGGAGCAAATGGTTTTGTCCTAGACAAGGTAGGTTCTGATATTTTAAATATCAAGATACAATTAAAGTGGTACAGTTAAGTAAGATGTTGGTTAGGTCAAATATTTTTGGGAAACAGGGATGACCATAGCAGAATCTGTGGGACTGCAGGTCTTAGATCTGTTCACTGAATGACTCATCTCCCAGCTCCTACAAATTGCCCTTGAGAAAGGTCATCCCAGGTATTGTGCTAATAATACTTTATTTCCTCTGTGTGTATGTCTGGGATTGGGCACCACAAACAGGCTGGCTTGAGAGTCACAGCAAGAGCCAAAACTCATCAGAGCTGAGCCTGAGTGCAGAAGCCCTGACTTTTGGGGTTGGTTTTAGAGTTTGATCTGTTAACTCAAAGCATCAAAGTGGACTGGAGTATGGGAGTTAAACTTCTCCAGGGATTAATATTAAGCCTTTGTTTAACAGTAAACATCTGATGAAATCCACCTTTGGCTCTGGGTGCCATCTGTCAGGGAGGTACATCCAGGCCACCTCACAAGGGCAGGACAGCCTTTGGCAGAACAGGAGAGTGCCCAGCTCTGACTGTCCACAGGTCACTTGATTTATCTCGTTTTGTGTAATCCCCTTGCCTCAGCAGCTTCTTCACGGAGGGGCTGTTGCTTTGACCAAAGGCAGACAGCCCTACTCCAGCAAGGAGCTGTGACCTCCCCTCCTCAGGTTAGACACTTCTTCCTCAGCCAAGCACTCGGGGAGAGCAGAGCAGTGGGACAAAGGTGGTCAGGCCAGAAGGAGATGGAGCCAGGTTCCTCGTACATGGGCATTTCAGCCTCTAAACAAGCAGCCCCTGCCTGAGGCTGCTCTGTTTTATAGCTGCTCTGCTCACTGCAGAGCTGTGCCAGCCCTGCTGCTGGCAGGCTGCATCCTCTGCCACATCCTCCTTCCCACCTCCTCCCTTGCCAAGGCAGCCTTTACTCCACTGTGTCTGACCGAAGGCTGACCGAAGGTCCGGCACCTGTTCAACTTTTGTTTTCCATTAGGAAAGAGTGAGGATTGTCAGGACCTTTTTGGCTCTGCCAAGACCCTATTATATCCCAAGTGTTTCCATGACAAGACTTCCTCCTGACCACCCTGCCCCCTGACAGCTATTCAATCCAGCCAACAAGCTTGATATCATTATCTACAAAAGGAGGCCAGCAAGCACCAGGGTCCTCACAGCCAAGTTTGGGAAATGAAAGGCAAAATCTCCCAGCAACAGAGAACTGGTAGAGATCAGATGGCACCAGGGCTAGTGCAGGCTGGTCTGGCAGCTTGCAGCCACAAGTTTTCCAAGCACATCAGAAACGTGATCGGCATGGTGCCAGCACTGGCTTTGTGCAGGCTAAGGCTGTGCCCTGTGAGCTGGCAGCCCCTCACAGAGTGCTCTAGAGGCCACTGGAGCAGTCATAAGTTTGGACAGCCTTGTAAAGGTGTCTCCCTTCATGAGTGGTATTCTAGATTAGCCACTTAAACTCAGGGAAAACAGTGATGTTTTTGGTCAGAGTGGGATTCACTCCGGTTCTCACCTGGGACTTTCTTTCTAATGACTCTGGTTTACGTTCTCAAAATGGCATGTGTCTGCCTTGTCACTTTCAGTTTGATGTGGTGTTCATCTGCTTTGCTCCCTGTCCAAAGATTTTCTTTCCCAACTGTCTTAAAATAGCTCTTCAGCAGTAAAAGCACTTACTATAGTGAAGGCATCTGTAGAGGTGGTCGGGAAAAGTGACTGTCAGAAACACTGAACATGGAAGGGCTTGAGGAAGCATGGCATATTCCTGTGGTGCAGTTGTGTTAGGAAATAGAGGAGTAAAACTGTTTTCAGTGCATTTTATCTCACAAACTGCATCTCTGGTTTGCTTGATGTTCCAGACAGAGATATAGAAAATAGACAAGAGAAATGATGACACGCAGGGAAGGTGAAGGGAGCTGACGTACATGAAGCTTGGCTGGAGGATGGGGTGCTGGTGTGGATGCCGGTGCCTGGACTCACCCCTCTCTGCAGCAGGGTGCTTTCCAGTCCCTGGGGGACTGCAGGGCAGTGTCACCAAAGCCAAGAGCAGCCCCTGGGTCCCTGTGTGTCTGCAGTGGGTGATGAATGCATAGGAGCACAGAGCTGTGTGTAACACAGAATTGTTAATTG
The DNA here is from genome assembly GCA_032173965.1 of Sitta carolinensis. Classification (NCBI taxonomy): domain Eukaryota; kingdom Metazoa; phylum Chordata; class Aves; order Passeriformes; family Sittidae; genus Sitta; species Sitta carolinensis. Next base: position 3,887,637 of record CM063298.1, on the reverse strand, counting down.
TGCCACTCTCCCCTCCTATCCCAGTTTGATCCTGACAACACTGGCTACATCAGCACTGAGAAGTTTCGCTCCCTTCTCCAGAGACACGGCTCGGAGCTGGACCCCCACAAGCTGGAGGTCCTGCTAGCCCTGGCAGACAGCAACTCTGAGGGGAGGATCTGCTACCAGGACTTCGTCAACCTGGTGAGTGGTCTGGCTGCAAGGGCCTGTCAGTCCTTGGCTCTGCTTGAAACACGGACTGTTGAGGGACAGTCTCTTTCTCTCTCTTTTCCTCCCTTTATTAACAGTAGTGTTTGCTGCATCACATTCTGCATGGACTTGCTGAAGCAGTCAGTGGTGAGTGGATGCTTCAGCAAGAGTCAAATTGCTTCTGATTTTTCCGGGGAAACAAATTTGCATGGGAAGGAACTGTGGGAGCTGTAGTAAGATCATGAAGCTGCTGCTAGTTCCGAAGTTTTTCCTCTCAGTATCAGTTGCTAGCTGCTATAATGAGACATTTGCTTGCAAGCAGAGGTCTGTCAGTCTGGATGTCTCCTGTTTTATCTAGAGATTTCACCATTTCCAGACAAAAATATATAGATAATGTTGTGTTGACATGCTAGGTGGAGTCATTGCACTACTGTAGGCATCAACAGCAACAGGGGTAAAGTGCTTCTGGGTCACATTCATTTTATCCCAGGTGAGGTGTCTCAGAGTGCATGAGTCATGATCTGGATGCCTCTTTATCTCTATTAATGAGTCAATTAGTGAAGGGATCACTCTGTTTCTTGTCAAGGCAGTTTGCTGAATCAACACAATTGTAGACGTGTTGCCAGGTGCCTAGCATGGCTTAGAAATGCTGTTTGCAAGATACCTTGGATGCTGGCCATTCAGGGGCTTTGCCATGTAAGAACAAGGCTCTGTCACTGAACACCTTAAACCCAGCAGATTTAGTGCAATATTAATATAAGCCTGGGTGACAAAGTCAAAGAGGAATGGAAGTTGGTGACATCTCTGAGGTTTCTCTGGAAAGCTGGATATGTCCTTGATGCAGAGTACAGTAATTTGCATCTCTGTGTGTTCTGAAGACAATGTAGGGATTTGATCCTTCATTTGTCGTCATCACTCACACGTGTTCTTGGTTTAGAATGAAGGTGTCTTGTGTATGTCTTGTTTTCACATTAATCAGAAAACTATGATAACATGTCCCAGCTGTTAAGGACCCAGGTCATGACCTCCATCAGGCTGTGGGGAGTGTCAGGTTGAAGTTACTTTGTTGGAATGACTTAAACCTGCTGTATCTAACCAGGCTGTCCTGTAAGCCTGTCTGTGTCTAGGTACGCAGTAAAAAAAATGCAGTAACTCTTAAGCAGATCACACTGTGAGGTTTTTCTCAGCTCCAGCATAACAAACAGTGTGGTCCTTAATGCTCAGCAGAGTATTTATAGTAACAGCTGCTTGTTCCACAGTTGGGGATATTCAAAGTACCATGCAAGCATTCACTAATAGGGCTGCACAACACTTAGGTAGCAGGAAGAGGCATCATCAAATTTCTTTTATGGAAATGATGGCCTAGGGCCAGCCAACACATTGGCAACAGGCTCAGGAATAGAACTGGGCTTTTTCCTCGCTCCACAGGGCTTGGGAGCAGCACAAGCTAATGAGAGGTAGGTGGGAGCTGGAATGCTTGGACATTCTCCTCCTTTGGGAATAGGAGGCCATGCCAGCTCACACCCAGCTGATGTGGTTTCTGCAAAATGGCAAATTTCCTTCACTACTATTGAATTACTCCTATAAAGGAGCCATTGATTTTTCTGTCATCAGCCCTCTCTCCTTGTCTGCATTTTTTGCTCTTTCTAATCAATAGGCAATGCAAATGCCAAAACATTAAACTACTTACAAATGACATCTCTCTTCTCACTTCTCCTCTAGTTTCTATTGATTTCCAACATCCAAACTTTTTTTAGGGCCCCTTCTCTTTTCCCTGCCTTCTGAACTTTTTAACTTCCTGATGGAAAGAAACAGCAGAGTTGATACAGAATCACTGTGAAATAGGCGATTTCCTTCACCTCCTGGCTGTCGATATTCGTGTGGTAGTGTTTAAGTGCCTGTTTGTGCTTGATGATCATTAGCCCTCTCTGCTTTAAGCTCAGGTTAATTTTTCTATTTCAGTAGCTTAGCAAGAATTGACTTGCTGCCAAAAATGATGGTGCTAGGTGTGGGGATGGAAAGGCTGACCTTTTACTAAACCAGAGGTTTTACAAGCATGGCTCTCTGTAGGTATGGTTTTCCTTTTCTCCATCATCGTTATGAGCACCAAGAACTCTGCCTTATCTCTTAGACACTGTGATCCCTAGCTAAAGGACTATATTATTGAGCAAAGCTATGTTATACTCTGATGTCCAAAATGTTTTGTGAACTTCTAGATACATCAAAAATGTAATTATAGAACTTCTCACCTTAATAACAGCATCCATACATATGCCTGCTCTCAACTCAGCAAAGCAGCTTAAATTTGTGAAATTGAAAGTTTTAAAATGTGAGACTAGACCCCAGAAAGCACTCAGGAAATAAATTGAGAAATGAATAAATTCAGTGAAGATGAAAACTCCTGGTGTGATCTGCAAACAGAAAAGGCTCAAAAGATCAGATATGCAACTCAATGGAAATTACTTCTCTGAGTGTATGAAATTCAGCTCATGTAGTTGTAAAACATAATGCTGCTGTCATATCCATTTCTGTTTCTGCATTGTGGTTTGTAGTAACAGCAAAAGGCAGTTTCAGATGGAGTTTCTTGGGCTGTGTCTGAGGCAGTGCAGAGTAACAAAAGTGTTTCCTGTACAAGTGGAGACATCTTGTGCATCTCTGCTGTCTGGTTGCTTTGCAGCATTGTGAAAAGGGATGCACAGAGAAAGTTCTGGCTATGAACAGCATGGGCCACAGGAGGAGATAGTGAACCGAGGTGTTTAACTAACTTTGCTACTTTTAGAGATGAGACAAGCCAGGAGGTAATTATACTTCAGATGTTGTTTGCTGTGATTCTTGCTGAACAGCAGTTGCAGTCCTGGCTTACTCCTCATGGTATCCTGTGAACAGTAATAGAGCTTGCAGTAAGTAGTAAGCTCTAAGACAGAGTTCATGTGACTTGGGAAAAACAAAGCTCTGCTGCTTCCAACAGAAATGCTTAACTGTGGCTTTGTAGTAACTTGAAGCTGATGTAGCATCTCAGTTATGAACAAAATATATTAACTGATTAAATGTATATCCTTTATTTTCCAAATGAAGAATCACCCCTACTTTGCTTTCCCTGGCCTTGCTGGCTTCTAGGGACAGGCTAATTCTATCTCATTTTTAATGTGAACAACACACATTTTTGAGGCACTATGTAACAATGTAATTTGAACCACAATGTTAGTCTTGTCCTGCAAACAATATTCTTTCAAGGAACCTTGAAATTTGAAAGTGTTTTACCTTTTCTCTTGGAAGTGCTGGAAGGTCTAAGCCTGGCACATTTAATAGGAATCAAGCAAAACCTTGAGCAGGGATGATTTATTTTGTCTCTCCTGCCTCTTTCTTTGAATCCCTAGGGTAAACCACTGCTTGATCAAACCAGATCAGAGTGTTGGTATTTGGTATTCAGGGTTTTTTCGCTTTGATACTGTTTGGGACAATGCTACCAGGTTGGCTCAGAGGATGTGAACATCTGTGACAGATGAACTTAATGCTGAGATATGCATTTTGGGAAAAGCTGTCTCTACCCACATTAGCATTTTGTAGAAGTGTGGGCAGAGGGAAGGAAATAAATGTGAATCTTGAAAGCAAAATTGATTGGAGAGGTTGCATTTGTAACTAAAGTGGGTTATAAAACTGGAGCTGGCAGAGGCTTTTAAGAAGCTTGTGCTAACTTCTGATTTAGTGTTCTGTGTCTTGGAGGATCAGAGCTGGAGAGCTGAATGCATTGCTTGTCACAGAGCAGCATGTGTTTAAAAATAGCTCGAGACCAGTCTCAATGATGCCAATATGTAAAGGGCAGAAATCCATGTTTTTCAAAACCTTCTGAGAGAGGCTGAATAAAATCATAAAAGGGTACTGTGCCCCACACAAGCCCTGAAACTGGAGATGGGGGAAATACTACATGACTTGGCTATCGATTATCTGAAGTAGGCACAGTACTACACATATCCAAGGAACACAGGGAAATTGGTCTGCCAGTGGGGATGGACAAATTCCTTTGCAAGTTGCAGATTATCACAGAGTAATTTTAGAGTGCCTTGTGTGCTAAACAAAAGCAGGGCTTTGTTCTTCATCAAAGTTTGTCACTGTGCTACTCTTGACAGTAGGGACTCATCCTAAATGTTGATGTTTTCAGTGTTGAAGACAGGTTCTGATCTAAGTGGCAAAAATTTTTCCTTTTGCACAGAGTTATCAAACCCAGCCCTTGAGCAGAGCTGGAGCACTAAGCCTTGGTTTGTTTTGGTAGGGTGATGGCAAAGGGTGGAAGTGGCACCTCCTGGGTACTAGTCAGCTCAGCTTGGCTCTTCTGCAAGGGAAATTTTTTTTTCTCTGCATAATAACATTTTGCAGGCAAGAAGGACTAAGGGAGTCTGTTGTTCCCCACTTCTCCCTTCTCTCTCTCACATACTGTTTGCTGTACCCATCTGTTTGCAGCTTTAATATCATGCTCATTAAAGAAGTCCTAGGTCGATTGCATGAAGAGAAGTGGGGTGGGATGCCCTGGGCCCCTGGAGCCATGATAATGTGCAGGCCAACAATGAGTCTAGTGTTCTTTCAGCTGATGATTAAATACTTGGCTCATAAATACCAATATTATGTAATTCCAAAATCAAGTCAGCAAATTGTGACCATATGCAAGACTCTGGGAAGATTTGAGTCTTCCAAAGTCAGTCTGAGGGACAAAATAGGCTTCTCATCAGAATTGGTGAGTGCAGCAGTAGTGACTTAATCCTCTGTCTCTCTTCATGCCCATCCTCCTAGCTTGATCTGAAGGCCTGTGGGGTCATGTAAGTGGGGCCAGGACTGCTGTGTTTGCTTGAGCCCTGGCAGTCAGCTGTGCTGTCTCTTTGGAGATCATCTCCTCCTTGGTTCCATGGGCAATGCATGCAGGTGGGGACCAGCAGGATGTCTCCTTCCTGAGGGGCCTGATTTTAACAAGGGTTCAGTACATCCACTCATCCACATGGTGTGGGATTGCAGGGGCTTTTCAGCATGTCTGGCACACTCCTGACACTGTGTCCCTGCCTCATCAGGGTGTAAAACCATGCCAAGACTGCAGCATGTAGAGGGAACCTGGACCTTCTTTCCATATCCTTTGCTCTAAAAAAGGTCTGGCAAATATTTTCATGTCCCTTCCATGTTAGCTTCTGTGTGGGGTGTGAAACGTCCTGTGATTTATTTTCCTCTCTGGAAGGAGGAAGGCAGAGCTTTCTGCTGAGCAGTAGTCCAGTTTCCCACCTCCTCAGGAGAGCCAGTGGAGGCTTTGGTCATCTGAGGTATGACTTACAGTGATCCTGCGATATTTTGCTCTTAAATCTAAGATCTTTCCCTTCTGTTTTGTTTTTAGTAGGTTGATGAACACCTTCAGAAATGTCATGGTGATGAATTTGCAGTGCTCTGACTCTTTTCTGGGCTCCATGGGCAGCACAAACATTATTGCAGAGAGGACACTGGACTGATGGGGCTGTGCTGAGTTCAGGTGACTGAACTGAGCCAGTCCCTTGTGTCACACTCAGCAGCAACAGACGAGTTCAGGGGTGCCTCCATTAGGATCCTCTGCTCAACAGATGCAAGGAAATCTTTGTTATGAGCCTCACCATGGACATCAGCAGCCTTTGGAATTTCCTGCCCATCTCCCTTGGCAGTCTCTGCACTGATGAGGCGATGATCTGCTGAGGGTGGCTGGGACTTCTTGGTGCTGAACTGATGATTTTCCTTGACTCTGGAAATGATTATATTTTCCACTGAAGTACTGCAGCAGGGAAAAGCACTGACTGTTTTGTGGTAGGCAGAAAATCCCATTTATCACTGTAATTGGAATAAGCAGATCAGCAGCTCCTGTCAACTGTCTGGTATCTTCAGGCAAGTTTATAGTTTCAGTCTGAATTTATTCTTACCCATAACAGGGGCAAAGCCATAGAGCAAGGAATGAACTTTGTGAGGGAGCACATGCAGAACATCCTGAAAGGCTGTTTTGAGCCAACCTGGAGTGAAGCTTTCTTCTGCAGACACAGTGAGGTCATTAGGTGGCTAAAAGTGTCTTTGAAGCAGAGGTACATTGCTTACCTTCCAAAAGGCATCTCACACGTTCTAAGGAAAGCCTGTACCTGTTGGATATTTCTCTATGAAAATATTGAGTATGAGCAGGCTTTCTTAATGTAACAGAGGACTGCAACAAATTTTATTCTCATCTTCCCTAGTTGTAGATACAGTCTTTTGGATGATAGATTTGAGAAGACTGACAGAGAGACTTTGTGGACACTTTTTTTTCTTCTTTGTTTTTCTGCTTTTTTTTCCCCAGAAATGTTCTTTTACAAGTGTTTTCTGAATGAACAAAGGAAAGAGAGAGCAAAGGAGAAATACCAAAATGGAGAGAGTTGTTAGGGTAAAACATCTCTCTGAAACAACTCAAAGAGAACAACAACAATTTTTTTCCTCAGCTTAAAAAAAATATGAGAACATCAATAGACAGTCAGTGCTCCTCTGTGTTGGAGGGACAGGCTACAAATGAAGGCTATGGAGGGTCAGGCAGAGTGGGTCTCAGTGCCATCACCTCAGATGGCCCCTTGCCTTCCTCCAGTGATTAACAGGAGTTGGCTCCCTGCAGTGATTACTGTGTTTAAGCTGCTTGGTCCAGCTTGGAGCAATTCCCTGACTGCCTGAGAGCACAAGCTCTGGGCTTTGCTGGCTTTGGGATATCAGCTGAAACCAGCACAATGCAAGACAACTGGAAGCCAATGCTATTGAATGTCATCTCTTGTTTGGTTCTGGGAGGCTGGAGGTGCTGGTGGTTTGAGAACAATTAGAAGTTCTCTCAGAAGAAGAACCAGGCTGTCACATTGGCTTTGCTGCCTGTTACAGTAGAAGGTCCCTCTGCAGCTGCCTGTGTACACAGTGAATTTTTGGACCTCCCTGCCAAAAATTCAGCCACAGTACAGACAGTGGCTCTAATGCAGCAGGTTTGTTTGACATCAGGGTTAATTAACAATTACACAAATCTTGGAGCAAGCTCTTTCAGACCTGGTTTGTTCCTCCACCCTCAGCAGGCTGTGCATAAGAATCCATCTGCCTAATTTGCAAATGCAATTGCTGTAATTATGCATCCAAACTGGGAAAATGTATGCTCAAAAAGATAGACAGCTAAATCTATGCATGTAAGGTGATAATGCATATACAAATTAGCTGTAAGCCTGCGCCATCTCAGAACCTGCCCCTTCTGAGGATAACTTGTGAAAGAAGCCTTGTAAAGGCCTGCAAGCTTACAGGAGCTAAGACAGCCTGTACAGCTGATTAATTTGTTGTTTGTTGCTGTTGCTCAGGCAGTTTTGTTTTACACAAAGAGATAATTTTCTTTGCCCAGAGCTAATTCCTGCCACAAGGGTTAGATGTGCTGTGAAGGTGCCTGCTGCTACAATATGAGAAATTTTCTGCCCCAAGACTGCAGGGAAGTGTGATAGAGCATGGGGAGCAGAGGGAAGTAGGACACAGGAATATGGATTGTGATAACCAGTGGTGAACACAGTGCATGGAAGGCTGGAGAATGGGCCATAGAGCTCAGCCAGGTGCATCAGCAGCCTGTGCTCTGTCTTGCCAGAGTTTTGCCCTGACCCCATATATTGGCATCATAATGGCAGACCACGGTACTGGTTCTCCTTGCACCCCAAGTAGGTCACCCTGTCATTGTCCCAAGACTTGCTTCCTAAAGCTCAGCCTGGTGGTGGCTTTCCTGCCTGCCTGGATCTGGTTCTACCAAACTGGTGCTGTTCTCCCTGATGATTGTGCCAAGCCTTGCTTTGTACTCATGGTTTCTTCTGTTCCCTTTTACCCAGATGAGCAACAAAAGGTCAAACAGTTTCCGCCAAGCCATCCTGCAGGGGAACAGGAGGCTGTGCAGCAAGGCCCTGCTGGAGGAGACAGGGCTGAGCCTGTCACAGAGGCTGATCCGGCACGTGGCGTACGAGACCCTCCCGCGGGAGATCGACCGCAAGTGGTACTACGACAGCTACACCTGCTGCCCCCCGCCCTGGTTCATGATCACCATCACCATTGTGGAGGCAAGTCCCCTCCCTGGGAACACCCCCACAGTACCAAAGGCTCTGCTGGGACACAGTCAAGGGTTAGAGAGGGACTCACAGCTGGACAAGGACAGACACGAAGCTGGTGGCCATTTTGGTTGCCTGTTGGGGTGTGTTCAAGTGGAAACTGTGATCCTGTCATTGGAACAATTTGTATATGAGACTACACAGTTTGGGAAACTAGAGTAAAACTAGTTTGAGGAGTGGAAACAGGACAGTTCTAGAGAAATGGGTAAGTCAATGGAATTAGAAATTTCTATACAACTACCTCAGTTCTGTGAGTGGAGAGAAAAAGGAGGGGAGAGAACCTCTGGGTTAAGTATTCTGACTTGCTCATGTGTTGCCCAAATGAGATCTTTGTACATTTGCTGAGTAATGTGCTCAAGTAAGAACAGAGTAGGATATGACACTGATAGCAGGGTGCTGACTGGGAGCAGGTTCCTCTGACTCAGGGGCTGGTGTGTTACAAAAGACCATAAATACAGTTATATCAATGTGTTGCAGGTTCCTCAAAACAGGGAGTTTTCATGCTCTGTGAAGCCGTCAAAATGGAAGAAAAGTTTTTGTATATATTGCTTTTTCTCCATTAATTTGAGCTAAAAAGTACTTTTTTGTGAGAAAAGGCATTTGCTAACCAATTAATCTCTCTGCTGTTCTAGGTTGCCTTTTTTCTTTACAATGGAGTGGTTTTAGATAGATTTGTGCTGCAAGTAAGCCATCCCTTGTACCTGAAGAATGCACTACTGTACCATCCCCAGCTTCGAGCCCAGGCTTGGAGGTACCTAACCTACATATTCATGCATGCAGGGTGAGTACTTACAAACTGGAAGATTCCCCAGTGTTCAGGTTCCCCAGAGAGAAAGTGACAGAGTCAGCTCAGAATTAATTTTTAAAAACTCAGTTATAAATTGTGGCTAAAAATCTGAAGGTTTTGTGGAATGTTGGGCATGAGGTGCAAACCTTCACAGCTCTCTGAAGGGACAAGGCAACAAAAGATATGTAACAGATTCTGCTCTTCCCCCTAGCAGTGCTGGGTCCACACTTTCTTACTGTGCACTTCCTGAAACCAGGTCAAAGCCCAGTGTTCCACTAAAAGAGCTGTGCAGGGGTAGAGCAAGTCTGCAAGGATGCTGCACTGGTACAGGGTGTTGGAAAAGTCAGTTAAACTCCCTGTGCCTGGGACATGTCATCACTCAGTAATGTTGATCCCTTCTGTGGGGACTGAGATAATGCCTAGAAGGCTGTGTCAAGCCTGAATTCCCATTTTGTACACACTGGGCAAACACCAGTGTTCCTGAAGAGTTGACAGTCTCGTGTAACCAGATGGACAGAGAATGGTCCATCTCATGAAAAATGAAAATGCACAGTAAAACAAATCCTCCTTCATGCCATGGGAGATATGTAGCACACTTGGGAAGAATATACAAGATGTGAGGATTCTATCTCTGTTCTTCTCAGTTGTGCTAGTCCTCACAAGATTCAATTAGACTTAATTGTGTAATATTTGTGATGCCATGGTGATGAGTAAGTGTCACTGGAAAGTTCATCCCTGTACAAAACATTCTACCCCTCTGAGCAGTTTCTCAGATCATTATCTTCACACATTCCTGGCAGATAATTGCAATTTTCTTTAGTTCTGTCATTGAAAAATGACAGCAACAAGCCTTTTAGCAGTAGTGTAGAGTTTGAAACTGCATAAGGACTCTTTGTTCTTAAATAGAAAGCCTATATTTCCATCAGTCAATGTTCTTCTATGAAAGGCCAGAAAGATCAAGTTGATCTTTGCCTTTTTCCATGTCTCTGATGGAAGACATGCTGATGTCTCTTCCCTGCTATGGAATAACTTCCTCCGTGTATAATTGCCCTGGAGCACAAGATGTGCCCCAGAGATACCTGTTTAAAAACAGACTCCACCAAGGGAAGAGTAGGGAAAAAAATTTTAAAGAAACCTCTAAATGCAGCAACATCTGTCCTCTGTGTGCTGAATCCCTCTGAACAGCCCACATTGCACAGATTTCATCCTGCAGGTGGGGATTCCTGGGCTTAGACAGGAGGCTGGTTACATAAAATGAGAAGTAGAAATTTCCATCACTGAAAATATGGGGGAAACTGGGCTTGTAAAAGAAAGAAACACTTGAATTTAACTAATGTTAAATTTGTATTTGGGCTTTCTTTTGATGGTGGTGGTGTTTTACCATATTGCTTCTATAACCTTAGATTGCTTTAGGACACATTGGAGGAGAAACACCTGCACTAGGACAATTTTCCAGCATTAAATGCCTTTCTGTGGCATGCTTTCCTAACCTGGGCCAGGTCACCCTTGTAGCAGGCAGTTCTCTGGCATTCTTCACACTCACTGGCCAAAAACTCCCTCAGGTTTGTTTCACCTCTGGCTGGCTCAGAGTGGAACAGTGGAAGCTGGTGAGTGGGGGACTTGTCATGATGGATTCCAAGTCCTTTAGCTACATAGCCTTTAAAACAATGGGAGTCCCACTGGAACAATAAACCTTGTGATTTATTTGCAGTATCTGGAGTTAAGCTAAATGTTCCTTTATTTCTAACTTCTCTGTATTAAGCTCCTTTCTTGTGAGGAAAACAGATAAATCTTGGAAAGGTAATAATGTTTTTTAGTGGAAGCCCATCACTCTCATTTTCAAATAAGAGGATAACACAATACCATGGGTCTATTGTTATCCTGCTTCCAGCTGAGACTTTTAAATGGTAATGTGGACTGGTCCTTAATTTAGTGCACTCAGTCTTTTTTTGAAGAGCAAGTGGCAACCAGGAGGTGTTTGAGAAGGCAGCAGTTGCTAAGGCTTGGCTGGCTGTGCCTGTAGAAGGATTCCAAAAATGTACAGGCTGTGTGTTGGTTCTGGTGGAGGGAGCTTTGTCAAGGGCTGAAAAGGCAAAGTTGTAAATTCTGCCCTTCTGTTTTCATGGAAGGCAGATGTTGATATCTGAAGCCCACACATTTGTATCACAGCCATAACTAATGACTTGCATTGATGCTCAGTCCCATTTGTTTGGTCCCAGGGAAGGAGAAAGTCCTTAATAAAGCAATGAAATTATCATTTCAAGAATGACACATTCAGCACTGGCAAAGGGTAATTATATTTTATGGGTTCTCATTGACTCTGGTGCCTGAAGGGGAAGAGAAGTGAATGGGATTGCTCCTGGGAAGTCTTTTAAGAACAGCTGTGAATCAAAGCAGTGACTTCAGAGTCCAGGATAAACTTTGCTGAGCTCCTACAAAAGCTTCCTTTGAAAAATAAGACCCAGTGCTTTGTGGGGAAATGTCAGGTGCCACCTCATGATGTTGACTGTGTGCCAGCCAAAGCTTCTTCCCTCCTCTCTGTGAAAGGGCATTTGGATGTTTTGACTCATCTCAGTGATCTCAGTTTGACCTTTGCTGGTTGTTCCTAATTTAATTCCCTATGTTCTGTGAGCATGCAGGATCAGAGCAGCACTGACCATGCCCCGTGGCTTCAAAAGGCTTGAGGAAGGTAATAAAAGAACTGTTATATGCAGCAGCTTCCCATGATGAAAAATTGCAGTGCTGAGTGTGTTGTGCAGATGGGAAATTCATTTTTGGAGATAAATTCAATGGAAACAAACTTACTAAGATATCAGGAGAGGACTGTTTTCTGCAGTATCATTTCTAGCACTTTTTTGCAGTCAAACTTGAAATTCTCATTTATGAGACTGTTCTGTCACTACTGCATCTCACCATCAGTGTTTTTGTCTGCTGTATATGGGAAATTGCTATGGTAATGTTAAAAAGATCAAAACAGTGGAAATGCATATAATTTAAACCAAAGTTTGCTAGTGCCTGCCTGTGAGCAACCCTTTTCTTATATAAAATGGGATGTATATTTTCAAGGCATTAGGTAATTTGCTCTCTTTTCCCCAAAAGGTGCTGGCCTTCTGGGTTAAGGGTATCCCTGTGTCATTTAGATCCATCTGTTTTGTAAGCAGGTTCTCTTCATACAAAAAGCAGGATACCCTTGGCTCCAGTGGGATGGCACCATTCAGTGAGGTCACAGTCCTGTGAGCCCAGGGTAAACCTCAGCCACTAGCAGAGTGTTGAGGACCCTGTTCAGGGCCTGGTGCTATTACTCACTGGAATAATTGAGGTAATAACAGTAATGAATATCTGTACAGAGCTTTGAAAAGTGGCAGGACAGGTTTGTTAAGTAGTATTGATTAAAACAACAGAGAACTTGTGTTGAAGCTATTGATTCAGCTCAGGGGAAATCTGCTGCACTGGAGTCTTTACCCCATGGGCACATCTGAGCTGTCACACTGCCTGCAGGCTGCAAGTGGTCCTGCACAGTGTGATGGTGGGGCTTTCTGCAAGAGTTCCCTCAGCCCAGCTTTTTCCTGTGTGTTCAGCAGGAGTTTTGCTGTTGACTGTAATGGGAACAAGGGTGGGTAAAGAGAGAGCATCAATGAGTACACCTGGGCACCTGAGCAGAGGTCAAAATTCCCTCTGCTTCCCATTCTGACCATTGAAGTGGGCACAGCAGAAAAGGGCAAGTAACAGACAGCCCATCCTGTAAAGCAGCATTAGGCACCAGGAGATGGCAGTTCTCTTGGAACTTCTGTGCTCACCTCATTCTTAACAATCACTCCCCATCATGGCAGTGTGATGTGTGCAGGGAAAAGTGGAATCATTAGGCAGGGAGAAGAGAGGAGCAGGTCAAATCTTTTGTTTCTGTTCCAAGCTCTGCTGCCATCTTGCTGACTTTTTTTTGACAAGACATTTAACTTCTTTCGAGCAAAGAGAAAAGAAAAAAGTCTGACTAAGAAGCAAACATTGTACAAGGTATTTGGCTGAAAGGACCTGGGTGGATACAAAAAAGATAAAAGCAGCAAGGAGGGAAGAAACATTGCAATTCTTGGTCTGGTTTTTTTTCTGGAATCACTGTTTTTCCCAGCCTTAGTCTACTTATATGAATTGAGAGCTGTTTGATTTTCTTTCCAAGATATCTGTGTCTCTGTGGTAGAGAAAGGAGATGAAGAGTTGGAAAAGAGGACAACTGTTGTTTTTCTTTGCTGCAGGATAGAACACCTTGGGCTCAATGTTGTCCTTCAGCTCTTGGTTGGGGTTCCTCTGGAAATGGTGCACGGAGCTGTGAGGATCAGTTTTGTGTATGTTGCAGGAGTTGTGGCAGGTAGGTGACACCTCTGCATGCCCCAGATGGAGAAGCAGTGAAAATGGTCTGTGCTGGCTTTAGAGCTGGAGAAATGTTTTGTGATATTTGGGATTAGGAGAGGAGCATTCATTGATCTGTGCATTGAAATCCTTTGGGACATAGAGAATATGGTACAAATTGGCCTCTCTTTCTACGTAGCCGTAGACTCTGTGTTTAGGAGACCTGTTAAAGATGCACCAACTACCTGTTATTTTAAAATAGCCTTGTTTTAGATGATCTTCCTAAATGTGGAGTCATGCTGGTCCTGTGGCAATTCTTCCTCCATTTGTCCTGTCACCTTTCTACAGCCTAAGTAAGCCAGAAGTATTTGGTCATAGATTGTGAGCACAGAAATCTGGAAAATTCATTTCATCATTAAGCCATGGGGTCTGATTGATTTTTAGTTTATGCTGAATTGCTTTTATTTATGTTTGGTATTTTCAGCAGTTTGGAGGTGATGGAAGTTAGCTGAGAATAGACCAACATCTAATTGAAAGAGGAGAAGGGTGTGAAAACAACCAAGAGCTTTACAGTGGAACTCAGAGACTGACTGCCTTAGTTCAAGATTTATAGTGTTTGTTTTTTTCCAGCCACATAATTTTTTTCCATAATAAGCAGATAAACTCTTTGTAGAATGGGCTGCATTGGGTACTAATAAATCCTGCATTCCAGGAGAGAGACTGTGGAAAGAATAATTGGACTAGAACAGAGGACTAGGCACGGTACAAATACCAACGGTATTTAATGCAGAGAAAGGAGTTGCAGAGCAGCTCCACTGTCCCCTGACTGTTATTTTAAAAAGCACTAACAAAAGTGGTGCCCAGTTTGCAACTTTACAGACATAGCTTTTCTACACAGATACACCTACCAAACCCGAGGGCTTCACTGATACCTTAGCCAGTTATGAAACATCCTTTATTCTTTGTCATATGACAGGAGAGAGGGAAATGGTTATGTTCATGCTGAGGCAATATAAAGATAACTCAGCTCCTAAATAATCAGGAAGAGACTGTAAAATGTAGTTAGGCCACAACTTTTATGGTTCTTTCTCATTTGTCTGGCTTTACGAAGAAGACACATTAAGACTGGAAATTGAGGCACTCGGTGCAGTGTCTGAGGACTTTACTGCAAGTTCTTATTACTCCTTCCTTTATTTCTCATTAGCTTTTTCCTTAATGGCAGTGTTCAAGAGCTGAGAAGTCTCAGGGCCATACAAGGAAGGAAGAAGCTATCAGCAGAGTTGGCTGGTGGAAGCTCAGCACTTTCTTAACCTGGAATCAGTTGGGCAATTAGCAAAGAGGTTCATTAGATTCTGTACTACTAAGGACTCTCTCAAGATTTGCCAATATGTCTTTTTCCCATTGCCATTTATCACAAAGATCTTCATTATCCCTTCCTTGTGACAGCAAACCTGCCTTTCTCTCTATCACTTAAATTGTTCTTAAAGTCAGCAATGAAAGGAGCTTTGAGCAGAGTCAAGCCTCCAACTGGGATAGGAAGAAGCAATGTCTGTGTTTGGCTGTATTGTTATTAGTAGTGTCTTTATGTACTTGACCTGTCATTTTGCTCTCATGTGCCTACTGCCTCCCTCCAGGTTATTTTTGACTGGTTTTACTCTGAAGTTTTACAGGTAATAGGCTGTGCTTTGATCAGAGGCCTGTGCTAAGTTACAAGTCCCTAGTTCCTTCTCCCAGTGCTAATATTTTTCTTGCCAACATGGAAGCTACTTCTGTTTTATCATCAGGTGAGAAACAAACACAGACATTTGTCTGTCTCCTGCTTCCTTGTTCTTTCAATCAGGGAATAAATGCCTTTTTGCAGCACAAGTTTAAAGACACATTGCTGCCTTGCTTGACTGCTTTTAAAGTAGGTGCAGAGGAATCAATCAGTCACTGCCTTGACAGGACTGAGTTGGCTTCACGAGTCAATCAATTTCCCCTTCCTTCTCTTTCTGAATTCCTGACCTGCAGCAATTAGCACAAGCAGGCTGTAGCAGGGATGTAGGGTAGGAGAGAGTGTGTTTATTTGGTGGGCAATTGTCACAAAGCCTTATTGTTTCCCCCAGGGTCCCTGGCAGTGTCAGTGGCTGACATGAGGGCGCCGGTGGTGGGCTCCTCTGGAGGTGTGTATGCTCTTGTCTCTGCTCACCTGGCCAATATTGTGATGGTGAGTACCAGAGTGTCTGTCTGACCTCAGAGTGAGCCACGTCTGGTGGCCCAAAGGGGTTGGAAGGCCTGACCCAGCTGTTGGTCGTTCAGAGCTTGTCCCAGCTAAGAATCTTGTCTCAGTGGTGTGGCCCTGGAATGGAAATATTTCCCTGCACTTGGTGGCTTGGTACCCTAATGGCTGGCTGTTTGCCAGGACAATCTAAAGATGTTGGTAATCCAAGATTTGTCAGTGTTCTCTAGTCTATCAGCTCTCCATGCAATGGCTGACAAACATTGGAAAAGCAGATTGGCTCTGCAGAAGTGGCAGACCTGTTTGTGTCTGCCTGTGCTATGTAATTTTAGTGGGTATCTAAGGAAATTTAGCATTCAGTGGATTCAGGTGCAGAATATTCCTTATCTCCATTTGTAAAACCCAGTCTGAAGCTGAACCCTGGGTTATGTAGTGATGCATCTTTTTGCTGTTACACCTCCTGAAATACTTCACAGAGGTGGGCAGATGCCAGCATTGCCATTCTTTTAAGGCTGGACACAGGAGCTCATCCCCAGCCCTCAGCCAGGTGGTGGCACAGCCCAGCACAGCTTCCTGGGGGACTCCTCAGCTGACACTGGGCAAAACAGGCTTTGCTGATAGAAGACTTGATGTGTGGTGGCATGTCTGTCCTGTACCAGCAATATTGGAACAGAATAGCCATAAAAATGAGGACAATGCTCCTCTCCTGGGTGTGAGTGGGAGGATAACGTGAGGTGGCTGCAGTAGAGGCAGATCTGCTATATGGATGCTGGAAGATGTGTGTGTGTGGTGGTTGGAGTCAAGCCTAACAGAAAACCTAGTACTTGATGTTTGTCTGTAGTAAAGTCAGTAGGCTCCAGCTGTGACCCGCAGTGGGGCTGGCCAGACAGCTTTATAACAGCTGGGAAGTGAGAGATATCCTGAGCAGATCTGGTCTCCTTCACCCTCTCCAAGCTTTTCAGAGCATGAATGAGCTGAGACTGTTGTCCAAATTAGACAGTTGAGTGGCTGGTAGAAAGGTCAGGAGTGGAGGAGAGGGGCTACCCCTATAGCACAGGGGTTCTGCAGGGAATTGCATCCCTACATACAGATATTTTCAGTGTGATTTGTGTTCCCTGCCACTGTGCCAAGGGAAGCAGGAGGGAGCTTCCTCTGTCTTTTAGGGTGATAATGCAGACACAGAGGTTTTTAACACCACAATTCACAGGGTTAGAGGGGGACACTGGAGGAAATGTTGGCTTGCTTTAGAGGAAGAGGCTCTTCCAGGGGCATGTGGAGAGTCTTCAGCAGCTACATTCCCAGACATCTTAGAACATCACAAAGTGATCTGTCATTTCACTACACATTGGCATCTGCCAAATCTGTTTATCAATTACTACCTTAGCATCTTTATTTCTCCATTATCCAGTGCCTCTCTTCTCATCTGAAATGATTTTTGCTGCCTTTCCAGTTCTGGTGGAGAGGTTTTTTTTGCTTTCCCTTCGCCCCCTTGTCTCTCTGTGCTCACTTGTTATCTAAGTGTGATGCTCCCACATGCTCAAAAGACATGCCAGCTGTTTGCTGGCAAAGCTCAGTCTGGCACAGCTGGGGAGACTGTGGCAAGGGAGAGTCTCTGGAATCTTCTCATGCCTCCTGGTAACCAAAGGAAATGGAAACATTCCTGCTTGGAAAAATAAATATTAATGGAATTAAATACATAAAATAACCATCAGAGGGAAGCAATAAAGCATGTCACCCCAAGGAAGAGAATGAGGGGAGGGATTCAAAGCAGCTACATGGAAATGAAAAGTGAAGGAAGCAGCACAAAATTAATGAGCGTAAGCTCAGAGCTTTCTGACTGGGTTAGATCTCTCTGTGGAGAAAGAAAATCTGTTACTTGTTTTGTGGAGGTTGCATTTTTGCCATCCCAAGTGCCATTAGAGATAGTCCAAAGAGTTTACAAGCATTCTTTTTATTTCTTCAGTGTGACAAATAGGGAGTTTTTCACAAGAAATCTGATTATCTAGGTATCTCAGTCTGCCTTCAATAGGCAAATTTTCATTTAATCACATAATAATAATAATTAAAAAAAAATAATAATGTTGTCATACATCTGAGTTTCTCAAAACATGATCTCTTTTCCTGCTTTAAGACCATGTGCAAGTGGAAAAGGAGGAATTTTAATATTTCTCCCATGATTTCTGATTATCATTCAGAGAGTTTTATTCCACTATATTGATTAATAACCAAGCCTGAAGACAGAGGAGACTAAGTCCAGGTTTTCTTATGGCACTCTTTCCTTGATATGCTTTTATTGAAGTCTTTATTGTTTCTCTATGCTTTGCCAAAGATCTGAGCTGCAGAATTTCAGGAAGCCTGAGGCACAGAAAGCAGCATTGAAGAAGCACAGTAGGGCTTGAATGTGCTGAGAAGTTGCCTGACAAGTGACAGATCTGAATGTAATATCCCTTCAGGTTTGTGTGCAGTGTTACTTTGTTCTCCTTGTCTCTTTTCCAGAACTGGTCAGGAATGAAGTGCCAATTCAAACTGCTGCGCATGGCTGTGGCCTTGATCTGTAGTAAGTACCACACAATGCCTGAAACACGTGCAGCCAGTCCTGGTTTGTTTGTCCTTGTCATAATAGTTCATGCTGATTCAGAGGGTTTTGACTTTGCAGCAATTTGGGTAGGAACTTGCAGCTGGACCTCTGGCAGCAGGAACCACATTGCTCTCCCTGCAGATTTTGGCTTTCAAGGCAAGCATTTGTAAACAAGGATTTGTCATTAGCCAGCATCTGTAGCTTGTGGTGTTTGTGAAGGAGTAGGACTTAAACATCTTCTCTTTGCTGTCTCAAACAAGCAATGCTTTCATAATGATAATACTTGGGTTTTTCAGAGCACTGGGATGGGATGGCAGCAGCATTATATTCACGCTGTTGAATCCTCTTCCAGCCCTATCCCCAGGGGGCACAATAAGCAAAATTAAACTGTGTTCATCACAGACAACTGTCTTCAAATTCTTACTCATTTTTGTTACAAATTTCAGAAGGTGGATACTCCCCAACCTCTCTACACTCTCACAAACCCAGACCACTTTCCAGCACTGGTGAGACCTCATGTCTGTGTGCCACCACCCTGACAAAGCCACAGCTTCCCTGTGCTCACCATACAAGGCAATTTCTCCCTCTCTGTGTCCTCAGGGATGCACTGCTGCCCACAACATGGACTTAAGAAGGGATAAACCTAGAGAAATAATTTTCTTTGTTATTCTTTGTTCCAGTGAGCTTTGAATTTGGAAGAGCCGTGTGGCTGCGGTTCCACCCCTCTGCTTACCCCCCGTGCCCCCACCCCAGCTTCATGGCTCACCTGGGAGGGGTGATGGTTGGAATCACCCTTGGTGTCATCGTCCTGAGGAACTATGAGCAGAGACTCCAAGATCAGACTTTATGGTGGATCTTCCTTTCTATTTACATTATTTTTGTCTTGTTTGCCATCTTCTGGAATATTTTTGCCTACAGTCTGTGGATCTAAAGCTACCTCCCCCTCCTTGAAAACATGGGACAGAAAACTGGAGAGCAGAAGTCTTCTGTCAGCTGTGTTAAATGAATGAAGATGGAGGATCTATTTTTGTATTTAACTTAGGGGAGGATGATTCTTCTGTACACATAAGTGTGCTGGAGGAGATGCTTAAAGATCTCATGAAAGAATGGGCTGATCAGTTTGTTCGCAAATCCAGCAGGTTCTGTTACTCTGGCTGGTCATGCTCTGCAGTTTCTGCATTGCACCTGGGCACTGACTTCTTGGGTTGTTATCACACATCAATATTTTCTATGAGATATTTGTATTTTCCGGGTGAATGCTGGAATTATGGCCAACTATTCAGTGGATTTCCTCAATGTTACTGAACACTAAAAGGCAAAAAGAGCAGACACTTACTAATTAGAGACTCAAATGATACTCACAGTATTGAGTCTGGTTTCTTTGGACATGTCTGACTGTTCAGCCATACCAGTGCCACTGTTTAATTACTTGAATGGTTCCTAAGGTATTTTAGCCTATGCTGAAACTTGTCTTGCACAACTTTCAAAATCGGCAGAACTTGATCACACAAAGTGATGGAGACTGGTCTTCAACTACAGGTCAAATGAAATTGCACTATAAACAATGGGAATCTTAGAGTGTTGTGGACACCCAGCCAGAGGTGACTTTTACTGTGCATGTTTCACTTGATTTTAATTAATTATTCCTCTCCTCCCCAGCCTGCTGTGGGAGTTGTTTGGGTTTTTTGGGGTTTTTTTGAGGGATGAAGAAAAGGAGGGCAAATGTTAATTTGTGGTTTTATCAAATGACAATCAGGTGCTTTTTTCTTCTCACTTTTTGCCTGGCCACACTGACCTAACACCTGGCCTGCAGTGAGCTCCCAGCAAGGATCTCAACTCTTCCAACAGATTCTTACTAGGAAAGTGGGACCATGATCACCTCCAGCAGTCCAGGGTGGGAACTGTCCAGTCTTTACAGCCATACAGTCCATCTGGGGCCACATCCACTGAAGGCAGTGGAGTTAAATCAGTTTGTACATAGCACTGGTTTCACAATGAAATGGAGAGGGTGTTATTTGCTACAGTGATCGTTGTGAGGTGGCTAAAACTGGTTTTAATATGACTGCTAAATTTTGAGGATGCCTTTTCCTGAGGCAATGGATATTCAGGAGCTCTGGACAACAGTTAGCTGCAATGATGCCTTTTTCTTTAGCATTGGTCAAGCCCAGTTCAGGCAATCTGTAAGTGGGCTGTGGCATAGTTCATACAATAGCCTGCACAGACCTAGGGACCACACACAGGGTCATCTGTAGCACAAGCAGAATTTATAGGTACTCTTCTCTGTAAGATGTTTATTTTGCTTGTCACTTTAGAGAGCTGCCAAATTACAGTCCAGGAATGTGGGTGCCCTCCTTTTCTCTGCCCTTTACCCACCTTTTCAATGGTCTGGACAAAGCAGCCATAAGAGTCTCTCCAGACAAGCTCCTCTCTTCCTTTTTTCTATTTCCTGCTGGTGCCCAGGCACAGCAATCAGAGTCTTTCATGGCACACCCCACGGGCACTGTAGCAGTCGTGTTTGCTCTGTAGAAAAATGTCTCTGTGTTGTTGGCTTTATTCTCTCAGCTGTGCTATCCACGCTGCCAGATGATACTACAAGCTAGTAGGAGCCTGTCCTTCTGGAGGGGACATCCTCAAGTGCTTATCAGCTGCCCCTTCATTGCCTCTTATGGAAAAATAATTCTGGGTTGAGGGCTGAAGTTTTCTCCCACCAGAAGCATTCAAAAAATTTCTGTTGCCTCAGAAGGAGGGGAGAGAAAATAAGTGTTTCTACAGCATGGAATAAGCCTTACCTGCAAAGGAAACAATTTTTGCCACCTTTGTGCACAGAAATTGGATTTCTGAGGGCAGTTGTACTTCTGTTGTTCTGCATGGCCAGTACATTGCTCATGGGCCCTCATCGAGGACCAAGAGGAGGGATAAGGGACAGAGCTCTGATCATTTTGCAGAAGGGACTGGTTCCCTGAGCCATTTTACCTCTGCAGTTTGGGTCTAGATCCCAGCAGTCACGAGAGTGTCCACAGGTGGTTGCAGGTGCTGGCCCAGTGAGTGTCAGAGCTGTGGATCCCCCTGGGAGCAGGCAGGAAGGAGAGTGGGAGCTAGGAGAGTTCTGACATGGTTATCAAGTAAGGGGGACACTGCTTCCCTCACCTATTGCTAAGCCTTTCTCATTACAGATGCCTTGAAAACAGAGGTGACCAGGAATGGGAGTTCTCCTGAAATCTTTGGTAGAAAATGTCAATTGCAAAAAAAAAAAAAAAAAAAAAAAAAAAAAAAAAAAAAAAACCAGATTATTTTGTCTATAACTTACCAGAGTACAATGTGCACCAATTACTTTTATCTTTGATTTCTCAGTTGAAGGCTACTTAGTGCCCATGAGTTTCTTACCAGTAAAAGTTTCTGTTCCTGCCAGTGTGTGTCCTCTGAGGTGAAGCAGCAAGATAAAAGTTCAAGAGCCACCAGATTCTTGATCAGCTTGATCATGGCCAAAATGTCCTTTACTCAGCTCAGGAGTGGGAGGGAGCTGAACAGAGTAATGAAGACAACCTTCATTGATCCTTTTTCCATAGATGAATGTAGTTTACCTGAACTGGTTGAAAATGGCTCTGAAGTTGATCTTATGACTTGTTCTTTTAAACTGTTATTCAGCTTTCTAACTTCATTCTGTGTCCCCATACCCTGCCTGAGCAAGTCTACAAACAACCCTGGAGATCAGGAAGGCCAGACTTTAAGGCAGTGTTAGATTTATTGTAGGTGAAGGAATGAAACCCTCTCACATTCCTGTTCATCAGAGCTGAAATCTCCCCCCATACACGGAGCAGTTTGTGCACATAGCCTGTTGTCTGCTGAGAATCAGCTCATGGAGCCAGAAGCAGCACAAAGTGCTTAAACTTTTTAATAATTTTTTTAATCATTAAAATTACAGTGTGAAAATTTGCTATGTTTTTACAGAGTGTCACGAATTCCAGTTATGTTATTTCTAACACACCCAGGAGTGCCACAGTGCTGCATCACCACAGAGCTAACAGCAACCAGGCTTTTCAGTTACCTCCAGATGTCCTTCAAGCTGCTGGCTAGATAGAATATTCTCCATCCTGTTCATTTGTGGTTCCAACTTGTCACAGCCAGCAGCATGTTCCTGAAGGAGCATCCACTGAGGGACTGGCTTCAGTGATTTGTTGTAGTTTTATTTCAGCTACTGCCAGGATTTTCAATCAGTCAGATAAAGCCTGAACCTATTAAACCTTATGACTGTGCAGTGCTAGAGCAGAAGGCAAGGACTGTCACCAAAGTACAGGTTTGAACAAAGCAACTCGGAGCAAGTTATTTTATGCTGTGTCCTTGAGTGAGGACACAACACCTGGGGACGAGAAGAAAGCAAGCAGCGTTTGTGAGGTGGATTTCCCTTGCAGTGAGCTCATTGCAGCGCAGGTCCGGGAGGCTGAGTCGTGAGCGGAGCTGCCGGGGACCCCTGCCGGCGGCGGGCAGAGCGAGGGAGAGGAGAACCAGGCAGCTCAAAGCCCACCGGCACTGCAAAGGGCACCTTTTATTCCTAGATGCTTGGAGACAAGTAAAGATCAATTTTAAACACAGCGGTAATAACAAACATAGGAGGAGGGAGAGAGTTGTCATGCAGCGGTGGGAGAGGAGGTTTCCTGAGTGAGGTGTAGCAGTCATAAAATTGCTGATGAATTTACTTTTGCTGAGTTTTTAAGACAACATCTTGTGTCACTGTTTCCTTGTCAGTTGATGAGGAATCTTAGCACTTACGTGGCATATTGTGCTTTTTCACTACTTGCTCCTTTGGCAGTGGGAAGTATGTTATCAACAGGGAAGGAGGAAGCTAGAGAAATTGTTACTAGAAATAAAGCTCAGGGATTCTGTATCCAACACCTCGCTCCTTCTGATGGATTATACTGCCCATGTGGTTTAGGTCAGATTGGACTCTCAGTTTGAACTGGGCTATGGAGGATGGACTCTGACATGTTCAGGGCTGGTACTGACATGACAGCTGACTGCTGACCTCACAGCTGCTGCTCTCTGCCAATATTTAGTCTCACAGGATGGTGGGTAGGACTTTCACACATCCTTCAGTGAGTGAAGAGCTTAAAGTCTGTTCATAAAGATTCAAGCTCAGCCCAATTGCTTTGGAACACCCATCCATTGGCTTTGCCCGAAGTGGAACTGGAGAATGGGGACGTGGGGGCCGGCTGGGAGCAGAGAGCCCGGCTGGCCTCCGAGCGCTGCGGCTGCGCTGCCCTCTGGCCGCGGGCAGAGGCTCCTTCAAAGGCTCCTTCTCCAATCCCTGATGCCAAGAGCTGGTTATAAAGGAGTGCATTTTGCAGCTCTGTAAAAAAAATCGCATCTAAGACAGAAACTAAGCTTATTTAAAGGCAAATGTATTTTAATGTCACCATTAATCATTGGGTTTTATTGGAAAAAGCTTTCTAATACGCCAGTCGGAGTACAGAAAATTTGTGTTTCAGGGTACTTTACAACACAAAGCACAAAATATTCCCTATGATTTAAGTGGCTAAAGTACCTTATTTTCAGTGAGCTTGATAGACACGTTGTCATTGACTCCCTCCTGACTCCCAGTGTCTGTTCAGTTTGCAAATAAAGCCAGATTTATGCAGCTTTTCTTTTGCTTATACTACTAATGCTAAAAACACATCCAAGTGTTAAACACAAAGCACTAAATGATGTAATTTTCTGCCTTAAAATACTGAACAAATGGTACTTTCCCTGTGAAGGGCTAGTAAAACAAAATTATATTTGCAAGGTAAGATGCTATTGTATGTTTTCAAATATTTTTGTATCGTGTACATTCTGTATATTTTTGTTGTGACAATATTATTTGAGCGCAGAATCCATTAAATTTTTGTGGGGTTTTTTGTTTGTTTTCTGTTTCACTTTTTTTTTTTTTTTTTTTTTTTTTTTTTTTTTCTTTAATTGAGTTGTTCTATATCACATACCATAAAAACAACTGAGAAAGAACTTTCAAGGACAGTTTTGTAAGTTTGGCTACAGTTAACATGGTATTTAACAAAAGAGCCCTTGGTTTGGGGCTCTGCCATGTAATCTTCTAATAATGACATTGGTAACTCATTTTTATGACTGTCTAACAAATAAAGAGAAGAATGAACTGCAGCTTCATTTCTCCACACAATCTAGTGAGGATGCAGAAATGGCTTGGGATGAAAATTCAGGTGTTGTCCCACCCTTTGGCAGCTGTCCCTTCATTGCAGTGACCTCAGAACTGCAGGGAAGTTGATGACATTTGAGTAAAATTTTTACCTTTTTTAATGTTTTTTATATTTTTACAATTTTTTTACTGGGGTGGAGGTTTGTGCTCTTTTAACGTCAGGCTCTACTGAATGTTTTCAAATCTGTGAGCCAACACTCATCTCTTGGATCAAGAGTGGAAACAACATATCCAGGAAGTTCTGTAGTAACCCCCCACTGATTAAAATAAAATCCTTCTACCTGTGTGGAAAGGGGAGGCTTATTTTGAAAAATAAGTTGCATTTTTGTTGGGAAACACTGGGTTAAAATGTAATTTAGAGGAATGAGGATGTATATAGGAGCAGTTCCTGTCAGATGTGCTACTCCTAAGGGAGGTAGATCACTGCTACCATGTATGAGACTCAGCTCTTGCTGTCAGTTCTCTGCACTGAACTAAAATTTCTGAGACACTCAAATCTCTCCATTATCTGGGGACTTTCAGCACAAAGGTGGTTTTGTCAGCTTTTGTCAATTAATACAAAAATTGTTTCAGCCTACTAGCACCGTACATTTTCTTGCTGCCTGTTCTTCACATGCAACTTAATAAGCACTGAGCTCTTTCTTGTGTCCCGATCAGCCAAGAAACTGAGCAATCAGTGCTCCGAATTTGTTAGAATTGTACATGAGCAAGGAAGGAGGACTCGTTTTATTGAGTGGCACTGCTGTACTCACTCATGAAGGAAAACACTCGTTTCTTCTTAGATCTCCTGCAAATGACTGAATGAGTCAACAAATCAAATGATGTGTTTTCTTTCACACTACTTTTCTTCTCTGACCTGCCCAAATACATTATATGCCACCTTGGCTGTTAATACCACACTTGCAGCTCCTCTGCATAGAGGGATAAAGGGTTTTGCACAGGAGACATCAATCAAGGACCACACTCAATTGACAATTTATAGGAGCACTACTGAGGATTTCAATGTGTTTTATTGTCAGCCTTATTACAGGTTTAACATGGTGGTGTCACAGGAAAGCAGCAACTCCTGCCCTGACAGTACAGAGCACCTGCACAAGTCACACTGAACTGTGTTAGTTACAGGCACTGTTCAGGGGGAGCTCAAACATCCTCTGCTGCAAAGGGAACCAACAGGGAATTCTGTTTCTATCAGGTTTGCAGAAATTGCCCTCTTTATGAGGTTGCTCAGAGACTTAATGAGTTTTTATTTCAACTGTAGCCAAAGATTTCCTTCAGGTATTCTGCAGCCTCTGTGTCCCATGATCTAGGTAAGAATCCATTGCTGATCCAGTGAAGTTTTAAAGCCTGAATAATTAATTTGGGAAGTTCATTTACTTCAAATTCTGAAGAAGTCTTAATACTAAAAGTGGAAACTTTTTAATTTCTTCATGATTGATAAACGGTTATGCAAAACTGTAACATAAGAACATACAAAGATCTTGATGACATCTCAAACTAAGGAAGAAGGCCATGATACATCAAATAGCCTGGGAATTTCAGATACCTGGTGTGTGTGTGTGTATGCACACATACAGGCACATACAAACTGACCACTGAAACAGTTCAGTCTTAAGGCAGCTCTGTTTCACACCAATTACCAAATTGTTTATCCAGTGGCAGCAGAACAAACCAGCAGTTTGAAAGCAGAAACCAGCTACAGACCTGGTATCTAGGCTCTCTTATCTAAACTAAAATGATTAATTCATTATCTAGATCTATCCAGATGTTTGTATTTCTTTATTAAAACAAAGTAGCCAGAGCTAAATGATTTCAAAGATACTTAAAACAGTTAAATGCTTGCCAGGTAAGGGATTTGATTTTGGTTTTGCAATGACTGTAAAAATCAAATGTCATGATTTCCTCAGAACAGGAGCAAGTCGGTTGGAGAATCTGAAAACTCTGCAGGAGTTTGTATTATCTGACACACATTAAAAAAGCTTATAGTGCTTTTATAGTCTAAAATCAAGAAAAGGCAGGTGAAACTGGAACTAAGATTTTACTTGGGCAATACTTTTAAATATAAATTTAAAATCCTGCAATAGCTGCACAGAAGAAATTAATGATTTATACAAAAGATAATTTTAAGCCATTGATGTCTCTCTCATGAATTCCTCCAGGACAGTCACTACATTTCTGGCTTCTGGCATTTCTGCATGTTCTACTTTCACAATCTTCAGCAGGATGTCTCCACTGCCACAGTTCTTTAGGAACAGGAAGCACTTGAACAAGGCGTAGTGGTTCATTTCAGCCTGGCGGATAAACCTCTTCAGGTTGTTAATGTCCTGGATAGCCTGGGCAAAGAGTAACAGAGCATTTTCTTATCCTCCTACATGGAACAAAAACACACTATCATGGAAAATAAAGGATAAATAGCAGAAGAAACAAAAGCATTTCCAATAGAAATTTTGTACTACTACTTAAGAGTAATATAAGAATTTAATATTGTCCTGGATACATATTATAGCTTTTACTGTAAAGATACAAAATGTGTGGACACAACGTGATGTGTCCAACTTGTAGCAAGAATTAGGCAGCTCACTTAAGAAGTGTTAGCTACTGAACCCATGAGATTGTGTGTGCAAGGCTCAGATTAACAGTATTTGAAGAAAACAGACAATAGCAACAAAGAAGGTGGGTCTAACTTTAAATTTGAGAAAGCACTTTTGGAGCATTCACTGAAGAAACTTTCACACTACTTTACAGCTGTTCTTGTCAACTACAGAAAGCCAGCCCTCAAACAAAGCTTCAGAGTTAACCAGTTAATGACATATAGATATCATAATAACCTAAAACTTTTATTCACTGCAAAATAACATTTTGCATATAGTATTTGCTCTCTCAGTAACCCAAATATCTTCTTCATATATACGAACAGGTACCTTCAATTTAAAGTTTTCCAAAATCTGCCGGAAGAGAAATGGATTTCCACCTTCAGCACCATTCACAAAAGCTTGCATCCAGTCCTCACAGAATCTGTTGCTTCCTTTTAAAATGTTCAGGAACACAGAGAAGAGATGGAAAAAGCAAATAAGCTCAACATAAATACACAGCTGCATTCACCTGGTTTAATCACTCTCACATAACAAGTGGTAGCAATATACCTGGGCCCGGAAATGAATCTTAAGGAAAAACAATACAAGTGGAAAAGCAAAGCAAACACAGCTACAGTGATTACACAAGACTGTTCTGATTGCTGAACCCCTTTTCCCAACATTTGTCAAAACCACAACAGGAAAAAAAAGTTTTGCAGATTCCCTGAATTGTACAAGTCATACCTTCATGGTCCACAAACTAAATGTACTGTGGATTTTATTACCAAGCATTTTCAACCCAGAGCCCTAGTGTGTCTGGTGTAGCAAACTACTCTGGTACCTCATAGGAAAACAGAACCCAAACTTTCTGGGCAGGAGCCTATGAGCTTCTAAATATCCTCAACTGCCTGTAGCATCACAGCTCTCAGCAGCTGATGGATCCAAGGGAGCAATGTGAAGTGTTCCCTGCTGTAATCTCACCTGCATTATGCAGCTGGAGCTGAGGTCCACTACAGTCTATAACCATGGACTTGTGCTGTTCCTCTGTCATGGCAATGCACAGGGAGGTCATTGTGCCTTCCTGGACAAGTCCTTGGAGGCTGGCAGCTGCCAGGAACCTGACACAGAAAGCTCTTGTCAACTGCTTGCTCCCTTACAACTCTTGCACACCAAGGTGACTGTCAGACACAGTAGCCAAGTTAACTCAAAGGTTCCTCGGGCTCAAAGTGTCTTTACCTGCTGATGTCCTTTTCTGTTCTTTCATCTGCCTTTTTGACTTCTACAGGAGTGTAACTCAGAGCCTTAAACAAAAAAAAAGAAACATTAAAAATAAGGAAAAAGCTGGATGCAACTTCAGTAGTATTTTTTCTATACTGCAGTTCTGAGCAATAAAAGCAATACTGCAGTTCTGCAGTACTTTAAAAATTGTTCTTGTCAAGGCAGTACTCTGTATTATTGCCATTGCAGCTGGTTCTGCACTCAGATGAAATCCAGCAGTTATACTCTGTTAGCTATTCCATCCAGAACCTCCTCAAACTCAGGGACTAGAGCTAGGATTAGTCTTTTTCCTGTTTCCAGTGAATTACAC
Source organism: Sitta carolinensis (assembly GCA_032173965.1). NCBI lineage: Eukaryota > Metazoa > Chordata > Aves > Passeriformes > Sittidae > Sitta > Sitta carolinensis. The sequence goes on along the minus strand of CM063298.1, from coordinate 3,859,038 downwards.
AAGCCATATACACAATATAACACCCTTTTTCATTCAGAGGAATTATGGCATGGACAGCCTGCTCATGCTATTTCTGATTTTCTTATTCTAATTTCAGCATGGACACCATTAGGTAACTTTTTTTTTAAGTAACAGAAGAAATTACATGCTTCCTTAGCAATAAGCAGGGGAAAACTACTTGCTCTGAATTAAAAAAACAAAACAAAACAAAACAACAAACCAAAAACCCCCCAAAAAACCAAAACACAACCCAAAAAAATAAAAGGAGAAAAAATGGTTTTTCGTTTCCTCCTGCTGGGCAACTGGGAAAGCAAATGCAAGAAACATTTTAACTGTGCTAGAGTCACTGAGATGCCTTCTGGAGTTTTTTTAGTAACCCAGTTTTAAATAGACTTACAGCATGTAGCAGAGAGGCAAGTTTGTCCTGGAAGAGCTGCACGACCCTCTGGATAGGGCAGATGGCATCCTCAAACCAGCTCCTCAGGTAGGGGCTAACACAGGCCTCCAAGTTTTTTTGCTGTAACATATTAAAATGTTAAAACTTTAACTGCAAATCAGATTTCTACACCAATTATTACATTATTACTATATTTTATTATTTTATTATTAATAATTATATATAAATAAAATTATATATATAATTAAATATTAATATAGCCTATTAATAATCTACCCAACCTAAGATAATTGGATGTTGGAACCTTCTTAATCTCAAACCACAGTGGTGAACTAAAATAATGAGTTTGACATTTAAAGCCTCACTTTATCAGCAATTAAAGGCTTTGCATTTTAGGAAACAGCCTGAACTGTAATATTATGAGTGAAGACCAGGCAACAGCAGATGGGATGACAAAGAGACTTAAAATGCAGAACCTCCACTAGAAAAATGTGACAAGAAACCCACAAATGCCCTTTCTTAACATTCAGAACTGGTAAGAATCAAGGTGGACACTAATAACTTCCTTGTAGACCATTACTTTTTATGAGTTATTCTTCTCTCCAAATTTAAGTGACCTTTAAAAGATCTATGACTGACACAAAAAGGTCCCCACTTTCTATTTTTCCTTTTGACTTGTGTGACTGATAGCACCTTAGACATTCATTGTATGACACTGAGGCAAGTGTCTCTCCCAGTGTTTCATACTAGTACTTGAAACACCTATTTTGTCTCCATAAATTAGATCTTCCAGATGGTTTTAGCAATTAATCTGCACAAATACTAATTTTCACCACTAAAAAAAAAAAAGTTAGACTTTACCTCCAAATCAAGGTTTATCTTCAAATTTTGAATGTATTTGTCCAGCTCAAGTCTGAAAGTATCTTCTTAAGGAAAATAAGATGCATCAGTTAAGATGTCTATTTTTTCCTTTCAGTATATGGCTGTTACTGACATTTTCAGTTACTGGAAGGTGTGCACAAACGATCTGATTTCAAGTAGGAACAGACAAAATGACAAGATATTTTTTACATTATCTCCCTTTCCATACAGCTAAAGAAAGTTAAAGGTAAGGATATAGTTCCAGACCTTTCTCTGAGCCACCTAAGAAACAAATCACATATTCTGGAGCACTGATGTCTGATTCCAATGTTGCCATCTCCAGAAGACTTTCTTGTTGGAAACGACAGTAGTAACAACCAACTTTACCTTCTGGTATGCTATAAGAAAAAAAAAAAATTTCTTCCAGATACATCACAATAAATAAGTGCAAAAAGCAGATATACATGATTTCTGAGGTAATTCTAACTGTTAGCACTGGTGGCTCCTATGGCTGTGGTAGGTGCAGCCATAGGTGCAGCTCTTGGACCTTCTCTTTTTTTCTTCTGTGTGATCAGAGTAGTTTAAAAGGAAATAATCATCTCTAGTATTTTTTAAGTATTCAAACAGTAAATTATTTAAAACAATATTTTTCTCCAAGTTACCTAATAAAGGAAAGTGCCATTGCATAAGGCAGCAGGAAAAGACTGAGAACATGGAATAAGGATTAAACCTAAGTACAACAGCAGGCAGGCAAGATGTGCCAATGCTCCTTATAGCTCTCATACCCCAATAATTTCAAAAGTTTACCTCAGCCCCACTGATGCTACATTGCCCATTCCTTCAAACAGCGCTCCTTTAGTAAGACGCTTAGCGATGAAACTGCGCAGCTCCGTCTCCGCTTCAGCTGGTAAGTTGGTGTCCAGCAAGGAGAGGCTTCAAAACCCAGAAGAAATCATTACCAAAAGGAAAATGTTATTGTTTTGTCTCTCAGCATGTGCAGAACCTGCCTCTAGCAGGTCCCTGTGATCTCTCTCTGGTGACAGCTAAGGCAGCTCTGTGACTTCTGGCCTATCATGAGCAGTCAGTGGTTTGCCCATTCACCAAGAGTCTGGAGATGTGATGTCAGCTCATGCTGACCTTCCCAGCAGCTATGGACGAGACACTGCCTCTTTGCTCATATGTCTCCCCAAGTGTAATACAGAGCTTATGGAAAGATGTCCATTGAAAACTAATAAATTTTTGTTGTATGTTACCTACATGAAAAACTAAGACAATACTGCAATATCAAGTACTTATAGCATGAAACAGAGAGTTCAAGCTCAAGGGTGATAGTTTTTGTTTACTACTTTACTTGACCTCTGTATATGTCTCCATTCCCCAGGTATTCCAGACGAAGTGCCATGGGGTCTCCAGAATGCTTTCACAGGGGGTTGTGTTTTAAAGCACTGCAGGGACCTAACAGTGGTCTGACAGCAATAAGGCAAAACTTCAAATCAGGGTATTCCCGTGACTGTGCTGCTCTGCAGCTCGGCTTTACCTGAAATCTTCGGGGGAGGGTGTGTGTGCCACGGCGCCGCCAGCACTGCCATCGCCGCCGGCGGCTCCCTGCTGCGCGGACCTGCAACCCAAAGGATTCCCGGGGGTGAGTTCACAGCCGTGACACGCAACAGGGCACGGGGGATGCAGCAAGGAAAAGCAGGGCCCGAGGGTGAATAAAAGCCGGAGCAGGGAATCGGTGCATTATGGGAGGAAAAGAATCTCAATGGGGAGAGGGAGGGGGGAGGAAAAAATAAAGGGAATTCAGGGAGCTGGGAAAGCCCAAGGCCTGGGCACGGCCTCCCTCGGGGGAACCGGGCACCTCACCTGCGGTAGCCATAGAGGCCATGGTAGGTGCAGCAGTGCCGCTCCGGCCGCCGCTCCTCGGCCGCGCCGCCGCCCTCCTCGCTGCTCTCCAGCTCCCGTTCATCGCCGTCCGGCAGTGCCGGCAGCATCGCGGCCGCGGGCAGCCCCGGCGCCGCCTGTGCCGCGGGCAGCCCCGGCGCCGCGTGCCGCGGCGCCCGCGCCGCCTGGCCGCGGGCAGCCCCGGCGCCGCGCTGCCGCCCGCCGCCCGCCCGGCCCGGCCCGGCCCGGCCCGGCCCGCTCCGCCGGCTGTGCCCTCAGCCCCCGGGGCCCGGCGCTGGGAGGAGCCCTCGGGGCGCACGGGCCTTGTCCTCTCCCCACCGAGGGCGGTACCGAGCGTGCTAAAACGGCTCCGGCTGCTGCAGCTCCTCCGTTTGCGTAAAGCGCAGAAAAATCCAATATAGGTGCTGCAGTGCCTCTGTCGGTACAAGTAATCCTTCAAAAGCCGGTCACTGACTTAACGGCAGCACCTGCTCAAATCACATCTTAGGATCATAGAACGGTTTGGATTGGAAGGGGATTTGGCAGGATTTGCCATGTTGTCTGCTTTTAAAATGTTCTGCTTCTGAAATGCTTTTTCTTTGTTAAAGCAGCACCGTTGTTAACTCGGCCTTGTGGCTACCGAGTAGTTACAGAATCCCAATCGCACAATCCTTGGGGTTGGAAGGGACCTCTGGAGATTATCCAGTCCAACTGCCCTGCCAAGGCAGGGTCACGTGGAGCAGGGGGCACAGGAACACGTCCAGGTGGGTTTGGGTTGTCTCCAGAGAGGGAGACTCCACCATCTCCTTTTGCAGACAAGCCCCATAGGGAGCAGCTGTGACCCCAAGCTGCAGCAGGGCCACTGCGAAGGGCTGATGGCTGGACTTGATGATCTTGCAGAGCTTTTCCAACCTTAATGATTCTGTGACTCTCTTCTAAGCACCTGGTGCACCTGTGGTGGTGAGCTGGAGAGCCATGGGGGTGGTAACACGGACACACTCCCCAATGGATTGTCACTGTAACAGAGGGATCAGCCCCATCCAGTTGCAGGTAACTGAGGACAGTGATGGCCCAACACATTTAAGTCCGTTCTGTTGTGTTCTCGGGGTGTCGGGCTCCCGCACATGCCATGGCCGTGCTGTCAGCACCCCGCAACACAGGCACAGCCAGCACCAGAACACTGCGCGGAGCAGTTCTTAAACGGTAACATTTAGTGGGGGAAACAGTTTCTCTGTGACATTAAACACGAAGACAAGCAACAGTTTCGATTACGAGGAAGCGCTTTGCTCTGACAGTGCTGAGGCCCTGGTACAGGTTGTCCAGAGAAGTTGTGGCTGTCCCATCCCTGGAAGTGTTCAAGGTCAGGTTGGACAGGGCTTGGAGCAGCCTGGTCTAGTGGAAGGTGTCCCTGCGCATGGCAGAGGGGTGGAGCGAGCTGGGCTTTAAGGTCCCTCCTGACCCAAAGCACTCCGTGACCGTTCCTGTGACACCCCCAGGTGCCCCAGGCAGACCACCCACAGCCCGACCGGACAAAATGGCGGCGGCGCCGTGAGGCGTCACGGCACAGCCCGACGGGGGCACCCGCGAGCGCGTCACGTGCGCCCCCTCCCCCCGAGCGGGCGCGGTGCATGCTGGGAGCTCGGAGGCCGCAGCGCCGCCTGAGGCAGCTTGGCCGCCATTTTGTGCCTCTCGCTCGGTGCGGGGCGGGCGAGCGGGCTGCGGCTCTGAGGGAGCGCTCGGCTCTCGTGCTCTCTAGCTCGGGGTGACGCCGCCATGGGCCGTAAGAAGAAGAAGCAGCTGAAGCCTTGGTGCTGGTATCCTTCTGTGTGGGACGCGGCGGATGCGGAGAGCCGGGTGGGGGAGGGGAGCGGCGCGGCGCGGCCTGGCGCGCTCGGGGCTCGGTCCCGTTCCGTCTCGTCCCGGGATGAGGCTCAGCCCTTCTCCCCACGCTCATTTCGGTTTGTTTCGGTTCCCGGCCCGGTTCCAGCCCCGTGCTGCTCGGGATGGAGCCCGGTGCGTGCCCTTCCTGTGCTCCCCGCCCCGCGCACGGCCTCAGGCCCGCTCCTGTCGCTCTCGCCGAGGCCGCGGCCTCCCGCCCGATCCCTAAAATCGGGACAGCGGGAAATGGAGATTGGTCTTTCTCCCTCGCGAGGGAGGATGTTAAAGGAGAAAATCTTGCTACTAATAAATACATTTATTCATGGAGGGGGGTGGGATGTGGTTAAAAGAGAATTTTTGAAAACTTTTTTTTTTTTTTTTACTGGCGGGGGGAGCTTTCAATTTGTAATTGCTGCATCATGATCAGGTTTAGTTTTTCAGTATCCGGAAATACTGGTGGATTTTCATTTGATCGGTCCTTCAGAATGTGCTCACTGTTGTGGAGTGATTACAAATTTACCTTTACTCTTAGCCTTCTGTTCTCTAGAATTGTCTAATAAAGAAATTTTAAAAGTGCTCCGCGGATTTTACCATTTTGTCTTGGAAGGCATCTATGCTTGTTTTAGACATTAATTTATTTCACGTTTTGGTGGGAGCAAGGGACACATTGTGTTAGCAATGTTAACATTTTCTTAATAATATGCAGCAAACGTGTATTTGTCTCACTCAGGAAAATGTGTGAAGTGTTTGCTGAAGTATCAGTACTAACCCACATAAAGGAAATGCAGTTTTCCTTTTGTGTTACATAGATGTCTAAACAGTTCTTTCCTTAAAATACTTCTTTTTAAAAGCAGAGAATTCTTCAGGTACTGCAGCAAATTATGTTGTGTCATAAAAATTGATAGCTGGATAACTGGGAGAGGAAGGGGATTTTAAACTAAAACCTTTGTTCTCTTTTATGATTGTTAGTTACTGGTAATTTATTAAAGAGGCACTTCTGAGTCATTTGCATAATTTCCTTTCTGCTGATTTCAAGCCTCTTTCTCCTTTAATGCTGTAGCAGTCGTCGCACTGAAGAGAAAAATAGGTAGGACTTGAAAACCGTGAGTCAAACAATCTGGAATCAGATAATGATTCTGATTTCTTGCAGACACCTTCCCACTTTTGTACCTGTGTAAAGAGGGGTGTGCTGGATCAGACGAGGGTGTTTGGTTTCAGACATCCATGAAATGTTTGTCACCCTTCGAATGCTCAGAGATGCTTATTGTGGCTTGCTTTTGCGTGAGGAAAAATCCCACTGATGCTAATTACCTTAGTCCTGTCTAAAAGGTCACTTCTAGTATTAAATGTTTCCTTAACAGTCTCCAATAGGTACTGTAATAGGGATTTTGATGATGAGAAAATCCTTATACAGCATCAAAAAGCAAAGCACTTTAAATGCCATATATGTCATAAGAAACTGTATACAGGACCTGGTTTAGCTATACACTGCATGCAGGTAAGGAGCTTTTCTTTACAGTATCTAAAATTCAAGTAAAGTGTCCTTAAGAAGGTGGGGGTTTAGAGCTTCCTGAATCTTCAAAACTGGTGAGAAAAAGACAGCAATGGCCTGTTTGCAGCAAGGAGTCCTGCTGTGTCAGCAGCCAAATGGCCACTGTGCAGCAGAGATCTTTGTCAGTTCTGTAAGAGTGAAGGAATTGTGCTGTCTTGGTTTTTCTAATTTTATGTAAGCTGGTTTAAGTGGTAATAGTAGTTCCCAGAGATTAGGAAGCACAGATGAAGAAAATACTTGGCCAGAGAGATTATTCCCATTAAGGATGTTCCTTTTCTGTCTCGATACTCTCTAAGGAGCACAGAGAATTTATCCTGAATTGTGGTCAGCTGGATTGGTTTGTTTGTTTGTTTGTTTTCCGTTAGGTACATAAAGAAACAATAGATGCTGTTCCAAATGCTATTCCTGGAAGAACAGACATTGAACTGGAAATCTATGGAATGGAAGGCATTCCAGAAAAAGATATGGAGGAACGGAGGAGGTTACTTGAACAAAAAACTCAGGGTAACGTGGCTGGTTTTCTTTCTGTGGTGTGTTCCTTCCTCAGCTGTGGCTCTCAGTGAGGGTGGGATTTAATGTGTTCTCTGACAGCAGCTCCAGGCGTTTGTCAGCCCTGTGGGAGGCTGGGAGGGATTTTTTCCTTTCCTGTTCAGAAGTAGCTGCTGCCAGAGCAACTACAACAATTGCCTAATGAATACGGGCATGGTCATTTATTTGTGAGGGGAAGGGAAGGGAAGGCTGGAGGTAAAACTATCCTGATGATTCCCAAATGCTTCAGTTTCTTTGCTGTTCAAGCATATCTTTGGTTGAACTGCTTTGGTTTATGCTGGACCCCATGACATTGACACAAGGGCAGATCCCTCTGTCTGCTCAGGGTCACGGCAGTGTGAGTCATGTTCCTTCCCTTTATTTGTGGCTAGAGGTGGGCTCACATAGCATTCTTTCTTTGTATTTCTGTGACTTTTTGAGCACTGACAAGGTTTGAATTTTGTGATTAGTTAATTTTTTAAAATATAATTTGTGTTCAGTTTAATCATATGCATTATACTGTCTGCAGAGAGCCAGAAAAAGAAACAACAGGATGATTCTGATGAGTATGAAGATGATGAATCTGCAGCTTCAACTTCATTTCAACCCCAGCAAGTTCAGCCACAGCAGGGCTACATTCCCCAATGGCACAGCCAGGTTTGCCTCCTGTGCCAGGTGCACCAGGGATGCCTCCAGGTGAGAGGGTGTTGGGTGTTGCTGAAAGCCTCAGTAGAAACATGAATTAGTGCATGTATACAGGAGTAATAATCTGCTCTTTTAACACTAGGGTCACAGAATACTTCTGGGAGGTGCTGATAAGCAGTTTCTTCATTTTCTTCCCTGTTCTATGCATGAGTACATCTTCCTTGGTGGACTAGATTCAGATAACTAATGCTGGCATGTAGATAGAAGGCCTGAGGTACTGAGACAGATTAGTGCTTCAAACAGAAGTCTCGGCAGTGATATTTGTTAACAGTATTTATAACAGGGTTTTGGAAACAGGGCAGAAAGGCTGCTGTGTATCTGGAGACTGCTAACACAGAACAGGCAATTCATACAGAGGCCACAGATACAGTGAGGAAAGAATTTTGATCAGTGAGTGAAGAATGGTCTCTTCTTGTAATAAGATGTCTGCTTTGGAGAACACTAAGAAAATTCACAGTCTTGCAGGGCTGAGGACAATCTGTCAAAGTCAAATTTGCAGATAGTATTTATATTGCACTGTTTGTAAGCAATATTATTTCAAATCTTTTAGAACTTCTGTAAAACATCCGGTGTGAACTTACTAGAAGACATTTGTTAGCAACTGTATGTTATCAGAGTTGTTGAAAATATATTTTTTGTTTTAGGTATACCCCATTAATGGCAGGTGTTCCACCTATGATGCCTGGAATGCCTCCAGTTATGCCTGGAATGCCACCTGGGTGAGTAGCAAGAAAGATTTAATATTACATGTTCATACTGTGCATTTTGAGCTGCTACAGAAAAAGTAAAGCTAACTTTAAAAAATGTACATAGGGAATTGTGGACTAACCTAAATATTAAGACTAACCAAAGAATTGGATGGCTGTAAACCAACATGTAAAATATGGCCAAACTGAGTTTATGTATAAAGTATCTTGCCTTTCTCCTGATGTAATAATTATTAAGTAGTAGTATATTAATATAAAAGTTTGTTGTGTTGGTTTAGAGCCCTCTGTGAGCCACTGTTCCCTTGCATATTGCACATATCTTGTGCATCTGGTTATCAGTCATCAACATAACAGGGAAAAAAAAGTACTGGATAGTTTGTATTTTTCTTGTATTTTGGGAAAAAAGATGTTGTTTTTTTGTGCTTATTTGGGGTTGACACCATACCCTATCACAATGTGTTTGGAAATTCACAGTTAGAATTTTGATTTTGTCATAAATTTTCACAGATTACATCAACAGAGAAAATACATGCAGTCATTTTGTGGTGGAAACATGTAAGCATCTCATTAATGTAATTCTAGGTACATTCATTATGCCATTTTATGTCATGTTTTTGATAAGCTAGAAGTTGGTTTACTGTGAAAACCTTTGAATATTGCCTGAAAATTTGGGGATGGTTTCCAGTTAGGTTTTGTTACTGTATAATATATGAAGGTTTTATACTTTCACCTAAATGAATATTACAAAACTGTATGTGAAATGCATTCTACAAAATACTAACCAAATAGACCCTTGGAGACTTAAAGCCTCTGTTGAACCAGAGCTTGAACAGCTCCATGTGTTCACTGCAGGACATTCTGCTGGAGCTCAGTTTAATCTAAAGTTTGTGTTCACTGAGGTGAAAGCTCGTTCTCTTCTGAGACATAAGTATTGGTTTAACAGTCTTTGAATTTAAAAATCATGTCATAGTCAAACATGGTGTGGATGCTCATCAGAACTTTAGCTTTTCTGGGTGGAAACTCAACAGAATTTAATCAGGTTGTCTGACACTTAGTCCTCATTAAATTCCTTGTTAATTGTAGGTGAATGTTATGTCACCTGGAAAAACACAATTGAATTTGCCAGAACAACTCTGCATTTCATTTTGGGAGGAGAGGGTGGTGGTGCATTATGTTTTTGTCAATTCTAATGTCAAATTTTGCTTACTTAACCTGATTAACTTTTGTTTAAAAATGACCAAAGAGTTAGGAGACAGGAAGCAACTTTGGTTTTAGTGTGACATCAGTTCTAGCACTACCTGCAGTTTCTCAGGAAGTCATTCTTCTGGGGCCGCAGGCAGTGAGCATCCAGCACTTGTTCTGATGTCTGCTGGGTGGCAAGACTCACTTTGCTTTCTCCAGCTAAAAAAGGGACGATGGATCTGTGTTCCCAAGTCATTGCTGCTTCTGCAGTGGTTGTTCCCTGTGTAGCAGTGATACTTGAGAGCAGAAATCAGACTTTACAGAGCGAATGCTCACCCGTTCATGTGATTTGATCTGAAAACAGTGGTGAAGGTGTCTTGCCTGTCATACAAACAGAAACTGCTTCTTAGTGGGGTTTTGGTTTGTATTGGAGTGCTGCAGATCAACTTATCTTGCTTACTAAAGTAATAAACATTCCTTTATTTTGTTTCTCTAATCTGTTTTGGAATGTCTGCAAAAAAATTAAGCAAACTTAAGCTATACTTGTTTGTCCCCTGTAAAGGGCTCATACATATTCATTCAGGAAAAGAAAAGAAACCAAACTCTTTTTTAAGATGGAGAAAAAAAAATGTTACAATGAGGACTTCTCATATTAAAAAACCAAAATCCCACTTTATCATTAGTGTATGGAGTGTTTTCTATAATTCTGGAACTCCAGAAGCTTTCTTGCCCTATGGTCTCTGCTCTGCTTTTGTCAGTATTTTCTGGATAGTTCTACAGCTGTGGGTTATCTGTCAGTCAGTGTCAGAGAGGAATAAGCAGATGTACAGCAGTTGTAGTGTGGTTGGAGCTAGCTGATTTTCCTACATTCAGACTCCATGAGTGTACTGAGATCAGTTTCTTGGGAGACTCCTGCAGCTAGTAGTCTGAGAGATTTCAAGAGACTCTAGTTTCTGAAATCTCATAACAGAGGAAGTGAGATCTTGAGAAATTAAAGTTCAGATAAGTGTTTGGGGTTTTGGGTGCTGGGTTATGTTTCAGTTTTATTCTTGTGAAGTCAGTTGATTTGGAATTGCTTCTCTTGAGAGCTTCTTGAAATGATTTACCATTATTTTTTATCTAATACAGGGATTTGCCAATTGTCTTAACACTTGACCATGAATGTTCAAACCGTTGTTCATTTTCTGTTCAATAGGATGATGCCAATGGGTGGAATGATGCCTCCTGGGCCAGGAATCCCACCTCTTATGCCTGGTATGCCACCAGGTAGGTCAGGGTTGTCGAACTCGTACTATGGTGAGAGTTTAATTATATTTATTTATTTCCACTAAGATTTAGGATTTATGTAAAGAACATACAGACTTATGCCCCCACCCACCACCTTAATGTGGTTGGATTGCCAAAGAAGCCACTCTTGTGCTTCTGTGGTTGATATATGGCTTCTGATTATAAAGTTATTTGAGTTTTATACCATTGTTAAAGTAAAAAGTATAATACAGGTTTTTTGTCTTACTGCACTTTTTCATACTGTTGTGTTGCCTAGTCTCTCTTCATCCTTTTTTTTTTAATTAATGTTTGTGGCTGCAGTTGGAAAATAGTAATGATTGAAAATATGGAAAGTGGGAAATAGTTTTGGTGCTTTACCCAGCTAATGAGCCTGCAGTTTGAAGAAACTTAACTGAAATTTTGGTCTCTTACCATAGCTTAGAAGTCTCTTACCATAGAAGAGATGTATCTTGAGCTTGTGCAGCCCTTAAGCAGCCTTAAGTTCCCTGGGTGTTCCACCTGACCAGCAGCTGCCTGGTAGTGAACTGAGATTTGCTGGTTTGCTTGATGGAACCCATGGGAGCCGTTAACTTCCCACTGACCTTTTCCTAGAGTTCCACACACAGCAAATGCAGGTGTCGTGGTGACATTACAAAATATCCGAGTCCACTTTACTGATGACCCCTGCAAAGCTGGCAGTGTTTTGGTCAGGGTTCTGGTACTGCTCAGAAACAATTTAGTCTCTCTTAGATTTTTGTAACAGTGTCATCTATGCTCTTGGCTGTGTAGGTGCAGTGTGTCAGAAATAGTTACTGCATTAATTGTATTGATTTATTGACAGCATAAACTTCATTATTGCAGCTTTAGTGAAAAAGAGCTTAATCCAGCATTGCTCTAAAGTGTTTGAGGTTACTGCCTGTGCATGCGTGGTCATTGACTGGTGACTGCTGGCATTATCCTTTGTTTGTTTTATTTTACTGTTGCCTTAAAAATACATCTCGTAGTGTGAAACTTTGTTCTGAGGAGACTGCGAGCAGGATTGTCTAAAGGAATATTTGTTCTTCCTGGAGCCTGATCCGTCGCCCATTGTTTGTGGTTTGTAGGGATGCCCCCCCTGTCGGGCCTCGGCCCGGCATGCCTCCCATGACTCAAGCACAGCCTGTTACAGCCCCGGGCATTCTGAACCGGCCTCCAGCTCCTGCTGCAACAGCACCGACCCCACAACCTCCAGTTACCAAACCACTCTTCCCAAGTGCGGGGCAGGTAAGGTATCCCAGAGCCTGGAATCTCTTGTTGCATTCTTCAAATGGCCACCGTGTCAATAGTGCCTGTTTATTATTGAGGAGACCCAAGAAATGACTGGTTCAGGTTGTGCTTGGATTGATGTTTAATTCAGTGTAGTGCTTGAATGAATTTTAAAAGATCCATCTGTCTTAAATCATCTGTGAAGCCAGACAAGTGCTGTGAGCACTGGGGAAGAAGGGAGTAGACAAAACACTTCAATGCCTTTCATTTGTTGTCTATAGGGCAACTTTGGGTGGGTGAAGGGGTGTATTAGCTACAGGAATCTGATTGCATAGAATTCTACCTAAAATTTCCAAATTAAAAATCTTAATGTGACTTGTTCTCAGCTGTTCTCATAGTGTGCTCTCTACTGATAAATGGATGAATTTGATCTGTAATCTTGTTAAACTGGTTAAACATTTCCCGATTTAGGAGGTTTTTTTATTTAAAAAAGTTTAGGAGTATGTCAGTGTAGTGACAAGTTAATTTCAGTGTTTTGGGGAGGGAAGTGGGGAATTGATAGTGGCTTGTGACCCCTTCCGTTTGAATGCACTTGTTTGTAGGTCCTGGAGTTTTTACTTGCTTTCAAGTATGTTGCAAGATAGTTCTGCTTCTTGCAGAAGCCTTTGTAATGTACTGTTTGCATTTTGGGCTTCTGCAGGGAAGATACATGTTCACAGAAATACAGTCCTTTCAAAAGAAAGGGCTTAGTACAAGAAATCCTTTCATCTGGATACTTTCCACCCATTTGTTTGGAGACTTTTCACTGTTTCCTTTCTTTTATGCTACAGATGGGGACACCTGTCACAAGCTCAAGTGCAGCTTCCTCCAATTCAGAAAGTCTCTCAGCATCTTCTAACGCTCTGTTTCCTAGCACAGCACAAGTACGCAGGAAGTCACAGTTTAAAACAAATTGCTTTGCAACTTAACCCTTTGGACCGCTCTGTACAATCTAAAATTGACTAAACATCTTCAGATAATTTGTTATATTCCTGATTATGTTTAGCTGGTAAAACTGCAGAGTCCTTGATTATGAGTTGCATCTTACCAGAAATAAGCATGTCAAAGTGCCCAATTTTTCTTAGTGTGAAAGAATGAAATGTTACATCCTGGTTCTAAAGGGTTAAAAGAGCATGAAAGCAGTTAAATGCATTTTAGTGGGCAGTGGTTAGCTTGATGCATGGTGAAGGCTTTTTAGTTTATGTTGTTTAATATGGCACATCATAATGTAGGGAATTTTAAATTTGCATTATATGCAAAATTTTAATTTTTTTTTTTATTGGGAGGTTTGGATAATTGTATACATGCAGTGACTAGAAATGAAAGCATTCTCTCCTAACTAAGGTTTGCTTTGGAGATTGCTGTGTCTTTAGAGACAGCTTTGTAAAACAGCCTTACAAGGGTTTTGTAACAGAACAGTAGGAGAGATGACACATGTTGGAATCTCTAGTGGACCTCTTACGTGCTTCCACTGATTCTTCATTCACAAATAAGATTAAAGTTCTGTAGATAGACGTAGTGCTCTGTGAAAATATTGCAATGTGTTCATAGGGAGAACACTTAAAGCCCTGATGCAATAAAGCTTTCTTAAATATTTGATTAAAATATTTCTTAAATACCTAATTTTAATGAATTCTAGCACTTTGAGCTGTACTAATTGTTGCTAAAATGTGTTCATTTAGTGAAAGAATAATCAATTTGTACTTGGAGGCTCCTAAAAATGAATGCTTTGGGAAAGATTTACACATTTGTCGAATTGAGATAAAAGTTTGAGATAAAATAGTGGGATGGTTTTTTCTTTGTTGTACCTTTGTTGTGGTGGCTTTTGACCTGCAAATTTTAGACTTTCCTCTGTGTGTGTGTATGTGTACATACTGGGGTTTATTTTGTCTTAGTTTCAGTTGCTCTAGAATGCAGTAAGGCTGAACTTTACTTTTGTCAAGCTTGTTATAATTATGTATCTCTCTGGAACCTTTCAGAGGTCTAACAGTCATCATTTATGTTTATTTATGCTTTGAGAAATCAATATTGACTTGTCTCTGTGTTTCACAGGCTGCAGCAGCTGTGCCAGGGCCGGTCGGTACTGATTTTAAACCTTTGAATTCTACACCCGCAACAACAACGGAACCCCCCAAACCAACATTCCCTGCTTACACACAGTCTACAGCCTCAACCACTAGCACGACAAACAGCACTGCAGCTAAACCAGCTACATCTATCACAAGTAAGCCTGCTACCCTCACAACAACCAGTGCTACCAGTAAGTTGATCCATCCAGATGAGGATATATCACTGGTGAGTTAATACGTTTTCATTGCCTTACTGAAAAACACGATTTGTGATGATATGGCAGGCTTAATGGAATTTCATCTGTGCTCTGCATTATGTGTATTTTAGTAATGGTGAGAGTGCAAACCGTGCAGAACAAATGTAACTGAGAGCTTCTTTGAATGCAAAGCGATGACTGCCATATTGCAGTGGTCTTGCTGCAGTCTTAGCCTTAGTTTCAATGATGGTGGGAAATCGCTCAACCCAAAATACAATTTGGGCTTGTTCTGCATTTGTCTTAAACTTGAAGTTAAGTAGGTATGGGTCATAAGTGTAGAAGAAAAGTCTGAACAATTTGAAGTTGTTTTGATGCTATTATAGCAGTTAGAAATATGGAATTTATGGATAAAATAAATAAAAATTTATTATAGTTCAGAGCTCTTTAGATTTGTGTTTTTAAGAGAAAAAGGCATTATTCAGCTGGGGGAAGGGAAGAATTTGAGTTCCAGTCAGAATTCTCGAATTGGTCTGTATTAAGAAAGTGCAGAAAGGGGGGAAAATCCTGCTGCTGCTGTGTAATGTTACTAGTAGTCTTTGAATTTGTAAGGTAGTTAAAATAGTTTATTAATCTACTTTGTTGCACCTCTATTTACTTTGCTTTTGGTGAGTTTTAACAGAGTGTGTTGTGGTTGTCTTTTGTGGTTTTAGGAAGAGAGAAGGGCACAGCTGCCCAAATACCAGCGCAATCTTCCTCGACCAGGCCAGGCTGCCCTGGGTAATCCACCGGTTGGACCAATTGGAGGTATGATGCCACCACAGCCAGGAATTCCTCCACAGCAACAAGGAATGAGACCTCCCATGCCACCTCATGGTAATCATAAGTTTCCCAGCTTCCTGTTTTTGAAAAGATTTGTGAAGTTGCCTATGCTAGCAGGGAGGGGTGAGGCTTTTCACAAAATGCACTTCTCACTAAAAAAAAAAAAAATTAAAAATTACTCTTTGCATCTTAACTGTTCTGTTTATAGGTCAGTATGGTGCTCATCACCAGGGCATGCCAGGATACCTTCCTGGAGCAATGCCTCCCTATGGTCAGGGACCTCCGATGGTGCCCCCGTACCAGAGTGGACCTCCTCGCCCTCCCATGGGAATGAGACCGCCCGTAATGTCGCAAGGTGGCCGCTACTGATGCTCCTACTCACGCCCTAATAGGTTTGGAGATTAAACCTTTTCTCATCTTGTGCTGTTAATATAGCCAAGCTTCCGTCAATTAAGGCTTCATTGTGACTTTTAAAAAAATGAGTATCTTCCCACATGCAAGGATCTATTGGACATTCTTATTTTACATGGGAAAAATTATTTGGAATAATAACAGGAACTTTTCCTGGTGTTGCAATTTATACTGTATGGCTTCTTTTTCATGTTTCATCTAGGTTTTTAGAAGTGAAGTATAGTAAATATGGTTCGTTAAATTGTGAAGGCGCTGGAATTACATGAACATACCACCTTAAAGGCAAGTTCTGTAATGTTACGTTGCTATTTGTGAAATGATGCCTTCACAGCACTTCAAGTGCTGTTGGACTTCATGTCCCCAACATAGTTTGGTGAGGGCTGTAACTGTTCCCAACTACTTGTACATTAAAGTCTGAACTTGTAACAATATTTAATGTATCTAGAGTTCCTCCTGTTCCAGGGTTTAAGTAAACTGACCCACTAAGGTCATGTGACTTTTCTGTACTGTTATAAACTTCATTGTAATAAAAGAGGAGAAAAATTTATATGCCTTTTTATTCATGACCAGCTGTGGACAACTGCCTGAAAGGTTTGTACAAATGCATGCTGTGGTAGCCGTTGGTGTAATGAACACAATTATTGGTGCTGTTTTGATAAAGTCTGAATTCCTTGTTCTAAAAAGTCACTCCTTAGCTGTACGTCTGAGTAGACAAAGACCTGTACACTTATTAACTGACTCCTCAAAACTGAGGCTGCAGGAGGCACATCGTAACTCTTGGTTGTAACTTCTCCTAATGCATATGTTTCTTTATTTGTGCTTTCTTGTCCTCAATAAATTTTAAATGATTTCTAGTCCTGGCGCTTGTAGGATGTGAAAGTGCTCTGAGATACATCCTAGTGCCAGGGTGTGTCCCATTAGTTCATTCTGCAACTGATGCTTTTTAATGTGCAAATGGAGGTGAATTTTAGGAGCCTTTTAGGTGAAGATTTCTAGAAGCTTAGGTGCATGGCACATGGGTGAGTGACTTCCAGTTGATGTATTGAAGTTGACCTGCAAAAGAGAAATAGTAGCTTAATCCTCTTAATGCATAGATGAGGCAAAGCAGGCAAGCGTAATGCGTTATATGCTGTGTTTTTACTTTAAATGTTCAGAATTTCATGTTTTGGCAGTCTCTGAAAGGCGAAGCATCTGCTGTGTGCTATGATCAGATGTCTGAGTTTTCTTGAGCCATTCAGTGAAAGTTTCTGGAGTAAGACCTTTTATCAAAGAGGTCTTCCCTCTATGAATTAGTCATTTCTCTGTTTATAAGAGTAGAGTGACAAGTTCCTTTTAAGGGTTGTAATTACGTCTGACGTCATGTGTTCTTGTGTTATTC
This sequence comes from Sitta carolinensis, assembly GCA_032173965.1. Taxonomy (NCBI): domain Eukaryota; kingdom Metazoa; phylum Chordata; class Aves; order Passeriformes; family Sittidae; genus Sitta; species Sitta carolinensis. The sequence continues at coordinate 3,841,923 of CM063298.1, read as the reverse complement.
CTCTGATGAGAATGTAGAGGGAGACTTTTTGGAGGGGAGGGAAGTGAAAGCCTCTCCGGCCTCTTTTCAGTGGGGAAAAAAGAGTGGTGAATTTTTCATTTGCAGGTCAACTTTAAATACATGTGCCAGCCTCAAGCCTTATCTGCAGCTTAATTAATGGGGATATCTCTTCTTTAGGGTAAGGTAGAAGGATCATCAGCATTTTTGTGTCATTATATTCATAGATGTTTTTGTAGATGGTGGAAGTTTTTCACTTAATTATAACACTGAGCATTATGGTTCTGTTTCTTTGAAGTCTTCAGGTTCTTTAACTGCACTGAAGTACGTCATGTGGCTTTAATCCATACTGTCTCTTCTCTTAGAAGTGCAAAAATACAGTACAGCTAAAATACTACATTTGTCTCAGCTTCTGACCTCTGGTCACAGAATGTCTCAAAACCACTAGAGCATCCAGTGCAATCTAGTTACAGCTGGATGTGCTCAGTTTAACCGTTAAGAATTGGCAGGCACTTTTTTCTGAAGTGTTCAGCAGTTTTAAGACCATAACTCCAAGCCTCTGTTGAGAAGCAGTTCTCTCTAATCACTGGTATCTACAGATCACCTTGTCAGATGTGCAGTATTTGACTTGCAAATGTGCTGAGTGGGCCTCGATGTCAATTCTTTTGTTAGCTCTTCATCTTGCTTTAGGCATAAGTCTAACAGATAAAACTTGTTTTGCTGAGGCAATGCTTTTATACTCTGGTTTTCTTCTGTTTATCTAATTAGGATAATTACAATACACTGAAGAGATTTTTATGTCTTATATTTGTACTTTTTATAACATTACACATAAAATTTGTACATTATAAAGTGATCTTAACTACTGCTTGTAAAACTATAAAACTTCCTGCTTTTTCTGAAGATCATATTGCTGCTCTAAGGATGCTTTGCTCTTCTGCCCCAGTCAAGTAAATTCCTTCTTCCTTTGGTGTCTTTCTGTAATTTTCCATATGTTGTTTGCAGACCCTGCTTTTACTGGGATAAAACCTTACTGCATGCACTGTTAACTCAGCATATTCTGCAAGTTGTATTTAATAAGTTTCACTCTTTTAAACGGTGAATGTCTCATTCTGATAATGGTACCGTTTTGTAGCTATTACTGCATAGACTTCAAGCTTGAATATATTTTGAGATGGCTCTTTCCTTAGTAGTAATGTTATGAAAATCCCTTGAGTAAGTACTGCCACATTTATTTCATTGGTACTTGCATACAAGGAGCTGAACAATTTTTCCGAGATTTTCACATGGATACTTTCCTGTCATTCCTGTGCAATAAGAGCTGTGATGTGGCTGCCTTTAGTCTTCAGTTACTCTTTGTCTCTTGTATGATTCTTCTGTAAACAGGCAGGTGTTTTGGTGACTGTGTTGTCTGTTGGTCCCTGCCTTCATTTCTTTGAATACTGCTTCTTAATGTTCAGAGAGTTGGATTTATGGTGGATTTACCCAAAATCAGTAAAACTACTTTGACTGTAATAGTTGCTTGTCTAAAGACAAAGACTTGGTTTACAGTACCGAGTGAAATCAGCCTAACTGCCAGCAAAATCTCTGAGGTAATGCCCCAAAAAACAGGGTTTTGCTTTAGTTAATTTATTCCTGGAAGGAGATTGCAGAAGCCTTTAAATCCTATCTTTTGTAGTTGTTGAAGCACTCTAGTGATATAATTACATAGGCAGAAACTTTGTTTTTTAGTTTTTGCCTAAGTTTGCCATGACAGATCTTGCAGCAAAATTCACACTTGCAAGTGTATTTTGACCAGTCTTGAAATATAATGCAGATGTTGAATACAAAAAGATTAGCTACAAGAAAATTTCAGACAGGTGGGAAAATAGGTTTAAAAAAAAACATGCCAGAATTTATAGCATCTAGAATTGTGTAGAAGGTTCTCAATTATTTAGTGCATGTTCTCACAATATCACAGTAAGCACCTGATCTTCAGGGCAAAATGGATGAGACTGGCATGAAAGAATCTTGAAAAAGCCTGGGTTGGTGTTTTAGAAGTCTTCTCTACTGCCATTAGAATAGCCTTCTTCCATTACCAAAGTTGCTTTAAAAAATACTACTTAGCTGGCATATGTAGAGTGAAAATTTCTTCTGAAACCTTTGGATTACCTTTTTTTTTTCCTTCCACAGATGATATTTTAGGTGCTGATAATAAATTTGAGGCTGGGCTGTTTGTCTAATAACAATGGATAACTATTCCTCACTCTGTGCATGCATGGGACAGTGTAAACAAGCTTCTAGAAACACATTCAGCTGCATCTGCCTTCTGTGGTTTCTGCCAGTGTTTTAGTTTGTGGAGCTCTTGAGCAGTACTGACACAGAACTGGATAACTTTCTCTCTTAGAACATGGATGAAATTGAATGGGATACATAACCTACAGTTATTTAATAGGAATCAAAGAATTCTGGATACGAGATGAAAACTAAAATCCCAAGATAACTTCAGTTTTATGAACAGCAAGAAGGGCATTATGACCTTCAGTTAAATTGAGACTGATGCACCAGTCCATGAGCTAGGGCCACCATTTAAAATGGTAACTAATGACACCTCTTAGTAAATGTCTTAATAATTGTACTGGTCTAGTTTCTACATGAACACTAAGACAAGGGTGAATATTTTCAGTGGCTGGTGGAGTATTTTACTCAACTTCTCATGATCTAGTACAACAAATGCTATCAGTTATGGGAAAAATGCCCCAAGACAACTGACTGACGTTCCATTGATCAAGATACAAAGCAAAACAAGCTTTCCAATTCAGAAATAGCTACCAACCACAAAAAATACTGTTTGGGCCTAACAAAAGAGGTGCTATAGCAGTTATTTTCTTTTATTTGCTTGATCACTGGAATTTTGTTAATTTTGAATGCATGTCTTTCACTTAATTGGGTCATGTTTTTTCTAAAATTTAAATTTTTCTTCTTCCTATAGCCCTGCCATAGGACAGGCTGAGGCAGAGTCTCAGTGTTGCCCTGTTCAGTCTGAGGCAAGTGGGATTTATTTTATTCATTCTGGGGGCTTTCACAGCTTTATGGCTGTTGGATATTTATGTCCCCAAACTTGCAGCAAGTTTGGTGAAGGCCCCTACATTTATTTTAATTTAGGTTTTTTATTCTCTTTTGGTAGATGGGCTCTATATTAATATTTTTATTTTTATTATCACTGTTTTTAAGAGTCTTAAGGGGAGGGAACCTGTTTTAAGATGTGTGGGTACCTTTTCTCCTAATGGAATGCATTTCCTTCAAGGCTGCTCAGGTAGTCCTTAAGCCACACTGCCCCTCCCCATCCTTCCCTGCATTGCATTTGTGCTGTACTTGTTTTTGGGTTTGGTAGTGTTCATTTTGTGTAGTCTCTGAATTAGTGGCATGTAAATACCAATTATTAATGTTTTCTCTGCTGAGGAGATGTGTCTGTTGAAAAGCTTACAATAGGTTTGAACGAGTAAGTTGATTGCTACAAAATTGTGTAGCCCAAATTACAGAATACAGACTATTTGAAGAAGGTTGAGATGTTAATACTGCTGCCTGTGTGAGCTGCACCTTAACAAATATTAATGTAGAGCCCTGCGAAGAAATAGAAATCAGATTAAATTGGTAACACAGAATAGAAGAGTGAGAAATGGAAGCTGCAGATTTTTCAGTTTGCCTGTTTCAGGGAGCACCTTTTCCTCCATCTCTCATAGACGTGAAATTTGAGATTTTGACTATTGCAACAATAGTAAGTGTTTGAAAACTTTTTGTTTTAAAAACCTTGTGAAATTCTGTTGCATATTCAAAATTTGCTTTGTTTGAAGTTCCTTCTTTCACTCAGTGACTAGCAAAACTTTCTACCCTTTGTGAAGAAAATGGTGCTCATTCTGTTGCAGATCCATTGTTTGTGAATACTTGAGGTTGCTTAAAGACAACTTCAGCCTCAGAACAGCAGGTTTTGCCCAAGGAGGTCTTGCAGCATATCAGCAGTCAAATAGTAAATAAACAAATGTGTGAGTTTGGTTTGATTTTTTTTTTTTTTTTTAATAAGTTTCTGAGATATTTTTTAAGTTTGTGGTAAGGCTTTTTTTAGAAGCGTAGACTCTGTTTAGTTTCTTCAAGCTTTTGCTAAATAATGGCCCCTAATGGGATTTCAAGTAATTTTAATTCAGGGATAGAGTTGTAACTAACTTAGAAGAGTGGATTGCACATTGCTGTTGTACCCTTCTTTGTTTGTACTCTGCCCTTCGAATTTTTCCTGTAGAAGGCCCCTCCAAAATCCCTGTGTGACTGGAAAATTGACATGTCCATGTTAACTGTTCCAGGATGGTTATTGAGCATGGTCTTGCTTTGCTAATTCTCATTGTGGTACTCCCCCTGATAACAGTGAAGATGACAACTCTTCAGGACAGACTACTGCAACTAGTATTTCTTTCACTTGCTTAGTTTATAGGAGCATTTGGCTTAGTTCTTTTTTCCATAGAATGTCTAAGGAAACTGTTTAACTCAAAATAATACATTGTGAGGCTTGTACTTCTTGCTTTAAGTGTCTGAATCTCTTTGAGTCTCAAAATAACAAATAGGCAAATTTCAAATGCCTCTGTATTTTGAGGGATGAAGCGTGCTCTTAGTTAAATTCCAATATTGCAGCAGTTTATGTATCACAAAGTTGTACATCTTGCTGTTAGTGAAATTTCTTTACTAAAGGTGACAGTATTTCGGTGACATGACTTTTATAGATAATAACAAAATTAGGTCTTGAAGTTCAGTTTTTTTAAGCTTAAGTAGGGGCACATAACTTTTTTTAAGAACTTGGGGTTACTGATACTCTGCTAAAGTGGGTAAATTTGCACCTGATCTATTAAACAAGAGTACCTTGGAGATGTGATAATAAAGTACATACCACACATGAAGAACTTTTAAAAAAATCTAAACACTTGCAGTCAAAACAGTGAGACCAGGGAAACAGTGGTAGTGACTGGGTTCTGTAAGAATGCAGCTACCCATTACTGCTGATTTGTCTGTCATGGCTTGCCTAGGTTGGAAATAGTTTAGAGGAAAGAAAGTTTTGGGACAGCTGTTTAAAGGATCAAGATGAATCAAAGTGTTTGTAAAATGTAATACATATAAAGGTTCTTTCTGAAGTTCTGAAAGACACTTGGTGAGAGGTTTCTGGCACACTGTAAGCAGCAGCTTAGTGCAGTCTTGATTTCCCGAGCACAGATTCCCAGTAAGGCTCTGTTAAAAAAATGCAGTTTTACTGCATTCTCGTGAAGGTGTGGCTGAGGGGACTGAGCACTGGAGCCTGCTGCTTTGGCAGCCAGCCATATCCTGTCCTGACCCACAGGATCCAGGGTGTTATCCTCAAGCCATTTGTTCCTGGCATCCTATTGAGTCAGTCTCAACTCCCTGGTATGAATGATTGTGAGCCTCGGTATTTATATACCTGGACACTGTTGTGGATAGTGAGCCCTTGCACCTTCTGAACATGTTTACAATAACCTTAAATCCTTAGGGGTTTTCTTGCAGTAGGGACAGTCAGTAACACTGCTGTTTTAATGGTAGTGAATTTGACTTCTGCAGAAATATTGTATTGAACTTACTTTACCTTCAGGTTTTTCTTTCTTGAGGATATAAAGAAGAGAAAAAGTTTTGAGAAAAATAGTAGAATTTTAATGCCAGTATCATCTTAACCAAAAGCAAAGGAGCACATGACATTGAGAGCTTGAAAGTTGCTTTATAAATTCTCTTGTTAACAGTTAGAGCGTGTCTCTCAGATGACTAACTGCCTTATATGAGGTTCAGGCTTCTGACATATTAAATCTTTTCCCTTAAATTTTGTCTAACTCTCTACCATATTTCCAGGTACCACATTCAGAAAGAGGTTATGGGTTGTAGAATTTTGGCTTCTGCTGCTCTTAGTAGCCAATATGTATAACTGGTTTTTGCTATCAGCAATTGTAATTACCAGAAATTAATGCAGGACAACCAAAGGAAGCTATTTCACCACCTCTCAACTTAGGAAGTTATGTAATGCTTTGAGGTAAAGATGTCATGCAGAGCTTTTTCCTTTTCTCTGTTTTTCATTGAGTTACTTGCACTGAATTCTTTAGCTTCTTTCTCATAAATTTAAGTGGGAAAAATACATTTTGCTCTTTCACTTGTAAAGTCCAGAATAAGAAAAGACGCTTTAGGATTTTAATGAAGGAACCTGGCAATGTAAGTATTGTAATTTCCTTTATGTTTTTAGTAGGCAGCAGGTGACCTTTTTAAACTTACGGGTTATGTACAAAAATTCAGAAGGGCAAATGGAAAGTAGTTTAATAGTTGCCTTTACTTCACATGCTTTTCTTAAGCAACAAATTGCAGTAACTGAAGTTTGGCAGCTTTTTTTTTCTTCTTTTTTTTTTTTCTTTTTCTTTTTTTTCTTTTTTTTTTTAATAAAAAACTAAATTATGGGTTAAACACCTTGGTTTAATACAATTTGTGTTTCTGTTAACTAGCAGCAGAATTTCAGCATTTGCTACTTACTGGTAGAGAAGAAAAATTCCACAGAACTGCCAGTACAGGTTAGTTTAATCTGTAAGTACCTGATGTTCCTATTTGAAATAATTTGTTAAAATGATACCACTTAAATACCTGAGGGGAATTTTGGTCTCTGAAATGTGATTGTTACCTACTACTGATTCCAGTAGTGAGTGAACAGACTAGACTTTTTTGGAAGATCCATAATGGATTTAACTATGCTTGTGGACAGGTAAGAAATACCTGCAAGCACCTTTAAGGAAAGTTTAATACAGAATCTTGACAAGCAGCCTTTGATGTTACTGAAGACTGTGAAAATCTGAAGTCAAAATCACTGTGGTAACATGCCAATTATTAATGAGGCTGTTTTTTATCAGCAAACCAGCAAGATCCTGTGTTTGTTGTGTTGGGGATTAAGCATTTCTGTTTGTAATCTTTCCATTTTCTTTAGCTATTGCTAATTACCCTTTCTTACCCACAGATTTTTACTTTGTTAGGCTGGTAAGCCAGGAGATTGTTCTTCTGTGCTTTTTTAATTACTACTTTTGTTAGTTCATCTCAACACTTCAGAAGCTACCTAGAAACGTGGTTTTGTCCGGCTGTTTTCTCTTACTCCAGAGCTACTGCTCTGCCTCTGTTTTAATTCTGCCCTATTCCATATTCCCCGCAATTCTCCTATTTTGTTTCTATTATAGAGAATATTTTATTCCTTAAAATAGGAAAGATTCTTTGTGAATGGGTAAAAGATGCAGCTTTCTCTGGAATGGCTGTGTACATTTATTTCTATTCAGACTTTGTATATCTCATCTCTACATATCAGCAGAAGAGACAAAAACTTTTTCTGTTCTGTAGCACAAAGCAGAGATCCACAGCTGGCTGGCTACAAGACTGTGCTTTAATTTACTTTTTAAGGCCATGATCTCCCACTCTGAATTTGAGGGGCTTTTGACATCACTGGTGGCTAATTACTTAGTCAGTAGTGGGAAGGCCATAGTTAGGTGGTAGCTGAACACACACTTCACAAGTTTTGCCAGCTCGTCTGAAGGGTCTAGAGTGGGTTTATGAGTGACCTACCACTTCAGCAGAATTGCTTGTTTTAGGGTTCTGAGATCTTAAAAGGTGCTGCTATGTTCATCATAAAAATATACACAGTTTCAAGGCAATTGTATCTTCCCAGGTTTTAGAATGGTTACACTTGCAGCCCATTGCCTGCCGTCTTCTCTAAATCAGTTCTTGGTAATCCACACTAAATTGCTTTGTCTTCAAAATGGGATACAGGCAGATTTTTGACTAATGTTGCAAAGGTTTTTCTTTGTAGAAAGGGAAAAAAAGGGAAATAATACATTAATATTTATATTTTAGCGTTATCTCTGTTTGCTTAGTCTTAATTGCATGTATGCAAGAATAAAAGGGATACCTTGTTGTGAGGCCATTACCCTGTTAACAGAATGTGTCCATATTTCTTGCACCCTCTGTGGTTGACCCTGGCTGGTACTTAATGCAATGCTCAGTACTAAGTTGGAGTGAATAACTGCTTTGGGCTGCTCAATTACCTTATCAAGGCCTGGTTTTGACAGTGGTTGGATGCAGACCAGCACTGCTTGTACACCAGCCTGGCAGTCAGTGGGGATAACTAAAGGGCAGAGTGTGTTCCATAGTGTCTTAACAAAAACAAAGTGTGTTTCTCCAGGGTAGATCATAGTAGAACTCTGGTAGAGCGTCATCTCTTTGAGAAACTTTAAATGGCAATTACTTATGGTATGTTTTGGTAGAATAAAGTTCATTTTCTTTTGAGGTAGGACCAATCAATACTGGAAATGTAAACTTTGATTACCAGGTGAGCAGTGTTAAATTGTAGCTCAGCTTCTGACACACCATTAGAGCAGCTGTCCATTCAGCTGTGGTTCAGCAGTCTTCCTTCCTAGTTCTGGTGCTGTATATTTAGAACAGTTTGTCATTTCATGCTATTTCCTTAGACTCCTTGCTGATTCCCAGGTGCTCTTTTAGAGTTTCTGGTCACTGCAGCAAACCCAAAATGAGCAAACTCCAAGCTGTTCTTAGTACCTTCATAAAGGACCTTTAAGTACATGAGTGAATAGTGTCCCCTCTTGGTAGCAGTATGGCCACAGAAGTTAGTGTATTGGGAAGGGTTTTTTCTGTAACTTGATACTGCTTTTGTGTTAAGTGGTATGAAAGGGCTGGGATTACTGATCTTTTTCAAAAGACAGGTGGTGGCAAAATTCAACTGATGTTGAATTTAATTCAAGAAAGTGAGAGACTGGTAAGTATGTGCATCACTTTAATGCATGCAAATAATAGTAATAATAACAAGCTTAATTTTTTAGTATTCAGTTTACGAAGAAGATTAAAAGAAAATATGGAGCTTAACATCATTTGTATCCACTGGGAACCTTCTCTGAACTGTTCATCAGGCACATAAAGCCATCTGTAATGTGTGATCATTTTGTAAAAGTTTCTGATTAAACAGAAGTGAACCACTGTTTCTGTGTATTTTTTTTCTCTTGAAAACCTATTTAAATTATTGCAACAGATTATGGTGGAATAACTTGGTACCAGCTTTTTGATTCACTGTCATTTAAAGTAGAAACAAACAAGTGAATTCTTTACTTCGTAACCTGTAACTTCTTTTGCTGTTGATCTGCTGTCCTGCTACTAAGCATACTGTACAGAGCTATTGAAGTTGGAAGAGTCGGAATGTGGAGGAAAAGTTTCTAACAGAATTTTCATCAAAGTTGGTGGCATGGGCATGCTGGGAGGTGCTCTGTTCTAAACTCCTTTTGGGCAATGAGCCAGAGAGAGATAGCTTGGGAGATGGGTGTCTTTGCACCTCCTGTGTATGGGGCAAGAATGGATTACTATGCCAGGCTGGTTGTCTTATTTAGCTACCACTGTTCACTCGTAGGTTAATTTCTGAGAGGTGGTAAAGGGAAGATTAATGGATATTTTAATGTTCTGACAGGGACCTGTTGGAGGCATTCTGAATTGGGTATGTGTGACAAGGAGGTGCCGTAGAGGACCCCTCAAGCAAACACTGCTTCTGTGCAGAAGCTCTTATTGGCTGTTCCTCTGGCCCTTTCAGCTCCAGGGAAATCTGAGGGGCATTTGGGAACTGCCTTGTACTAAGAGCTGGTTAGAACAAGGGCAGGTGCCTGTAGCCTGGCAGGTTAAAGCCCTCCCAATGTGAACATGACTGGTAGGAAGTAGGAAGGGTGGGTCTGTAGTTGCTGCCCTCTGAGCCTCAGCTGATTGCTATTGCAGCATCGGACTCCAAGAGTTAATATGTAAGTTTACACTTTTTCTCTTAAACTTTTTTTTTTTTTGTTGTTTTTCTTTTTTTTGTGTGTGTGTGTTTTGTTTTTTTTTTTTGTGGTTTTGGTTTTTTGTTTGTTTTGTTTTTTTCTTCCTATGGGGATGGAGGGGATGATGTAAAGAGTTTGAATCTAAACTTTTAATTTCTTAAAAGGTAGAAGTGGGCATATTTGAAAAGCAAGACCCCTGTTTATGCCTTAAAGACAAGACTGAGGCTTGTGCAGTAGTGTGGGCTGCAGGGCAAAGCACTGCTGTCTGCAGAATCGAGTTGGGTGTGTGCAGACAGAATACAAGTTACAAGACACTCTCCTGGCCAAGCTGGCTGTAATTTTTCATCATAGTAACGGTTCTTTTTCAAAAATAGTCTGTGCTTCTGCCCCAGCATTTGGGCAGGTTGTGTATCTGGTGAGCAGTCAATGCTTTGTTTTTCATTCCCATGCTTTTCAGTAAGTTTATACATCCTGTTTCTGCTCTGGGTTGAAGCCATCCTAGTGCCCCAGGATAGACTTGGGGAAGCTGCCTTTGTCCAGTTACCTTCTCAAACATACTCCTGTCCCCTGCATCAGGGCTGGGGAGCAGAGGGGGTTTTCTCTGGCCCTCCAGCTCTCTTGCTTCTGGCAGTTGTTTCTGCTGCCTGAGACCAGATTGTGAAAGCTTGGACTAGACAATCTTCCATTTTCCTTCTGAATTCACCATGGCTTGCAGTTTTACAGTTTTTAGCTGTGCCCAGATCTTGGCTGCAATTGGAAAAAAATCATACCTAGTTACTGTTGGAAATACATCCTCAGGTAGGGTAATAAAGCTCACGTAGAAATGGTAATCCTTCATAAAAGATATTTATTAGATTAAAACAAGTTAAATGACAATTTTGGGGCAATTTTAGTCATAATATATCAAACAATGTGAAACTCCCAACAGTTTCTGTTATTAGAAGCTGAACGTGACATCATGGTTGCAAACACAGCACTGAAAAACTCCTTTGCATTTTTCTAATCATGGATATACATTCTCAAAAAAATTGAGTTCTATATTCTGTGGCATTCCTTGGATGATAACACAAAATCATTTCACCAAGTGCAGGAATTGTTCGGGCTATGAACAAATAACAGTGCTTACAAATAATCTTTTTTGTCACCCATGACTGCTCACATGTCTGCACCCCACCCCAGATACAGATATGTCTAGTAAGGTAGCATTTACACAGAGAAGCAATGTATGAGTAAAGCAGAGTTTTGAGATCTGTTTTTTATCACTCCTGGATGTGAAGTCAGCTTTAAAACTGCTTCCATACTGACCCTGGCTTTGCAGTTGGTAGTTAACTTCATACATGGTACATGTCAGAGAGCAGTGTATGTGGTGTAATTCACTTTTCTGTTGCTGATTCAGGAAGAAAAGTGTAGGTAACACTGGACAAATTCCTTTACTGATCAAGACTATGCAGAAATTAAAATCCTATTCTGTGGTGTAAGAAGAAAGGCATCAGTTGCTGTCTTTGGTTTAAAATCTTGCTTTCTGTGACTCCAAAACTATCAAAGGCTTGGCTCAAAGTTCACTTTACTTGTAGTTTCAAATTTTTTGTTATTTGGTCACTATTATAGTTGTTAATTCTAATTTTCTTGTTGCCTGGTAGTTACCTGGAGCAGTCCACTTTTAGTTTTAAATGTGAGACTGGATACTTCCAGTGCTGTACCTTCTAAGAGCACAGTGCATACAGTACTGTACTGCATACCTTAGGTTCTTCTGATGGCTGGATCATTTTCAACCTCAATATTGAAAGCAACAAGACCATTAAATGAAAAGCCTAAGTAGAAGGTCACATTTTCATTTCCAGCGGGCACTGATTCATGGTGGAGTGGCAAGACACGGAGCTCCTTCACATGACCACGTAAAAATAAATTTCTGTCCTTGGTCCAGCCAGAAACTCTTTTGAGATTGTCACGAATTATGGAAATATTCCATACAGTTCCATGCAGCCACTTCATTCTCCTCTCATCTAAGGACCCCACCATCAATTTGTCAATTTTAGTTTTGTGCACAATCTTACTTAAGCCATAACCCTTTCCCAGGAAAAAATGGGTGTAGATTCTTTTCTTTCTGGTAGGAACGTCTTTCATTTTGACGTCATACAAGCGTTTCAGGGTTTGAAGGGCTGAAGTTAAAATTTCATCTTTATCAGGATTAGGCTCTTTGTCTAATGCCTCATCTGGCCAGTACAGCAAGGTGAGCAAAAAAAAGGCACTTGCTGGAAATGGTCTTTTTCCTTTGAAGAATCTTAGACTGAGGTCACGAAGAGTTGGCAGTGGAAGGAGTTTGCCTGATCCTGGTGCTAAGCAGGCTAATGTGATGTGGCACAAAATAAAATTGATCAAATCGTTGTCCTCTAGCCGCAGTGGGATTTCTGGATAGAAACTAAGGATCCTTTCTAGCTTTTCAGCTGACCTGTTCTCTTTCTTATCTGTTAAGAATGACAGGATATTGGTCACGTTTCCTCCACCACTCCCATAAATATTCATGCGTCTCATGAGCTGAGTGTCAGGACCATTGTTGCTGTCATCAGTAAGTGATGCTGAGATGAAGAATTTAGCATATACCACTGACTGTTTCTTCAGCCATTTTCTGGGATTATGAATTTGTTCTTCCTTATCATCATTTTCATCATCCTTCTCTTGGTTTTTATCTGTTTGGAAATAACTTAGTTCTTCTGAAATCCATTCCAGAGCATTATATAGGTTCTGGCGCAAGCCTTTTAAGCGGGAATGGAGCTTTCCCCATGTCCTTTTTATGTCTTCAGGAATGTATTCTGTGGTGAGATATTTCACAAGTTCAGTATATTCCCCCTCTGGATTTCTGCGGAATACAGGCAGTGTGGACAAAAATCGAAGAAGGCGACAACCTACTTCTACTTCTCCAAAATAGCCAGCATTGTTCATACTTTCACGTTCTTTCTTTGCTGCCTGTTGTGCATCCCTGAAGCATTTCATAGCTTTAAGAGCAATCATTATCTTCTCAGTGATCCTTTCGGGGGTGTCCTCCTCTGTCATTTTATCCACAGTGAAACTAAACCATTTCCTGTAGACTTGACCTTCTGTATCCAAAATAAAAGAATCAGTTGGCAAATGTGATTTCGCGACATTTGCCCAGTATTCCGCATCTTCAAATTTTTCGTTGCTGTAATTTAGTCTGGCAAGCTGCTGGGCAAAGAAAGGATCTTTTCCAAGGAGTTCGTATGCAGCTTTTAAAACAGCAATGGCTTTTTCACAGTCTTCAGCTTCACAGACATGTTCAATGAATGGGGAGAAGAGAGTATCAGTATTGTCACCCCTGCTTCTTTTATCACGTCGAATAAACAGATGTCTGATAAACTTTATGAATTCTTCTCGTCCAAATCTGTTTTCAAAGAGTACCTTTTCCTGAAGAAGAGTTGTTGCAAGTTGACTTAGTGGTTGATTCCCTGAAAGCTGATGCAGAATTTCTTTCGCAACCAGGCAGTGTATTATCCGAACAGATGAAATATAAGTGGTACTTTCCCTTAGCTCAATAAAAATCATTCTTACTTGTTCACTCAAGTGATGTTTGAAATCGTATGCTCTTGCTTTACTCTCTGTATATGCCCCCAGCCCCAGAAAAGCCTCACAGTGTGACAGTGAAATGTATGAATTGGGTACGTAGCAGTTGAGCAGAGCCACGTAACGCATCAGGCAGGTGTCACGAGAGGCAGGGTCGATGCCTTGCAGGATGTGCTCAACCGTGTCTGACACGTACGTTTTATTGAACTCCTCACACATCAGCACAAACGTAAGTATGAATTCTGGCTCAGCATATTTCTGCTGCAGTTTTTTAAGTTTAGTGTTGAACAGATTTTTTTCTGACTCTCTCAGTTTGTGAGTGACAGCAACTGTGTCCAGTGGCGAAGCCTTGCAAAGCCTTTCAGGGTCATTGCATCGTCTGCAGCATATGAGGATGAAGTAAGGCCTAGAGGTATTCATTTTCCTAGTTGCTATTGCCTCCATTAACTCAATATGTAGTTCTTCAAAGTACTCATCATCATAATCTTCTATCAGGAGCAGCACAGGAAAACAGTGAGTGACTTCCTTTTCTTCATAATCTCTAAGGGCGAGCACATGATTACAAACAGTTGAAGGTGAATATGAGGTCTTGATAACAGCACATCTAAAACGCTTTCTGCTTTTCCATAGAACTTGCCGTGCTATTGTGCTTCCACCGCTCCCAGGATGGTGAAATATCTTTAGTTTAGCCACAGAATAATTTTGTCTACTTCCTCGTAAAATGCCATCCAAGAGTTTGCTTGCCTCTGTGCAAGCTTCACGTTCAATGATATCCCCACAGAGTTTTTTATCAGCAAGCCACAAATTTTCCCACATGATTTTTCTCCCGCGGTAAAAATTTTGTTCTATTTCTTGTTTTTGTTTTTCAGTCCAAAGATTTAAGTTGATATCATCACATTGGTCAGCACAAAGGATTTCTAGGGAATACAGTTTCTCTTCTTCCCGTAAAGGAAGTGTACACACGCCTCCAGTGGAAGCTGGCAGGTGTCTGGGTTGGGCTGTAGAAGGCAGCATTAATTGGATGGTGGCATCTACGTGACTGAGCTTCATACCCACAATACTGCGCTGTTCTAGTGTCTCAATGCTGCAGGATTCCTGAGCTAGATTAGCCCATTTTCTGTAATTTTTGCTGGACTCTGTAATGCAGACTATGTACTCCATGCCATTCATCTCTGTATAGAATTCCTGAAAAGTGTCCACAAGTGGTTTCTGCACTGGTGATAGCAATAGAAAAAGCACAATGAAAGAGCGCTCTGGCAGAATTTCTTCACAGATACAAGTAATTACTTTCTTCAGGTATTTTTTTTTTGTTCTAATCCATGTATTTTCATCACAAGGTTTTTCATCCCCAAGGAAGTCACTGCGCCCATTGCAGAATATCCAGCTGGTCTGATCAAACAGTTTCTGAGAGGGAGAATTATCAGTCTTAATTTCATTGTAAAAATCCTGTAAAAAATAAGAACATGTTTCATGGTGCTCCTTGTATTTGCTGTACAGCCCTGACACATTAGAATGTTCATCAAAGTCAAAGACGCAGAAAATGTTCAAGTGCATTAAAAAGTTGATGTAGTTCAGATTATCCTGTTCACATCTGTTTGTGACAAGGATGTACCATAGGGAATCATCCATGTAGCTTTTGCCATCATTTAATAGAATTGATAACTTTCTTCCTAAATCTTGAGGTATTTCTGTAGGTACTTGTGTACTGTAGAGCTCAGCTCTTTCTCTTTGAGCATCCCTGTCCTGCATAGCTTGAATGAAAGCAGTGAGTTTGTTGCGCTGCACAGGTTCCGACTTTGCTCCTAATCTCTGGTAGAGAGCTGGTTCTTTGGTCAGGATCACCTTCTGACTGCTTTCGTTGTATTTTGGCAAATAAACTTCAAAACAATTGTTCTTTACCAAGCTGTATGTTGGTTCAATGTCAACCTCCACTACAAATCTTTGTTCCTGAGAGTCTTTTGAAATCACTTCAACAAACACAGGTGGGTGAATACATTTCCTTGCAATTTCTTCTAAATTATTGCAAAAGCACTTTTCTATGTAATCCAGCGCATCAACAAAGTCTTCTCGGTTTTTGACCTTCATGCCAACGATCTGCCCGTGTTTCCAGCCCTTGTCCTCAACACTGTCCATGACACCAAAATGGATGGTGCCATTTGTTCGAATGTTCATGCAGGCTGAAGCAAATCGTATCACTTCAGAGGCAAATTTTGATTGCAGTTGATGCTTGTTCAGTTCTGCAGCAATGGCAAAAGATTTGTATTCGTGGCAAGGAATGATTAAATCACTGACTCCTGATTCTGGAGCAAGAATTGTGTCTTTCACATATTTGAAATCAGTATCCTGACTTCGAAATGGCCGACAGTTTCTAAACTCTAAAACTTCATCAGCACTTTGGAGCTGGGATTTCTTGCTGCTTTTTTGCTTCTTGCCAGGAGTAGAAGCTGTGTTCTCACTGCTGGTTGTACCCACAGCAGCAGAGCTGCCTCCACTTGCCATGCCCTGAGCAGGGGCATTGCTGGCTCTGGCTGGGCCTGTTTGTGCATCTGTTCTGTCAGGTGTTTTGCTGCTGGAGTCCTCAGCTTGCTGTGCGTTGTTCTGGAGCCTCAGAAGTTCATTTCTCTTGCGAATTAAGATCTGGATTTGGCCTTTCTTCATTCCTATGTCTTTGAGGAAAGACTCATCCAGTTCCATTAGTGCTGGACCTGTCACTTCTTCTGCATGTAGTTTATCTACGTATTCCTTCTTGATTCCAGTAGATTCCAGCCAACATTTGACGTGGTTCTCAACCCATTCATTCACAGGTAATGTTTTGTAATCTAAAAGTTAAAATCAATGTATTACTAATACAAACTAATGCTTGTTTGGCCTCACTGTTAAATGTTAAATTCTTCCCTACCAGTTACAGTGAGAGAGCAGGTCTTAACTTCAAATATGTCAGTTCTGATGACAAAGTATCCATAACCTTAATCAGCATCAGTTTTAAACAATGGTGCAAGACTAAAAAATCAGCAGAGCTGGAAACTAAGAAGGAGACTTGGAAATAATCCTCAAAGGCAGTCAAGGAAATAACCCAAAATATTTTTTGCATCGAATGATGTGATAAGATTTATGGGAATTGACTGGATTCCCTAAACTGGACAGGTTTGGGTAGATCATTTACCCACATGAGTCTAATTATTTTCTGCTAAATGAGGATAGCATCAATATAAACCCTAAAATGATGATAGGAGTACTGATTAGTTCCCCACTAGAGATGAACCCTTCAAATGCAGATATTAAAAAGCAAATTGCTACATACAAAGTAAAAATTTTCTGAAAGCAATACATACCCATTGTCTTTGGTGATGGAAATCCTGCTGTTAATGAACAAAACCCTAGAGGAGGGGGAAAAAAGTATGTAAATCTTCAGATTTACAGTTCACGTTCCTGTGATAGTTCCAAGCTGACTTTGGTGTTCTGTTTTTCCCAACTTACTGGCCACCTTTTTGGTCCAAGGTCATTTCTGTACTTCTAAAAGCCTGTTCTTGTCAACTCCACTGGTTCTGTGTGCCTGTGTGAAGGCAGCTGCTCCTGCCTCTGACACACGCATGGATGTGAAAGAAACAGCGGGGTGCTGGAGGAGCTTGTGCTGACAGCTGAGCCCAACAGTTCCTTCTGTTACATACTGGAGAAAAAGAGGCCCCCACTACTGCATCCCCAGGTTCTATCTCTTACTTTTTATTGCTTTTTCTCACTTTCATGCCTTTTGTTCCTTCACGCTCACTTTTTTCCCTCCATTCTTTGGTGGGTACATGTCCCCTGCTCCTTCTCTTTTCCTTGTTCTGGTGCTTACCAAAATTTCCAGGAAGCAGTTCCACTCACTGCCCACCCCAGCAGAAGGGTTTCTGTTTAGTAGGGTGTCCTCGCCTGAGTCGTGACATCCTCCCTGTGTCCAGCTTCCATTCCAGGGGTTCAGAGATGGGTGGCAGCAGGGACAGCCTGTTCTGGACTGCAAGAGGAATGGGTTAAATACACCTGCTCAGTGTGACAGCAGAGGGATGGGGCACACACAGTCAGCAGAAACCATCCATGGCCCTGTCACCAGGTCCCAGTACACTGGGTGCACTGTGGTGGTGGTGTTTCTTCTTCCTGTGGTGTGGAGGCTCAACTCTGGTTCAGCAGGTGCAGGAGCTTAGCCAGCTCCTCCCCCTGCAGCTTGTGGCGCTAAACAGTGCTCTCAGCAAGTGTAAAAGGGGCAGCCACCAGTGCAGCCCACAATATCTGCAGGCATAGTGGAAGAATGGACTGCGGGAAGGAGAAGAGTGTTCACTCCCTGGGACCATGGCTTGGCAGGAGGTGAGTTCAGCAGAAGGGGTGGTTTGGGGAGATACTGGTTGTGGGAGAATAGGGTATGCTGGAAAACCCAAGCACATTAACCCTTTCTGCATCTGGTCAGCCCTGTGGAAGCTTTGGCTGGCTAAGGCACCAGCATGGCTGAAACTTTGGTGTGAGCAGGTGGCTCTGATGGAGGGAGCCTGTTACGGGACTGTCCTGATGTGCTGTAGGTGCAAGGCATCCCTCAAAGTGTAAACAGGCTGGTTATGAAAATGGTGGGGGATGGATTTCCACTGACATCTGTCGCAGCTTTCCCTGAGAAGGGGCTGAAAATGTCCCTGATCTTTTCGGGCCTTTGGCCACCTCCCAGGGCTGGGCTTGTAACAGTGGGTCGGCTTGCGGTGAATCCCGTCCCGCCCTTACCTCTGCGCCCCAGCCCGCTGTCACAGCTGACGTCAAGGACGCGGTTCGGAGCAAAGAGCCGTGCCGGGGAATCGAAACTGGAACGAAGGCTGAGCAGAGCGGGGCAGGGCTGGGCCAGCGCGGCTGGAGGGGCCCGCGGGTGCCCGCTCTCTCCTGGTTCTCGGGGTGTCGCGGGTGGCAGCGAGTTTGTGCTCCATGGCTCTGGGGACTGTGGGTGCACGCGTGGGCAGCGAGGGGCTGCAGGCAGAGCTGTCCGCCCCGCGCTCGCACCGCTCCGAGCTGCTCAGAGCCCTGAGTGCTGCCGAGCAGCTCCTACCCCGGGGGGGCCGTGGAGGGACATCCTCACTCTGCTAAACCTGCTCCCAGTGAAGTAACCCGCCAGGCTGGGAGTGACCCCTCAGCCAACGGAGGGCTTACCTTGCAGAGCCCGCGGGTGGCCGAGTGTCCGCAGTGCTGGCTGCCTGCAGCCAAAGGGCTTCCGTAGGAGGAGGGGAGGGAAGGTGCTCCAGCACCTGTGGTGCACGGGCAGCACTCTGAGCACTGTGGCCGTTCTGCAGCTCCTGCGGGTCTCTTGAAAATCAGTCCGGAAAGACAAAAGGGAAACTGCTTTGGACAAATATACTTCGTGAGCTGTCACGGCTCCACCCACTTGGCAGTAGTGATGCTGCTGGGTGGTGCTGCTCTTACAATGCAGCAGCCTTAGCCCCACCAAAACCAGCCAAGCGTCAGGATGGGGGGGGTGGGATATATTTATTCTTTCTTTTGTATTTTAAACTTTCAGATCCACCTCATTTACTGCCCCTATATGAGCTACCTACTCACTCCAGGCCCCCTCACCAAGTAAGTATTGGAGAGGTTGGCAGGGTCATAGGGTACGAGAGGCTCCTCAGCCCAGCCCTCTGTGCCACTGCGCCCAGGAAGGCTGTGCTGCAGAACTGTCTTAGTGAGTGGCTTTCTGTTTCCTGTAAAGCACGTGATCAGTTATCAGCTCAGTTTCACCAAAACCACTTATTTATGGGTTTTTCATTATCGCAGTGCAGCACAAATTCCTACCATTTTTTCTCACCTGTGCACCTGCCTCAGGCTGGAGGGGTCCGGTGCCTGGGGACTGTCAGAGTAACAAACGAGGCTCCTGGGCCTCCAGGGAGGCTCAGTGCTCCCCCCACCTGTTAGTGTTCAAGAACACGTAATCACAGAGTGATTATATGCATGTGCTTTTATTGAAGCACAGAGAACTGGGGGTCCCTTTACCCAAATCTCGGTTCTGAGTTGCTCACAGGGTACACTTTTATACCTTTTCAGCCATTAGTAAAAATAGATTTTTACTTGAGCAAGAATTTCTATAACAACCTTATCTATGTTGCCCCCTAACAGTTAGCTCATCCATGTATGAGTCTTATCTAAAGATATCACAGAAACCCCCTCTCTAATACCAATTTCCCATAACTTCAAATCTTGTTACACCACCCTAAATAGCAGGCATTCTTTTGGGCCTGGGCGTGCCTGGCCTTCAGAACATCTCTAACTCTAACTTTATGCCAACATAGACCATACTAACATTTTAATCCTTACACTATCACATCTGAACAACTCCTGCCTCCTCTGCTGGGGCAGCAGGCAGGCAGTGGTTTGAGTGACTCAAAACCCAGGCATGTGTCCCTTCCTGAGGGAGGCAGGGCAGGGCTGTTGCAGACCTTGACCCCTTCCCTGCTCCTGTCTGACAGCTCTGCCAGCACCAGGCCTGCTGGGTTCCCTGGGCACACATTGGCACTAAAAGCTGTGGGGTTTTAATCTGAGTACAAGTCTTTATTTAGTAGATTTATAAAAGACCTTTACATGAGAAATACAAAAATATGAAATAGGCTTTGAATCTTTTTAGGTAAAATTACCATTATTTTTTCAAGCTTTAGAAACATGTAACCTGCACAGTTTGGCATCTTAGGTAAATTGCTCTCTCACATGGTAAAAGTAGGAGAAAAACATCCTGTAAAGTATCTCCAGAAAAGTAGCTGTATGTACCCCATCATACATATCACTGGCAATAATTTAAGACACAATGACACAGTCATACAAATTCTCAATTCGTAATTTCTCCTTAATTAATTCCATTGAAAGATGCAGTATCACTTTCATCTTCCGGGTGTTATCTGATGATTAAATCTAAACACAAAACTGATTAAGACTGATTTGGCATGCTGCATACTTGTACCACTTGGATTTGATACCACTTTGTAGTAAAAATTAAATAAATATAAATACATTAAATAAATATATTGTAAAAGAACACCCCAGTTACATTAGAATTCAGCATTTCTTCATCCTAGCACATGTGATGCTTCGTCACAGCTTCAGGGCCAGTGTAAAAAAATACTGCATCTTCAACCACACAGGCTCCTGTGGATGGAATTACCAGCCCCCACACACAGGAAATGGGGTTCTACAGCTCTGTGGCACCCATTGAACACTGCCCTGATTTCACTGCTCTGAACAGCTCTCAGCTCCTGTTTAGCTCTTTTTCCCAGGGCTCATCTCACCCCTGGTTTTGTGGCTGTGGACTTTTCTTACCCCTTGAGGGACATTTGCAGTTGACGAGCCACAGGCAGCTCCCAGCTGCCATCGTGTTTGCTGCAGGTACTTGAGCAGATCTGTTCTTACACTGTGAGTTAAGTGGAGGACTTCAACCTCTTCTGTGAACACTGGTTCATAGTAAACAACAAGGCTTATTTTCAGAGTAGGCAAACCTTGAATAGATGTTTCAAGTCAGTACTTTTTAAAACTTTCTGCTTAAGTATGACTGACTAATTTTCCAGGGTAGTACTGGTTAAACAGAAATGGCACTTTCCTACCATTTTTTGGATAATCATGAATGATTCCCTTTACAATCACTATGGTGTGCCTAATGCCTAATGTGGCAGTAGTGCAATGGCAGGTTCAGATGATTTGCTACAACCAAAGGGCTCCTTTTGCACATCCCAGTCCCGAGTAATTATATGATTTCAATCACTGAATTTGATTTTTTTTTTTTTGTAGTAAAACACATCTGCTACAAAATCACATACAGTACAGGGATATTAGGTGATGGTTATATGCAGCTTTTGCTCTTCATTTCCAGAGTCTTGAAAACTGCCTTGGAGTCACTAACTCCATCCCCAGGGTTCATCACTTTTCTGCTTGGGCCCTGGGCTCCACCAGGCTCCTGATCCAGGACAGGCACAGGTACAAGGCACTTTTTGTAAGCTTGGTTTCTTCAAAGAGAGAGGATTCAGCTCTTTGATCCCACTTTTCCCTTCTAAGGGTAGGCCTGTGCTTGGGATGTTGGTCCCCGAGGAGAAAGCTCCATCCCTCTCCTCTCAAACTGTGTCTCCTGTAAGGCTCAGCTCTGCAGAGTCCTCAGCATAGTAATGCTGGAAGAGTCTTTCTTGGCAGCAGATGTGCATAGCATGGTAGGTGTGCAGGAGCAGGCGAGGGAAACGAGCTGTAAAGTAACACACAAAATCATCTGGGATGGAGCCCAGGGTCTCCTGCACTTCGGGAGGCAGTTCCCTGTAATGGTGCTTCTGTGGAGGAAAACAGAAGAGGGAAAAGCTCAGTCAGAGGGTTTTGTTCAGAAGCCTCTTGTAAACAGAGCTGTTGGTGCTCCTGGACACAGTAACCTCCTACTGCTACTCCTGCTCTTGTAAAGGAGCTCAATACCTAAATCAGGCTGATACAGGCTGGCAACAACAGCAGCCAGAGGCAGGAGCCTGGAGAGCACGAGGAGAAGACTCCTTTACCTTATTTCTCATCGCCCTCAGAAGGTCCCGGACAGAGCCACCTTTATAGGATCTGAATTTTCGAAGATCTGCAAGAGAAACAATTTTTTTGTGTGTGTTGTGATGCAGTTTTAGGTGCTGGGGTGTGTGTTTGCAGACACAGATCCTTGTAGGTGTGTTTCAGTAAAGAAACTCTTTACTGGCAAGTAACAGTGATGTGCTAAAACTGAGACAGTGTTAGCCTCACTTTCCTGTCCCAGCAAACTGGGAACAGCAGGTAATTCCCACTGATAAAATGCTGTCCATTACCTGTCTGAAGAGGAACAGTGATGTGCTCTCTCCAGTCCATTTTCACCACTTCTCTTCCACCTCTTTCTAACTGCTTGACTATTGGACCATCTAAAGATTCTTTCTCTATACGGTCACTAACATCCTGGAAGAGACATTCAGATTATTTCTAAGTTTTTACTAATATTTTTAAATTGCTGCTTCTGGCCACTTACAGCTTGTCCTGGTAGTAAAGTTAAAATTCCATTTAACTCCATGGCAGTTCTTGGGAATAGGATACAGAAGTTTCTGAGATGATTTTTTTCACCCTCTGCCAAAGTCTTTTTAGCACAGAGAAGATAAAGCTGGAAAGGATCTCAAGCCCTTGGCCACTTCCCACCCCCAGGATTCAGTGCATGTTCACTCCTGTTCTTGAAAACCCTCCTGGCCACGTTCCCTGTGGGTACTGCAGCTGCTAGAGGAGACCTTCCTCCCACCAACTGACCTGGTAACATCAGCTCTGGCCCCCTCTGAAAGGTCTGCTGTAAGACTCAGCCAATTTTTACAGGTTTTACAACTGAGCTGCCTCACTCCTCACAGCAAGGCTGTGGATTCTATGACCTCAGGCACAAGACAGGGACTGATTTCAAGACCTGAAAAAGTCTACGGGAGCCCTGAGAACTGAGAGGACATAAAAGATCATCACAAACCTGAAAGAACTGGAGCTGTTTTTCTAGACTCCAAAAGAAGGGGTGTTTGAGCACACAGCTGGCAGAGGGCCGCTTCTGAGGGTCCATGTTTATCATCTGCTCTATTAAATCTCGAGCAACAATGTCTTCTGCAAGAAAGAGCATGCAAGGAAATTTACTTCTTCTGTTTTATTTTCTCTATGTATTTAGGCTGTAGTGAAATGTAAAATTTTGTAGTTTTATAATATTTTGTACTTTGGAAATTCATTATGGTCTTCACTTCCTCCTGTCCTGCTAGTTCAAGTGCTGCCCTCACAGATGTGCTGGGCAACCAACAGAAAGCATATTAAAGACTAAGAATATCAAAGTTCAGCTCTCTCCCACCCTTTAAATACAGGAAATAACTTCACAGTCAAGATTGCAGGGTTCCAAATTGTGTATTCCAGAGTTACTCTGGGGTACTAACTCCAAGAACTTTAGGCCCTTTACTTCAGGAGGACCTGAGGAGTACAGCCTTCCTCTCAGCCAGGCTGGGAGTAACTGTGGGCCTTGGTTCTGCCATTGGTGTTGGTGTTTGACAGCAGGGGCTGCTCACTGATCCCTGCAGGGCAGTCCTTACCGTGCCTCCCTGCATCCAGAGCCTCCAGGCTGTACGCTCCCAGCAGGATGTTGGCTTGCCGCTGCAGGGACTTGCCAAAGGGGTGGCCACCTTCAGACACCACGTAATAGAAGACACAGCCAGCTGAAAAGATGTCCACGGTGTATGTCTGCAAGGAAACAGCTTTCAGTAGCAGTGACATCTTTTCCTGAAAGCTCTGATTCTCACAGGGTGGTTATTTTGTATCTGAGAGCAGAAGGAAATTTTCCAACTGGCAGATTTGAGCTGCAAGGCAGCCTGGAGGCCCAGGCACGAGGTGCTGCCTGTTTTAGGGTCTGGCCTGGTCCTGGGCAGCCTGGGAAGGGCGAGGACTTACAGGGTTCTCTTTGCAGTCTTCACTCAGCATCTCCGGGGCAATCCAGCCTTCAGTGCCCGGCACGCCCGAGCGGCGGCTGAAGCTGTGCCTGCCCACTGCCAGCTTCTTGCACAGCCCAAAGTCTGAAATCATGGCTTTCACTTTCCCATGAGCATTGGGCATCGAGATGAGGATGTTGTGGGGCTTCAGGTCCCTGTGGACTGTTACAAACACCCACTTATCCACTCAGGCAGTCCCAATAATCTTTGTAAATTTTTAAGTGGACCTTTCACAAGGCTGAACCACCATTCATTAAACCAAAGTCATAACTTCAAATGATTTTCATTGGTCATTTCATTATTTTTGTTCCACCATGTTTTATAGGACTCCTATTTAAAAACTTCAGCACCCTGCACCAACAGTAAGGTTTAATACTCCGGGGCTGCAAAATGTTGCAGGGACAAGATCAGTGCCAAATCATAAAATCACAGAATGGTTTGGGTCCAAAGGGACCATAAAGATCCCTTTAAAGGATCATCTCATTCCAACTCCCCTGCCATAGGCAAGGACACCTTCCAATAGGTCAGGTGAACAGATCAGTACCAGCCCAGTTTCTTTTTATTTTCCAGCTAAGAAAATGTAGTCCTCCATCCAGTCCTAAAAAGAGAGGTGTTCTTACCAATACTCAGGGAGTGCAGGTAAGCCAGCCCAGACGTTGTCTGCTGCAGGAGATTGATGGGCTGTAAGCCGTGGTGGCTGAAGGCCTTCTGCTCAACATACTGCAACAGAGAACCAGGAGAGTCAGCCACAGCACTGCTTAGAAGCTGCACAAATAATAAATCCATGCTACTCACTCCCCGAAAGAGATGTGACTGGATAAATTGTGCTAGAAATCTCATTCAGAGCTAGAATTCTGTATAGCACTGTCCTTCAGAGAGAACAGCCTTCAAAGTCTGCATGGTAGGAGGGGGAGGATGACTAGAAGGGAGTCCTTTACAAGAAGTTATAAATCAAAGGACAACTGCTTCTGTCCATAAATCTGTCTAGGGTTAGGGATCTTCCTACAGGTCTGAAAACACCCGTTCTAGGAACATGGAATTGTCACAGAGGTGCCAGTGGGAGTAAATGGAACATCCCATGAGTCAGGCACTTCAGCAACTTCAGCTGAAGGGAAGTGAAGGCCCTGCAGGGAGGAGGGGCTGCCCTCCCCGCGGTCACCTCCTGCAGGGTGGCAGCGCACAGCTCGATGGCGATGTACTGGAACTGCCGGTCCCGCTCCGTGCAGAAGTAGCGGATCACGTTCGGGTGCTCGTCGGACTCGCGCAGCAGCTGCACCTCCCGGTCTGCAAAGCTGAAGCACTCGGGGAGAATCCTCTTCACCGCCACATCACGGTTATCAAAGGAGCCCCTGCAGCCAGGGAGGGAAGGCACAACAACCCTTCACACTCTGGAGCCAGAGCATCTTCAGAAAATGTGACAACAGAAGCCATTGTAGAGGCCAATTAAAGCATTTCCTATGCTGGAAACAGGTACCTTTGGCCAGTAAACACTTCTTAGGGAAGTAAAGTAATTTTTGCTAGTGAAGAAAATGCTTTAAAATATTCCAGACACATGCAAAAAGTTTCATTTCTGTTCATAGTAGATGTGAGGGCTTTATAAAAAAATACAAATTAAAAGGACCTAATACAAACACAGCATTGGTCTGTTTAATGCACACATGCTCTTCTACCTGTAAACAATTGTGCCTTCAGCACCATGTCCCAGTACATCTTTAGGGTTAAACGAAATCTTGCCAACAATCACTCGGTTTGCTTCTTCATCTGAACAAGAAAAGAAAAAGCACTGGTTTAGGATGGGGCAAGGCATCCTTTCACACCTGCACAGACTTTGAGGCCAGTCTGTACAAGTCTTTTAGCTCATGTTTAAATTTGACACATATATGATCAAAAGAAATGAATGTGTCCATGTTGGTTCTTAGCCCAAGTAGGCAAATACTCTGTGGTGACCCAATGAACCAACATCAAGAATCAAAACACATTTACACACACACCTTATGGCTCATGGCTATGAGAAATAAGTTGTTCTCAGCAGCCAAACTCTTTTCAAAAGTTTATTTAGGAAATGCTGACTGACAGTTATGGAAGTGGGTTTAATAGCCTTTGAAGGGGCAAATGAGTGCACAGGAAGACCAGGCAGGAAGGTTGTGTTGCCTAATCCCCATTTCTTGAGTCCAGTTAATCATCCAAATACATGATTTTATTTAAATGAGTATCTCTCTGGAATGGCTGCAAGTGACAGGAACACACTGCCCTGGGCAGCACAAGCCCTCAGCTGGCTGTTACTGTAAAGCAATAACCCTGCTGAGGTGCAGGGCTCAGCCTGAATGAGGACAATGGTTCTTTTCATTTTACTGAGCTATGAAGTATCATCAATAACGATTCTACTGTACCATCACACAGGCTGGGGAAATAGAGACACAATAAACCACACTGAGTCAACTTTACCTCCCTCTTCTTGCTCAGTGGAGAGGCAGCTCCCAACATCAGAGGTGGATATGTTGGAATAGGCAGAGTGGTTTGATGCTCTGGGGGACAGGTTTGGGGTGCTGGCAGCTGAGCTTTCTGTCCGTCCGTACGACGTGTCCAGGAAATCTGCCTCGGCCGGGAGGTCACCAGGAGCACCAAAGGGCAGCTTCTGTTGCTGCAAGAGCTGGATCTTCTCTTCCAGCTGATGCTGCCTCTGCTGCTGCTGGTGGACACTCTGTGAGAAAGGATCTTAGTAACGATTTGGCAGTCAGGTCATGCAAGGGAACTCTACAGCTACTGGGGAGCTACCTCTAAAAGGTGGGAGTCCAACTCTCCTGCCCTGTCCCTTCCAACCACACAGGTTGGGGAATGTTCATTCACAATTTCTATTTCATTCTGGACTTCCACTGCCAAGATGAGAAATCACACAGCCATGTGACTTAAAGCTTTTTTTGGTTAAAAAAGCTGTTACTAGGTTGACCAGACTGACAGAAGGATAAAGGCTTTGGTTCAAAGCCTGGAAAACCTGACAGTGGTTCAGGTGAGGAAGAGAGGAGTGAAGCCAATAGTTCTGAGATCATATCCAAAAAGAATAATACCTACAAAAACCACAACTGGTGGATGGAAAAGAAAACTTCTCCAAAGCTGGCACATATGGCCAGAGAAATCCCTGTTAAGTCAAACTTGTGCCTATGCTCCCCAGTGCACATCTATGAAGAGGGAAAAATCCCTGGAGTGTGTCACTAACTCCTGTATAATTTTTGGCCTCTACAATGTTCCTGATGCTCCCGACACTCAAAAGCACATCAGGCCAGGTCAGCATTACCATTGGGTAGGTGATGATAAAAGCCACCCAGCCCACAAGCAGGAAAGTGCTGAGGATGATCGTGGCCATGTCCTTGAGCATGGAGTCCACCGGAGCCTCCAGCCGCGGGATGGGCCGAGCAGGAGCCTCCTCGATATCCTTTGGAGCAGCTGGAGGCCCTTCTGTTGAGGAGCCTTCAACAATGTCAATGACCTGAGGCAAAGAAAGCTCTGTTAGCTCAGTATCTTCTGGAGTAATGAGGCATTCATAGCCAGCCTTTCTGCCACATCATTTTTAGTCATTTCTAAACCTACCAAAGTCAAAGTTCAGCATGTGGGGAAAAAAAACCATCGGAAAGCCTTAATTCTGAAACAAGGAATGACACTTCCTCATACCAGTGATTCTATGTGCTAAGTACATGAACATCTGACACAAAAATTGTGAAGTAATTCCATGCAGTTTTCCTTCAGTGTCCTTCCTCAGCTCCCACTCCTTTTCATTCTTCTCTCATGCAGTAAGAGAATTATTCTCTTCACAAACCTCTTCAATAGTGGCTTTCTCAGAGTCAGCTGGAATCACATTTTCAGGCCTCTTTGGTAAGTTGCTTGGGAATTTCTCCAGGATCTTTGTGGGGGCAGATAATGGTGTTTCATGGTGCCCTTTGAATAAAACACATTTGTTGAAACACAAAATTGTCCTTTTTTAGGAAAGATAACCTTGATTGCAGCATCTTTGCTGAGGATTGAGAGTATCACAAAACATGATGCTCATGCATAGAGCAGGAAAGAGAATGGAGAGGGAAAATGGAGGGCATTTTCCTGAGAGCTGCAGAGGAACATGAACTGTTTCAGAGAACTGCCTGACATACTGCAGGAGAGAGAGAATTAACAAGGAAAGGGATCAAGGGAAGAAAAAGATGGCACTTTAAAAATTTGAAAGTTGCACACTGTCCCTGTCCCAGAGCTCCTGTCACATGCATCACTCAATTATCAGCAGTCATCACTTAAAACTGAACCTCAGACAGTTCCTCATTTTTGAAGCAAAATTGTAAATGCATTGAAAAGTCAA
Organism: Sitta carolinensis; assembly: GCA_032173965.1. Lineage (NCBI taxonomy): Eukaryota > Metazoa > Chordata > Aves > Passeriformes > Sittidae > Sitta > Sitta carolinensis. Next base: position 3,813,697 of record CM063298.1, on the reverse strand, counting down.
TTCCAAAATTCAGGGACTTGGGACAGACACGACAGTCTGATAATTAATAAACATTATCTTCAGCCTCTGTGTTTTAATCCATTTACAAAAGGGAAAACATGACTGACTGTCTGATCCATATGATGAGAATTAAGGTGCATGCACAATAAAAAATCCAAATGGACCCAAACACAGCATTTATGGTAAATAATAAATTACTACACCCCTCTCTGAGGGAGGAGGTAAATAAGCAATCAATAACTTTCCACACATGGAACACTTCACAGAGTAAGGCAGGAGCCCTGGGAAAAACAGAAGGCAGGTGGATACATAACACATTATTTTATATGCCAATGAGGTTGAATGAGACACTATTACTAGAATTCAGTAATTATGGCCAGGCATGGCCTCCCACACCTATCAGCAGCCAGTCATTCCAGTAGTTGAGCTTGTGCTTCTCCTTCAGCCTGCCCGAAAACTTCACATCGGTGCTGGGCGTGATCACGCACTCGCCGTTGTCTTCAATGGTCACTCCTTCTGTTTTTGGCCCCTCCAGCAAGGGAATGGCACTGCCACGGGGCTGCAGAGAGATCAGTGTCACAATTACTGTTAATGTGACCGTAAAATATTTAAATAGGCAACTAAATTAAACAGCTGGAGGTAAAAATGGGTGGACAAGTAAAGATTACTGGCAGCAAAGTCACTGTGAGTAAACATGGCCATTATGCCCTTAGCAGCTGCTTCCACAAGCTTGGACATTGGACCTTTTCAGGGACATGTCGCCTGGGAGATGAGATTAGGCCTCTTTTTTGTTTTCCCCTAAAGTTAAGCAGTATCTATATTTCCTACCTGGCAGCCACAATGAGCAAAACAGAACTATGATGCATTTCCTGTCTGTGGGGAGTTACTTTGATGAACAAACCAGCAATTTTAACATGAACCACAAAGCACCAACAATAGCAGTAACCTCAGGTCTGTTCCTGCTGAGCCTGCCTGGCACAGTTCCTGGGAAGCTGCAGTTACTGCTTTGCAGCATTGGAAATGATTCCGGAAGTATGGTCATGGATTCTATGATTGTTAATTGTTTCAGGAAATACTTAATTTGCCACACGATTCTTGATAGAAATCTCAAACCCCTCAAATTTCTGTAGATGTACAGTCTTCAGTGTTTTATTTTCTATTTTAATTAAATATAATTTATGGATGATTCCATTTCAACCTTTCTTCCAAGCCCAGGACAGCACTAATTCCAGAAAGGCACTTTCCCATGTGGCAGCTCCCCACTTACCACGACAGTGACTCCCTCGTGCACCATGGAGGGCGATGCGTACAAGCTCGTGGAGTATTTCCCTACGTACAGGGTTGGGCTGCAGAAACACAGGCACTGTTAGCAGCAGACAAATGGATGTGTTACCATCTCACCTAAAACCTGGGCAGCACAACCCTGCAGAATCAATGCAGGAGCTTCCCAAATCATTTGTATCTTGAAAAGCCTTGATCTGTAAAATTATTTGAAGTACTGCTGTACTATGAAGCCTTTTTTTTAATTATGAAAGCATTGTCAGTTCATTATTCACAGCACTGTCACTCATTTGACATAACTCATGTCCTTTTTCTGCATTTTTCAATAACTGGCATTTGCCAAAATGATGTGCACCATTTTTATAGTGTGAAAGGCTTCACATTAGGAAAACCAATTTAATTCCACATTGTGAGAAACTATTCAACACAGAATATCTGATAAAACTTCATAAGTTTATAAGTTTTTTGGTTTGCTCTCTGACCTTACACACTAAAAGATCAAATTTTGTCTAAGAGAACACCTGGAGAACTAGAAATGCTTTTTTGCATTCTTTTCACCATGTTGCAACTTGTAGCACAACCTTTAACTGTTCTTTGTTCATTAAACCGTCTGTCTAATGCCAAAGCTGTCAAATGGACAGTGAGAGCAGTGAGAAGAGCGGAATGTGGGGCTCACGTCAGTTTGCTCTTAGTCTCTGTTTCCTTTGGGAAGGGATATTTCCACTTGGTGATGTGTCCGACCTCCCCGGACATGAAGGTCAGGTAGCGCAGGGTCTCGATGCCCACGTTGGTGTGCAGCACTTTCCTCAGCCCCTCCCGCTGCCAGATGTAAAACGCCACCACGGGCGACGCGTAGTTCTGGATCCACAGCACGTCCCCGGACTCGCTGTCCACGGTCACCACCAGCCCGTCCCCGTTGGACACAAAGTGGGACATTTCTGCAAGGCACACACGGGTGGGGTTCCCTGCATTCTGCAGCTTTGACATGCACAGGACGGTTGTGCCCCATCAGCCCCACACCTTTCACTGCAGGGCAGCTGAGCAGCAAAGCCTCGGCCACAACGGGGCTGACACAAGTCCTGCTACCAGCCAAGAGTGCTGCAGTCAGGTTGTGCACCACAGCTCAGATCTGCTGCCTCTCCTGACATTTCTCACTGATTTTAAAGAATCACACCTTCAAGAGCTGCACCCTCCTGAATTCAATTTACGTGAAGCTACCTAACAGGCTTTAGATATTTTAGTTATGTGATGGATAAAAATGGGCAGAAGTACACAATGCACAAAAAAATCAGAATATTTTTGCCTATATACAAAATTCCACTGCAGGAGGGAGACAGCAATTAAATTCTTACTGTATTTTATGTCTTCATCAGGCAAAGTTGCTGCATAATCAAAATAGGTGGCATTCCATCGCAGCTCCTTTTTTTTGGTGTCATACATTGTGATCGTGTACTCTGTTAAAAAATATACAGTCTGTGAAGCAAAAAAACCTATGAGAGAATAGAATCAATCTTCTCAAATCTGAGACACTCCTCAAACACCACACAGCACTCACTGCTGTCAGCATTTCATTTTCCCAACACTATCCTACTTAAGGGACACATTGACAGAGAGTTTAAAGAACAAGTCTGTAACACTTATTCCTGTTTCTAGTCAGCAGCTCCATGGTGTTGGTCTAACTTTACCAGTTATTTTGTACTTGTGATCCACTGACAAGTGGATCTCTTCTATTTCCATCTTCTTTAAACAATTTTTAAAAGGTATATGTTACAGAACAAACAGTTCACAGCTAGTACTGGAATGCACCATTAATTACATTACTAATGCCACTTAGTCAACAAAAAGAATAATGGACCTACTGCCAAAGTTTAGAAAACATTATCTCTCTGCTGATAAAGTTAATAATTCTTCTGCGTACAGTCTAATATCATAATCCACAGAAGTTTTTCCAAGAAATAAGCTTGAAAACCTGAACTGACCGCAGGGTCATTTGTTTTGAGCCTAAACTTTAGAAAATAGAATTTTCTTTTAAACTACAGGAAAAAAAAAGCATATGACCTGTTCTCCCAAGATACAGGAGAGATGTTGATGGGCAAAGACTTTCTGCAAAAGAGGAGGTCAAGGTCTGCTGTTTCTCCCCAGTCATGAGGTCAACCACGTACCAAATATCCTGCTTTTTACCTGAAATCAGAATTTAAGCCACATTACCATTCAGTTGGAAAAACTTCATTTTCATTCAGCTTTTCAGACTTTTTTTTTCTTTAGTAGACTCATGGACTTCGCACAAATAAAGCATTTTTAATAAAACAGTTTTCCATAATCAGGGTTAGTTTCATCATTTAGCACTACTGGCCAATCCCAAATACTGACCACAAACCCCAAACTCAAATACAGTATTTAGAACAGTAAGTACTGTTGGCTGAATGATTTTTTTCACACATAAAATCTAAGAGACCTCTGAGTGCAGCACATCCCAGGTGAGGAGACTGAAGAGACTGAAGTCATGGTGAAAGACAGGAGGTGGAAAAAAACAAGGGAGGGTCTACACCTTCCAAATTGCTTAAGGAATGTAACCCAAACATTCCACTCAACACTATGTGAGCCATGGCCTTAAGAATTTGTTTGAAGTAAATACATGTATGTTGTGTTTAGAACCTTCAAAGAAACATTTTTCTCTCATTTACTGGCAAGACATGAAGTAGAGAACCAGAAGGCCCTTCAGAAGATTTAAAATCCCCAATACTAAGCTCACTCTGATCTTCACATATTTTACTGTTGTGATAAGGAATAACTGTCCTTTCTTCTCCTTTTCTCCTCCCAAATCCATCTGCAATTAGAATAAGTCAGGACAGTGAGCAATAAATTTATTATTTGTACTATAAATGAACTGACTGTACCTCAAAAAATGGAGGATGTCTAACTATGGTGCAATAGGATTTCTAATTTTATCCTAATTATCAGGCAGTCAATGACATTTATAATCATAAGAAGATCTTAAGTAGAAGTCATATTTTATTGAGAGACTGCATCTCAAGCAACCAAAAATCCCCATACAGGAATTTCACTGCTTAGAAAAGGTACTTTCCCCTGCAGAAAAGCAGTTGGTTTTTTATCACCACACAGTAACTGCATTCTATATTAATCAGATTTTCTGTCATCAGAAAGATTTATAAAAAAACATAATTAATACCCAAAATAAGGCCTATTTCCTTCAGTCTGTCTGAGAGTCTCTACATTTTGTAGTTGCTGAATATCTTACAATCTAAAGGAGATAAAATTTGAGCTCACCCATGTACAGGATCCCATCAGAACTGCGACAGGGAGATGCCTGCACCAGCTCTGGGATAGTAAATGGAAGTTTCTAGGGGAAAAACAAACAAACAAATGATAATTTTATTGGCTATTTCTATTATTATAATACCTGAGAATTCAGGCCAGAGTAAATACTAAAATATTTAACAATACTGAAGTTCCTAAGGGAAATCACAGCAGCTGAGGCAAATATTCTAGTAGGAAGCCAAACATTTTATCAGAGTATCACCACAAAGTTTAAAAATGAAAGTCAAGCATTAGGCAGTAGCTGTGGCCTACATGGATTGGTGACTAATCTGAAAGGTTCAGTATTTTTGTTTGCTTATTAAATCCTACAAAGACCTTCTAAGGGGGTTAGCACAGAGCTTGTATTAATCCTGCTTCTGGCAGATGGTTTTAGAGATGTATTTGGGTAGTGACACATCTGATTGGTGTTATTTTGGGTACACCTTTCTCATCAAATCACACTGAGATTATTCAGAATTTGGATAACAAAACATAAATTTTATTTGTAATTATCATTATTTTAGCAAGTTACAGAAAAGTTGTACATGGGGACAAGACATGGTGTTGAGATTTTCAAGTAGAAATCACTTCATGAGAATCACAAGGGGGCAACATTCTACTCTAACAAAATATGTTTTCCTTCTGCAAAGGCATGGGATTGACTTGGGCATTTTTTAGGAGAGAATTTAAAAACATACTTACAGTCAAGCCTTCACTGTTCTTGCCACCAAGTGTGTACAAACTGCCATCATTTGGGTCTGGAAGAAATGCTGGCCTAGGATTTAAGCAGCAATTATAAATGATAAAAATATACTGTGCTTCTAGAGAGCAGGAAAGAAACTGTGGTCAGCAGTGGCTTTACAGAGAACTTCATCTGGCTTTAAATTTTTTTGAAGTCTCATTGATTAACTGTGAAAATTAAAAAACATACGGAAGTTTCAGAACTTTTAAAACATAAGACCACTAATGTATTTGAATATACAAAGATCCAAATGTGGCAGGCAATGACTCAGGTGAGAGCTTTCAAACTAAACCTACAAGCTCTTAAAATGACACAGATTTAGAACCAACTCAAACAAATAAAACCAGAGAGCATAAGGAAAGCAAGAAACAATGAAAGAGTTGCCAGAATTAAGTAAATTTGAGAGGTATAGTGATTCTTACACCCAAACTACACAAAGACCCCAAACAAACTAAAACCCTAATGTCTATGGTTCTGTGATTAAAAAAAAAAGGATGTCACTACTGACTTCAGAGTCAAAGTTAAAGCCCTAAATTTTCTAGCTAAGTGTGAGGTTGCTGCAGGCACCAATCCAAAGTTACAGCTCACAAATGTCATCTGCAGAGTCAGGCTGTGGTGGTGATTGGAGTTTCCTGTGTTTCACTGGTTTTAGTCTCTGTTTGAGGGGGGTAAGCACACAGCCCAGAATCAGTCCTGGCACTGCCATTGCACACCCCTCACCCCTGGCACAGCTCACAGCCCTGATGGCCAAACCCAGCACGGGCTCCAGAGAACAGGCTGCAGACAGGATGCTTCTGAGTTACTATAGGTAGCTAATTCTATCCATTTATCTGCTCCCCAAACCACCTTAAATTGCCTTCTGCAAGGTGTGCAACTTGTCTAAAACACAGATGGGTTTGGTTCAAATTAACCCAAATTTCAAGATGTCAATGAAAATCGAACAAGCTGTAAATGAGATAAAGGAAGCTGACTTACTCTTCCACGTGGATTGGCACCTGGAGGACAGGATCTGCACACACAGAAAAAGAAAAGATCAAAATATCAGCAATTCAATCCCTTGAACTCACCAGATACAGGATTAAGTCAGGCCTGCAAGACCTCATTCCTTTTAGAAAGGCTGATGCACAGTTTGAAAGTAAACTCTCAGCAGCCTCCTCTTATTCCTGGAATTTGGTTCACAAAATGGGAAACTACAAAGAACTTGAGAAAGTCTTCTGAAGTGCTTTGCTTGGTTTTACCAACACTAAATACCTCAAAATTACTAGAGCTTACAAACTGCTGAATCATGGCATTTTCACTCCTGATGCAAATACCATAGAAGTATCCTGATTTATAAGACATACTCTACAATTTCTAAGACAAATATGTGCTTATTAATGGGTATATTGGCAGAAAATACCTCAGAAGACAAGAGGATGCAATCCTCTAAGTATCTCCGCCTCACAGGGAAAATCAAACCCCACTGGATGAGTCTGAGTAAGAGGATGAAACATGACCAAGCAAACACTGATTTTCACCTCTTCTGTCTCCCTGCAAACATCATGATGCAACAGGAAGGAAATAAGAACAAAAGCACTGATGTTTTGACAGCCTTTGACTGGGAAACTGGCACAGATTCTGGGCAGCCTGGGTGTACTGGGATATCTGCAGAGCTAAGCAAGAGAGGAACAGGAAATTCAGGGTTCAGTACCTGGGGCTTGCAGAGTCTGTACCACTCTGCAGGGCATGGCACCACACCAGCTGCTGGGTTTGATGGCAATGGCCTGCAAGGATGACCTGGTTTTACATGGATTAAAAAACATAACCCCCTACCCAAGCAGATCTCTGGCTGCAACACAGCTGAAAGCAGCAGCCACCCAAAGAAGTACCTTTAATGCCAGAGACAGAAAGAAAGCAGGATATGAGGGATAACAGTACAGTTATCTTTATTTCATTGATTTCTTCTTTAACAGTAAACACCCTCAGAGCAGCTTTGTTCAAAACAGAACTACATGTCATTTTTTTCTCTTTAAGCCTAACAAACGCTTCAGGATACACTCCCAAAGGTGTCAAAATAAACTCCATTTAATTCATTGAGAACCCAAACACACATCAAAGGCCCTAAGAATAACATTCAAACAAAGGAGCTTAGTGACTCATCTTCTGTATCTGTCTCTACAGACCAGGCTGCTTAGTCAGATCTTTTATTGCAACAGCTACCTCAAGCAATTCATTTCTACCCCTTGTGTGAAGAAACTGGTTTCAGGATATATTGGGAGGGACCCCCCCTCATTGATTATATGTCAATTATTTCTCAATGTTTGCTTCAAGTATTCCACACATTTTATAATATCTAATACAACACGTGGTGACTTACATCACCAGCTCTCCATCTCTAGGGAAAAGCAAGAAAAAAGCATTTGCTGCCCATCATGTAAAGTGGATTGACTCGAGCTGAGCTGCTGGGTTGAACTACTAAAAGCAAACTGAGACCAAGTTTATGGACTCAGGGTATCCCTAAGTCTGGGTGAAATGACCTAAAAGAAGAAAGACATTAAAGACCAGGCAAGAGGTTTTGTAATCACAAATGCTGCACGGGAACGCTCAGTTTTGTGAAAGAAACAGCATCATGAATCAGAACAAGTGACACCTGGCTCAGTTAGGTAAGATTTAATGCAAATGCTACAAGCATTGCTAAAGGCAAAAGCCAAATAAACTTTGTAAGTCTCTTGATGAACTGATTACACTGAGAATGTCTTACTTGGTAAGAAAATAAACTCTCACCTGTGGTGACAGTGACTATTGTGAGAAAACAGCAGTTCCACCAGCAGCACTGGGGCAACTCTGTCCTATTCCTAAATATCCCTCAAATGATCACTAGGAGTAACAAAGCTGCACAACTTGTTTTTGAAGTGACAACTGACTGCATATTTATTGTTTAAGTACAACAATGCAGATTTTCTATAAAATTGCTTTCTAGTCGACCTGGAAAAAACATAAGATTAACTAACATAAATAGTTTCATATCAGAGTAATCTTGAGAACTTTTAATAAAAGGACTGTTTCTTCTCTGAATTAAATGGTGGTGTGAAGTTGTTATAAGAAAACAGTGTAAAACTACTACAATCTGAATCAATCTCCAGCTTTGCTAACTGCACTGTTACTGACAAGACATCAGCAGAACAGCACAGAGTGGGATTGCCTCAAACACCTCAGTGTTTCAAACAACACTCAGGAAAGCATGGACAATTACAGGAAATTTCAAAGCTGGATTATGTCTTGTAGCAACTGATCCTGGTTTGTCCATGACATTTGCAGGAGAGTCTGGTTAGCAAAATCTTCCCTAGAGCTCCCTCTCTGTCCTGAAAATACAGTGCAGAGTTGTAATACAGCAAAGCATTTTAGGGCTAATAGCTTATTTTTACTTAATTTTCTAAGACTGGGCAATCTATTTTTATCAACAAAAAAAAGTGCTCCCCTCTGCTCCAGTTATCTTAAAGATCTGAGAATTTTTCCATGGTTTTATTGACCACCCAGTACCACAAGAGTGAAAGGAAACACAAACATATCTGCAATAATTACTTGCACTGAGCTTTTATCCCTCAGCTTGTATCTCTGAAAGCTGTTGGGAAAATGTCACTTAAAGCAGTTTCCAATGTCATCAGTAAATATCTCCTACATTTTAATAAACAATGCCAGAAGTCTCATGAATGTCTCTGTGTTTTGCAATGGTTTTCTGAAGCACTCCTGCCTATCAGATGACATGAATGAGTCTTATGGCAAATCCCAAGCTGTTCAGTGTGTACAGAGGCATCATTGTCATGAAAGTCCTTGAACTTCTCTTTAGTACCATGTCTTCAACATCATGTACTTCACCAGAAATGAAAAAATCCTCCTTTTACTTGATTTCTTAGTAACTGAAACTCAATTTATGAGCAAAGATAAAGAAGTGGTAGATAGAGGAAATTAAGAGTTACAACAAAGCAGCAGGAATTTTTTTTAGTACTTAGTGGCACATGAACCAAAACACCAATTATTCTGATGGCTTCCTGCACTCTGAAGTGTTGTGTATGAATTTTTAGAAAGCATTTACAGATTTCTGATTTATTTCCATGCATGAAGGATGCACACACATCACAAGGATGGAGGAGTTAGTTTTCTAAAGAGAAAAGAATTCTCCTGGCACTATTAGCACCATCCACTTGGAAAGACAGGCTGTGGAAAGCCATTTCTTGACATTTTTAGTTATTGAGGTGATGTACATTTTCTCATTTTCTTAACACTTCCATGATCTTGAACCCAGGTTGTGGCTCTGCAGAGATCCTTTGAAGACAGACAACAAAACTCTTCACATTCACTTTCATGTGGCTTGGAACCTGTTCCAGCCTCTATTTCAAAGTTTATTTTGAAATAAGAACTTGCTGTGAGATAAAAAGAGACTCTTAAATTCAATTAATTGCTGCCAGGTCTTATAATAGTTTTCATATGCTTAAACACAGACCAGTAAAAGAGTGAGACCTCTTGTGACTGAAGTCACCTTTTGCTCCACAAGGGGTCAAACAGAAAAAGTTCTTGCAAAAGTCAGAGCACTGAGGCCTTCTCTGCTCTCCAGCTGCTCCCCACTCAAGTGTTGACATGCTGGGGCTGATCCACATCCCTGCTTTTAGAACTCCCTGACTGCAGTTCCCTGTAATTGGGTGAGTCCCTCTAACAGGCCTGACCTGTCCCAACACTGACAGCAGTGGTGACAACCACTGAACAAAGCAGCAACTATTCTATTCTGGAATGAAAGCTGGAGAGAAAATGTGATTAAACTGAAAAATATAAATCTCCCTCAAGCTTCCATTCCGTGTAGCAGGGAAAAGGCAAATTCTTGTAAGGTCTTACAGAAAGCTTTTTCCACTTTCTAGACTAAGAAAACAGATGTCAGAACAAATCTGGAGCATGGTGGGGTGAGTTAGGAAGCAGGACTCCATACAGTAAATATCCCCAGTGCTGGAGAGAAGATTGAGTTTTCTATAGATATTTCCATGGGTTTTCAATTTTTTTTCCCTGCAGCCTCCACTAAGACAGATTATGTTACCTGATTCCTACATTAAAAACCTATAATTCATCATACACTAGCTTTAGCTTTCTGAACTGGTAACACAGCCTCTGTTAGCAGAAAATTTTTAAAATAACTTCGTTAAGAAAAGGAAATTAAGAGGAGATTGATCCTACATTATAAAGATTTATTCCAGAACTCCATGAGTTTATTCACAAGTACAGCAGTTATTAGAAACCTGTTAACATAACGGCTGTCCAGTAATTTGGTACATTGTTTGGCTCTATTACACTTCCCCAAATGAACGTTTTGACCTGGCAGCAGGCAGATGTCCCAATCCAGTTTTGGTTGCATCATGGCTAGAATATGTTTGTGAGTGTGCAGATGTGTATGACACATTTCAGATGGTTCTGACCCACACTTTGCATATACATTTATGGAAAAAAGCTTTATGAAACTGTACCCATATACTAAATAGAATGCATTTGACTTTTATCCATATTGCACAAATACATTGTAAGATAAATTTGCCCTTTGACCAAACTCTGAGTATTTTTAATGTACAAGATAAAGTTGTATGTTGTCATCACTGTAGTGTGCCCTTACAGCCAATGACTGAAAAGGAGAAGTGGGAGACTGAAACAGTGAAGAAGTCACTGCCCCACTGGAATGAGCTGGAAAAAAACGGTTTCCTGCCCTGGGACCCCACCACAGGGTTTGGGCTAACGGGCAATCTAAACCCATGTCATCCTCATCAGCTGCTGCAGGGACAGCACATGAGGCTACAGACACAAACTCTACTCTGGAATTCACTGAAAACAGTTACACAGCTGCTTTGACAATCCTCTTTAATTTACAACTATGCACAAAGATATTATTTCTTGTGTGGGGAAAACCACTGTTACTAAGGCAGGACCTACAGACCTCAGATTTGACCTGTAAAATCTGTATATAGGATCCCATAAATAGATATAATTTTTATACCTTTGTCTTATTACAAGAGCCCTCTAAAATCTACAGGTTATGAGTGAGGTGTTGGAAATCAAGACCTTTTAAACTGATTGTGGGCCTTCATTTTTTGGCTGCTACAGAGAACTGAAGATCATAAGATTTTTACTGGTTCTAAATGAGGATCCAAATCTGCATATATTAAATGTTCTTCTGGAAAAATACTTTGAATTAGTTCTTAAGGGAAAGTTTTTAAGGCGGTAGGGAATGAAAAAAATCCCTTTGAACAGTACAACAGGACAGTGAGAACAGAGGAACAGTCTGCCCAAGAGTACAGCTTGAAACACTGCAGTCTTAGCATCCCAAATTCAGTATTGTGCTCAGTAAACCAAGCTCTTGAGTTAACAGAGACATACAAGGTGAGTTCTACAAAGATGTGAGGGAACAGTGCAGTCTTAAAATCACACTCTTAAAGCTCACACTGAAATCAGAACTGTGAAATAAAGTCTGATAGCAAGAGGAAAGCTTTCTCCAGATTCTGCCTTGCCAACAGCTTCTCATGACCATCTCTTTCTCTGTCCACTTGTGTAAATACAAATCTAAAGTGCTGCACCTCTGTACCTTTCAAAGATATCTGTAGGAAATGACAGAAGTTATTTTATTTCCATCACTTTTGGGAAAGAGGTTTCATTCTAAGGAACCTTACTGAGGATGCTAAGTACCTTGCTAGTGGCAAATGCAGAAAACATGGGAGCCTAGGGGAGCCTGTGCCACTGTCACTCAGGGCTGACAGCTCCTTGCATTGCTCAGGGTGGCACCAAGAGCCTCATTCAGCCCTGATGTGCAATGTGAGCCACAGCCTTTCCAAAGGGTGCCCTCGACACCAGCTGTTTGTGAGGGGTCACAGCACAAGCAAAAGTGCCTCTCAGAAATTACAGGGGAGGAGGAATATGGGTTTTTCTCTGAACTTTCCAGGCATTTGCCAGCTTTCCAATGCACAGAAAATTTGCAGCATTAGTGTGGTCACTGAAAAATCCTGAGAGCTGCCAGAGAGCAGGACCCATTGAAGCCAACAGGAAATGAAGATTTGAAGCACCCTCAACAAGTGAGTCCACAGTTTCAGCACATGTCACTGCAGGGACACAGCTTATTTCTGACAGTGAAAAGTCCTATTCTAACTGACCTACTTTTTGCCTGCTTTATGGGCAGCACAAGTATTCTGACTGCCTTTCTTGCCAGCACTCCATGAAGGCAGGAAACCCAAACATGTTATTGTGGTGATAATCATTGGCTCATTTACTCCACACACCTAAGATAAGCTTCAGTGCCAAATTAAAACAAGCCACACATGGCAAGATATTCATGTTTGTTTAAGCACTGCCTGATAATGAAAACAGCCTTGGGTTTTTTCCCTAATGAAAATAAAATGTACCTGAATTGCACTTTGTTAAATACCTTGCTGCTCAAGCACAGCAAGTAATAAAATGTTCCCTTCCTGGTGAGTGCCACTGCAGTGCTTCAGGTGACCTCCACAACTTCTCAAAGCACCTGAGCTACAACACATGGTTCATCTGCTGCAGTCAGGGTCAAATGGCACCTGCAAGAGCACTGAGTGCAGTGCAGGCAGCTCCCTGCCAGGTAATCTCTGTAACAGCACCAGCATGCTGCTGACAGACAGAATGTACCCAACCACTGTATTTCTACACTAATATTAATACTGAATTCTGCACTACTAGGTCTCTCCAGGGATTCAGCACAGAAAGCTGAATTTGTTTCCAACACTGTCTTCTCTGTTGGGCCTCCCACCCACAGGGTGATCACCAACAAATACAGTTTTGCAAAAATAAAGAAACCCCTACCATTACAAATTAATTCACCAATTTATAGGTACAGGTCCTTGTTCCATGTCCACTTAACTCAGTTAACTCAGGAGGCAGCTTGGAACACTGATACCTACCCCTAATTTTTCTTTCATTGACCCTGTGTGTTGCCCTATTGCACAGAAATAAATTAAGGAGCAGTAAGTGCTTTGCAAAAATCGAGTGAGCACAACTCATGTACATAAGATGCAGAAGTTAGCAGCAGAGAGAAAACAAGGAGTCCCATAAAACTAGATTATCCAGTCTGACAATTCCACAGAACTAACAGGAGTTTTGCAACAATTGGTTTTTTTAACAAGGGAAGTTCCTTGAGCAACACACTCTGATCAAGATCCTTTTTGTCACCAAAGGGTGCTCACTTCTTCTTCAAAAAACCTCTTGCCAGTTACTAAGTGCGGCTGCAAAGCAATGCCAGTTGTGATACCCTTCTAGACTAGGACTAGGCAGGGTATGTTTGTGGAATAACAAAGAGACCAGCAAGTTTTTCCTAGCCTGCAGCAACACTGAATGAGGAAGCTGACAACCTGCTTTTAGGCAGGGCTGTTTGGGAAAAGGAAGGGTCTAAATTTAAACAGGAGATGGAAGAAAACCAAGATTCTTCAAGAAAATACTTGGCTTAGCCCTTTCTACTCTAACAAGAACTACAAAAGCCTTCTTTGCTCATTTAAAAAGTTAATCTTTTGTCTGATAGAGCTGCTTTCAAATACAAATGGCTTCACAAAGAGCAGCTGGTTGGTTCTGCAGGCACTGGATATGCACAATCCATTTCCCACCACTTCAGCTCACCTACTAAACTGACACTATAGCTTAAACAACCAGGGGAAAAAAACAAACAAACAAACAAACAACCCAAAAAAACTAAAAAAAAAAACCAAACCAAAACAAAAAAACCCTCACATAAACCTGGAAAATACCTACAAGTGAAAATAAGAAGATGAACATGACTCTAGAAACACTATAGCTTAATTCTCGAACAAGAGCAAAATTAAAAAAGAAAAGAGAGTATCTACCAGATCCTACAACAGCTGGAATTACCAATTAATTTGACTGTTATTTTTGCTATTGAGTCGAGGGCATCAGGACACCTCCTGCTCACCTTCTTTTAAAGTCCACTTGATTGCTCCTGTCCTCTTGCTGACAGCATGCAAACTTCCATCCAGGGTGGAAACAAACAGCAATGTTTCTGGCACAGTTACTGAGCTGGTGTTCTGGAAAAGAAAAACCCATATGATGAATATGATTATTTACTACAGAGTTTACTCATAACTGCCGGACAGGACATGGGCTAGAACATCCCTTCTTTTAAATGCACAGATGGAACAATTTTCTTGCCCCTTTGAATTCAGTGATTTTTGGTTTGTTTTAGTTTGCTGTTAACACTGTGGATCTTACTGTGCTAAATTCCTCTAAAAACAGACTGGGATATGCTTTAACTCCATCTCCATTTTCAATTTGGTATAGAAGTCTTCTTGCACTGGAGTTAGGAGAGAACAAAGACAGGGCTGATCTAGGAAAGGACTGACAAAAAGACCATACAGTAAGTTATGAAGTGTAAGGCAGTTCAGAGCAGCTCAGAGAACCCACATGTCAATGTCAAACCCATTCTTCTCCAAGGTATACAGAACATTCTCTGCCAGGCTCAGTCCCCTAGAAATGAAGAGACACTGATGGAACCTGGATAAATACAACTGAACAATGACCAATATTCTACTGTGGCTGAGACAGATGGAGCTGCAAGCATTGTCTGCTGCCTCTGAGCAAGGGCAAAATATTTAGGATAGATGCAGTTTAAAGGCCAGAGAAGATCCATACTGTTAAATCTCTTAATTGTGGTTTCATATGTCATACCTCCCAAATTGTCTTTCTGCAGTAGAGAGTAAATAGCACTGTTTAAGGAATATGATCCATAAGGATGAGCACCTCCACAGACATCCCTGAGAAAGCAGCTGGCTGCAGGGTTCAAACCTCCATTTCACATTCCAATTTATTCTGCCCCTGGGGAGCAGTTTGGTGCCACTGTCCTTCCTCCAGCCCAAGCAGCTTTTGAGCCTGGCCCTTGCAGAACAAGGAGTTTTATTAAAAGGGCATCACACAAACGTGGAGGACACAGAACTATGCAGTTATTGAGGGAACAGTGAGGCTGTCCAAGGTGTTCCATCACACAAACCAGAATAACCATGTTAATGTCTGCTCTTCTCTTCCTGCCTAAAGATGATCCCAGGCATCCTAAGACCCATTTCCTTTTCCCAGGGCTCAAGTTTTCACTCAAGTAACTTTGCATTTGCAGGCTGGGTCTGCATTGCTCATCTGTGTGACACCTGCCACATTTCAAAGTTTCGCAGTTAAATATAGTTCCTAACCTACCACACAAAATAAAAATGTATTCACTTTACATAATTAATAATGTCCTTGATGACTTATTGTAAAACAAAAATTACTGGTCATGTTAGAATTATTGCAAAGCAACACACTTAATTGTCAAATTAAAATACAAGGAATAACTTTCTTTGAACAGCTATACATTTTAGTGCAATCCAACTGAAGCATTATACATTCAGGCAAAACACAAAGCTAAAAGGATAATATAACACAGTACTAACTAGCCAGTACTCAGGTTGCACCTATAAATATTGTACGTGCTTTTTTCCAGCCACAATCAGCTAGAGTAGACAACTGTAAAACACACAGTGCAGAAAAATATGAAAGTACAAGTCAACAGTACACAAACCACAGATCAGAAATAATTGCTGGAAGGCCAGGAAAAAAATGGGAGAAGTATCTTAACACATAAATATAATATTCATTGCCTGATATTGTTAAATTATGCAGGCTGCAAAACCATCTGCACTTAGATAAAATATTTACATCTGGGATTAAACTTTGCAGTGTTTTTTCTAACAGGGACAGTGTATAATGGCTCCTCTCACGTTGCCTTATAAAAATGCACCTCAAGATGCTACTGATCAGAACTGAATTCACTGTACCTTTCAAGCCTAACAACTTGACTGGGTGTAAGAGCAGAGGGGCTCTGTTGTAAAGTTAGGACATCTCAGTTGTCTGTATTATTACTTTTGTTAAACTATTGTAGTCACTGTATTAAAGTTATTAATGAAAATTTCATTCCCTAGGTCTTTTTGTACACAAATTCCCCAAACAGCTTAGGATGGTGTAGTTGATTAATCATCATTAGTCCAGTCTTCCTTAAATCAGCATTTAACAAGCCAAATTCACTGATTCTGCAGTGAGAGGGAGAAGACACAACCCACACTTCACTCTCAACCCTTCAGGGCTGAAAACCATTGGATTGTGAGGCTCAGTTTACTGAACGCAGTGAAAATGCACCTAGAGTGAAACAGAGTAAGTCAAGCAAGAAAATACAACTGTTGAAGACAGGAAATTAAAACTATTCAAGTTCCTTTAAATTGCAGGTGGAAATTTGACACCCAGAATATAATGACTAGCATTGAAGTTTAGTTGCAACTAAAATACAACCTACAGCAAATCCACCACATCATCTGCATACACAGACTTAAGATTGCTTTTCTAGGCTACTTTTTATTCTCTGTACAAGTCTTATCTTTTATCTTCTTATCTTACAGAATCAGTATGTTCTTCATAAACCATGTTCTCTTCCTGTCTTCAGATTAAGAAATAAATATATGTAACATTTTCACTAAAAATTTGCCTGTAAATCACCACCACAAGTATGGTTGGGTATCATAGCAGAATACACAGTGTACTGAACAGCACTTGTTGTATATTGTAGATTTAACACTTCCATATTTAATATTTGAATATCAATTTATTTGGCAACAGGGATACAGAAACTAAGGAATTAAATGCAAGCTCTGATACTCTGATCAAAACATTGACAAAGCAGTATTGTCTTCCAGATTGTTGGCATTTTAGCAATTTCCTAGGACTTGGGACAGAACAGAAAGTACAAAAATACAAAGGGTTCCTCTGCACACTGCACTCAGAGTAGGAAAACTTTTCTGTATTTCTCTCCTGTCACATGTTGAACATCAGAGAAAGAAAACTGCACCTGAAGAAGCGTTCATGCAAGTTTCAGTGGCAAACCAAATGAACACCTGACTGCTGCCTAGACAGTTCTAGCTGGGTCTCACAAAGTTCTCCGATATGACCAAGATCATGAATTCCCAACAGCTTTTTCTAAGCTTTTCAGAGTAGACCCAAGGTGTGTGGTGCCTGTCGTGGTTAACAGGGAGATGTGAACTTCCCTGGGATGGGCAGGACTTGTGGCATCCACAGGCACAGTCCCCGGGGAGCCATCCCTGTCCAGCTAGGGAAGCCCCATCCTGGGCTCAGCCCTGCCCCCTGTCCAGGGAGCTCCTCTGGCAGTGCCAGCAGCCCGGGGGCTCTGGGACTGCTCTGACAGGAGCTCCTGCCACACACAGGCACGGGGTCCCTGTAAAATACAGCTTTTCTGATGTTTGCCTCCAAACCCCTTCCCCTGCCACCACCCCAGGTCTATGTTCAAGTTTCACCTCTTCTGAAGGGCTCTCTTACGTTCAGCTATCAAAGTCACATTGATGTGGTCACTGAGCCCTGTGTGTTGAAGATACCATCTCCTTTGGGGGAAACACTGAATATAGGGCAGATTTCATTAGTTCTTCCCTCACTTCTAAATTTGTATTCGAATACAGATGAAATACATAAAATGCCATTATTAAAAATCTTCCATTCACTGGTAATTTTCAAAGTACATGATCTCATGCAGTTGACATTACCCAGCTCAGCAGCATACTAACCCTGGTGAAGCATTTGACCTAAATTTAAAAAACCCCTACTCTGTAGATTTTGCTATGCAATATTGCTCCTTTATTTTGTTCAGTATCTATTGTAGCCACTTGGAGAAGGCTAGCGAGTTAGTATAATAGTACGGAAACAAGGTTTTATTTTTTCAAACTGCACCAAGCAATAGATAAAAAATTAAATAGATTATTTAAATAATTACTTGTGTTTCACCCAGAAATTAAGATAAATTAAAAATGCTTTCTCTTGGTTTTATTCATTACTTTTATCAGTGGCTACAGACTGAAGTAAGAAAGTTGCAAATATTGAATAGATTTCTCTTTGAACACAAAACTTTATAATTAATTGATTAATGGATTAACTAAAGCCTGGGATTAACACTGCAATGAAAAACAACATTATAAAAATCTGTATGTACAAGACACACTTGTTTTAATTTTTCTGTGAAGTATGTAAGAGCTTTCTCCACCACAAAATGACTTCATAATCTCAGTCCTGAGACAGACTCTATAACAACTGGTAACACAGATCCTGTCCTCTCTCCCTGCAAGGGTGAGCTCCCAACTGTTGTGATGAAATGCAAATTCTTAAGAGACTTTTATTTCATATTGCAATTTTATTTCTAGGAAGACACAACAACTGACTCCAAGAAAAATATGTCAGGACATGAAGCAACTAAGCAAAAAAAATTTTAGTGAACTTTAATTTAGTAAACAAAGAAAATGAGACAGAAGGAAAACATGGTTCGGTTCTTCTTTCATTTTGTCTGAAACTACAACATCTATTTTAACACATACCCTCTTTGGAATTCAGTAAGGACTTCTACTGCCTTGACAGTCTGTACTCATAACAATCTTCCACCTCAACAGTAATATAAGGTTAACAATTTGCAATATTTTAAAATTACTTGGGGACTGCTTTAGAATTAATTTTAATAATTTAATTCAAAAGACAAATTTTCAAGCTCTCACTGGATTAAAATTTGACAAATTTTTAAAGCTGACTGCTAATGATTCATAACAGCCTAAAATTTGTGACTAAGCAGAAAACAGCATTTTTAAGCTAGAATAGGAATATATTATCTAATAGAAAAAATAAATTAACTTAAGGTATACTAGTTAAGTCTCCCATAAGAATCTTTCCCTCAGTCTAGACCTACCATATCTTTAGATAAAATATTTTAGAAATCCAGTAAGAAAATGACTCAAAACAGTTCTGAAGGACTCAGCAGTCAAGGGAAGGTCAGTGAAAGCTGTAGAACAAGTTCTGGTGTGTGGTGCAGCTCAGTGTCAAAGATGATAACATCTTTCACCCCAACAGCTCCAATTTTTCACAGGGTTAGCAAAGCAATGCCTTAGTTTGTTTTATTGTGTTAGAAGAAAACAGATCCCCACAGCAATCATTTTGTCTATTAATTCATCTGCTTAAAACCACCATTTTTGAAAAGAAGGTCACTGTGTAGGCACAAATCCCACTAAGTCAGGGGAAAAAGCAAATAGAAAATCAGGCCACTGAGTTCCTTGAGCTCTGCAACCCAGAAATATGTTTTGCTGTGGGGGTGATACCAAAGAGTTTCTTCAAGTATGAATAAAGAACAGGAAAACACTGCCCAGTGACTCCAGATGGGTGACAGTGTGTGCTGATTTCAAGAACTGTTACTGATTTCATAGAAATAATTGGTACTCATGAGTAAACGAATCAGTGCCTTAGCAGGGAAATGATTTTCTCTTTTCTGAGTCTGAAGTGGGAATACATAGGCACCAAACTTCATGTGCTGGGCTCAGGGATAATAAAGGATAGATAGTTTGCTAACAGTAACAGCCCTCTAATTTCTTTGATAATGCCTGGCTTACCAAACCAAAATGTTGACAAGATACAAATTATCACTCAAGGAAAAAAAAAAACAAAAACCCCTGATAGTCTTCACTCCATACTTAGCCTCATATGCATATGGCCATGCATTCACATTTTGCTCAAAAACTGTTAGAAACCACCTTCAGCACTGACAGCACCGGATACTATTCTCACAAAAACAAAAGGCCTATACCATAATTTATGCTACTAGAACCACAGCTGGTAAACCAATAGGGATGCAAAGCAAAATATTTTTAGGCATTAGCACACGCTGCAAGCACTTGGCATACTCATCACAGATAGCCTATGAATCACTACCCTGGTTTTGACAGCTATCTCATTACACTGCCAGGCTGCAGGCTCAAACTCCCTGTGCATGATAAAACCAGGCCATGAAGAGTGTCTTTGTAAAATTCAGTAAACTACTGCAGAGAGTTTTCCAGTACAACCAATAATGAAGTTAAGATACGAGAGTTGACAAAAACTGTTTTATCTTCTTTAGAGAGTGAAATCAAATCTACAGATCTTTTCATGTTAATTCTAACATATCTTTGTTAGCCATTTCTCATCACGCTGTAACCCAGTTCAGTGAGTTCCCATTCATACACCCATTCATCCACCAGTGGAAAAACTGAGCACTACAGGAGGTCCACTCCAACTGTTCCCTGCCTGCACTCACCTTGGAGTGGTCTCTCCACCACGAGCTTCCAGCTGAGCTTTCACATTTGATTCTCTGTGTAAAACCCAAATGAATTTCAATGGCCACAAGAACACCAGCAACCCAAATGACAGAGTTATAAACATATGAATTTATACTCCAGGACAGAGTTGTCCATGATAATTTAGGTTGCAAGACAAATGTACATTTCCCTCCCCACCGAAAAAACTATAAACCCTATTATACTATTTTTTGAGCAACCAGGGAGATCTGCCCTCTGTAAACCTTCTGCTGTCTCACACGGGTTTTCACACCTATCAGTTCCCTGGCCAAACACCTCACACTGAGATAAAGAACACGCCAGAAGAAACAACACCTGGCTGAGGCTGGGGTTTTTCCATGTCAGGTGCTGCCTACACAGTGTAACCCAGCACTGAAACTGCCCCACTGGCTGCAGGAGGGGACAGACCCACGTTCCAAATGCCACTTTAATCCCAGAGAGGTTGGTATTTTTCAGTTGCTCTGGCCCCATGCTAAAAGAAAAACAAGCACAGTTTGGAACATCCCAGGGCCCTTAAAAAAAAGGGATTTTTCACTCTGAAGAGAGCCGTAAATGATTACTGTGTGATATTGATAGCAACTGTAATTTACTGACAGCTCTACTGCATTTCTCATTGCTCTATTTGAGACTTCACCCTTTTTAATGTGTTCTCAATCCATTGGAGGGCAGTTCCAAGAGCTGTGAACTATGTCACCCAAATAGCAAGAAACAGCATTTTCCTGTCTGTAAAGAACAGTCAGGAAAGGAAGACCTTGTATTAACTTACACAAACTAAAATAACAGTATTAAAGGTGGGATATTAGGTAATAAAGACAACATGTATCAGCCAAAGAAGTTACAGCACAGCAGATCACCACCACTACCATTAGAAGAAATCCACAGAAAAAACAATCTGCAATATCTTTGGGCAACCTCGTGTTTTCAAGTTACCTCAACACTGAAATTGTATGCCAGTTTTTCTCATGGGATTTTGTTATTCAAGTGACATGAATAGTTTTGAATAAGCCTCCACAGTTAAATGGGTTATTCACAGGTGAGATGGCTGGGACTTCATTCACAGATATGAAAACTAGTTCTGAAAAGTGACTGAAATGCAGAGTAGATTTCAACCTGGAAGTCATGGTGAGGATCTACAGCTGGTAGAGCTAAAAGACCAGGGTAAGAGCCAAGAAAAGAAACAGAAATGGAGAACTCAGACACGGATCTGAGGTGAGGTGGCAGGGCAGGGAAACCAAGGGAAGAGGGAAATCTAGAGTGAAAATGGGCTTTATTCTACCAGGGCATGAGTACAGTTTTATGCGTCTATGCAAGTAAAATTATATGAAATCTGGTAATAATCTCTTGATTTTAAAATATTTTAGGTATTCAAAAATATTTATTAATGTTCTTATTCAGGACTGTTTTTAAAACTCAGTGAGTTGCAAATCAGTGTTTTCCTCGCAAAATCTGAAACTCAAACCTGTGAGGACCGTGCAAAAACCTCATTCCAGCCTTACAGTCCAGTCTAAGACAAACACATTAGCACTCTACAATAAAGATTGTAAAGTAATTTTTTATTGACAGCCTGCATTTAATTTTTTTCATTTTCCTAATGAAGTAACAAGACTAAGTATGTTTCCAGCTTAACTACTAATGTGTTTACTTTACTTCTAAAGAAGGGGAGTGGAGCTATTATATCCCAGGTGAAAAACAAAGCCTTCAGCTTTGCTTAACCTGAACTAGAACCCTATATATTACAGCAGCTTTTTCAGGGAACAATGAACAATCCGTCAAAGAACATAACCTAAAGCTTTCTTGCACTGCACCTGACTATAATTGAAACAGTGAATGCCAGATGGCCTTTTATTGTCTCCTGACCTGGAGAACCTGCTAACAAGCACACCTTTCAGAAGTGAATTTTTGAAGTTAGCTATCCATCTCAGTACACATACAGAAGACAGCACCCACTGTAAAGTATACTGTTTAAAATTATTACCTCTGTAAAAATAATCTGCTCAGCATTCCATCTGCTTTGCACCAGTTTCCCTATTCCACACACTTTTATTGCTCCACCTATTGCAATACCTTATAACCAACCTGGTTGTTTCTTAAGAGGTTTTGTAGGGCAGTGACTTGTGCACTTTGTCTTACAGCTTTCAATTTAAAACTGTGGGTTTGGATCCCAACCAACCACATGTACATTAATGCACATTGCTGCATTTGCTCTGGAAACAGAATGATCAAAATGCCATGACAGTATAGAGGGTACGTAGCCAGTCACATGTATTTGGTTATCAATACATATACAATGTGAGGGGTTTTTTCCAGAAAAAAAAAAAAAAACAAGCCAAACAAACCCTATCACTTATTAAGGGACAGAGCAGACCTCCTAACATGTCTCACTAGTTCCCGAACCATCTACATAGTTTCAGTTTACAAAAGTTTCTTTGTACTACTGTTTCAAAAGTTTCTGTGCACTACGTTATACAACTGCCTCGTGGGAAATAAACTGCATTTATTTCTCGTGAGGATTACGATATACACGTCCAGGTTACATGTCAGGTGGGGCTCAGCAGCAGCTACACGCTGCTGGGCAGGGTCGGGCTGCGGGGCTGCAGCCCCTCGCCTGGGCGCACAGGGACACTCGGTATTACCGACAGTGCACCGGGCGGTGTGTTGGCTCTACGGACACCGCCGGGCTGCGGGCAAACCCTCGCCAAGCCCAGCGGGAGCCCCGCAGCTCCCCTCCCGCGGCCCTCCCCGCGCCCCGGCTGCCCCTGCCCTCCCCCGGCCCAGCGGGCCCGGGCTTACCGCGAGCCTCGGCGGCAGCAGCAGCAGCGCGGCCAGGCTGAGCAGGAGGCGGCGGAGCGGCTCCATGGCTGCACGGCGGGGCCGCTCCCCCCGCACGGCGCTGCCTCCGGAGCGGCGCGTCCGGCGCTCCCCGCGGCGGGCGGGGCGGGCTCAGGGCCCGCCCGGCCGGGACACGCACGTCACCCGCTGGCGGACGGGCCGCTCCGGGCACCGCGCTCGGACTGCCCGGGCACCGCGCTCGGGCCGCCGGGGCGCCGCTCTCGGACCGCCCGGGCAACGCGCTCGGGCCGCCGGGGCGCCGCTCTCGGACCGCCCGGGCAACGCGCTCGGGCCGCTCCGGGCACCGCGCTCGGACTGCCCGGGCACGGCGCTCGGGCCGCTCCGGGCACGGCGCTCGGACTGCCCGGGCACCGCGCTCGGGCCGCGGCCCGGGAGCCGCCAGCGATGCTCCGCGCCTCCGCGCTGCTGCTGGAGCCTCCCCGTTCGTGTGAAGCCCGACCGACCCGCCGCCCGCTCCGGGCTCGGCTGGCAGCCCCATGGGGAACCGCGGGCTGCGGTGGCAGCTGGCTAATGCCGCTTTGGGTTTTTAAGAAAATATCTAGATTCGGGCAGCACCAGTCAGTCGCCTCCCTCCCGCGGCACCACCCTGCCCGGAATAATTGGGTGGTCAGGCGTTGGCAGGGGCTGCCCAAGGGAGGTGGCTGAGTCACTGTACCTGGAGGTGTTTGAGGCATCTGGATCTGGCGCTGAGTGATATTTAATCGTTTGGGGGCTACAGTGGCAGTGCTGGGTGGACTGTTGTTCTTGATGATCTTAAAGGCCTCTTCCAGCCTTGATGACACTGTGATTCTTGTTTTCATACTGATTTTGTACTTTCAGAACAGATCACGCCAAATGTATAGCTCTTGCCTTTGACAAACTCACTGTTAACCCTGTGCCTTGCAAGGCCTTAAATAAATGCAAAAAAGCCCCAACACACCCCTTTGAACCGAAAATCAGGTCCAGGCTTCTCTGAACAGATAAAAATAAACACAAAAAGTATCGAACCAAATGGCAGAAGCTTTAAACAGAAGAGAGTAAATTTAGACCCTGGGCAAAGGCCCAGTGTTCAGCCACCTATTTATATAACAAAGCCACTTTGTCCTTGTACGTGTTGTTTGCTTTTTAACAGTGATATCACTAATGGAGCTGCAGGGCACACGGAGTTCTGGCCATGCCATAAGCACACACCAACTCCCACAGTAAGCGTGTCTTTGATGGGCAGGAGATGTAATAATCACCCAGAATCACAGACTATCCTGACCTGGAAGGGACCACTGATCACCGAGTTCAGCTCCTGCACAGGACAACCCAACAATCACATCCAGTGCCTCAGAGCCGTGTCCGAATGACGACCTGACTGGATACATAAAAATCTGCTGGTACAAACCACACTGTGATTTGATGCGTTTCTTTATGGTGGCCCTGACTTTTAAGAATTTGTGCCATGTGAGAACAAGCAAACCCCTAAACACAATGTGCGTGCCCTGGTAGCAGCACCCTGCTACATTACAGGAGGAATTTATCAGTTCCTGTACAAACACTGTAGTGTGCCAAATCCAAACTGGAGTTATTTCACATGAGTGTCTCCCACGGCCTCACTGGAGTTGGAAAAAAAACTAAAACCGGCTGAGGTAGGAGAGGATCCGAGTGTTGAGCGCCCTCAGCTCCCAGATGCTCCCCTCAGGAACCACCTCAGCACCCGCTCTGCCGGGGCCTGAGCTTTTATAGTTTTCGTACTGAGCCCTGTCTCTTCACAGCAACAAAGCGCTTAGACCCAACCAGAAAGAGAAGACTGCTGATCCTGAAAAGGTGAAAAACTGCCTCACGCGGCGGAGGGGGCCTCAGCTTGACCTCCCCACATGGCCCGCCGCTGCCTACCCTTCGTACCACACTGCCCCCCCGTGCCCCTCCGCCCGCCGCTGCCCTGTCTCACACTGCCCGCCCGCTGCCCCTCACCGCCCGCCCGCTGCTGCCCATGCCCTCCCGGCCCTCACCGCCCGCCGTGCCCTCACCGCCCGCCCGCTGCCCCACCGCCCGCCGCTGCCTCACCGCCCGCCCGCTGCCCTCACCGCCCGCCCGCTGCCCTGTCTCACACTGCCCGCCCGCTGCCCTCACCGCCCGCCCGCTGCCCCTCACCGCCCGCCGCTGCCCTCACCGCCCCCCGCTGCCCTGTCTCACACTGCCCGCCCGCTGCCCCTCACCGCCCGCCCGCTGCCCCTCACCGCCCGCCGCTGCCTCACCGCCCGCCCGCTGCCCTGTCTCACACGGCCCCGCCCGCTGCCTCACCGCCCGCCGCTGCCCTCACCGCCCGCCCGCTGCCCTCCACCGCCCCGCCGCGCCCTCCGCCCCGCTGCCCTCACCGCCCGCCCGCTGCCCCTCACCGCCCGCCGCTGCCCTGTCTCACACGGCCCGCCGCTGCCTCTCACCGCCCCGCCCACCTTCGCGTGCAACAGCCCCAGATCAGCACGTGACTCCGATTTCCAATTCTATTGGGCGAGATGAGGAGGGCGGGGCTAGTCTTGCTATAAAATAGAGCGCGGCGAAGGCCCGGCCTTTCTTTCGGCGCAGCCAGCGAGGTGAGTGTCATGCCGGGGCTGCAGTAGCGCGGGCGGGCGGTGAGGCTGGGCCGCAGTGATGTCCCTTGACACGTGTTAGACTGCTGACATGCATGAAGCAGAACTACTGCTGAGCGCCCTGGCTGCCTCCATCCTGCGGGGCGGCCGGGGTGTACCGCATCAATAACCTCCCCTTTTCTCTCGGTGCTTTGCAGGGCCTGCGCGGCGACCGGTGGGCGGAGCGGCGGTAAATAAAGCTTGTGTCACCCAGAACGTGTCCCGCTGGTTCTTCCGTGCGTGCCCGCACCGCCTTTGACCCGGCGGTGCCCGCCTGGCGCCGCCGGCCAAGCAGCGGTGCTACAGCGAAGCGCTTGTTCATAACTGGCGCTGCTCGGCCCTACCCGGGCGGCGCTTTTAAAAGCAAGTGACATTTGTTAGCGAGTGTGTGTGTGAAGCTCGTGGGGTGTTCAGTTTGCTCCTGCCCGCAAGGGGAGCCCGCTGCCTGCGGGCGCGGTGCCAGGGCCAGGTCACTCAGAGCGGTTCGGTGCCGCCGAACCCAGCCGAGGCGAGGGCTGGAGTTTTCCTTTAGTAATTCAGGGTTCAGTTGTAAAAGGGATGTAAAAAAAAATTTAAAAAGCCCTGGGCTTTCTGCCTAGCTGTTGCAGGAGTGGAGCAGATGGGTGAACCAACGAGCTTGGATGCAGGAGAACATCTCGTCCAGGGCCGGGGGTGATGCATGCACTACTGGTGCTAAACGGAGGACTACTGTGACTAAGCTGCAGCTTTTTAAAGGGGCTCTTTTTATACTTGTTGATGCCGGAGGTACAGCATTTCCTGTTAGTACAAGAGGTCTGTAGCCATACAGGAATAGGACAGTCTATCCAGTCGAGGCAGACTGGGGGATCGCTGAGCTCCCAGAGGCTCTGCAAGGTGTCAGGAACTGGGTGCATGGGAGCTGTTCTGTAAGTGCTGGTAATCCTTTAACGGTTTTACCAGGTATGCAAACGTTCTTCAAGTATCCTCCTCATAAGAGTCTTAATTGCGGTAGTGAAAATTATTTTCATGACAGTAAAATCAAATTTAGCTTTTCTTTCCAGAATTCAGCACTGGTTAACCATGAAACTCTCATGCCACAACCAAGTACATGTATATAAAAGTCTGCAAAGCTCACATTAGAAAGCTGCCTTTCTAATGAATTTTTTTAAAGAACCTGCACTAGATAGTGGCTAAATGCTGTAGAAATAAAATTTACTGAATTGTTTGACATGGGATAAATTTATTTAATAAAACAAAGCAAGCAGATTGTAGTTACCCACAGTTTATGAAGTGCAATATGACAATCTTGTGTAGTAAGTCTAAATCTGTTTACACATTAGTGCATCTAGTCCTTTGACTTTAGTTATTGCACATAGAAATTAACTCATATAAAAGACCTGCTTACAAGACATGCAGACTTCATGGAAGGCAAGTAATGCCTACAGAATCAGCAAACCCCAGAATATACACAGCCTGGAATGGTCAAGGAGGAGTTCAGGTAACAAATATAGCTACTAATATTTCAATTAAAGGTAACGAAAATAGGTGTTCAAATATAGAATTAATTTTAAATATATTAAATGCTAGTTATCTTTTGTTTCAGGCAAGGTGCTGTTTAAAAAACCTTCAATATAATAGTTTCATTTAGAGATGGTAAATCAAGTTTTACATGGAAAGTTTGATTTACATCAAATGTGACAACACAACGTACAAAAAATTTCTTTAAAAATTACTTAAAAAAAAGAAAAAAGAAAATCATGTTATAAAAGGAGAGCCAAAACTCACCTTCTTTGTAAACTGAAACGTTTTCTGACATCCATGAACAGTTGGCAACACAGTACCAGAAAAATACATGTTAAGGAGTGGATATGTAGTGTTCAAACCTTGAATTTACTGCATACATTTAGCCTTGATTCATTACACCTGACAAAAGGCAGTTCCCCTTCCCCTTTAGTTTTGGCCACTAATTAGCAGAACGTCTTTAATCATGATCAGCTCAAACTACAGTGCTTGAATTCCTATGCCAAGTCCAAGAAACTGATGCATGGGGGACAAAATCTGTCAGCCACATCTGCTTCCACAAGTGCCAGGTGCTGCCACGTCTGGGGCTGTAATTGAGGATTACACCAACTCCTTTTTGAGTGTAAACAGTGCAATCAAGGGAAAGACTCGGCAACAAACTCCTGTCAGAAAGAACTCAGTGTTTCATCACAGCAAGAGGCTCTATGCACAGTTGGGTCACTACTGGAGATGTGCAGTGTTGACACTTGGTGTGTGTTCTCATGTCTATAAACATTCACAATTAATTAGGAACCAAGGTGATTGTACCTCACTATAAGGCGGCTTGCTATGGTTTGGTCTCATGGCTTTACCAACTTTTTTTCCTTGTTTACAAAAATCTGACAGTCCCACCTTCACTGATAGTTGTGTGTTTTATGGCTAATTGCTTCCCAAAAAAAGCACAAGTCCTGTATGAAAAAAGTAATGTGTATACAGCACATTGAATCACAATATTACCTATACATCCAATTTACATTCTTTTATCCTGAAAGCGTTTCATATTTCGATTGCTTGACACAAGCTATTGACTGCAGAAGTGAAAGAACATAAAACAGTTCATTCTACACCTCCAACTGCCTGAGAAAGAAAAATATTTCTTCCAGTTTTATAAATTCATTCCTTATTTAGGATTTTTTTCATTTGGCACGCAGTTCCTTTGCTGCCAAACAAACTTTTGAATGCTTTAATGCACATTAACATAGCATGAAAACAAGCTGAACAAAAGGTGCATCAACAAGCTCCTTGATCTGTTACATTTGAGTTCCTCCTCCCTCCCCACAAAGAACAGGTCACCTCAGCCTCCCAGTTAAAATCCTGATGGCAGCCAGTACAAAAATAAATCAACAGCTTAATGGAATGGAACTTCATGTAGCTGAAGTACACGGGAACAATAACCAGGCAAGTGAGCACACAGGAACAAGGATAGGCAATCCTTGGGAGGGGGGAGAGTGGCACAAGTTAAGGATGAGAACCACAGCACAGTCTATAAAACCATGAGAGTAACTTTTATAATACTGTAAACTGCAAGAGTCTTCACAATGTCATGGTTGATCAGAGGCCTCCGTGCTCGGATCCTGAGGAGGGCACGTGGAGGAGCGGGGATCCATGGCTGAGTGCATTAAAGGAATATAGACATCATCCATGTTTGGCATGACAAAGATTTTCTGGGAAAAAGATGCAATGAAATGAAGTTACATTACACATGTCACTCGAAACCTCAGTTTTCCAATTTTAGTTTAAAAAATGCAACACATTTACAGAGAAAAGGTCCTCAAGCTCAGCATTGTTTGAGTCAGTGCAGTGCCTATTAACTGAAACCATTTTGTTGTGTTATAGTTGGAAATGAAACTCAGAAATATGCACATCTCTGCATATTTAATTCAATTAAAATGGCACTACAGGAAACATCACCAACTTTTCCTAAATGCTTTCTCAGCTCTTACCCATCCATATACTTTCAAAATGCACTTTGAGTAAGTAATTAGTTTTGATTTCTGGTTGACTGTACAGACTGGGGTCCACAATCAAGCTGGTCACTATTCCTATCTTCCATGTATTTGGAGGGGGCTTCTTTTTGCACTATGGCCAATGTGATTTTTTTTAAAATTAATTTAAAGGAGGAAGAAGTAAGAGGAAGTAGTGCCGTATCTGTTCTTAATTTTAGGCAACAGTTTGGCCTCCTATCATCTAAGAACTTGTAGGATCATGTTCTTATTTGACTACTACAAATTTTACCATGGTACCTATTTCAAAGAAATGTCATTTTCATCTCTAAAACAGATTTCCAGCCAGGTCTGCACATGAGTCCTGAGACCATCCCAGCAGTCAGTTTGAGCTGAGTTCTCAACATTCATCCCACTGGCTGGGAGCAGTGGAGGACATGACTAGTTATAAATGAATATGGGACATGTGAAAATTAAACACCTCACCCCTTTAACTGACCACAACTATCATCAATGAAAGGAGAATGTAAAGGAAACACACCTGGAATTCCTGCTCCAGTTTCCTTGCTATCCAGTCTGTTATATGAACCAGAGTCACTTCTCTCTCACCAAGTTTTGGCCGTGCTTTTAACTCCAGGTAGGGAGGCCTTCGGAAGCCGTACCTTGGGAGAGAACACAGAGCAGGATTTATTACAGACATGCCAACACAGTAAGTACTTAAACCTGTAATGATTTCCTCTTAATAACAGTTCCTTACAACTAATTTGTACTGCACATTTCCCAGAACCCACCTGAGCCAGGCTTTACCTTCTTTCTTAGCTGTAACCCCTGGCATAGCATACTTGAAACATTTCAACATTTCAGAGCCCAGCTCTCCTCTGAGCTCCTCTTACCATATTCTGTCAGTGGGTGGAGGTGGAATGTTAATCACTAGTGTTCCTCTGCACTCTTGTACTTCAACTGTTAGCAGCAATGGAGTATTGGAGACCTCTTCAATTTTCTTCTTAATAAACTCAGTCTCTGTTGCTTTCTGAAAGTATTTTGACTTTGTAATTTTATCCACAATTCTCATGATTTTACTTGTCCGATATCCTCCAACATACCTTTAGATATAGAATAGGAAAATGACATCAAGATAATATTCTTAAACCTGTTTGCTAAGACAGACATGGATTTTCTATTAAATCATTGAAGTTTTTGATATAAGAATTCTGGACAGATACATGGCCAAGCAGTACACCCTAGGGCCTGCACCCAGCAGCTATAATCCATCAGCTGCAAGTGTCTGGCAGAAACTGTTCAGTCTGAACACTCCCTCCCAGATGGCATTGGAAACCCAACATTTTTTAAAACTGCAAATACACTTAGATCATTTATGCCAGCAAGCTGGCATAAGAAGTGACAACTTGTCTACTACCATTCAAAAAAATTGTCAAGACACTGATGCACCAAGATGTGCACAAATCATCAGCACAGAAGGCCTAACCACTGTGTCTAATTATTTAACTGTGTGTGCTGAACAAAAATGTTTTAATTTTAAGGTACTGTAGCATTTACGAGTATAAGGATGTTGCAAAAGAAAACAGTTTTGGCAGTGGGTGAAGTGATATTCTAAAAATGGTTAACTATGTCTGCAGAAAGTGGGCTTTTCCTGGCAATTGTGTCAGACAGCATTCCTGGATTTTGAAACAGATGCTTTCAGGCCTGAATATGTCTTTTCTTACCCGTATCTCATGTTGGAAATACACACTCCAAATATAGCACATTTGGTATTTTCCACACACTGTATCATGTCTAATTGTGGCTCTTGGTGTTGTGTAGCAGAGATAACCTTCCTAAGGAAATGACATTTTCCTATCCAGGGAGAAAATAAAACTATTCTTACACAAACTTTTACAGTTTTGTCCTTAGCACAACATAAGACAAAAAATTGTTCCACTGATAATAAAAAGGGTAAATAAATTTTGACTTTGTGATTTTATACTAGCTGTATCTTTACCCAGAGAAAGAAATTATTCTCCCATCAGATTCTATAGTGGTAGTAATGCAGATTTTTTTAATAGGTGTAAGAAAAATTTTTCTGTTTTTTTACATTAAGAGATTTCGTTCTCCCTCTTTGTCCTCTTGATAAAGCGTTCTTTATATGATCTATGAATTTCGAGAAGATATGAAATGAATCAATTGCAGTAATTCACACAACTCTTCACACAATTTTCAAAAGTGTTCAGGAGTAAAATACTAAAATTCTCTGGAACATTTTGAATAAGTCATGAGTCTTCTGGTATATTCATTGTAAAAATCACTTAGATGTGTTCAGACATAGAAAACATTGTGATTGTCTCAGCCATTCTGGGCTCAGACCTTCAGCTTTCTCTTCGCATGGCATAATTGTAATCAGATGCAGAAAGCAAAAAATCAGAGCCGCAGCCAAAACAAGGTATGATGTGGCATCGCTGATGCTGGGAAATTTTCTCTGAAATCCATGTACAGCATCAGAGGGCAGTATTGCACAGCCCAGACACACAAAGTCTTCAAGGGAAAAAGAAAAAACAACACAAAACTGAGCAAGAAAAACAGGCTTGAGTAACAGTTGTTTTCTTAAAGAAAATAAAATGGAATGCTGGAAATAAGGGATCGGCGAGATCAGCGTAGAGGTGATACTGCATAGGGAAGTTTTCACACAAAATCCTGTTCTTGGCTCTGCTACCAGGTAGGACATGCTAGGGAAGGTCCCCAGAGCTTCTTTGACCTCCCAGCAATCCAGCAGAGAAGGGACTGGGAGGTGCCCAGGGCTCCAGTGCTGCCCTGTGTCCTGGAAATGGGCAACTGGGCCTCACTGCTTGGACAGACTCACACTGCCATTCTGGGGACAAAGAGCATCACAGGACTGGCACCAGGTATCAGGTGTGGGGGAGGGAAGGATTAACAAACAGCTCACCCTTCTGCTCCTGGAGTCACCTGCTTCTCTCCTGCCAGGTCAGGAGCATCATCCTCCTCCGAAGAGCCAGCGCTGGAGGATTCCTCATCGCTGTCTGCAAGACAATACGCCCTTGGCCTGAAACTGAAACAGTGCAATTTCCAGGTCAAATGTAACATCCTTAAATAGCTATCATCCTGTACAGCTTTGGCTGACTTTACAGGTTTCTCAACTGTCCCCTCCCCTCTTATAAATGCTATCTAAAAGAAAAAAATCAAAACCACTCTGAAGCCAGTCTGGCAGAACCAGCTTTCAAAACAGAAATCTGTTTTCCCCAGTGGAACATAATCCTTCATGAAAGAGGCTGGCACAGGGGTGGCTATTCTACATATTCGAATCAAATGTGGAGATAATTCAAAATATATTTGGAAGCCTCTCTCTTGCTGCTCACAGTTTTCCACAAGTTGAGGAGAATTAGGGTTGGACAAATCATTTTATTCGAATGTCGTGGGGAAAAAACTGAAGTAATAAACAAGCGTTGCCCTTTGGCTACAAAATACCACGCAACAGTGACTAATTCCTAGACTTAAACGGTGGAAGATTTTACATACACAATCAGAGGAAAAATTTCAAATCTTTTAAACGGATTTAAATGAGAGGATACAGTAGATACACTTCAGAATTAACTGGGCTCTATTGAATGCAAGAGCTTGAAACAGTTACACAACAGAGGCTTCAAAAGCATATGGCTTTAGCCCTAGGGACTCTACCCAGGACTATAATACTCTACAGCATGCTCAGAATACACTTTATAGCTGGGTCTTCTTTCTTTTTTTGTGTGTGTTTTCTTGGAAATGTATTTGAAGCATTAATAACCTCACACAGAGGTTAGTGACTGAGGCCACTGCCTGTTGCTGGGTACACAGCAAACTGCTGGCTGCTGCACAGAGTTCAGGTGCAGCTCACAGAGCACAATTCTCCTTCCCCACTGGAGCAGTAATCCCAGGACCTGTCCACACTGACACATTTCCTACTCAGACTATGGAATCAGAATCACAAACCTCTTCCTATCCAGAGCAGCATTTTGTACCTGCAGAGGAGGGAAGGAGCAAACCAAACTGAGCCACCTCCCCGAGGATGTGGGGGTGGTGGGTGGTGCCTGTCACTGGCCCAAATAGCAATGCTGGAGCTGCTCCTCACAGAAATTCATGCTTTTAGGTCACATTCAAACGGCATGTTTTCCAACAGGGTGTGATTTCACTTCTCTTTCCTGTGCACGTTGTAGCATCCAGCCCAAAGCGTGCTCAGGGCATTCTCAGGTCTTTCAGAGGTGTCACCTTCTTACAGAAAGTGTTTTATTTCCTAGTTGAAGGGGTCCTCTGAAGAGCCTTGCAAGCACCAAGTGGCTCAGACCACAGGATTTCCTCGCATTAAACAAAGCAACAATAAATAAGCTTGAGTGAGATTTCAGGGGAGCTCTGTGTACAATGGACCATTTATACGACACAAACATTGGCAGAAAAAAATCACTT
The DNA here is from genome assembly GCA_032173965.1 of Sitta carolinensis. Classification (NCBI taxonomy): domain Eukaryota; kingdom Metazoa; phylum Chordata; class Aves; order Passeriformes; family Sittidae; genus Sitta; species Sitta carolinensis. The sequence goes on along the minus strand of CM063298.1, from coordinate 3,779,781 downwards.
TGGAGCTACTGTATTGTTCCTGTAAAGATTGCACAATATTTTATGAATTGCCATTTGTCAGTTTGTTTTTATGTGGTTCAACAAAACCAAAAGGACTGATGGGTTAAGAAGCTGCAGCAACTTTGGGTTAACCTGCCTGCTTTTGCCTCATCTCCTGTTTAGCAGAATCTGTAGTGTATCACATTTATAAAATTGGCAGTTAAATAGTTTCCTACCCTTTCTGAGTGCAGCATTTTCCTGAGAGGGCGTGCAAGACAGCATTACCAGACTGTGTCTCAGCACACTTCACTTTCATTTCAAACAGCAAGTGCAACAGTGACCCATTTGTGTGCTTCACACTGACAACAGCCAGAGACAGTTAAAGCCCAGAGCCCTTTTCCCCCCTCTCCTCTCTCTGGATGAGTAGGTGCCTTTCTCACCCCACTCTGTGGTTACTGCATCTCAAGAGATGGTTTGTTCTGAGCTCCTAAGGGCCAGAAATGAGCTCAGCAACCAACAGGCATCACTTACTGACAACATGACCATGGATGCAAACACTTGCAGAATAATTTGATTTGTCACAGCAATTGTCAAGTGATAATTTAAAAAGCCAGTAGAATTAAAATTAACTAACACATTGGAAGGCATAGATGAGAATCAAACTCTTCTATACTTTTCAGTCCTTAATTTATTTAATATTATTTAATTTAAAATTTCCATTTTGTTAAGGAAAAAAAAAAAACAAAAAGCAATGAAAAAATCCTCATCCAAATTAGAATACATTAGACTGCTCTTTATGTAAAGCTGCTACCTGGCCCTGAGCTTTGAAACATCCCAGCCCTGTGCAGCGAGCAATGCAGTTAATGCTGATACCTTCAAGAAATTGGTTGCTTGGCTACAAGCACTTAAACCCTGCCTTGCTGGGGGCCTATCACTCAGCCAGCAGCAACCTGATTTTTATATATGAATCAGAGTGTTCACTAATTATTTCTGAGGCTGTTCCTGCACTGAACAGATATGAAAATATACAAAGAAAATCCTGAAGGGGCAGGGAAGAAAAGCAAGCATTTGATTTGTATGACATTTCCTCCTCTATCCCCCATTTTTTGGGCAGGCAGGATTAAAGGGATTTGAAAAATTCACACCTACCAGTTATAGTGATGTAAATTCAGAAATATTTATTTCAAGCAGTAACAACGAGAATCTAGGTCGATTTAAAATCCTCTGAATTTCTACCAGAGTATGAGATCATTCAGCCATTAGGTTTTTTTTCACATTTATTTTCTTGTCATGACTGCACTGAAATATAGTGCTGCTGCAAGTATTACTTCAAGACATCTCAGAATAAATGGTCAGAGCCACGACATGAGTATACAAAGAATCTAATATCTTAATTGTGAAAGACCACACTATTTTGTTCATAGCTAAACAAATGGCCAGATTTAGAGATTATTTTCTTGATTTGTAGGCAGTGGTTGTACATTAGATCAGAGACCACCTACTGTTCAGGAGTACAAAGAGAATACAGCACAAAAAAAATGGACTCCAGAGATGGGAGTGGATCCATCCAGGGATGGATATTTGATAGGTGCCACTGACTAGGTCAACACAAAAAGACATTCAAACATTGCAAAAATGACAGGGAGAGCACAAATACAAAGGAGGTAAGTTAGGGTATGGTGTCTGCTAATTAGTTCATCTACATAATTTCACTTAAGCATAGCAGGCAAACAGAAGATGGCTATGAGGAAAAAGCAGGGATGTGATTACTGCCACAATGCAATAAAGCTTTTGAAAAAGTCTTTAAATAACAATTAAATCCTGTTTACCTTTCACATTGCTTACTACTCCATGGTTTCCAGCTGAAGCTGTACCATGCTGCAGTAGCCTGTTTGTTATACCTGTCTATTTCTGTATGTGACTATCTCCAGTATTTGAGTTTTATCTGGCTAAACCCCAAATCAAGTGTAAGACAAAACTAAATTTTAGTCACAGGACGTTTTAAAACCCAACTGAAATTATATATATAAGATAGTTGTACCACAGAAGTGTTTTATTAAAACTATTATCAATAGCATAACCGAACAATAAAGTTGCACACAAAAGCAATGTTCCACACCCACTTATATGAAATATCCCCAAAACTCCTTTCAATCTGCTGCAGAGCCAGAGCTGCAAATACACAAGGAAAATCTCAGCTTTTCGTAATAAAAGCACCATTGCCATCCCTTACCCTTCCCTGCCGATCTCGCCAACCTTAAATGCTTCCCCAAGCGGCTCTTTACCAAGTTTGGTCAAGTTCATCTTGGTCTCCAGGGTCATTAGAAAAGATCCATTGTAGGACATTTCCAAATCAACCCATAGTCCTAAAATAAACAACAGAAAAGATGTTACTTGAAGAGCAATCACAAAGCAAGCTTTCTGATAACATTAGGCTCATGGAACAAAGCCACATATAAATCCAAGCCACACTAAAAGAGAGCGGGGGAGTATCACTAATGGTCTAAAAAAAAAAAATACTGTGATTTACACACACCTAAACTGCTTACGAGATGTGAAATGATTTTAAGGAAATAGAATACCATCAGGAATTCACTTCAAATCTATTTACAGCATTGCTTCAAGCCAAGCAGTAATGGGGACAGTCCTTTACATCACTGACGCTGTCCAAGTGAAACACAACTTGAAATCGCAGAGCAATATTGCTTTTCTCACACCACAACCTGCTGCCTCTTGTTCTGCCAGTGCTGTACTGAAGATGTATGACAAGGTTCCCTCAGTAACTGAGCTACAGGCATTCTTTTATGATTCAGTGTAAACAGTGTCATTATTTAGACAATTCTAGACATGCAATATTAAGTTAAATTCTATTGTCTGTGCAAACTATTTGCTTTTTGCAATCTCCAAAACAATTGTCTTGGGGAATACCTTAAGATTAGCTTGAGCCTTTTAAGTGACACCTTGCACCAAAGCTGTAGGTATTTGTCATCCAGAGGTTACAAAACAGATGCCACTAAACACAGGCATATACATCTCCCTTTTCCAGACACTGAAGCTGCACAAAACATTTCCTCACCAGTACCTCACACATCAACCATTCCACTTTTACTTACTTATTTGGGAGCAATTAATGGTGAATAAAACTGAAACCAGGACAAATGGTAACTACTCTCTGCGTTTTATTGTTCTAGAAAAGTCACACTCTATTAGTTAAAGAACTAGTTAAACTAAGAACTAGTTTATTAGTTAAAGAATCCGTTTCCTTTTCTGTAAAAACATATGTTCATCCTAATCCCACCCACTTGTGGTAACAGAAATACAGCAGCTCCCAAAGACGTGGTCACTGGCACCCTGTGAAGTTACATGCTGGAAGCAGGATGAAGGCAACTTGGTGCTTTACTAACCCAAATAACTCTTTTCCATCACATTTCTTCTAACACTGTTCTAAAAACCAAACACAAGAACTTGAACACAAGCTTATAAGGAATTTTTTTCTCTTTACAGTAGGAAAGTATCAGTAAGGACATAAAAACATGCAAACAGCTTAACAGACTTTATAGATAATCAATGAGTCAGCAGAACTCAATCATCAATATAACTTTAACAGCAGATCAAATTAAGCAAAGGATTCTGTTACTGAGAGGGAAAACTCCTTCTGACCAGAAAATATTTGTACACTTTTTCCAGAGGGTAAAAGGGAGGCATGGGGAGTGAAGAATTGGGCAGATGGTACAATTTATTCCATTTTCTGGTTCCCTAGCTTGACAGAATTACAGTAAAAGCCATGGCATATGCTGTAACCCAAGCAGGACTGTATTAACAGAAATAAGATTTTTTCCTAGCATTGTCTGTTAATAAATTTAAGCAAGCACTGGTAAAAAGCCAGTATGGATGAAACAAAGCCCATCACAATTAGTAACTGCACTTTAAAGCCTCACAAACGGCTACCTCAAATGACTGCCTCAAACACTTACTAAAAAACCCCAAAAACTTAGAAGTGTTCATTCTGGATACTGACCTGAAACTACAGGGTTTTTTCCCCCCACATTCCCCAATAAAACAAGTGGTTTATCCATAGGTCAACTTAACAAGAAATAAATTTATTCTTATATAAACAAGCATTTCTAGTTATCATCCCCTTGTTTATGTCCTTTTAAGTATACTAAGAGAACAAGTTATTCCAGTAATTACTCACTGCAAGCTCTTAAAACCCCTAAGAGTTCACATGTCATTCAACACTACAGAAGAAGTTAAAAGGATTAGAAATCCTACCATTAAAGTTTGCTTGTCACAGTTTAACTGAACAAGAAACTGAAGGAACTGATTGATCATATTGCTGTTTCAGCAATTAATTGAAGCCATGTATTCAGTGGCTCCTAAATCCCATCTCATGACTTGGAACTACAGTCCTTGGTTACAACTGAAGTTATGAGATCAGAGAAAGGAATTCAAAATATGTTTAAATCAAGGCAAAGGAAATCACATTGACAAGAACTCTGAAAGGAAAGCCTGATTAAAGAGAAACGATGAAACCACTTCACAAGCATCACATATATAAAGATTTTTAAAACATTTCCTCTGCTCTGTAACTCCAAATAAAACTTCTACCAATGGTACAACCACTTAATTGAGAACATTGGAGGACTTCCTAAGTACTGTGGAGAACCTGCTGTCCCACACAGGAAGTATAAGACAAGAAGCAGCAATATGCTTCAGTTCTGCACTCCAGCTTATTCCCTCTATTCAACTCTTATTTCCCTTAAAAAGACAGATTTTGTTCCTCATGACACCCAGTCTGCTCTTTTCAAACATGCTTTGTTTATAAAGCTCAGTGGAAAAATTCTTTGGAAAAGCTGAGGGCAAAGTAGCCAGTGTTTTACAGATAAGGCTTTTCCCCCAAGAGCTGCAACTCTCAAGCAGTTAAGGGCAAACTACAGCATTTGGATACAACAGGCAGCATTAACTAATGCATGTCCACCAGGATTTTAATATTTCCCAAAGTCTGTTTTGTTCAGTTTTATGAGGGAAAGGTTAGCACTTACTATCCTTATGCTTTTAGTCAGCAATTTGAGTGGCACAAAGTTTTTAGTATTAAAGTTTATTAATCTCCTCCTAAAGTCCATACATCTGGTATTCTTGCAAAGGTCAGGTGACGCCACACCAGGTCTTCCAAGGAAATATTTCCCTGTAGGCCAATTAGAAATTTCTCCACGTGGAGTGGAGAAACTCTGATACAATTTAAAACTAAAATCTGCTCTGATTGTATCTTAGATAGCATCTAGCCCTCCTCAACATGTAGAATAAATGCTTCTGAAGCTAAAAAAAAGCAGTATTCCAAGTTTTTCTTTTTTTGCAAGACTACTTAAGTGACATGAGTATCCTCAAATATGTGACCATATGCAAGCCAGAAGGAATAGAAAACAAACAGTTCTAATTCATAAAGCAACAGTATGAAAGTCTTCCAGCTTTTAAAAAAAGCTGTATTTAATATTAAGGACATAAAGTGATCCTGTATTTTGAAACTCACTTTGAATGCAACACTGCATTCTTGTTTTCAAAGTTATTACAATTATATTTTCTGAATCCTGTTTTCAGAACAGGGCAGCTTCCCCTGGAGTGCCCAACCTGTTTTCTCCTATGGTACAGAACCAGATCTATCTCAAGGAGATGTGCATTGCCCTCTGCAGTCCATGACATTATCAGATAAGTGTCTGCATCTCTGTTGCATGCAAATTTTAGTTAGGTTCAGTAATTTATTCCTATGGAAAGACATGATTACAATTCCATACATAAAGAATTACATTTACACTGAGCCTGAGATAAAGACCTCTTGAGTATCTCAGAATAAGCTCCTATTACATGTACCTAACCAAGCACAAGATAAACAGATCAAGATTGTGTTCTCTACAGATACAAGGGCAACAGCAGGAGGCTTTTTGTATTTTACCTCTGTGATCAACAGAAGGTTTGAAGGCTTGAAGGATTTTGGGCACTGCTATCCCCATGTCAAGCTCAGTCAGAGTCAGCTCATTCATGAAGTAGGGTAGCTAAAAGGACAGAAGATAAAAAAATCAAATACATGTTATGGAACTAAACATCAGTTTCCTGTGAGAAGAAAGCTCTTTAAACTTAAGGAATGGACTGAGCTGAGGTCTCACCAGTGAAAGAGCACAAATATAATTACACAAATTTCTTACTATTCTAGAATTTCACAGTTGCCAGTTTCAAAACTTTTTAGGGAGAGACTGGGCATCTGAACTTGTTTTTAAAATTATGCTGAAGTTTATATGCTGACCTTAAGCCATCTGCATGCTTTTTACTTAAAGTATGTAAAAAGCTCAAGAATGAGGTGTAAATTCTTTTTCGATATGAACAAAAGTCAAAGACTTTGGATTTTAACTTCAGTCATATATTTTATCAATGATGTTTTATCAATGTCTCAGCTTCTTTAATCTTTGGCAAATTCTTTCATAGAACATTACCTTTTAAATCGGTATCACAGTTTTAGCAAAATAGAGGCAAAGAATCATGATTTGGGTATCTATTCTTTTAAATATTTCTAATTGACAGAAAACATATATCCTGTGAACAGACATTGCTTTAGCACATCAAAAATACATCCAGTTTCCATTCCCAGTCTTTCCACTTAAAAAGTTCCCAGTGAGATGTCTGGGTACCCTGCTGCCACAATTGTGTAAGCACACAGGGCAGAATTAGGCTACTGGTTATTTCCCAAAGCAAAGGCAGACTACCTCACAGCTGGTGCTGGCAGCTAAATTTCCAAGCTTTTCTCAGCAAGACAACTACTTCCTTTGCCTTTAGGAACAGGAAAATTCCTCCCCAAACATCAGAAGCTGAAGGTCTGTGATGAACTGCTGCTGTTCAGAAGGGTTACAGAAGGCAAGGGGAAGACTGAGAAGTCCCTCAAAAGCATCACTCCTCCCTTCACTCTTGAGATGATGCAGATGATGGAAGCTGTGTCCTGTCGCCTCACAGAGCTTTTTCCACAACTACTGCAAGTAGTTTATGTCTGAAGTTAACAGGAACACTTTACAGTTGTGGGTCACTGATATCCCCCACCTTAAAAGCAATCTACTATTTCCCAAAGCAGATTTGCTCATTTATATGCAGTTCTATTCATCCCTAATGTAAATAAAATAATACTTTAATTTCTACATAAAAATCTGGCAGATACTAATAGCTAATACAGCTGTAGTTCATTTTAAACAGAAGCAGCAAAGTTAACATGCTGAGATCCATCAGAAACTGAATTTCCATTCTGCAGCACATATATTGTCTCTTACATGCAAGTGTGAAATAAGTCCTTATTGTACTATTTTAAAACTCCAAGACTATGTGTTTCACTTCCTTCACAAGGAGTGTATAATGCAAGTCTCCAGATCAGGTACCTTTATTTTGCTGAGTTTCATTTGGATCTTCTTTGACACTAGATCAGACCAATACTTCTCTCCTAAAAAATCCCAAAATACTCTTCCAAGCAGAGCGTTCACCCAGGCCTCCTGTTCTTCAGCTTCCACATTTTCATCTTGCAACTGAAAACATAAAGCAGTTTATTCAGCTCTATAAATTCTATAAAGTAAGGACAGAAAAGGCCTGATACATATGGGAAGTTCAGTGTTAAGTGCCTGGGTCAGCTCAGAACACCAAATGCTCAGCACAGGGAGCAGGTTTACAAACACATCAGCTGGGCTACCACGAGCCTGTCATCATCCTGACATGCAGCAGAGGGAATGAGACCACACAGATATAGACTGACCTCTGGCAATGAAATGAGAAAGCTGTATGTAATTTAACCTCTGGCAGAAAAAGCAGATAAACCCAGAGTGGGTAGACTTGCAAATGTGTTTGTAATAAGAGATATTCTCTCTTGCCAGTCACATCTGGAGGAACAGGTACTCTACTCTTCCTTTGTTTTATCAAAAAATTAGAAAGCAAGACCCAACCTTACATCCTTAAATCCAGTTCAAAAACACCAAAAAATAGATGATAAACACAGTACAAGGAATCACACTCCTCCTTCCAGTGTTTGCATATAGGATTCAGGAAACTATATTGTTCCCTCTGCTGCATTAAAGGTTTTTTTTATGGTTCAAGAGAATTCTGTCTTGGTTTCCTTGAGAATCATTTCAAAACACCTGGAAATATTATACATTCAGATGCTGCATCACTGACTATGCAGGCAAAAGCCAAGGCAGCTGAAATAATTTTGGGTGTGTACACACACTACCACAAAAACCAGGAAGTTTCCATGAAGGAAACACAACATATCAAGTGCCTGCAATAACAGAAGAATTCACCACCCTACATTATTCCCAGGCAGAACTCCTGAAGCTAGCAGAAAGGCAGTGCTTTCTAAGACAGCCAGGTAGATGCTGCAGTTCTGAACATCATTTCTTGGCAGCTACTGCTTGCAAGGGCTGCAGCCTGGCTCTGCCAGGATGGCTGGGTGAGGAGCCTCTGCTGTGATGTGGGCTCCCTGCCAGCACTGCTCATCTATTTATAGAATGACTTCTGACATGTGCCATATTCAGCAGCAAATCCATCACAGCTTCAGGAGTGGTTGGGGGCTAGAATGTGTCTTCCTGGGGGAACACAAGATGTATTTATTCATACATTACACCACGGCCTCCTATTCCCTTTTCTTGGTATTGCATGAAAGTCTGGAAACAAAGATGCATGATATGAATTACAGCTTTTAAACAAACAGTGGTCATGCTTAACATTAAAGATGTGCTTATTATGAGTGTTGTACTTAATATTAAGGTTCTGTTTACTGAGAGTGACTCAAAAGCAGTCCAGGAGGCCAAAGGATTAGTAAGAGCTACAGACACTGTTGGTTCCTTTGGAGCCAGGTATTACCTTTTTCACAGCTGTAGGGCTGCTGTCTGCACTGCGGACTGGACTACCTGAAGGGCTCTTCTTTTCTTGTGGAACACACTTTGCCATATAAATATTGTAGTCCAGAAGCATTTTCTGTCTCACGTTGCCAGCCAGGTCCTTGTGCTTTGGCTGGGATGTGATTTCCTCTGCATTTCCCTTGCTGCTGCTCCGGCTGTGTGTGAGGACTCCAGACTGACCATCAGTTCTACTGTGTGCTGGCAGTACCCCTAAATTCAAAGGAATAACACCTGTTCAACAGAGAACAAATCTGACAGCAAACACCACAGTGTATCATCAAGCTTTAAAATACAAATTTATTCCACGGATATTTCTCCTGAAAAAAGACCGGCGTGGTGCTTTCTAATTTTTAAAGGTTAAAAGCAAATTCTACTGCTGTGTGTTTAGGTGATCCTAAACCCAAATTAGCTAGTATTTGCTATGATTCACCACTCAGCAGGGTGTGGGACTGGAATCATCAGCTGATCAATAACATATTTAAATATGGACACTCACATATGTATAACACATGGCAGAATTCCCAACAGCCCTGCTGGGTATGCCTAAAATAAAAGTCAGGTGACTGAAATGCACCTATGACTAAAGGGTTTTTTCCTTCTTAATCTAATTATAGGCTGTTACAATTAGAAGGACTGTGAAAAGCAGGTAACTATTGCAATTTTAATTAGCTATTAATTTTGCATTTGCATTTCAAGAAGTTATGTGCTAGAAACAATAATGTTAACTAATTTTTTTAAATCTTCTCAGAGAATAAAGACAGAAAAGCATGAGTCATTCAGATTTAAAATTGTATCAGAGGATGGGATTAAATTAATATTCCAAACAATTGATCAGTACTGTAGACTGTTTGTTGGTTCAGATATATATATATATATAGATAGATATATAGATAGATAGATAGATAGATAGATAGATAGATATAAGTGCATCAACTTTTATTTAAATAGAGAAAACAGATTAAACAGTGTTTTCTTGTGACACTGACCCATGAGAATGTTCTATCCTTTTCAGGAGAAGAGTGGAAGGAAGGATGCAGGAGGAAAAATGGGTAATGAGAGAACTGAGTCTAATACTGCAAATATTGACATCGGTTCCAATGTACAGAAAAAGAATTGTAACTGAACAATTCATCCTTACAAATATGAAAGGAGTTATTACAGCCACTGCAAAACAGTATATTCAAAGAGAATAGTCTAAAAATAGTAATAATATTTGAAAGCATAGAGCCAAGAGGGAAAAGATGGGGGTAAGGTGGCAATGAGAGGCCAAGGTAAGGAGAAGAGTATCTTTGGTATTATTCCTTTTTGATTGTAAAGATCATGGTGGCACCACCAAAACATAACTTTGATTTGTTTCTTTAAACAGACTTCTACAAGAATACAGAATCTGAGTACCTGGCTTGCTCCCACACAAATTGGGTGGCTTCTTTGCTTCAGACTTGAGCTTTGACGCGAGAAGGAACCTTCTGAACCACTCCTCCTTCTCCCTACCTGTCCTTCCAAAAAGAAAAAGCACTTGATCCTTTTGCCAAGGGTATTTTGCCCCATCCTGAGGTTTCTTGGAGTCCTCATTGTTTGAGTCCACTTTTTCAGCAGGTAACTTTTCCTCTGCAGTCTCCTTCTCAGTCTGGGCCTTGGCCATGAAATCCTCCTGTTTGGTGAGTTCAATGCAAATTGGGTATTTCTTGTTCCAAATTCGTTTCCGTGCCAGGCCCTTGGGAACCAGGGAAATCTGAAGGACATATGAATGGGTTAAACGAACTTATTTTTCACTTGTATCCTCTATGTTTCTATACTCAAGTAAAGAAACACGGGAGTGCAAGAGATAAAGATCCCACACTGGATCTGCCAGGTTAACTGACTCAAAATTTCTGGTGGATGTCCAACCCACTGCTATCACTAAGTCTGGTGAGCCAAGCCTTGGAATTAAAACAAAGGCCATTTAAGCAGATTATACCATGTGGATTAGAAACTCTGTTTTCATTTAGATGATCTTATTCTCATGGATTTGCAGAAAAAATAGAAAAACTGAGAACTTAATTTCTGGCACCATGGGGAGATAAATAGATAACAAGATAAAAATCAGAGTCCAAACTGAGTTTTGAACACAACTTTTCATACTGACCTTATGACACTGAACGTTTGAAGTTGGTGACAGCCACATCAAATACCTAAGAGTCAAGCCATATGACTGATTTGCAGATAATTATATTCTAAATTCAGTATATTTGTATCAAATTAAGACAATGCGAGTAATTAGAAGAGTGGTTTAAAAAAAAAATAGTTAAAATTCTTATGTGGAGTCTAAACTCAGCAGTACTCTCCAAACACTGCGGGAAAATACCTCGATAAATAACCTCGATAAATAGGCATCCTTTGTTTATTTCAGTCAGGGCACTTGCCACTTCTTGTAACCAACTGGGGCTGGGTGGGGAGAAGTACTGGAAAGTTTTCTAAGATACCATCGGTAGGACAAGTGCTCCCACAGTTCATGACAGCTTTTTTGTCTTCATGATGGGAAAAAAATCTGCAAAAGGCAGGAATCTAATCTTTTCTTTCTCTTTTTCACTTTCTTCCTTTAATGGAAGGCAGAGCTTATAAGCACGCTCCTTTCCCATACAGACTCAGAGCAAAGGAGGGAGGTTTTCCTCACTGTTGCCTTGGTCCCTCTCTCCCTCCTACTTAAAGTCAAGTGAAGCGTGGTTTCCTCCTACATCTGTACTGCCAAGGCCCTCCACTGATGCAGCACATTAAAAAAAATCCATTCCCTTAATAATTAGGTATTGATGTTTTATTTAAAACAATGCCAATGGAAATCAACTTCACATGGCAACTCTTGACATATTTGAGGGAGGCAAACAACATGTAGGAAAACTGTCTTAGCATTATTGTTGATGCACTCTTTCGACTGCAAAAATCCCCATCTCCTTCCCTAGACTGGGGGCACCTAGGGCAGGTCACGTTCCAGTCACCTCTCACTCTCCTCTTTCACATTCACATATAATGTACATACATTCCCTCTTTGAATGAAATGAAAATGTTGTCTCAGCTGCCTTGGGGTAGAGACAACCACCAAAGATGAGGCATTTTGGTGTAACCTTCAGAACAGTCAACCTCATGCATCAGGAACGAGTCTCAGAGCTCCCATGAGTTAACTCTGCTCTCAATTGCCAGAGGAAAATGATGCCTTTCCCTTACTGTGTAAATACATACTTTCTTCCAAATCCTGCTCAATCTTCCACCCCAGCACAACCTTTTGCAAGTTAGTCACGACAACAGCTTTGTTTAAATAATGACAGAATGTGAAAACAGAGAAGTGAAAAAAACTTTCAGAGTTAAAAAGTATTCTTTGTTAAAATCAGATATAAGTAAGACACTCACCTTGCTGTCTGTTAGTTCATAAATTTTTTGGCTGACATATGTGACTTCAGGTTTTGGCTCATTGTACACAGCTCTTCTAGAAATATTTTTATTGGGTTTTGAAAGTCGTAGGGTGCTGCCTTCGAGTCGCACATAGACAGAGTGAGTCAACGTAGCATGGTATGTTTCTGGATCATAATTATAAATTTCATTCATCCATCCCTAGAGAAGAAGACACTCTTAACAGGCTTTTAAGCTGCTGGATAACCAAGTACAGCATGTACCTAAAAACTTAAAATTATTATCCAAGCTTCTGCCAAAGTTATTTTACTTAGTGCACAAACAGAACGAGGCAATAAATGCCCTAAATGAGGTAGCACCAAGCCAACAGAGCATGAGATGAGGATGAGATCTCAGGCACACCGTGTGTTTTCTCTGACTGACTCAGTCACATTGTTTAGGTAGCACAGGGTGCTCTCACCTCACCCCCAGGAGCCACGGTGGGATCTGCAGACTCAGGATGCCAGGAGGAGTCACAGGGCAGGAGGGCTGAGCAGCACAGCAGCTCCTCTGCTCCCAGCAAGCTCAGACACTTTAATCACCCAGAGCCCCGGCAGAGCAAACAGCCTGTCTGCCCACAGACAGCACTGACATTGTAATCACACAATTAAGGACTCAGTGGAAGACCACAATGGAGTTTGCTTTCACGCACCATCACCGTTTGAGATCATTTAACGTGTTGTGTAACTGCCCAGCTACAACACAGGAGTCATACATGTGGATTAAATTCAATTAATTTCTGTGCTGTAAAAGAAACACAAATAAACCAGCCAGTCCTGCTGTAACAAGCCTCTAAGTGCTGACTCTGACCATGAGGGTGATGTTGCTCCTCTTCTCCAACAACTGATTACAGAAAGAGAGATGATAAAATAGGGTGGAAGGTAGGCAGAATACTCATCCAACAAGAAGTTTTCCTTCTCTTAACCTGCCATACAACATTCTTTGATCATTGTTTTTATCTGCACATCAGAACCTTAAATTCAGCATATTCAACACTCATCAACATCAACAGAAAGTCAAGGGGAGCAGAAAGTCAAATGGCACCTTTACAAACACCTGTGTGATTACAGTGGAAGAAGTGGGGAGAGCTGAATGAGCACCTCAGTATTTCTCAAAACAAAAAGTTGTAACTACCTTATGCAAAACATCCCAAAATTACTGTAAGATTTCAAATTATTAAAGAAGTATCCACCCACACACAGAAATGTAAAACTTATTTTTATGCTAATTTTCTTCAGTTTCAGTGCTACAGAATTTCCCACAGTAGACAGCATACACTTTCTTAGGTGCCATAGTAACAGCGATATCTGTTTTGCTTACTCCAACATCTAGCTCCATTTTCACTACAAACCCTGAAAAAACTAGATAAATTAGCATTTCTTTTATGTTCAGAAAAGATTAAGTCATTCATCTTTGCTCAGCTCCAAAGCAGATTATATCTTTTATTAATAGAAATGCCTATACCAGGACATACTCTTTGAAGAAGCTTTATGGTTGTTTTTTTTCTTACAGTAGGTTATACACGACTCCCATATAGGAAATACAATGCATGAGGAAGAGTTTTCTGTAAGCCATCAAATTCTGCACAGCAGGGCTGACCTAAGTTTGAGGCTCATCCCATCTCCTTCCTAGAAATTATTTAGTCAAGATATCTTTGAGCAGACAGCAATTAATTTTCAGCCAGGAACTCCAGCTGGACTCAGTAAAGCACAAGAACAACACGTGACTTGCCCAAAGCCACCATGTGCAGGAACTGGAATACCCATATGGCCCACAGATCTCTGGAGCAACTCCCACCTGCCCCTGATCAGATCTCCAAGCTATTTCTAGCTCAGACAACGTCTGGGGCCTGCAGCCAGGCAAATGTACAGATGGGAATTTGATGCCTCAGAAGTTTCTTGCCTTCTCCTGGAAGGCTGTTCAGCCAACATCGCACCAGCTGGCACAGAGAGAAAGGGCTGCTTGGAGGGTGGGTCATTATAGGAAGCTTAGTCACATGAGCCCTTTCTCTAAGTCTAATAAGCTTTCTATTTTCAGTAGAAAGGCTGGAAACTCATGAGTACATGTGGTACCCAGGAAGGAAGGTCAGACTGCACCTGACAGTCCTTTAATGGCCTGCTCGGGATGGAACTGTGATGAAAACAAGGAGTGAGTTACTCATTAAAATCTTGACTTCCCTGTGCCAAAGTAAGAAGTAAAAATCCCTCCTGCTTTTCTGATCCCTACCATGTGCCCAGGCTTTCCAGTTCAACCAAACGGATTAGCTGTACATTGTGCCAACCAAACAATTCTCACACCCTGTAGTGCCTCCCCTGCTCACACATAACCCAACAGAAGTGCAAACACAGCACAACCACCAGGTTATCAGCAACTGAAGAACCAACTTTAGGTTTAAGTATCTGGGGTTTTATTTTCAGACAAGTCAGGATGAATGAAACAGCACATTACTACAAACGCTCCTTGTACATAAAATGTTAGTTTTCTAATTTCTAAGGATGAAGTTTCTTCTTTGCACTCAATTTTCAAGTTATTTTGTACAGAGACACAACTGCATGGCTGGCATTAAAATGTTAATGCTTCACTAAATGATGATTCTGTGCTCTATTAATGAATCTGAAAATGTGTGGCAGCTGTAGGAACTTTATCTAACAGTGTTAAAGGAAGCAGCAACACCACCTGCCTTCTCACTTGAGTGATCTTCAGTTCTGTAAGTTGTTTCACCTAGCTTAAAAAACACTGAGAAGGTTATCCAAGAAAGCCCTAAAGTAATTCCAAAGTTCCTGCACTTTAAAATACCTCCGCCTCTCTTTTTGTGAAACCAAATTGGAACAAAAGATTCACAGCCCACGGAAACCGTTTTGCAACGCACCCAAACAGAGAAGTTGTGTTACCATAATGTGCTAGCAACAGACAAATTCTCCCAAACTACTGAAGCAACAATCGATTTCCTTGTGTAGGAGTGACTGCAGGATAGGTCTTTGTTCTAGCGAAGTTGTTAAAATAAGAAATTTAGTAATTCTAGGAGGACAATGACCATAGTCATATGGCACTGTGCAGCTGCTGACCATTTACACTGACCCCGTGATGTCCATTTATAAAGGTCAGCAGTTGCTCCACACTCCCAGCTGAAAGCAGGAGAAGGTGCCGGGCCATGAGGCTGGGAACCACCCAGACCAGGGCAGCTCCTGGCCCAGCTCCAGCCCCAGCTCCTGGCCCAGCTCCGGCCCCAGCTCCTGGCCCAGCTCCTGGCCCAGCTCCTGGCCCAGCTCCTGGCCCCAGCTCCAGCCCCAGCTCCTGGCCCCAGCTCCGGCCCCAGCTCCTGGCCCCAGCTCCGGCCCCAGCTCCTGGCCCAGCTCCGGCCCCAGCTCCAGTCCCTGCTCCGGCCCCAGCTCCTGGCCCAGCTCCTGGCCCCCGCTCTAGCCCCAGCTCCTGGCCCAGCTCCTGGCCCAGCTCCGGCCCCAGCTCCGGCCCCAGCTCCGGCCCCAGCTCCGGCCCCAGCTCCGGCCCCAGCTCCGGCCCCAGCTCCAGCTCCGGCCCCAGCTCCTGGCCCCCGCTCTAGCCCCAGCTCCTGGCCCAGCTCCAACCCCAGCTCCTGGCCCAGCTCCGGCCCCAGCTCCGGCCCCAGCTCCGGCCCCAGCTCCTGGCCCCAGTCCTGGCCCCAGCTCCTGGCCCCAGCTCCTGGCCTCGCTCTAGCCCCAGCTCCTGGCCCAGCTCCTGGCCCCAGCTCCTGGCCCCAGCTCCAGCCCAGCTCCGGCCCCAGCTCCGGCCCCAGCTCCTGGCCTCCGCTCTAGCCCCAGCTCCTGGCCCAGCTCCTGGCCCCAGCTCCTGGCCCCAGCTCTGGCCCCAGCTCCTGGCCCAGCTCCGGCCCCAGCTCCTGGCCCCAGCTCCAGCCCCAGCTCCGGCCCCAGCTCCTGGCCTCCGCTCTAGCCCCAGCTCCTGGCCCAGCTCCTGGCCCCAGCTCCTGGCCCCAGCTCCTGGCCCCAGCTCCAGCCCCAGCTCCTGGCCCCAGCTCCTGGCCCCAGCTCCATGGCCCCAGCTCCTGGCCCCAGCTCCGGCCCCAGCTCCGGCCCCAGCTCCTGGCCCAGCTCTGGCCCCAGCTCCGGCCCCAGCTCCGGCCCCAGCTCCAGTCCCTGGCTCCGGCCCCAGCTCCGGCCCCAGCTCCAGCCCCAGCTCCAGTCCCTGCTCCGGCCCCAGCTCCAGCCCCAGCTCCAGCCCCAGCTCCCAGTCCCTGCTCCGGCCCCAGCTCCAGCCCCAGCTCCGCCCCAGCTCCAGCCCTGCTCCGGCCCCAGCTCCAGCCCCAGCTCCAGCCCCAGCTCCAGCCCCAGCTCCAGTCCCTGCTCCGGCCACAGCTCTTGGGCCCAGTCTCCAGTAAACACTCAGCTCCGTGCACCGACAAAAACTGCTTCAAAAGCCCCCCCAGGCTGATTCTCCTCTTTCCTGACTCTGGCCTCCACATTTTTTATTCGAACTGCACTTCAACAGAATAATTCATGTAAGAACTGCACTGGCAGGCCTTGTAGGTACCAACTTTTTAGTATTATTTAAGGTCTCAGGTGTGATACACTATAATCTGAGAGGGAAGGATGGGGAGAACTGCAAAAGGTCCTTGTGGAGGACACAGAGGGCTGGGGGCACAGATCAGGTCTGTGGGTAAAAATAAACTAAAATCATTACTTATGATACTTTCAAATACATAAACAGAAGAATCAGCAAAAGACACTTTCACAATATAAGCCCAAATCTGGATTAAAACAGCCCCTAAAATTTCTTAGTGATATTAACCACTTAATAGCCACTATTATTATTAAATTATATAATCAAATGCTTTAGCACGGAATTTTTTTCAAGACTGCTGATCACTTAAATCACACTAATTGTATTAGTATCCCTCTTATTACCACTATTTTATAATACATCAATAGTATTTTGCTTCATAAATGAGGGGAAAATATAATGCATTTTTTGAGCTCCATTCACAGGGAATCCAAAGACACAAAAAAGGTCTAAGGTAAGAGAAGTATTCACCATCACCTTAACTGGAAAAACCGTTTGTCTGCCAGAGGCCATTATCAAACATGAAATCCCCTAGATGGTACTCAGGAATAGCAAGCTGATAAAAAGCCTCCTCTTTCTGTACAGCTGTGGCTCAAACCCTCCATTTCTACAGCAGGCACTGCCACTGTGTTCTCCTAAAAGTTCTTTCTAACTGAAAGGGTAAATTTACCATTTCCATTTTAGCCATTACTTAAAACCTTTTGTATCAGCCAGCACAACACAAGAGAATGCACAGTTGAAAGGTCAAGAAGGACGTTTGAAAAGACTAATGGCTTAAAGAAATAAAAAATGTGGGCAGAGTAAAAGAAAAAGATAAGAAGGAAGCCAGAGATCCGAAAACTAAGAGAATAGGCAGGTACAGAAACCTGCAATGAAGATGCAGGGGTTTTGTGAATTTTCTGGTTGGGGGATGTTTTCCCCCATACCAGGGACATTTGACTGAAGTAAGTAGAGGCACCTATACAAACACACACCAGCACAACAGTCATTTACTTTTTGCCACTGTCAAAGAACAGTTTTGTGGGAGACAATAACCTGTTCAAGTATTTCATTGCTGAGGGGAATTTTGCACTAGTTTTTGAAACCTGGGAAATGCAAACTTCTCAGTGTTTACATGGGGGGAATGCACACATATTTGTACAAAATTAGCTTGACAGCAGTTTGGCAGAATGTCAACTCTTGAGCCCCATAGGAAGGGATCTCACTCAGAGCATTTATCGTAATTGCATGACAGCAGTCTAGGACAGAACACAAGACCAACAAGTTCTGAAGAGAACATCTTTATGCAAGCCCATCAAGTCTGATTTTCCTATATTGCCCTGAGTTTTGTTACAGATTAAGTCTATCTGTCTTTTCAGAGGATCTAACCTGTCCAGTACTCATTTTGACAGATGCAAAAAGAAAATAGTTGTATGAAGTGGGAAAAATAACTTGCAATCTGCTAAATCATATTACATTATGTGCCATTACAATATGGGTTTCTAAATTCCTGCAGCATTTACATATTAAACACAATTGCCTTGTATGTTATGAACACAAAAATACTCATCAGGTCATAAAAACCATTAATCTACATTTATACAGACTTCTCTGCACTATTCATTTCTTGCCTACAGCCATTTTCATAGGATGTAACTCCTCAATGAAAGCACTAAAATATAGTTTAAAGGTTCCTGACTAACAGCTGACATCTCAGAGACAGCCTAACACCAGCCAACAATGAACATCTGGATCTTCACCAGTTTTCAAATATCCAGGAAGGGCCTTGGCTCTAAATAACAAGAACTGAACCGAAAGTTTGTTACAATTTGTACATGGGAGCAGCAGGTAATTCAATTGGACAGACAGGAGCATTCAGTGTGAATTTACTACAGCAAATAATAACCACAATTCATATCATTCACAAAAAAAAAAAAAAAAGGGAACAGCAAGGTAGAATAAGGGCTAGACATGCAACTGCCACCCTTATGCCACAAAAGTAGAGCTTTATATTCTGTTTCCCTAACTTTTCAGTTACCTAAGGACACATGAAACTAGCTATCAGCACATTATATATTCTACAGTATTTAACTTCATTTAATCTGAATTTAAATTCATGAAACCTTTGTGCTGCTACAACTGGAGATGCACCTTCAAAAAGCTCAATTTAATAATCACACAAATACTCTGATAAGCATGTGATATCAAGTGAAGGTTCCATCACCAGCACTCAGAAATGCTTCTGCTGCACATCAGAAAACAAGTATATTTTTTATTGCTCAGAATTCTGCAATTGCGAAAATATTATTTTAATTCATCACAGATGGAGATTAGGAGGGCAGGATTGAGACCAGAAGTACTGAAGGAACAGAGGGGTTGGATGGATCACAGCTGAACAGGCAGCAAAGTGACACACAAAGTGACAGCAACTTGCAATATCTCAACAAGCAGAGGGGAGCGAGCAGGAAGGACAAACTTTCATTTGAAACCCAGCTCTCAGACACGTTTTGCTAAACTGTAATTCCTACTCCGATTTCAATTAGCTTATGTTTGAGAAGGGACCCATGTATTCTCCAACTCTCTATGCTCTACTTGAACACAGTGCTTTTGCCTCTGCTTATGAACAGACCAGACAAACAAATTACTGCCTAGACAGCAAAATATCTCAGAAACAAAATACACCTTCCAAGATGCAGCTTCAAGCACAAATGTTACTTTACAAACTAAACTTTTACACTACTTGCTCTCAGTAGTCCAGTTGGAGTGTTTCAAATCTACCAGCAAAACCATTTGCCCTTTTACTTTTGAAGACATTCCATTTTCTACCAATCCCTAATGACACTAAAATCTTATATATTCTTGAATACTAAACCATTTGTGCCCCTGCCAAAGTGAGTTGACCCTAAAGAACTATTTACAAATGGGGATATTTCAACTCATTTATACCCTCAGGATAAATGTAGTTTACTCCTTCTACTCTAAATAATGCACAGACACACACAAAATGCCATGACCTCACCTTCAGTATTTCAGGTTCTTTGATGTCTAGAACTCCTGTATTCCATCGCTTTTTCATGCTTTTATGCAATTTGAGATAGTCATGAGTACGTGGAATAAGAAGCCAAGTCACACAGACAGCTACCATAAATCCAAGGGCCATTCCAAGTAAAAGTCCACTTAAATAGCCAGGGAGAGGGATAATAAGGTAAGCATAGACCAACAGTACTAATAAGTATAAAGTTTTCACTGGTATTTTAGGCTGTTGCTCATCCAGATTATTTTCATCTTCACTACTGAGCATAGTAACAGTTTCCTCAGTTATCTCGGGATCCACCACAGTTTCAGCAGGTTTATCAGTTTTGCTTTCCTCCTCTAGCAAGAAAAAGTCTTCAGAATACAGTTCACAAAACTCCTCATCCTCCCTGCTCACTAGTGCAGACAATGAACATTTTTCAAGTACGAGTGAAGGTTTTGACCCCACGTCCTTTGTGCTTGCAGACTGAGAGCTTTTGGTCTCCATCTCTTTTGTATGTTCTTCTGCCCTCCTTGACTGATTGCTGTTAGTCAGGTTAAAGTCACCCCCAGAGAAATCCCCTTCCGAATCACACTCCTCTTCCTTAATGCTGTAGTTGTTATTGCTTTCCAAATGGCCATTCAAACTGGAAAGGTTTGAGAGTTCTGAAGCACTTGAAGATAAGGCTTTGGGCCTGTGACTACTACTTTCATCACCCATTATTTTACTGAGCAGCTGAAGAGGCTCATAGATTACCTCAGAAAGGCGTCTTTTCGTATCTTCAATTTTAGCCTCCATTTCAGGTACTTTAAAAAAGGAACGAGTGTCAGAGGGGATGTTAATGGAGAGGAGGGGGCAGTTTTAGAATCGCCACCTGTAGCTCGAGGTTGAGTGAACTGTTTGAACAGATGCAAGTTCAGTTTTGAGTCAGGTGGCCTGTAAGACACAGCTTCAGACTCCTGTTTAGAAGTGTCTGTAGACAGAGATTTCACCAAGGTTTTCATTAACTGTCTATGTCGCGTTGGTGGGGTGGGTTCTTTTGGTTCCACTTCTGTTGAAAAGGACTTGACTAACCCCTTAAAAGGCTTTGAACTAGAAACTGAGGGTGAACTGCTAGAGCAGGCCACTGATCTGGAAGGGGATGAGGATGGGGAAGACAGACCAGATTTCTGTTCCACAGGTGGTGCTGCTACACCCGATGAGCCAAATGTGTGACATGAGTGTGACGATGGAGACAGGACTGGTGGCACTGCACTGAGTATTTGGGATGGGGAAGGAGAGTCCAACAGCTTTACAGATTCTGCAGTTGGCAGAACTGCAGGTGATGAGGACAGTGGTGATGCAGAGCTGGCCAGGTTAAGCGAGGTAGCTGGACCAAAAAGGTCATGGCCGGTATGCTCAAAGCAGAGGTCTTCCTTGGCTTCAAGTGCTGTTACAATGCTTTGGTCATCTAGTTCCTCATCAAGAAACTCTTTAAACTCCTCTTCCTCCTCTTCTTCCTCCTTCCCAAATGCAGAGAAATGAATTGTGATGGTTTCTCGGGAGACAGATCGTTGGACCTGCACTTTTGGTGTTGACTGCTTTGAGGACATTTCACCAGTTTTCTCTGCATGGCTACTGTTCTGACTTGTCATTGCAGGTTCCAGAGATGTGTCAGAGTCTGGGAAGAAAACATAACACCATGTTACATGCATTTTCCACCCCTTCAAATACCCTTATCTTCAAGCATTAAGCCAAACACCACTTTAAGTAGTAAAAAATCCCAAACCAACTTCTACCGACAAAAAAAAACAAGAAGCAGGAGATGCCTATGCTCGAAATTACAGATCTAGGATACTGTGAGCTACTTAACATATTTCCACATACCACAAAATGGCAATATTAAAACACACCAGGCTGTTAAAATTATTTTTAAGTGCCCTGAAATTACAGTTCATCTCTGAAACATCACCTTTCTATTTTCCCAACCAGATGTACCTCTGACTCCCAGAGCCCCATCCCACCCCAACACACTGACTCCTAACTCTCAATCCCTTCTACAGGCAACACTTAATGCTTTATACCTTATAAATAAAGAAAATTTGAAACTCAAAGCTAGGTCAGAAATATGTAAAGGTTGTCACGTGGGGAGCACGTTATTTAAGTGTTTTATTGACCCATGAATGTGAACTTAGCATATATTCATATGGAGAAGAAATAGCATGCATTTAAACCAAGGCACTGGTGACCATACAGAGACGGACCAGGAATTACAGGATTACCTCTGCCTCTCCAGCTGGGAGGCAGCACTTTATCTCCACTGCCAAGACAGCAAGTTTACCACTTCAGCAACTGAATTATTTTTCAGATGCTGTTAAAGTGCTGTAATCAAACTGTCAAGCTGAATTAATGCGAGGCCTTTGCTGATGTTTAAAGAGCAGTTCAGAAGAATGATTATGTGGTGGTGAAGAAATTGCACTTCACAAACAGTTGTGATATCAGATTGTATTATCCAGCAAGCCAGTGCCACCTGTTCAGCATCATCATCCTACTAAAGGTTGTAGCCCTCTAGAAGAGCTGCTCATGTAAACATTTTTAACCTGTCACTAAACTAAGCTGGGTTAAATATTTTAGAACAGCAGATCTTTGCTAGGCAGCTTATTCAGTGCAAGTATCTGTCCACAACTTCCTATGCTCTCTAGTTGTCCATTTTATGGCTCCAAAATGTTGACAATTCCTTGCTTCTTCCAGCATTTGTGAACTTCCCAAGCAAGCTGTACAGAAGGGGCTGATGTTAACCTGCTTCATGCAAAGCCTTCAGAAATTTCATTTTCAGGATTTGGTTATCTGGGTTTTTTTAAGACTCATTTCTGCTGCATATGACAGGGAGCCAGTGTGGGTTTAAAGGACCAAAAGAAACATTTAGACCCTGGTCAAGCTTTCACTTGACATCTCACCCTTGCTCTGATGACTGCTTAGGAGACAAAAATCCTTCCTAAAGATCACTTCTGACTTCAGCTTTTACCATGGAACAGTTTTCTTCTGTTCTCCCCAAAAATCCATCTGACCCATCCAAGGAGCAGCTTTAAGAGAGAACTTTTGTCTGATGGAGATGTGACTCCTGGGGCTCAGCATTTTGTTACTTTTCTTACTACACCTGTGAATCAAGTAGTTATTTATCCAAATATTAAGAACTCTGTTACCTGAAGTTCATATATACACTTATGAGTCACCTCTATGTATAACTTGGTGAGTGCTAAGGTTGCTAAGAAATTTGGTCTCTCATTCCCCTGTTGGATTAGCACACCTGGGAAGCACCAGCAGACAGAATCCATGCTTCTGCTGTCACCGTGGATGTAGCTCCATTTCACAGAGTTCAGACTGCAAATTACCAGATTTTTTGGACAAATTTAACATATCAAAATTTATTTTGGAGAGGGAAAAAAATACTACTGGTCTAGATACCTATTCGACCATGTTTCCATAGTGCTGGGCCATCACTATCACACGTTTAATATTTTGGCCCAGTTGTGAAACTACAACACTAACACACCAAAATTTGAAAGTAAAAAAACCCTACACATTTTCCAGGTCACGGAGCCATCACAACACTATACACTGAGGAAGGAAAAAACAAGCAGACAAAAATCAAAATCCCACAAACATAATAACAAAATCCCTCTTGCCCACAATGCTGTTGGCATCAGTTTCACCCTTTCTCTCCTGCTGTTCAGCATTAACCATTTATCAATAAACTAAGAAAGCAGGAGAAAAAGATTAGCAATTCCCCTCCCCCCCAAAGAGCATTTTCACTGCGGCATTTTGTATCTGCTAGAACTTCATGGGTTTGAATAGCTCTTTAGCACTGTGTTTACACTGAACATTAATTAGCTGGTGTTTAAACACCAGTTGCCATGCTGTGCTAATGCAGTGCTAATGACCTGAAACAGATGAACTTTACTTGCACACACCAAATGTACTGAAAAGAGATTTTACTGCTTACCGAACAAGCAAGGTTTTCTTAACATCTTGATTAACTTAACAGAGACAGGATGGAAATTCTCGATTAGCCAGTATTTGCCTACCTTAAGCACGTTACTGTACCCACGAATTATGTTATATAAAGAACATGTTTCCAGTCCATTCCTGAACACAATCTCTGTTTTATTGTGGAGGATTTGGGCTTTCATTTTGCTTTTTCTTCCCAATAGATGCTGAGAAGTTTTTCCTTGACAGCTCTTTCAGTAGGTGTTAGGTTTTGAAACTTCAAAAACAAGCTACTTCATCAGGCTCTTGAACCATATATTTTTACCCCTTAAGTTAACAGATTCACTTACTCATTTCTGGCTATATTTTCCTCACTCATTTCCTTCCCTACTCCTCAGCTCCTCTCCCAGCTGTTTGAAGACCTGATGTACCAGCCTCACCATCTGAAGTGGCACAATTCCAAACTGAATGTTTGTAGATTATATTGGTACTTGCAGAAACACAGGTTTTCACTGGTCCTTTTGAAGACCACACTTCCACATCCTCTGGCTGCCTCTCCAGAGTTTTTCTGATGTTGATTCTGAAGATGCAAGGTATCAGTTTTATTTATGTGGCAGGCAGATCTAAGTAACAGTCTTACATCCTCAGGCTTTAAATGATTCAAAACATGAACTTTTACCTGGAAGGGAAGAAGACTGCTCAGAAAATAATTCCTTTCCCCCAAAACACTTGAACTTTGGATGCTGTTGCAGGGTGGAATGAGATAGCTGCCAACCAACTGCTGCATTTCCATTTCTGACCTCAAGGCACTGCCTCCCCATCTCCCAGAGAAGAGCAGTTTATAATCCTTACCAAAGGCATTGCTTTTAAAGCTCCAACAACAGGAAACACTGAGCCAGGCAAGCAGGGAATGCAGCTGCCAGGGACAGACAGCATTCCTACCCAGCCCTCTCCTCCAGTCAGGGAGGCAGCAGGGCTGGAGCTGAGGATGTTTTGGATGATAACATGTCTCCACCAGGCTGTGATGCACCTGGTGACAAACAGGGACGCCCAGAGAGAGGCCAGGCGTGGGCTAGGCCAGGACACCAGTGACACTGCAGTCAGTGTGCCCTTCCCCAGGAATGACTAACTGGGAGTTCCCGGGAAGAGCCCAGCTCCCAGCAGTGTGTCCCTCTGCCCAGCAGCACGAACACCCTCCTGTTCTCTGCCCCTGCAGTGGACAAACACAGCCCAGCCTTCCCCAGCTGAGCCCCAGAGAGCACCTGCTCACAGCCCGGAGAAAACACACACTCCATCCAAGAGCCTTAGACAATGAGCCCACCAACTTTAAACAGCAAAGCAATTACTTTCACATTAACAATTTAGAAAATGAGTCAAATAACAAAGCAGCAAGCCAGGAACTAACTTAAAAGGTCAAAGTTGCATATACCACACTTAGTCATAAGCATTCAGTTGGAAAAACAGGCTGGATTGGGTAACTAAACTCGCATGCTTTGCAGCAGCCAACTACTCCAATCACATTGCTATTATTGCAACATCTTCATGAGGGGGAAAGGGTGCACAGTACACTGTATTAGCAAAACACTTTCAGAAAAATGTGCAGCAAGGTTCAACACTTGTGTTTTTGTTGCTACTAAACACAGACCAAAAATGTTTTCCACAAAAGAGAAATTCCTTTCCTCCTAAGTAAAGGAAAAGCCTTACAGGTTATTAAACAGCACTGCAATACTTTCCCCTGTATCTGTCAGCTGCACCAGAAGAACAAGTCCTAAACGCTGTTCAGGAAACAACTAATTTGATTATTGATAATGCTACAATTCAGCTTCATGCAGACTGCGACAGCTGTTCACAGGGAAAGATGTTTCCCACTGGTTATGCCTCTGCTTTCCCCAGTAACCTTTCTGGGCCATCCCTCATCCAACAGGCAGCTCCTGCTTTGGCAGACTGGGAAAAAACCCCAGTTGTTATTTAGGATTCATGGGGTCTTTTTTATCATTTTTGGTTGACAGTCATTTGGTTTTCATCATTTTGAGTCTGACGCTTGAAAATTACTATCATGATAGTAAACACTATCATGATAGTAATTTTCAAGTGTCAGACTCCAAACAGGTAGACACTTCATACTCTAAATCTACCCTCCATTTGGCAGGAAGAAGAAGCAGTATATTTGTTTCAGACAATCTCTGCAGTCTCCATGTGGAGTGACAGATTTTATATTAGGAGGAACAGGACCCCACTAACACATTAGGGCCATGTTCCAAACCAGGCCAGCAGCACATTAAATCTGTCTCAGGGAACACCTGCACAAGGCAGTATGATCTGAAATTCATATCTGCTTCCAGAAATTCCAGATTCTGACTGATTTACTAGAGATTCAACCAGTATCTGCCTTTCAACACTGAGATATATGGGAGAACTGCTGCAATTCTTTGTACTTACTTAAAATAAGAAACAGCTCTCAACATCAGACAAAATTTTATGTTAAGAGCAAGAAGTCTTCATTTCACGTCTTTCAAAACGAAGCACAATATTAGTGAAAAGAAGACTAAAGTACTTCTAGACTACAGAAGTAGTCTAGAAAGCCAATTCCCATTTAGCCCAGAATGCCTTCCCTGAAGCAGAGAGCACAGCTGCTGGAACATTATCTGTCACATGGATTTCATCTCATTCAGCAGATCTATACCATAAAAGACACAAAAAAGAAGGGATACAAAATGCAAAATTCAACGTTCTTTTCTATCCCCATTCAAATTTCTAATTATGATCAATTAAATTCCCCTGGCATCCCCATGAGTTAATGTATTCCATAGTTAACATCTATTGTTCCTTTTACATCCACTAGTCATTACTTTTAAATGAACTACAGAGCCAGGGTTGGTAATTACTATCACACAATAGCCCTGTGAAACCTTCCTGTCAGGGATCCAGTTACCCAGCCCAGAGACAAGGCTTTAAACCTCATTTTCCATCAGGTGCAAGAAGGAAGTTTTGCTTCACTTTCCAAGTTCATGCAATTGAATTTGAGATACAGGGCAGGGGGGGAAGGGGGAAAAAAAACAAACCAACAAAACCTGCTTTAAACCCAAGGGCAGAAATGAAAAAGTTGATATCAAGTACTATTAAAAGACCGTAGTCAAATGTGTTGAGCACAAGCCAATCCCAGATCATGGTCAAAACTGATGGTGCCACCCACTATGGATCATAACATTCACACAAATGCTTTTAAGTTCAGAACAATTTAAGCTAAATAATCAGCATTTAAGTAAGCTTAGGGATACTTAAAAAGAGGATCCTAGGCAAGATTTTAAAGTCTGATAAATGAGACTATACTTTTAATGAAAATTATAAACCTATCAAAGAGATGAGAAATAGCTGTTTCAAGTCCAGGACAGAAGAGTCAAGTAAAATTGCAATGAAAAATAAGGAGTCTTCAAAACCACTGGAATTTTGTTGCAGACAAAATTACTGGAATTTTGTTGCTGCTGCTGAGGTCCCCAAACTTGTCTTTACAACATTTCAAAAATAAACAAGCAAAAATTGTTTAATGTTAACTGAGTGTATTCTATATAAACATTTTCCCCAAAGACCTAAGAAAGGTCAGCTACTACATTAGTTCCTCTGCCTTTACTGGTAGAAGAATAATAATTATTATTTCCTATTCTCCTGCCATGACACAGCACTTACCAAAACTTTGAAAGCTGCATTACAATTCCATTTTAACAAACACCAAAAGATAAGCAGTTAAAGGTTCTCCAGTAACTCAGAAAAATCTAACTTCTTATTTAATGATTTTCTGAAGGCTGAAGCGAAGTAGTATTTTTAAGAAATCAAACGTTTTCCCTAACAGAAGACATAAAATAAGTTTTTAGGCAAAGCTCTGCTCTTTGGAATAGATTCAAACTGCACCAGAGTGTAATTATATTAAAGAACATTTACTCCCAGTTGGCACAATAAGAATTAATAAAAATTCTAGTACATACATAATACTTTCTCCATTCACGTGCTCTCCTCCTATGAACTATATTCCTGTTTATCATTCGTAATTGCAAGCAACAGGTAACACCTTTTCCTTCCAAAACATTCCACATTAAACAGTTCAAAGGGACCTTTGATTATTTCCCAGAACAAAATAAAATAGTAACAAACTACCACATTTTCCCCCCTCTCACCCTCCACCACAAATTTCGGGGTTTTAGTAATTTCCTATAACATAAATTGCAGCCCTTAAAAAGATGTTAAAATGTGTGTTTTTTCCAGGTAGCTAGTTGCTGGCATCAAAATTACCTAAAAAACTAATTTGGCTACAAGTGGGAAGAGAAATGCCCCAGAAAAAGAAAAGTTTACAGACCTAGATCTGAAATTTCTGCAGCAAGGGATTCAGAAATAGACACATTAAAACAAGGGCAAACTCAGAGCCAGCCTAAAGCCAGCTTTTCCCACTTTTCTCAAACTGCTGTACTCCCTTCAGAGTCACTCTGGCAAGTCAAAGGAGAGCAAAAAAACCCCAACAATAGTCTTACAATTCTGAGCAATAAATATATAACTGCTGCATTTGCTCTCTTCTAAAAGGGAGGAGAGTCTACATCAGAACCTTCTGGTGCTGCACAAATTCTGCATCTCAACACAACATGTTGGATTTCTGTAATAATAAAGCATCAAAAGCTTATACAAAAAAATTACATCCCGTGGAAAGGGTATATGGTGAGGTAAAACTGTGCAGAACTGTAACCCACTCTCTTATCTTGGTGGAAAAAAAAGAAATCACCTCCTCATTAATCTGATAAAAGATTATCTAAAACCTCTGTGGATTAGTCCACAGCTGAAAACTCTGTCCACATCTCTGATTAAATTAAAGGTCACTATGAAATCTTTAGGGGAAATTTTGACCGAGTAACATAGAGAAAAGTATGTTTCCAAAATTAAGTAAAACAAGGTGCCCTGAATCCTAAATTAAAAAGTGCTTATAAGAATAAGGCTCTTTTTTTCCCAGTGCAAATGCACATCAATAAGAAGATCTGCCTACAGGTAGCAAGGGAGCATTCAAGGACTTCTTCTTACATTTACATTCACTTCCCTAACAAAAAAATTCCATCAATATCACAGTACCTGCCAAGGTAAAACAACCACCACACACCATCATATGAGAAGGTTTTAAAAACAAACAGGCTTGTCCACATGAGGGTAAACTCAGATACACCGAGGAGCAGCACCAACTAGGAACTCAAACTCTAGGTCTCTATGTAAAATGCAGTTATGAGAGATTTTTAAAAAAGGAATGGAATCTACAGATTGACCATGGGCATCTAAGGACATCTTTTTTCCCAGGGGATTTTTAATGATCGATCAAATTTCATAATTCTTATGTACAGCCTTCATTTTAATTTCATGTTCTGCAGAGGATTAGCATGCAAGGTGCTTTTTGGCTTTTTAACCTGATAGGACAAAACACAGTACACAATCATGGTTTCTTTAGGACTCTGAGATGATTTCAAAATTACAGAAGGGGATATTCTCCGTTATTATTAAACAGGACTAAACCATTTAATACTTAGAAGTACTCACTTTTGGACCTAGCACATCCCTAAGAAGCAAGGTAACAACTCTCAAATAAAATAAACAATTAGAAAAACCAAAGATCTACAGACCAGGCAGCTGGCACAAACCGAAACAACTAATCAAGGCAAGGCAATTTTCAAAGCTTAAATTGTCTAGGGAAGGGAGGAGGGCTACATTTACATTTAATACAAATATTCATACCTAACTAGAAAGGCAGTTGTACTTAACACATGAAAATTAATTACCTTAAGGCATTTGAAGGTACAGAGCAAGCTGCAAATATTAACATAGGGAACTGCTGTTAGAGGGCACATTGATCACAGCTGTTCATCTCCTTAAATCTCATCTACCCAAGGAAAAATGTCTGTGATAAATGCAGAAAATGCACTTACAACAGATCAGGATTTCTCAGAAGCTTCTGCAAGCATATTCCCCAGAGGGTCCAAAGGACAGAAGTTTAGGAAAAGGCCAGTAAACAGGACTTCAAAACATTTAAGACTTTTCAGAGCTCTCATCGAGTTTGAGAAGTAGTGGGACAAAAGTAATTCAACCCAAAAGTCAAACTTTTCTGAAAAGTTTCTTTAAAATAATTGTTCCCATCATCTAAGAGAGGTGGTCCTGAGTGCCACATAATGAGTGGTCTCTCCTGTCACTGGATTCCAAAAAAAAAATTAATGGAGAAAGGTATTACCAGCATTTCCCGCTACCTGGAAACTGCCAAAGAAACATAAATCAGCACCACATGAACAGAAAAGCTCTTTGTGATCTAATTTTGGATGAAAATGGACTAGAATTCCAGACTTCAGTAAAAGCCTAGTGCAGGTAATCATGTTATTTTTAGTTTCACTATTATTAGGAGGGCAAGAAAAATTTTGCTTTAACTTACCTGACTGAAGAGCAGTCAGATTTATGGAATAAGATCATAAAGAGTCACTAACACCTTAAAGCAGCAACAGCAAAGACTGAGAACCACATTAATGCAGCTCTAGAATCACGCATATTTTAGCAAGAACTATGCAGAGATCATAAACTACAGATGATAGCTTCTGTGCTTAAAACACTTATTCACAGAAAGATCCATAGAAGGTTAACAAAATAAACACTAAGGAATCCTTGTCCTAGGAATAGCCAGGAAGTAAAATGTCAGATTTGGAATTGGCAAGTACCAGACATTTCTCTCTCTGCTTAAAGCTACACTCATTCAGATTTATGTTCACCTCAGATACCTAGAAACAAAAATACAAAAGTTCAGCAGTACTGTGGCTTTCCAGCTGGAGGACACAGGGTGACGAGCACAGAACATCCAAGACACTGAAATGGAACCCAGATGGCCCCAAACCACCTGAAAAAACCATGGTAAAAACCATGCTAAGGACAAAGCATTCTACTTATTAAAAAAAGCCAAAACCCCGAGCAAACACTCAACACAGAAACACCATTGACCCTAAATGACCAAAGATATTGAGGCTCAATGAAAACAGTAGGACAGACAACCCAGACCTCCCCTTCCCAACTGTCATGACACAAGGGCTCTGGGGAGCTTTGCAGCTTGGCAAAAGCTTTTAGAGCCTTGCAACTGTTACATACAATTTCAGTATCATCTCTCAATGACTAATTTTGAATTGAAGAGTGGCTTAAGCATTTTATGATTAAAAATACTGGACCATGGGACAGACAGACACAAAAACACTCACTCATGCACAGGACTGAAGCTATTACAGTACATTTTAATATTTCACAAAATTCACAAAAACCAGTATGTGGCAAAAGCATTCCCATGTGCGTTTTCATGTAAATATATTTTCTTATTTTTCCCATAGTATTAATAACTCTAAGCATTTCAAGGTGTAAACTTATTAACTGACAGACATTGGCAAGAATTTTCCTTGGACTTTGTTATTCAGAACATGAAAGAGGCCTTGCCACAAGCAGCACTGAAATCAAGGGCAGCAGCTCCATCTGCATTCCCCTCTGTTTCTTGCATTACACACAGAAGAGAGTGGTACTTAATGAATCAGTGAAATATATTAAAGCTTTCTGGTGGTTTGCTTTTGGGTTGCTTTTTGGTTTTTTTCAGGAGCAATGGAGGTAACTCCTATTTCTAACAGCTGCAGTACACTTTAATTGCAACATCTGACAGGTCAATTACAGATTGCCTGACCTTAACAGCTGCTTTACAGGCATTACTCCCATTGAAACCAACTGAGTCAGAAAATGATGAGCACCTCCCACAACATATTTTTTTAATGCCTAATTGCTAAGAAACCATGGGAGGTAGATACATGAAAAAAAACCCCAAGTTTGCTGGCATTCTGAATTTAAACGATCATTTCACAGGAAAGTAAAGACACCATATTGCTCATAAGGAGAAAGTCAGTACACTGAGAGGGTAAAGTGAGGTCCTTGTGCATATGGGGATCGTTCCTACTCTGGTTTTCTCTCTCAAAATGTGGTACTGATAACAAAGAAGCAACAAAATAAGATCAGGAAGAACATAAGCAGACATAAGCAGAGCTCTCCTCTCTTCTTTTTTCAGCAGCATGGATCTACCCCAACATGGTTTTTCCCTTTGTGAATCAGGCCAACAGTGTGAAATTAAGGAAAAATAAAATCTTCCTTAAAAGGTTTAAGTTCATTAAAGGTTTCCTGAACTTTTCAGCCCTCCTTGAGAAGTGTCCTCACCCATTTCTCATTTTCTCTCAACCTTTGCTCCTCTATGGTACAATTCAGTCATAGCACACAGACACAGGTCCTTAACTTAGGGGAAGGCAGACCTCAGGTACAATGGGACTTCTGTAAATGAAATCACTCCTCCAGAACTGTTTCAGAGAGGCACATACTAAATTCTGACCAGCTACATGGGGAGCTGTAAAACACACACACACTGATCTCACTTCTGAGAACATTAATCAGCATAGCTGTCTCCAGGATTTTCATCAGACATCCCCACAGGCTGAAAAGTAAAAAGTCAGCAGGTGGGTGTCTTGTAGCAATACACACCAAAATTCACCAGTTACTTGCTGAATTCACAGTGCAATATGAACAGCTTAAAAAAAAACTTAATGAATTTTTAAGAACTCCAGTTCTACCTCACATTCAAGCTGTATTAATGCAAACTCTCTACTGTTACTCTCCTTTGCAGTTAATTCCTTGAAAAAAGAGCTAAAGTCTCCCCTTTCTTATCCTGTATTTGCTATTCAATAATTAGGTATCATCAGAGTAATGTTTGTCCAGGAAATGCCTTCAACATCATAAAAGTTTCTACTACTGCTCTTGGAAATCATTTCTATAGTCTCAACCAGTTAAAAAACAGTTAAGGGTGAATGCACTCCCCTCTGTGGGTTACATTTTGTGTACACACATGCACAGAAAGAGAAGTGTCATTAAAGTAGCTTCAAGGAAATTAATTTGGGGTCATCAATTTTAAGGTCTTGATTTGCTGGGAGATAAAAGAACAGCAAAAGCTACCAGATGGATTCAAAAGGGCAAAGGGAAATAAGTGTCTCTGAGCCATATCCTGCCTTGTCCAATTACAGAATTATGCAGGCAAGTCTAATTTCAGGCACAGGGCAATGTTCCTATAGCCATGCTTAATTCATCCACCAGGCATTTGTTTATCAAAGGGAGTCAAGCTCTGAATACAAGCACTGTGAGTAGGTTTGTGGGTACACACAGCACACACCTGTCAGGGTGTGGGGGTGTAAACCAGGCTTTGAATTGCTCCCAGAGGTTAGGCCAGAGAAGCCAAGCAGGAATGGCAGCTCGGGTTGTCTTCCAGGATAAGGTGACACAACAGTGAGGACTGAAGGGTGAGGAAGCTGCTCCCATCCCTACAGAGCTGCCTCTGCTGTGCTCTGTACGAGGAAGGCTTTAGAGAGAGCACTGGTCACTCTTTTGGGAGACTCAACAGTGCAAGGGGAAATGCACACAAGGGATGGAAATCTCTCCCCTCCATTCCTCACCACCCTGCGAGACAAGCTCCTCTCTGTGCAAACGAGGAACAGCTTCCACACCCCCTCAAAAGTCCTCCCAGCTCCGTGAAGGATCACAAGTGTTCTGCCAACAATCCCTTCTTCAGCAGCCTGAGATCCGAACAGACCACACAAACCAGCACTGATTTCGCTGGGTTACTGGAGGAGGAGGCTCGAAAAGCCACTGTTCACACCTCACCCATTTGTGTCTACAAAGAAGTTTGCAAAACAGTCAGCCCATGGTGTTTTCATCGGTAAATGCGCTGCTTAGGGCAGCTGGACGGAAGAGGCAGATTAAAGAAATATATCCTGAGAAAGCAAAACCACTCATGGGGCAGCACCATGAATTACTAATTTTTATCATTTCAATTGTGAAGTTTTAACTTGGCAGAAAGAATGATAGCTATCTAGACAGGATTTAAAAGTAACACTGGAAAGTTAGCCCAACTCATCAGAAAAGCAAAGGTTCATAAAACCTGCTTAATACTCAAAAACCATTGCCAATCTACATCTCATATCTGCATGACAAAAGAAATGGAGAGCCACACAACTAAATATTTACACTCTTAAATACAACACACCTCTTAATGCATCTTTTCATACACTCACGGAGTTTTTTGAAACTGTCAGGCACTGCTTTCAGCTTGTCTGAAATCTCTCAGCAGTGCTAAGGCCTCTGGGAACACTAGGCCTGTTGTCATAAAGGGAATGATAAAAGGGAATAAAGGGAATTACAAAATAGGAGAGAGTTTGTATGCACAGCTGGTCCATTCTCCATCCACATCTCTTGCTACTCACTAAAAAAAAACATATAAATAAAAGAAAAACACTTTTTTCTTTTCTATAAAAATACTTTTGTGAAGTTGTCATGCATTTGCACAGGTTTAATCAAAATGTGGCAGAGCATTTAACCAGCACACTTCTGAATTGGCAGATGTTCAGGATTATCACCCCCTTAGTTCTTTCCACTTCTCCCAATTCCTTTGTTTAATACTTCAAGTCAAGTTGAAAAGGAAGAAGTGTGGAAGTGATTAGACAAAAAAAAAAAAAAAAATTCTACTGAGGAGGTCCTACAAAGATAAGCCTTATCAAACTTCACAGCAGCTCCAAACAAGACGAGTTGTACAGATCACTTTCATTTCCCACCAAAGTACATTTATTTCTGTGACCAGCCCCAAGCATTACACAAGAATACTAGGAAAAAACAGTGAAGCCCCTCTGGGCAACAGGCATAACGGATACATATTAAGCAAGCAGAATGGCAATGCCCAGCTTGGAAAGGATCCAGAGAGAAATCTTCAGCTTGCCGTGGCCACAGTGGGGCAGGGAGATGGGAACAAGACCTGGAAGGAGCAGGCAGGGCTGTGGGGATGCTCTGCAAGGGCATCACCGCCGGCCTCAGGCAGGGGGGTCTGCACGGGTCCCTGGCAGAGCCCAGCCCGGGCTCTGCATACCCGGGTTTCAGAAGGAAGCAGAACATGCTGCAGCTCGCCGGCAGGAGAACACGAGCACATCTCAGCCAGCTTCCACTGGCTCCAGGTCACATGCTCAGCAACGTCTCCTCCCCAAGCTCCACAACACGGGCGTGTGAGCACCACCAGCCCCTTCCCCACACAGAACCCTCATTCTTTGAGCCTGTCTGGGCTTATAAAAAACAAACGTTTTGCTTTTCTCAGTCTTAATCCTGACTTCCAGGGAAACAGAATGTTTTTTACATCTCTCTGTTTAATTTCAGATCAGAACTTCACTGCAGGTCACATGCACATTTCACTTCTCTGCCATCTACTTTGAAATTCCCAGTATCAAAGGAGTCCATACCTTTGTGTTTATACTTTTGCAGTCCGATTTTACAACTGAAGTGTAATTTAAACAAAACACATGAAATCAGAATAAGATCTACAGTCTTGTAGTTCTGTTTCTATTTCCACTATTATAAACCAAATATAGCTATTTTTTGGTTCAATCAGATCCTTTAAAAGAGCACTCCAATGCCTGAATAACCATTTTCATACACTTTTAAGAGATCCTATTCTAAGCTCGACCATCCCTCCTCACAGCTCCAGGATAATAATCCTGCAGGACATGCAATAGAGTCACAGCACTAAGGGACATTCTCCTGCAATATTCCTGTCATCCAACACCAGCAGGGTCAGAGAGCACAACACTATATAAACCCTGAGACACTGAGTAATGAATATTAAAGCCTGGTTCACACAACGATTCATTTCCTCTGCCCTCCTGGCCTTTATGGGAAAACCCCACTGTTTACCATGTTTATTGATCTCCTGTTATCCACTGTCCACCAGTCCTCTTCCCTTTTAGAACCCAACTGCACAAGGTATTGATTTGGACTTTGCACGGCAGAGTAACACTCCTTACTGTCAGGGGAGGAGAGAGTTAAAACAAATAGGAAAGACAATGAAGAGAAAAGTAGGAGTTTTGAGGGGCAGAAAGGCAAGATCAGAGAATAAACCCTTTTTTATCATTATATTCTCAGGTCTCTCCAACGACACTAACAACTGGCTTCAACAGAGACAAGTGTTCCCAGAGATGAATAAATATGACTGATAAATAACACCACACCTTGGAACTCCTCTCCTCCCAGAGGGAGAAGCAGGAAGAAAAAACACCAGCAAAACTTACAGTGATTACTGCACACTGCAGATACCTTAGTCACTCTAACTGTACTATACCATCAAAACTTGCTCCTCTGCTTCCTTTCTCTCACCAACAGAAGCAAGACTGGCCTTGGCTAACACAAGTCTTCAAGCAATGCCTCTCAGATGCTTTAATTGAGCAATTTCAACTTAAGACACTTGGGGTTTATTTTTCAGAGATTATGGTCATCAAGGAGTCCATGAAAGGAAATTATGAGAGAGGCAGATTCTGCATTACCAAACTGGTCTGACTGGGAGTCCTGCACGACACTCGTCTTATTGCTACTGTGCTGACCAAGGAGGGAGGAATTTTGCTCTGTACAGACTCAAACTCATGAAACCAAGTTAGCACACGGCAGCCTCCAGTGCAAAACTCCAATAAGGACTTGTGTGAAAGAACATAAAAATCACTTTAAACTACTTAAAATTCCATTTGTCAAGTAGATAAATACTTTAGGATATGTGGTACACAAAGCTTGGCCCAAATCCAAGCAAATCCATTCACTTACAGCCCTTCTGAAGAGGACACTACTACAGTGCTATCTCTGCAGGAGCTGAAACCTCATCCCTCACAATGCTCTGAGGGAACAGGAGCTGAGGCTGCTGGCTGAGGAGAAACCCTCACAGCCTATGCACAACCTCCAGGTCTTGCTGTCTTAAGCTGGAAATGGGATTTTGATCAATTATTACTAACTTTCTGCCGTTAAACTTCTGTCTTTGCCACGTTAACAGAAGCTTTATAGAAACCAACCCCAAGAAAAGATAATTCACAATTCTGTCAAGAACAGCTGATCATATATTTTTATGACATAATAATAAGGATTTTTGTCCAGAAAAGATGATTAATTCAACCACTTGGAGTACAAAAACCCCCCAAACCAAACCCTTTGTGATTCTGAACAATTTAGCAGAATCTTCTACAATAAGGAGCGGTTACACTTCTTTTTTTTGTATCAACAGTTCTGACATGATATTGCTCTCTCAGTAGCTCAATGTTCTACCCTCCCCTGCCTTGAAAGCACAACACATCCTTTCAAGTGTCCACTTTGCATTAGTTAAAACGTTCATGCCCTTTATCAGGCACATGTGGCACCCTTGTGCACTTCCAGAGTTGTTTCTACTCTGAATATGTCTCTTCTAATACAAAGTACACACTCATGACAGCTCACAGCATTAACTCTCATCTTTATTTATCTAATCTCTAAGCCTACATTATGCTCTAATTTTCCAGCACACACTGTCATCTGATTGTTTCATTTAGGGCAGTAAGGGTTTCTAGAACATGAGGCCTTTATTCATGGATAAATGTTTCAGAGCACACTGAATTAGCATTACTACTGTGGACATCTGATACCTCAATTTCTAGCTTACCAAAGAAAAAGAACAAAAGTCCAGAGATTTGAGGCACTTTTCCAAGCTCCAAGACTGTGTTTAAGACCAGAATTTACTTACCCTCCCCTCCATTCTTTTGAAACTTACAGTTTATCCTAATAAACAGCCTGTATTTTTGTCCAGCTCCCGGGCAGGTGTCAGTTACATTCTGCACACTCAGCACCACAATTAATTCATCTCACAGGCAGAAACTGGCTACAGCTCAGTCCCTGAGAGCAGAACAGGGGAACACGTCCTTACCTGTGCCCACTGCCATGCCCATGACCTTCACCCTCACAATTTAACTCTGGGGGCCTTTCAGATGTGCTACAAGAGAAACCACCTGATTTCATCACACGGAATTGGTGGAGCTGGCACAGAAAGTAGGGGTACAGCAGCACAATCCCCAAATCGATCAACTGAAAAGCTGTTTGAATGCAACAATGCATCCTCAGTCCTCTAGCTACATGATTTTAAATGTATTTCAGTTAGATTACCCTTTTATTTGCCAAGTAAGTTTCTGTATCTTCCATTGCTTTGTTTACACACCTACCACAACAGAGAAATTACTAGCATTACACATTTTGTCCAGGCTTCCTGCTCCACATTCTTTATTTTGAAAAACAGTTGGTTTAGAAGTTCTTTAGTTAGAAATAACTAAAAGGATTTGGTATTAAAAGCTAGAAGCTGTTATCACACAAAAAGAAGTATGCAATTAATACACACTATTGGGCCGTGTCCTTCAAGTTTAAAGTTTGGATTTTATTCAATAATTTTTTTTCCCCCTGAAATAGGTAATTTCAATAAGTTCTTTGCATGGATCAGAAGTGTTGTTCAGCTTGCTAGTACAACCACACCCCAGTAAACTCCAGTTAAGACATCTCTGAGCACAGAATCAACTTCTCGGTCTTTTACTCAAGAGAGAAATTCTGCACTGCTTTTGAAACACCACCTCAAGCCTCAGCACCTACTTGGGGCATAATTAATATGCCAACCACAACACAGCACCTAGTTGGATCAGCTCTGAAGTCAGACAGTAACCTCCCATAAATCATAAAACAGCATGATGTCAGAGTCTTTAAAAGCCAATTTTAACATCCCAAATCACTACTTTATCCTTTTACACTTAAGGTAAAGTGCTTTTACCTCTCATTTAGCACATTTTCAGTTCTAAGAAAACCAAAATACGACAGGTACTCACGCTGCCTGAATTTTATTCAATTTAGGAATATTAAGTTATTTTAGCACTAAAAAGACGACATCTTGTAAAAATACACACCCCTGAAATTGTGAGCGTGCCTTATTTTTCCCGAGTTACACAGGCAATATCATCTTGAAAGGAGTATGACAAAGCATCTTAACAGAAGATAATCTTACAGCACTGAAGACTAACGCTAATTTATCTTACAACACTTAAGTTGC
Organism: Sitta carolinensis; assembly: GCA_032173965.1. Classification (NCBI taxonomy): domain Eukaryota; kingdom Metazoa; phylum Chordata; class Aves; order Passeriformes; family Sittidae; genus Sitta; species Sitta carolinensis. The sequence goes on along the minus strand of CM063298.1, from coordinate 3,740,975 downwards.
ATACAAAAGTTTAAATTAACCTCCGCTGTGTACTTCATTTCCCAAAACTACGGTGTCCCTCAAGATATATGCTTACAGATACAAATCACCAAGAAGTTGAGCACAAACATTTTGAAGGAACTTTAGCCCACGCTGATGAGACACAGCACACGGGTTTAGCCCCTGAACTGCAATGAAGATAACCCTGAAAATTAGAAGAGAAGCAGAAACCAAGGAGCCGACAGCTAGGGCAAAAGAGAGGAAACAGTTTTAGCAGACAGGAAGCCTCTCGCCTTTGGTGGTAAAAGCCACTGAAAAATTCTCGCCCGGTTCCAGCAGGAGCGACCGCTGCCGCCTCCTCCGCCGCTGGTTTTGAAGGCGTCGCTCGCACTCGGCAGCCCTGCCCAGCGGCACCCGCGGCCCGGCACAGCCCGCTCCCGCTCCCGCTCCCGCTCCCGCTCCGAGCGGCCCGGCCCGGCCCGGCCCGGCCCCGCGGGCTCCCGCCGGCCGCCATCCGCCCTGCCCGGCCCCGGGAGCCGCCCGCGGCCCGGCCCGCGGCCCCCGCGCTCCTCCCAGCCCGCGGGGACCCTCCCGGCGCTGCCCGGCCCCCTCACCTCAGCCGCGGCTCTCGGCACCGCTCTCGGCGCTGCCCCGAGCCCTCAGCTCAGCCGCGGCTCATGGCACTGGCCGCTCCTGCCCGCGCCGGGCGGCGGCAGCGGCGGGGAGGCGGCGGCGCCGCCAATCCGGGCCCCGCGGGGGGACGGGCCTGCCCGAGCCGCCGCAGCGCCGGCCCGAGGGGCGGGACGGGGCGGGACGGGGCCGCGGACCGGGACCGGGACCGGGACCGGGACCGGGGCAGCGCCGGCCGCGGGGCCGGCCCTGTCCGTGCCTCGGGCGCAGCCGGTGTCCCAGCGGGCGGTGGCGCTCGGAACGGCCCCCGGGGCGAGGAGCCGCGCGGGTGCGGAGCTCCGGCCGCTCCCGGTTGTGGCCGTTCCCGGCCGAGCCGAGCCGAGCCGAGCCGAGCCGAGCCTGCCGCGGGCTGTGCGGGCCGCCCCGGGCACCCGGCGGTTCCCGGACCGCGGCGCTCGGTGCGGTTCGTGCCGGGCTCGGTGCGGGCTCGGTGCGGTTGTGCCAGGGGCGGTGCGGGCTCGGTGCGGGGCGGTGCGGTTTGTATCACGGCTCGGTGCGGGGCTCGGTGCGGTTCGTGCAGGGGCTCGGTGCGGGGCTCGGTGCGGGGCTCGCCGCTGACATCGCCGAGGGAGCGGCTGCGGCAGGAAGCGTGTGCGCGACCGGCCACAGAGAAGCTGGTTGGTATCGAAATATTTCAGAAATGGCCAAAAATTATCGGCTCCCTAACCAAGCAGGCACTTATCCCGAGAAACGTGCCCTGGCAGAGGTCATTTCATTTACCCTTCATATTTCCCAATTTGTGGCACACAGAAAAAAAATTAATTCTCTCTGTCAAAAGGTTGTTTTCTCAATAATGGTCTTATGCAATAAATTACAGCCTTTCTACTGGTTTTACCCTTTACTCAATTGCTCTTGCTTCTGAAGGCAGTTAATGATGACATTACAACATTAAACTCGGTCAGACTGATGCTGGCCCAGGTTTCTTTAGTCAACCCTTGGGTTAATATGGCTGTGCCAATTATCTTCTCTTTAATAATTTCAGTTCGAATTAAAACATAAAGAATCCTACAAAATCTTTCAGACTCTTTATTTCATACCAGCCTTTAAATTTATGATACTTTATGAGGTGATGGGACAAAATTTATTTACTAACCAACATTTAGTGCGATATGGAAACAGAATTCAAATTACTCCAAACTAGCCATTGCAAAGAGTTAAGTATAAATTATTAATTTTTGAACGGCTTCCTCTGTTACCTGCAGCTGTAGCTGTGCTGTTGCATAGGTATTATACATATGGTATGTAGTAGGGGTTGCAGTCTAGGTCAGAAATAGGTGCAGGTAGCACTCAGACTGCTTCTCTCATTAAATGGCAGAGAGAGTTCAGTGCTTGTGGAAGTGAATTATTCACAGGCATCTTTGAGTTCTCTTTTTAAAAGCAAGATTCCTGCATGTAAGGGAAAACCAGAGTTACTGAGAGCAGCCAGCTCCCGCCAAAATCTGCTTCAGTGAGGAATGGCCTGAGCACACCAAATGGAGAGTCAGAGCCTTCAAGCTGTTGGATGGCCAAGCACTAAACTCAGCAGTCTTAAGGCTCACAGCTGAAGGAACCAGCAAAAAACTGCATTGTGGGAGCATCACTGCAAGCGCCTCAATTTAGTCTTAATTTTTTTAATGAAAGAGACAACATTCTATTTGAAATACAGATACAAATATAGTCATCTAGGACACATTTCTGTTCGTGGCTGTGCTTGTATATAAGGAAGACCTTTGAATCCTTATACAAAACTGATGTTAATGTTTCCAGAGTCTGGAGATAAGATAATGGTTGTTTCCTTAACAACAGGTTTTCCCTACAGGGACAGAGCCTATGGCTGAAACTGGGGCTGATGGGTTGGTTTTGGCTGTGTTAAACTACAACCAAATCACTGGAGTCTCTGAAGTTTTTTCTGCCCTCTCTTTGCATGTAACTTAGACAACACATGGACTAAAACTCCTGACCTCAAGATAAATATTTCTGCACCTGGATTTAGGTCCTTCACAGAGGCTTCTTCCATAGCATGGTATGTGCTGAGCAAAGTCTGGAGGCAGCCACTGGGAAAAACTGGGCACAAGCTCTGTCTGACCAGGGTACCAAGCTCTGGGCTTCATGGGAATCCTCTTCTAAAGGCAAGTCAGGTGGAAGAGGGAGGAAAAGGCAAAACCTCAGAATATTTGAATCACTCAGTGCTGTGAGAGTAAATACTTTTGTTGAATTATTTAACTTCCACCTATCCTACAAAAAGACAAGAGAATAAAGTAATGCTTATTTATTTTTAGTATTTCAGTATCCCATGTATAAATATACAGTCATTCTGAGAAACAGCAGCCTGCAGGCTCTAGAAACAGGTATCTACAGTCAGGAGCTTCTTTTGAAAAGAATTACTTTAATCTTCTGGAATATGTGAGGGAGACATTTAAATGCTTTTAAAAGCAGTGCTCGAGCAGGCTGTAAAATAATAGGTAATATTTCTCCCCCAGAGCTACTGTGAGGCTCAGTTCATTTCTCTATAATGCCCCATCAGAATTGCACAGCTCAGGGCAGTTTAAAGCCTCTACTTTTGTGAGAAAAGGATATTACATGAGCTATGGGGTTCCATGTGGTTTTCACAAATACCGTTGCTGCCAGATCCTGGGGAAGACCCAAGAGCTGCAGGACAGCCCTGTTTGCAATATTATCCTAGGAGCTTTAAGAGGAATAAGGCAGCAGCTGAGCCTGAACGTGTGAATCTTGGCAAACACGGATTTGTGTGTGTGAGAACAGCTTTACTGTTGGTTTGTTTGGTTGTTACCAGTGCAACATCAAATGCAATGGAAAGAGGCTTAGCATGGAAAAAACCAAACAAGGCTCCAGCCCACCAGTGTGTACAGAATCCAACAAGGACAGGCACTGCTGGGGCTTCCCAGTGCTTCAGCTGGCACTGACTGTGGGAATGGAGGGGAGTATGAGCTTCCTGAAAGCCACATTCCTTCCACAGCTCTTGTGGACCCATCTTCTGCTTGTCAAACACCCCAGTGAGAGTGTTCTCAGCACCTCCCAGATTCTTTCTCTGCAGGGGCTTCACTGCTGTCTTTGGATCTGAATTGTCTAACTTGCAACTTCCCCATCCTGTCCTCCACCCCATGGCTTCTCCCCACACAGATCCCAGCCCCTGGGCCTGGCTCCTTGCTGGCACAAAGGGGCACAGCCTGGTCATACCCTCCCCAGGGAGCCCCCCCAGCCAGCCCCACGAGCCTGGCTCCGACTCTGCTTCTCTGTTTCTAAAATCCCTCTGGGAACTGCAGAAATTCTGAGCTCTTGTTACTTCCTGTGCTAAAGCACATTATTCTGGGGATTGGGGTTTTTTAATTGCCAATTCATTTTTAAAGCTGAGCTGAGGTCAGATCACAGAATCACAGAATTGTTAAGGTTGGAAAAAACATCCAAGATTATTGAGTCCAACCTTTGACTGACCAGTACCTTGTCAGCTCAACCAGAGCATTCATAACTCCTCAATTACAAAAGCAGGCAGGTCTCAAATCCAGCTGTAAAACAAAATATCCAAAAGAATGATGGAGAGAAACTGCATTAAAAACTTACAGAAATTTAGTCCTCGTTTGCCCTTGTGATCTTACTATTTCCCTCTTTTTTTAGATTTTAATTTATTTAAGGCTTCTAGGCTGCCAAGTATCTGTGGAGAAACAGCTCTGTGCAACCACTCATCTCAAGTTCTTGCACTCAGAGAAGACAATTCCAGAGCCAGAGGAGGGTCCATCTTGCATTACCCTCCTGTGGTGGCTGCCAGGAGCTCAGGTGGATTCACAGGACAGGCTAAAGCAAGGCCAGCAAGGCATGCAGAGGCAGAGCCTGTCGAGGTGTGGTGGTGCTGCCAAGGTGACAGCCAGAGGCAGGGCTGTTCCCAGGGAAGGTGCTGTGCAAGGCAGCCTAGGTCAGGCAGTTCCAGTTAAGAATTCAGTTCAGTTAGGAATTTGCACTGGTTTCTCTCAGACTGCAAAACATTCTGGGTGGTTCTCACATGGATTTGTCTCCCTGCCACTGAATCCAGACTGGGGAAATGGCCAGAGCACACCTGCAGCAATGCCACCCATCACTGGGGAAGGGGCAAGTCCCTGGGCCACCCAGAATAGCTACATGCCTGCTGCCAAAGTCACAGCAAGGTTGTACGAGCTGGTGTCTGTATTTCAGTGTACCTGGCAAATGTACAAAACTCTAAAAGCCTGAAATCTGATCTTCACATGGTGGAGAAGTCAATAATCCTCCCTCACCGAGACCTTGGTGAGCTAGGATATTGTGGCTGAGTGCTGGATCACTCCAGAGTGCAACTGTGGCAAAATCTAAAGCTGGGGGAAGGTTGGGGGATAGAGTGGCACTAAGGCTGCAGCTTGTCTGTGCAGGTATTGCACCAGAAGGCCTTGACAATAATGTCAGATGCTGCAGACAATTTTCTGGAAATCAGGAAAAGCAAAGCACAAAATAAACAGTGCGTGCTGACCTTTCAGCTGCCAAATCATTCACCTATTTTAAATCTCCAAGTAAATTTAGTTCTGACATTACAGAACAGCTGAAGGTACGTGTTTAAATCAGACACATACACTGCAAGTTTTCCACATGCACAGGAGCATTAACACCAGGCAGCAACACCCTCCTGCTTCTGCCTGGACAGATGCTATGGTTCTACACTGATGGGCCTAATTTAAATGATTAGTTAAGAGAAAACAACATTGACTACAGACTAGGAATGAACAGTGGCCTTTTGTCACTTGGCCACAAGTCCAAACCAACTGTCAGGAGATCCATAATGGTTTTTTGGGGGCAGAAGGAGAATATATTGCTGGGCCATCTCTGGTGATTTTATTGCCCTTGTCTTCACAGGGAAAGTCAGAAAAAAAAAATCTGAAATAATAACACCTGTGACTTGAAAGTTACACGAGTGAGTTGTGTTACTCAGATTTAAAGTGGCCTTCATTTGATTTAGCTTTCTTCATTTTCCAAGTAAAGTACACTAAATCAGATTAATGCCACTTAATTCTGAATATGAATATCTGCATAGGTCCTAATAGAATTTAACTAATCTACTTTAAAATATAATTCAGCTCAGGTTTCCTGAGTGTCCCGTTCAAGGAAAGGCTCACATCAATAAACTTAATGGGAATTGTTCCTCGATTGTGCTGGCATGAGATCAAAACATCACTATCATAAAAATAGCCACATCTTCCTTAGATGTCTTTGTTCTGAGAGCAGTAACACCCGACCCAGAGCTGAATGTGTACTTGATGAAATGGAATCAGAAATGGCAGCATGAAGTGAACTCTTAGATACAAAAGAGGGATAAAACACCGACTTTGGTTTCTCCAGCTGAGATGGAGAACAGGCATAAGTGGTCAGGGTCATTTCCATGTTCTGAAGGTGTAAACAATATGCACTGTTTTCATAAGGCTGATAGAATTTAGGCTGTTGTGCAGTTCTAGACAGTGTAATTTCAAACCTGAATGTTGCTAGAACCTTTATGCACATGAACTTCACAGAGTATGAGGAACTGCCATCTCTGTGACAGTAACTTGTAACCCTCCACTGAGCAGCAGCATCCCTGTGGCCCACATCTGCACAGCTTTTTCCAGCTTTGCTGGGGAGGCTGGGCTTAAACAATGAGAATGTGAAGGTGCAGTCACACCCCAGAAAAAGCAAGAGCCCAGCTTTGAAAGCAAACACAGGTTTGTTGTTTTCCCAGGTTAAAGAACTGCCTCTGACAGAGCCCTCAGTGCCTGTCCAGTCACACACAATGACTGTAGCCAAGATTAAATCCTTCCCTGCTCTACCTACAGCCACCACCAGTGGCAGCTCCATCCTGACCCACCCTCCAAAGCCAAAAGTTCTCAGTGCCTCCACAACTGGATTTTTCTTCTGGACTTCACATTCTCCTTTAGCACTTCAGGAGGAAGATCACAGCACAGAGTATATTAAATAATATCTCACTGTACTAATCATTCAGGTGGCTAAATAAGCAACTTGTGCTCCTTAGGATCTCTATTATAGGCAATGAAAAGGGGCAGGTTCCAAACAGGACTCAGCGGCAGGACTGGAGAGCAGAGCAGCCTCACAGCTCAGACATGCCAGGTAGGTGTCTCGTGAGGCACTGAGAATATTCTGCTCACCTTCCCTGTGTAGTTTGCATGACCTGATGCACAATCCAGTCTCCAAACCTGCCCAGGTGCCCTGACCCTACTGTCCAGCTCCCACAGCCTTCCCCTGTTACCACTTTCTGCAAACAGCATCACACTGAGCAGGGCAGCATCTGGCTCCATGTCATCTTGGAGTTTTCTCAGAGTGACATTAAATCTTTCAATTAAATATTGCTCAGTAATCTATCCAGCAAGAATTCCTGAGTCAAAATTGTAAGTGCTGATGGATAATGTAATATGGTTTCTACATAATGAGAATATCCAATGGGATATACTAATGAATCTGATATGTACATGCAGAGTCTGCACTGGAAAAAAAAAAGTAAACTAAACACATCTAAGCTTTTAGAACATCAAATCCAGATCCAGACAAATATTAAAACCTTCCAGATTTGAGTGAGACTCAGCAGTCAGTGTCTGCCTTCCACTGCATTTAGACAGAGAATTAATCTTGATATTCAAAGCCTTCCAAAACCTGCATGTTTTAAAAATAGTGAAATTTATTTCTCTTGAAGTATGGGCTTGTTACAGCTATTTAGGAACCTCTTACTGAAGTCAGATGGATCTTGAACCTCCCCTGGGGATGGTTTAGATGTCAGTGTTCATCCATTAACAGACTGGAAACTGTCCAGGGCAATATTGCAAGAAAACACACCATGTCCAGGCTTTCTTCTGGTTTCTTCCTCTGTTAAACAAGACTCTCTGAGCAGTTCTCTACAAATAAATCCGAGGTTAAATAAGATAAATAGGGCAAGGAATGCAGAGAAATTCAAGTGGGTATTAGCAATGCATCCTGCTCGTTGGTCAAAGGGGTATTTCTCTCTAGTTGGAAGGGGAGAATGGAATAAAAACACTGGGCAGTGAGAACCTCACCTTGCTCCAATTCCATCACTTATTCCTGCTCCCTGTCACTGACAGAAAGTGTGCAAAGGTCTTACTCTTCATCAGCACAATGCCACATGCTGAGTGTGCAACCCCAATTGACACAGAGTTCAGGCAAAGGCTTATGAGACCCAAACAGATTTTTGCTGCCTTTCACTGGATATTCTTTTGCATAAGAAACAGCCGAGTTCTCATACACAAGCAGGCAGCTGAAAGTGGAACAGCCACCCTAAGAAGGCAAAAGAGCAAATCTGGAGGAGAAGCTGGTGCATTTAAGGTTTCTGCCAGCTGGAAAACATAGGCTTGGAAGATGCAGGGAAGAGGGCAGTGCTTGGGGTGACAGGGAGCTCCCAGCTCCTACGGGAGCAGCCTTCTCTCCAAAGCAGGCAGAACCAGATGAACCCTACAAGAACAACCTTGAGAATAAAAAAATTCTTCTGGATAAGAGCTGGCTAAAAGGATTGAAATTGCATGCAGAGAAAGAGAATATTGTCCGATTCCTCTGATTTTAGAGGAAACAGAATTTTGTACTTTCTTTGTAAATAAAAGGGCTGCATCAAAGTACCTGAGTGATCAATTTTGCCTGCTATTAGAAACAATCTGCTGGGCACAAAACCTTTTAAGTGCTTTGGTCAAAGACAGGATATAAAAGCTCCATTCATTTCCTCATGGAAAGGCAGCAACTTCATCCCTTTAACTGCAAGTGCACAAATCTTGAAAAGCCAAGGATGCATGAAGGGGACACGTGCTGGGGACATGATGATGCTGACACTCCTCTGCCTTCAGCCTCCTCTTTCACTGACAGAAGTACTAAGCAGGTGTAAAGCAGATTTGTGATTTGTGCTTTGTGAAAAGCACCAAGTGACTTTGGACCAGCGAAATGACTCTGGAAGACACAGCAATGAGGAACACACAGACCTTTCCATGTTTGTATGCAACGAAGAAAACACAGATGTGACCTTTGTCAGCAGTCAGTGCACTCATTAGTGTGTCAGAGATAATAACTCTTACGCATGAAAATCTGACCTACATATGCTACAAAAGAGGAAAAGGCATCAATTTACTTAAGTCTCTATTATACTGTTAATGATTATAAGCTGAAAAACTAGACCATCATGCAGGAAACTTGTAATTAAAAAGCATCAATTTTCCTTTTCTCCTTGCAGGGGACATTAGTCAGGTTTGCTTTCCACAGTCCCCTTGGGAATATGGATAGACATGTAGGGCTGTGTGATTCATTCTGGAACAGTAAGAAAGGAAACAACTCAGTGGGAAAAGATCAGCTTAAAGAAAAAGAAAAGAAAAAAAAGGAAGAGGAAATGATAGTTAAAGACAGCCCTTTCAGTGTTTCTTCTTTGACAAAGCACAGGTGCGTGTCAGGTTGTTTCTAACCAGCCCTTGCTTCCCTCCAGCCATGACTAAACTGGATTTCCACAGTGTACACAATGTTCTGAGGCTCCAGGGTTGAGCCAGCTAATACCTTCAGTCATGCTGAACATACCATCCTTCTGCAGAGAGCAACTGGTCCCCGAGCTCCCTGGGACGAACGTGAATCTCTCTTCAGAAGGCTGCAAATTTCCCCTCTCTGATGCCTGAAGGTCCCTGACTCCCAGCCAGGGGGGACCGATCATCTGTGGGCTGTTTCAGACTCAGCATTCACAGGTGGAACCAGGTTTTCAACAGTGCCAAGGTGTGATTTAAGCTCATTTAGAGTGGTTCGTGCAGCCCTGAGGAAGTGCCTAGAAAATGTGATCCATCACTTTGTGTGTAAGGACTGCATTCAGACACCCTTGGCTTTCTGTGTTTCCAGCTCTGCCATGGATCACACTGCAGAATCACAGCTCACCTCCAGCCACCCCTGAGCTTCTGCCTCCTAACAGCTACTGCAGCTCTCAGCATGCCTAATAAAAATGCTCTTTAAAACTTCTGTTCCTTTAATCAGCATGGAGTTGAAATAAAAATATAAAAAACCCTCAAACAGTAATAAAATCAAACCTAACCTTTGCAGTATGGGAGACTGTGAGATTTTCATCATGCTTTAAATAACTTTAAATTATTCAAAAGCAATCTATATTTCCTATTGATAATCTCATGTTAATTTAATAACCTGTGGGGCTGTAATTTTCATTAATTGACTTACACTCTGACCACATCTTAATAGACTTGACAATTTTTTCTCCTATTACACTCTCACAACCTATTATCAAGCAAGGGGTGCCAAGTTCACCCCTTCCAGTAACACCACGATTCAGCCCACTTAAGACAAAGCTTTCATCTTTGTCCTATCTTTGTCAGCTTCTCTGTCCCCTCTGCTGCTGGGACAGGCCAGCAGCCCTCTTTATCACTGCCTCAGAAGCACTTCTCCCCACACAAGACAGAGTTTCCTAAGCTGGCTGGAGCTTGAACCACTCCTGAACCACCACTGTGAGAGAGGCTGGGAGGGTGGTGAGAGCCCCAGGGAGCTCAGGAGTTTGGCTCAGGTTAATTCCATAAGGATAACACTCACTCAGGGCTCTGAGCAACACAAACTCTCAGGAAAGATTCTTCTCCCCTTGTAGTGCTGTCTCATTGATCTGCAAAGTGAAATTGTGTCAGTCACAGTAGAGACTCAGCTCTGCATGTAGTTAAAAAGTGAATAAACAAGGCACTGTAGAGGATTGAAAGCCAAGCTCTCCCTATGCAGAGCTGAGAGTGCTTTGTGGAAACAGGTGTCACAGCTCCTCTGCAAGCACTCCACAGAGCTTGGATTATGGCAGCTGAATAACAGTGTAATAGGATGGTTTCTTCTGAAGCACACATTCCCAGGCTGGTGCATCACACAGACCCCTTGGTGCCTCAGGGCTCCACATCCCCATCCAGGACTGACACACTGGGAGCAGCAGAAACCTGGGTCAATGGTGCCATTACCTGCAACGGGGCTTTTTGTTAACATATATATTTTCTGCTTCTCTTAGTGGTCACCTGACAATGATAAACACAGGAATGTTTGGGACAAGCCACCTCCACAGTGCTGGTTCTGTCACAGCACGTTCCCCAGAGCAGCACCAAGCTGTTAAGATAACTGGACTGATGGGTTGTTTCTTCCAAACCTCCCACAGTCTGGAGGAGTTCTCTCCACCAGCCCTGCTCATTCCTCTCTGTCTTTCCTTTCATCTTCTTTCAATTTTCCTTCTTCACTCTAATGAGCCTTCACACCAAGATCTCCTTTTATCTCCTGAGTAAAACATTAAAACAAAAAGACAACTACAGAAAAATCAGGGCAGTAACCAGGGGGCAATGAATTGTCACACTGGTCACTTCTGTTTTTCGTTCAGTAAAAAAATTGTTATCTTTTTTATCACTGCCCGAAAGGAGACCCTGATTTCATCTTCCACTCTTACACTTTCAGGATTACACAGAAATATATTGTGAATCTATTCATTTCAGAGGCAGAATCCATCTTTACTATGACTAACAGTTTAGTTGTGGAATTTCTCCTCAAACAATACCTGTTGGATCTGAATTCCTCTTAACCATGACAATGTGGCCCAAACAGTGTGAGGTTCATTTCTAACAATCACTGTTAGAGCTTCACACACACTCCAGATCCAGGCTGATGGGGCAGAGCCTGAGAGCCTTTGCAGTGACAGCCTTGCCCTTTGCTGCTTTGAGCTCAAGCTTTCATTTCAGCTTCATGCTACTGTTCTGTTTGTCATCATTCTTTACAGTGACTCCCTCCCTGAGGAAACTGTGATTTCTTTTGCTATTACATTTAAAATTTAACTACAGCGATTATTTCTTGCAATGGTGAGATTTTTTTCAGCCTTCCCACTCAGCATGTTTGTGGCTGGTGAGAAAATAAATTACCAATATAAATATAAATGCTCACATTTAGCTGAAACCTCCCATGCAAGCTACATTCTCATGACTGCTCAACTCCCTAATGGGAGCACTTGTTATTTACAATGGAACATTTCATAGCATGAAGGCAATAAGCCCTACTTTTTGTGATTCCTTAGATATGTCAAATTGCTTATTGCCTCCCAAATAACTGCAGAAGTGATGTTTATTCTGCTTTCACTTATTCAGAAAGGCCTTGAAATTCTAAACAACAAAATGTGCTAGCATTTTAAATCTGTAATACTTTATTACGTTCAGTTTGATTTCTAGTTTAATTGGTGGGGTTTTTTTCCATTTGATACCTCTGTTTTTCTCAAACTTTGTTTCTTTTCCCTGTGCCTGCCCTCTCCTTGCAAGAGATGGGCTGTGCTCAGTTTGACAGTGTCACCTCCCCTGCCCCCAAAAGCTGGGGATCAAGAGAGCTCAGTGATGAAGTGCAGCACAAAGAACTCGAACCGAACCCAGCTCACAAAGCAGCGGGGGCAATAACACCGCAGAAAAGCAAATAGATGCTGTAGTTTACCAGGAACTGCTCAAAGCAGAACTGCCCCAGCATTAACAAACAGTTCAGTGCCCTATGGGAGAGGGGGAGAAGCCGCGGTGGGCAGGTTCACGCTGCATTTAGGACACCGCTCTTTGAGAGCGGCGGAGCTCGGGGAGAAGCGGGCGAGCGCAGGAGGAACAAAAACTTCCCCCGGCTCCGTTCGTGGTTCAAGGGAAAAAATCGGGACGGGCCCGGCACTGTGCGCTGCAGAGCCACCGGAGCCCAGCAGGGGGCAGCGCGGCACCGGCCCGGCTGCGGCCCGGGGCGCGCGGAGCACCGGGAGAGGGGAATGATACCGGGAGAGGGGAATGATACCGGGAGAGGGGAATTATACCGGGAAACGGGAGTTATACCGGGAGAGGGGAATTATACCGGGAAACGGGAGTTACACCGGGAAACGGGAGTTACACCGGGAGAGGGGAATTATACCGGGAGAGGGGAATTATACCGGGAAACGGGAGAGTTATACCGGGAAACGGGAGTTACACCGGGAGAGGGGAGTTATACCGGGAGAGGGGAATGATACCGGGAGAGGGGAATGATACCGGGAGAGGGGAATTATACCGGGAGAGGGGAATTATACCGGGAAACGGGAGTTATACCGGGAGAGGGGAATTATACCGGGAGAGGGGAATTATACCGGGAGACGGGAGTTACACCGGGAGAGGGGAATTATACCGGGAGAGGGGAATTATACCGGGAAACGGGAATTATACCGGGAGAGGGGAATTATACCGGGAGAGGGGAATTATACCGGGAGAGGGGAATTATACCGGGAAACGGGAGTTATACCGGGAGAGGGGAATTATACCGGGAAACGGGAGTTACACCGGGAGGAGGGAATGATACCGGGAGAGGGGAATTATACCGGGAGAGGGGAATTATACCGGGAGAGGGGAGTTACACCGGGAGAGGGGAATTATACCGGGAGAGGGGAATTATACCGGGAGAGGGGAATTATACCGGGAGAGGGGAATTATACCGGGAGAGGGGAGTTACACCGGGAGAGGGGAATTATACCGGGAGAGGGGAATGATACCGGGAAACGGGAGTTATGCCGGGAGAGGGGAATTATACCGGGAGAGGAATATACGGGAAAGGAGTTATACCGGGAGAAGGGAGTTACACCGGGAGAGGGGAGTTATATCGGAAGAGGGGAATTATACCGGGAGAGGGGAATTATACGGGGAAATGGGAGTTATACCGGAGAGGGGAGTTATACCAGGAGAGGGGAGTTACACCGGGAAACGGGAGTTACACCGGGAAACGGGCGTTACACCGAGAGACGGGAGTTATACCGGGAAACTGGGGTTACACTGGGAAATGTGGGTTACATTGGGAAACAGGCCTCACACAGGGAAACACGTGGTGCCGCTTGGCTGCAACTGGAAAGGAAAGTAACCATGGAGAGCAGGAGGAGGAGGACTTGATTCAGGCATTTCTGTGTGTCACCTCTAAAAAGGAAAAGTATTCCAAAGTTACCTGCACCTGGGGCTGGGTAAGGCTCCTCCCGAACAAGTTGAGTGGAAGCAGGATGTGGGGAACTGCTCAGATAGGGAATGGCTCAATGGACCAGGCATGTGCCATCCCAATGGAACTGACCCAACAAGGAATGGCACAAGGGACCTGGACATGTGCCACCCCTCTGCTCTGCTCAAAAAGTAAATATCTACCAACACACCTAATCTTCTATTTGCTGAGCTCAACTTGGTGACAACACAGAAATCTTTTTTGTTGTTGTTGTTTTCAATAATGTATTGTTTGAGCTCAAATCTGACCTTTGATTTGCTTGGTAACAGATTCAAGACTTACTTTCCAAATGTTCCCAATGGGATCATGAGGCTTGTTTGGCACATGCTCATATCAGGACTCCTTGTGTAGTAATTTACTCATGGGCCCATTTACCTCGTCTTCACTGGCGACGTCTGCTGATTATTGTCCCATAGTCTGAAATATTTTTGTTATCTGCAAGACAAAACAGAAGAGCTCAAAGCAGTGCAAGGCACTCTGAGAAACAGACAGTACACACATTTCAGTAGGGCAAACAACTTGTATTAGATAACTAAATCCAAAATAATTTAGGATTATCCCAGACAAGAGACAAGCTGAAAGTGAGCAGTGAATTCTCCCACTGCTGCTTCATCATGCCCAGATGATATTCTGAAGCTTTCCAAACCCCAATGTTTTCCCAAGCTTTGCCAAAGGCTGGTAAGGGTTTGTGGAGGCACTTTCACCTTTGTAATTTAGTAAAAGACTTATGTAAATGCAAGCACTCCCCCACTCAGTTCTTAGTGCAATTTAGTGCATTTACCTGCTGTTGAATGGGTTCCTGACTCCAGATCTAAGAGCCTGGGATATGATGTAGAGAGGGCATCTTCCAAATGCCAGTCCATACAATGGATCTGTGGCTCATGATAAATAAAAAACTTCACAGGCATTCATTGCAATATGAATGTGCAAGATCCAGTGCAGAGTTCAATTCAGGGTTTTCTTTATTAAAATACCTTTTCACATTTCTTATACTAATGCATTTGCATGGACACTCATGGGATGCTGAAAGAACATTTGTCAACAGAAGAGAGCTATGAAGTCAGTCAGTTGTGACAGGCTCATGATACAAACATTTGCACAGGGAACAATAAATTAGAGACTCCAGTAGCTGGAGCTTGAAATTTTAAACATTTAGAATGGAGGATATAAGCCCCTTTTGTTTCTTGCTGGTTTTGCACCTTTGATGCAATGTTTAAAGCAGTAATTATATATGTATATAAACACCCACGGCCTCTTTTTCACTATTTTCTAATTAAAATGAGAACCTTCTTACCTGTGGCCCAGATGTTGCAGTAATTTGCAGTAAGAAAAAGAGAGCAACTGCAATGTCAAAGGCCAGCTGGTTAAGGGGCTGGAGACATTTTTTCTCTTTTGTCTTGTTTTTTTTTTTAACTAATGCAGCCGAGATAAACATGGGCTGCAGGATTAGACCTATGTCCAAACTAGATCCATATTAGTGGTTTATCATACCACAGAGAAAAAGGAGAGGTATGGAATTCCATACTGGGAAAACTGGCACAAGTACCACTTCAGATCTCTCCTAAAATCAAAGGAATAGGATTGTACACAACAGCATTTTCAGGCACAAACTCACTGACCTGGGTGTATTTTATCCATTCAATGAAGACTTACCATAGAATCATCAAAAATAACTGTGATAGACAATGATTTTTTGAAGAACCACCACATCAAATTTACCAACAAGCATCAGAACTTTTACAGAGGAAAAGCAATTTAGCGAAGAATAAAAACTGTTTGTAGCTCTGATAGAAGCACTTGGTAAAGTCTGAATCTCTGAACAGTTATTCAAGTTTTTGGGGAGCCCAGAGCTCACTCTTCCCTGCAGTGTCACATCCCTGTGGGTTATAACTGAGCTGGCTCCAAGCCTGGTAGCAGTCCAGCTGCTGCAGCACAGGGAGCTCAGCACAAGCTGCAAGATCCTGTCAAGGTACAGCCATGCCTGGCCAGGCTGTGCTGAGCTCTCTTCTGCCCCAGTGGTGGCACTGATAACCAACTTAGCGACTTTAAAGCAAGCTTAGATATTTCTATGTTCTACTGGTATCACAGTAGTTGCTGCATTGTAGAAATGTACTTCCTCAGCTGTAGCTCCTCCTTTGTTTCCTTAGAGCATGATGAATTGGAGGCAAAAAATCACAAAATTGCATTAGCAGGAGAAATTACAGATGAGAACTTGGGTCAGTGGTTTCTAGAACCACTTTCCTATGAGAATTTTTATTCAAAATTTTTTTCTATTAAATGCTTTAGGAACATCTCTATTGTTCTTCCTAAGGAAATAAACTTTGAAAAGACAAGTCTGGCAAACTCATAAATAATTGCTGCAAAGACTTTGAAACACTTGCAACACTTTCCATCTTGGCTTGGTTTTTTTCTCCCAGCTGATCTTTGAGGTGGCTGTTCTAGGTAGCATCAGGATGCCCATATATTCTCTGCTGGCAAAAAGAGCAAAAGAGAAAAAACAAGGTGTGAGTATAACTGTACCCCTACCCTCTGTCCTGTAACATATCCCTTAGAACCCTCCACAGTGAGCTAATAAACACTCACTGTTCTCTGGGGAATTGTTGCATTATTTTCATCAGAGAGAAAAAGAAACATGACAGTGGAAGATTTAGAAACAATTGGAACAATTACAAGCTAGACCCCAAACTGTTAATCACCAACATCTCTAAGTGGATGCTTATTGATAGAAGTTGGATTTTTAAGTGAACTGCTGGCACTTAACACACCTGGAAGTCAGATCCCTTATTTACTAGGAGATGTTCAGCTGCCACAGTCAGACCCCAGCAACAGTCCCAGGAGAATGAAAACCTTTCCTTAAGGACTGGTATCTCACAGGGAGCAATGCAGCATCCAACTTCTGGACACAGTGTTCCTGCAAGCACCGTGCCAGGGCTTATCTCCAGCACACAGCAGGGGCAGAATCCTGGCACTGACAAGCACAGAGGGCAGACAGAGCAGTGCTCTACACCAGCCAATGGGAATGGGCACAGAGAGAGCCCAAACTTCATTGTTTTCACATTAAATGACAGAAATAATTCTCTCCACTGGGGATTCACAACTGTCAAGTCTTTCCTGACACTGGCTGCCAAAGTAAGTCTGCCTCCAGCAAATTTCTGCTCAGGGTACGTGGTGGCCTCTAACCTAACAGTGCAGTCTGTCAGCACCGAGGCGCCTTTATTCCTTTTGTGGACTTACCCCCAAAGGATTTGCCCATGAGTCAGAGGAATTCCTGGTTTATAATTCAGTGTTTATTTCAGAGTATCACCTTGTTTTTCATATCCTGACTGCCTGAAATCATCCCCCCCTCAATTTTAACTGGACACTTCCTTCATCTTCCTTTCCTGTCTGAAACCATTGTGCCATGTTACTGTGCACTGCTAAACACAGGCCAGGTCCCCCTTTGGAGCTGGCAATGTGCATTCCTCTAACACTGAGAAAATACTTTTGGCATCACCTGAGTAAGAGGATAAAGTAGCTGAATAACACCTAGAAATTCCTCCAAAGAGATGTAAATTGTACAGGTTTCTGTCTCAGAGGGCACATGCTGAGTTTGGACAAATAGGCTGAAAGTACACAATGTCCTCGTGGACTGCCAGTCCTTCTGAACCCCTAGGACAGAACCAAACAAATACACAAACACATCTACGAGGTAGCAGGAGAGGAGGAGATATGAAGTCAGAACACACTGCTGAGGTAAATTTGACACAATACCAATTAGTGTTTGGCGAAGTGGCTATCTCATTGTCAAGATATTTCCTTCAATATGTTTTCAGAAACTGGGACCATTAAATAACTTAGAAAGATTGCCAGCTCTGATTTCAGGAAGGAAACCTCCTCCCAGTTCCTCTCTAAGTAATTCATTTCTTTTGCAAATACTTCCTATGGATTGCACTTAAGATACAAATTTCTGAAACAGAGGAGATGGAGGGAAGCAACCCCTGACATAAAACTTCAGGTTCCTTTCTAAATGCCCTAAAAATCCAAGACATTCAGGTTCAAGGTACTCTGGACTGCAAATCAGTCACAACCTGTACTGCAGCTGAGCCTTTATATAGTCTGAGTAATTCAAACTTTGACTGGGTTTTTTCCTAATGCATCACCTTTCTTGACATAATACAAACACTTTCAGTGCACCTGTGTCAGTATACAGTGTTTACTTAAAGCTTGAACTCAAATTTGTGATGGTCTCCCAGTGAAGAAGAAGCAAAGTTCCTAAATTTCCCTGCTGGATTACATTTATTCTGACAGAAACTATGTAGGGGCAAATGCACAAAAGCAGGACTAGCAACCATTAAAATGATTTGCTACATCTTTCTTCTCCACAGTGCAGTTTTCTGTTCTGCCTGTGACATCTGGAAGAATGTGCAGAACTGAATATTAACAAACTTTATCTGAGCAGTGGAACGTGCATTATGGGAATTTAGGGAGGTAAAAGGACTTCGGGGTCTGATCATAACCTCCCTGAAAACAGCTCTTAGCAAAATACTCTTCTCTGCTGTGGCCCTTTGTCTCACACTTCTGGAACATCTATTACTTCCTAAACAGTGTCAAATCCTGTAAGTTTTTTGACAGGCCACTGCAGCTAAGTGATCCACCTGGCATTCCCTGTGCCCCAGATGCCAAGTGACCAGCCCGGCTTCCACTCACCAACAAGGGAGCAGCGGATCAAACACAACTTCACCCCTGAGCCAAACACTTCATTTGCCTATCAAGAAGCAGAACAGCTGGGGAGGAAGTTTAAGCCACTTGATCACTTTGTAAGGAGCATTTTCCTTTTCATGAGTAGGATCAACAACTCCTCATTTTGACCAAACCTCTGAGACACATCACAGTTAATCATGTGTAAAAATGAGGTACCGAAAAAAAACCACTTGCAAGAAAATTATGATAAAAAGCACCTTAGTAGCTACCTGCCTCTTCTGTGTTCATCTGTGTGGCCTGTAAAGTGTTGAGAGGCAAATAGAGGGAATGGAAAATCTCTGCAGAAATTCATCTATCCAGTCCAATTTTAGGTCACTTATTTGGAGAGGGAGGTGTTGCTTTTGTCACAGGCTTTATTGGGAATAGAAGTGGGAGTTTAAGAAGTAGAAGACAAGGCTCTGTTCTTTTGCTATGTCCTTTAAAGCACAAATAATTTAAAAAAAAGGAATAGTTATTATGTTAATACATGAACAGTATACCTAAGGAGGGGACAATGTCTCAGACATGAACTGAATAAGGCAGCTTCTAGGAAAACTCAAGCAAGATGTACAAGTGTTATAGAACTGACGTTGCTCTGGGGTGTTTCTGAAAATGAGATTAGTTTTACAGAATAACTACTTTTATTACCCTTCTACTGCTAACACGAGAGTACTAAAAAGAAGCACAAAGAAAACTATGCCTTCAGCTGACACTTTTCTTCCTTGAATCTGACATGTACTTCATAGATTGTCTGGTTTAACAAGCTTTAATAGCCCAATTAATTATGAAAGTGATTCGCACAGGGTGGTCAGTTTATTTTCACTGACTTTTTATTGTACTTCCATGGAGAGATATTCTGGCCACAGGAAAACAAAAGAAATTCTTCATGTCCATTGGAAATTATGTAGGTTGTGAGAAAAGAAGACAAAACCACCTCCCTGAGCTTACACCTCACGTCTGTCACAGCCACCCTTGACCATTTTTTCTTTTGTGTTGGACAGGGACAAACTTAACTTTCTTCTGCATGACTCTCCAAGGAATGCCTGGTATAACCCAGGGGAGGGTTCAGCTCAACATATTTTTAGAAAACTGAGAGCAAAAAATAAAAACAAACCTTTAAACTAAGAGAGACAATGACTCTATAAACCCTCCTGGCCTGTGTTAATATGAGTCTGTTTATTGTAATACAATCTGTGACCTTCAGTGCACTGCCAGTGTCTGTAAATAATACAATGGGCTGCCTGTGTATCCCACGGGGATGGGAGTGCTGATGGAGCCTTTCAAAACTCAAATGGATGCCATAAGCTGACGTAGACTGTGCTATTGTGATTCTTATTTATGAATCTCTCCTTTTTTTCTTTTTGAGTACAAGTTCCAAAGTCACAAAGTGGGTGGCAGAAAACCAACCGTCCGCTTAGTCTGAGTTGGATTTGAACGCGTGTCAAACATCCATAAAAGTACTGAAATGTGAGTTCCCTGCCTCTCAGATCTCCTGAGAGCAGAGTAACAGCTCATTGAACATATTTCTTCTATTTAAAAAATTCCATATTTTGTCACTGGCTTCTTAGCACTGTGAAGCTGTTCACCACCTACAGAACCTTCACAAAACTCCACACTTTTAGCTGAGATCCTCCATATATGGATGGTACTATTCCCACTTCTTGGTCAGAACAGCAAAGCTGTGACCCAGCTTTGACCCAGCTTTGTACTCTGCAATAAAAAATGTTTGCCTTCAAAATTTCTTACAAGGTCTCAGTTTACTGCCAGCCCTTGGAGTCATCCCACCTGCTCTACCAGTGGATGAAAACAAAGCCAGGAGGAAACAGCCACAGACAGTGAACAGAAGGGACTTCTGCAAGCTGGGCTGAGATCACCATCCCTGCTTGGTTCAGCTGCTCACACCTTAGGAAGGAGCTCACCTCTCGGGCACTGCAGTCACAGGATGTGTGTGTGAACAGGCACATCCCAATTCACTGGCACTGCACAGCCTGGTCTGACAGATGGGGCTGGAACAGCAGGGATGTCCCCAGGGAGGCACTCACCAGGTGAGCAGCTCTCATGTGCAAATCTCCTGTGCCTCTGCAGCCCTCCCTCCCTGTGCCATCCTGACAGCATTTGTGGCACAGACCCAAAGCTGTGCAGGGCCTCAACACAAACTCCTGGGAGATCATCACCTGTGCACCAGCACCACCAAACTCCAGCCCCTCCCACTGACTCTAAAACTGACCATTCTATAAACAGAGGATTGAAAGCCTGATTCATAAAAATATATAAAGGGATTGCCCCATATCAGTCCTGCAAAGGTTCCAAGCAACAAATAAACCACACCAACACCTGAACACCATCTCACCAGATGCACAATCATCTCAACTCAAGTCACTATATTTGACTGCTTGTATAAAATGTATACTTACAGAATGCCTGCTTTCCATAGAATCTGCAAAATAAAATACAATGTATAAATTATGAAATGGCACCTTGCAGAGTGACCAGTTTTATGTTCCAGAAAATACAGGTGTAGGTACTTCAACCTTTTTGTTCACTTTGCAAAGATGTAAAATTCCTACTTACATCTAAGGTTAAAGCTCTGGGCTTTCAGGAGTATCCAAGTTCTAGTTTAATCCAAGTACAGGGGTGAGACTGGACATTTCAAAGCCCACAAACAGGACCTGTTTGGCAGCTTTCCTGATCATGTGCTAGAGCAGAAGTCTCTGCTGAGGGCACAATCTGTTACTGGACAAGAGAGTCTTCCTTTTAAAGGCAAGTTCTCATCAGCATTTTACTTCCTAATCCAATTCCTTGCCAGGAAAATAATGTATTGCAGAAATCCAGAAGAGAATATCATTTTCAGGGTAAAAATAACATCTTGCAAGGACACCTGACATTTTATTAATAATAAGTTGCTTGTTCCCAATGAAAAATCTGAGGGCCAGCAAGCTCTTTTCTTTTAGGGTCACTGAACTTTAAGACTGGATCATAGGCTTCTTTCAAAAAAAGTGGATTTAGTGGATTTATTCAGAAATTTCACAGAACACATTCAAATACTAAAACATAAATATTTATTTCCCCTCTCAAAGTAATTCCAGTTTTAGGAAAGGCCTTCAAGTCTTGTTAAAAGTGCTCATCTGTATGTTCTGTTGAGATATTTCACATGTAACAAAAGTAAGTACTGAATCCTGAAATTTTCTTGGAAAGTGTATCAGATCCAATGGAGAGAGGCTATGTGAAGAAAAATCATCTGATGTTCAAAACAAAGGGGTTGGACTGGGCCTCTGGGTTTACCTTCACAGTATTTTTTTATATAAATAGGGGTTAGTTTCTGAATCATGTTTTTTCTAATTATATATTTTTTAAATAGCAAATTTAAAAATCAGTCTTCCATAGGCAGAATGTTTTTGTAAATTTTGAAAAGTTCCCTGAAATTACTAAAGGAAGGATATTATGCAGAGTACTACTACCATTATTAGACCCTAATAAAAACCCTTTTTAGAAACTCCCTTGTCAGCCAGCAGTTACAAGGAAACTGAACACAGGTGAAGGTCTCTGGCACGGTACATTTGGAGTTTTCTACCCAGAACTTTTAGCCTAAGCAAAGGATCAAAATCTGAGGTGACTCCAGCACCTCACAGCAGTGTGTGAACTCGATTTCAGTATAAAATTGATCTCAGTGTTTGGCAAGATTGATCCACATATGTTTAGACATTAGTAAACAAAATAAGAAGCTACATGGAACACACGCAAAGGCATTTTTGCCTCCTGAAAGCCAAGAGAATTGAACAAAACCACTGCTGACCCAGTGCTACATCAAAGCTTGGCTTTAAGTGGACAAAACCATACATAAGGTTTATGAAGTGAGGCATTAACAAGCTGTCGTTTAGTCTCTGTCACAATGTATTGTTCTCACAGGAAGGAGGAAATGAGAAATTTTGTGTAAATTCCAGACTTCAAACAAGGGGATGTTGGCTCCCCAGAGCTTGGTGGTCACAGTGACAGCGATCCTGTCACCTGTCACCCACATCCAGGCTCTCTGCTGAGGGTCACAACTCTGCCAGGAAATGTCACTCTGTGCCTGGGCAAGGGCTGCTGGAAGCCTGGGTGATTCCTCCCAGGTACCACTCAGGGCAGCCAATGGTAGCCAATAAAAAAGGCACTAGGATACAGTGCTTTTGCTGACTCTTTGTTGTCCCTGACAATCAGCCTTCTGATTTGTTTTGGTATAATGCAGTCAGTTCTCATGAATTGTAAGATAAACAAGGATCATGTTTGCATTCCTTTGTGAAAAGATATCACCTGATAGACTTCTCAAGTGACCAGTGGAGATGGAGAGGTGGTAACCTCTCTGTCCAATCTCTGGTCACTGTCCAGAAACTTATAGATACGAGGTCAACAGTAAACTGGGGAGTTCTTTTGTTCTTCTCTGCCCGAACACCTGTTGTGGGTGTTACTGTGTTCCCTCTGTGTGCCACAGTGACAATTCTTTACTATGTCAATCTTTTCACATTTTTTAAATTTAATTTTTGTTTAAAAAAAAGAAGAAAAAAAGAGGTGGTTTTACTTTTTTACTAGTAGAACTGAGAGATTTTTCATAACGCCTGGCTTTCCCTTAGTGCCAAAAATGGGGAATTGAGAAATGCTGGATTCTAGACAGACAGAAAAATTGGCCAAGCTTCTGTAGAAGCTCCATGTTTTGTGAAAGGAGTCAGAGCTGAAGGTCTGATACTAGTGATTTCTAAAATATTCACAAGTCTAAAAAAGGTAGGTGATTTTAGGGACTTCTGATGGATCTAAACTCTTGCTATTGCTTCCAGTTGATGGGATTTAAAACTCAAAGAACACATTTTTACAAAGGAGTACATATAGCAGGAATTTCAGACACTGTCACCCCCACCTGGCTCCACCATTTCTTGATGCTAGAGGTTATGAAGAGGAGAATTTGTGCCAAAACAGCTGCAATTGTCAATCCACCTCCAGCCCTGGTGAAAGCCAAGAAGTCAGACTTTGAACCGAAGGTGCTGAGTTGCAGACACACAACGTTCTGCCAAGGCCTTGACTGAAGCAGTAGCTTCCATCAGGGAATCTTGGCAGGCAGCTTGGGAACAGCTCTGACACGGGGCATGCACGTAATCCAGCTCTGCTTTGGAGGTTCAAGCAAGGTCAGAAGCTCCCTGCATATTTGTGCCTTACTGAAACCATTTGGCTTTGCCTGATTTTTGGCTGAAGCTATTGTTAGCATTTGGCTCCAGAATCAATGTCTCACAGATCCAGGCCTTAGTCTACAATATGTCTAGAAACCTAAAGATCCAAAGAGTTTTTAGATTGGAGACAGGACAAGTTATTTGCATGGGTTTGGACTGCCTGCAACTGTCATGTGCTCCTAATACAATAATACACAATGAATCCCCAGACTCTGTGAGTTCTTTTTATGCTGGAAAAGGATTCAGTGGGAAATTCTGGCTAAGATGAAGGTGTTAAGCCTGAGGCTCAGCAGCAGGAAAGTATTTGAGCAGATTTCCTGATTGCTAGAGCTGATTTCAAATAGATTTGTTCCAAACCTCTGAATGCAATGGGGATTTCTCATGCCTCTTTCCACTGGGATATATTTATTTTTCCATAGTACATTGTTGGTTGCTGTAGGACTCTTAGAATTTCCTGTCTCACTGCTGCAATTGCTTCCAAGTACCAATTCATTTTTCCAGACTTAGCAGTATAAAGGCTGTATTTTGTTTGCTGGATTTCCACTTTCCTAATAAGAAATTTGGAATTGTTATCTTGCAATAAGCCACAATGAGCTCAGTTCTGTGCACGTAAGATCTGTGCAAAGCCTATCACTGGCTTCTGTGAGCTTTGGGTCTGACACACAGCAGACAGAGTTCACTGAAGAAGCAAGAATGTAGCAATAACATCATCTGCCACAGGAAGTGGCCTGGAAAAACGTGAGGAAATCTGTGAGCTGGAGTTGGCTCTAATCCTTCTCAGCAACACGAACAGGACTGTGCTACCCAAGAGCTGGGATCAATGCTGAGGGCTGGAGCTGAGATAAAGAACCAGCATGGAGATGCCTGGGCTTCCTGCCCCTACTGCCTCTTGGGAAGATGAAAGGTGTGATGGAAATAAATCATGCCAGAAAGAGCCTCCACCCAGGCAGCTGGACTCGTGTGTGACACATCCTGACCCTCCCTCAGGAAGGGCTGCCAGCCTGGGCTGCTGGACTCCAGCACAGGCAAGGGAGGCAGCAGGGCCACAGCCATTTTATCATTCCTGCCAGTCTGCTGATTTAAACAATTGCCTGTTTTGCTTAAGTTTTGGACTATATCACTTCTTTCTGAACAAAAAGCAGCGACTTTAGGACTGGGCTGGATATTCCTGACTCACAATATGCTTTGGTCTTTTCACAGAGCAACCAGAGAAAGCAGGATTTTAAGGAAAACAGTTCATCCTGGTGAGCCTGAAGAACTTTTACACAAAGGTGTTACTGACCTGAATGGCACTAACTGTGACCATTCCTCAAACTGCCATTTGGATGTAAGATCTGATTTAAAGCTGAGGCTTGAAGGTTTTGGTATTTTATGTAAAATACTAAAGTAACAGCCCATTGCCCTAGAAAAGGCTTTAAAACAATACCCAGGTGAACATCCTGAACACTAAATATGTTTCTAAATTAAACTAATCTTTCAATAACAATGCAAGGATAACTTCTTATCTTGCAGTTGCTTGCAGAGACAAAGTGAGCAGCATCCTCCTTAAACTCTCATTACAGCAGAGGAAATCCAGCATCCAGCCAACAAGAGACTGACATTATTTGACTTTCAATGAAAACACACCTGACTAGAATGGAATTTCACAAATTACTGCTTTTCCCACTGCAAATGAGTTAACTGTAGTTAACCACATGCAGGTCTTCTGGGATTTGAAATGTGCATTTGGCAGTTTGTTTCTGTCCATCTCTACTGTAAAACCACCTCCTGAGTCCTGGCACTCAGAATGAAGAAAACAGCAGAGCAGGGAGGATGAGGTGCCTGATCCACAATGTGGTGGAGGCACTCAAATGGCTGAAGCAGTAGATAGAACATAGCCAGCACCAGGAAAATAAAAAGAAAAGGAATAATGACAGATGCTCAGCACATTGCCAATGGCCTGGGACTTGGGAAAGCTCAGAGCATTATTGGCACTACGGATTCATGGTGCAGATTTTGGATAAGAACAAGCAACAGCTATAGAACTCAAAATAAAGGAGTTGTCACTGTGATGGCATCTGCCTCACTGGGATAGCAGTGAGAGTTGTCAGAAAAATGAAGAGGAAAAATGTTTTAGCTCAGTCACAAAGAATTGCATCAGACATAACAACTTCGGACTGTCCTTCAGCTTCCTCTCTAGTGTACACAATTTCTGGAATGCACTGACAACCCTTCATAAGACAAAATTGCTTATGAAACATTTAATTCTAATTAAACCACAATAGTTACCTACAAACAAATAATAATAAAATGTTACACAGGTCTTAGGGGTTAAATCTGTCAAACTGTGTAGCTGACACCAATTCCTAAACTCATGATTTCCCCAAGGACACGTTTGTGAATCATTGCCTTCCTGAAGCAGGTTGTACTCCTGGGCTTTTGCTCAAAAATACCAAAGAATAGAATGGTAAATCAACCTCTGCACCCACTAGACATGTTCAACATCTGTCACAATTGGCATCGTTTAATATGCTTATATTAATATATATTAAAGTAGACAGAATATTTCATAGGGATCCTCCACTGTATTTACACTTTGCCACCTCACAGTCACACAGCCTATCAAAAATCCAAGGTAGTGTTACATTAGCTGTAACATAGCACTGCATTGCTGGGTGATGCACTGCTTATCTAATTGAAACACTTTTCCTGTGTATCAGTCAGGAAAAACAAGATGTGATTGAAACAATAAACTGGTACTGTGTTTCCAAGAATAACTGAAACTCTAGAATGTTATGCATAAAAGAGCAGGTGGACTGCAAGATTAAGGGGTGTTTGCAGATCCTCTGGCTATTTCAGCTCAGTCTTTTAATCATATCCCATTTTACTGCAGTTCCCACCTTATGGAATTACAGCCTTTTAAGTGCACTCTGAATTTCAGCTCTGCTGTACCAACCTGGAGTTTGCATCCCTCTGGTACATGACACGTTGTGCTGTGCCAAACCAGAGCAGGTGAGTGGTGTGAGAGTCACCCTCACACCTGGGCACAGCAGGTGAGGGCTATACAGCAGCTTCTGCAGCTTTTTATAGGTCCAGTTCACACTCACTGGAGAACATTTCAGAACATTTGTGGCCTTGGGGCTCAGCCCTAAAATAAACTGTGTTTTTTCTCTTGGTGGTCCTGCATGAAGTGCCTGGCCACACTCTTTAGTGTGAAAGATATTCTGATTTTCACTGCAAGGCTGTGAAAAATGAGTACAACAACAGGTACAGCACCAAGGATTCCAAAATTCCTTTCACTGTTGTCACTCTCTAAATACTTTGTCTTAAACAGATGACCTAATCTTTGTTTATTCAGCTGTAAAAAGGAGATAAAAATTGCCTTGTAAGTCCTAATAAGGGAAAACCAAGTAATGTTTTCTAAAGTATGTGGAGACGCTCATATAAAAGATTCCCCAGAGACAGAATATTGTGTCAGAAATGGGAAACACCTTACAGAAAAAATAGAAAATTAAAGCACAACAATCAAAAATTAAAAATGGCACACAACAAACCCTGAATGGGGACAAAATGTGAACGGTTTACAGCCCTAATATTTACAAATCTAGACTTCCTAACCCAAAGAGAGGAGAGGAAATCCTTTCCGATTTGGACTTTGACAAACTATGATGAAATAACCTTCTTTTAACCCACTGTCTCTGAACTCATTAGTGCCAGAACATTCACAGCCAGTAATTGCCAGCAAGCTGCTACTGCCCACACACAAGTCTGTGCCAGAGGAGCTGCTGAAATGATCACAGTGCTTTAAAGGCTTTTAGGTCTCTTGTTGGAGGCTTTGTAGATATTTGCTGGATTGATACCCAAATCAAATGGAGTATTTTTTAGCATGTGACAAACATGCTCAATTAAGAGACAAATGTTTCTCTTGAGCAGTTTGAGATAACAGGACATAGAATCTGCTCCCTAGCGTGGCTCTAGATTCACATCCGGATGTATGGCACAAATATTCAGCAGATCCAGCACAAATGGGCTGATGAAGTACAAATATTAATATCATTGATTTATGAGGAACCATGAAGGTGTCATACAATCTATCAGCTCCTGTGATTTGGTAGCTGCACTTTGGTATGTTCCTACATGAGTTGTAGCTCTTCTTTTTTGCGGCACCATCTTGTAAATATTCAATCTAAATATTATCTTATAAAATATTCAGTCACAAATTTATCCCTAACCTCCACACACATGCTTCCTTAAAGTGTTTAATTTTTCACTAGCTTACTTACCATTATTAGATTTTCTGATTTCACTATAAACAGTTTCAGTCCCCTTCTGTTCAGGAGCTGGAAAACGTATTGGCACAGAATCAATTAATTTTCTTTTTTTTTCCTTTTTTTTTCTTTTATTTTGTTTTGTTTGTTTGTTTGTTTGCCTTATGAAAAGCTCCTTAAACAATCAGAAAACACTTTTTTTACGTTCAGAAGAAGCAGCTACATAAGCAGCAATGAGCCTGTGGAGTCTGTGTGTAAAAGCAAGGACAACCCTCTCCCCAAACCCAGCCTGTCAGGGTCTGAGAGAAGGATGCCTCCTCATATAAAAATATGATGATGAAAATCTGCTTCCCTTTCTAAATTTGACTTCACATTCTAATAATTTTCTTCTGAATTTGAACCAGTACTGCTGTAATTTCACAGAGACATCTACCATTTGAGACCAGCTTCTCTGGATCACTTTGAAGAGCTTCTTCAATTTGTTCTAAGGATTTAGGAATCCTAGTCCTGAGGAGTTCTATCACTTGGAAGACTAACTACAAACCCTTTTGGCAACTAGCCTGATTAAATGTTAAAGGCACAGAAAATAATTTAAATTGCTGTACTTTGTGAAATATCTCAGAAGAATATTTGCAGATTTCACACTGCACAGTTTCCACTTAGTGCTATCTGGGAAAGGTCTCCCTTTGGACAGAGCCTTGTCTAAAGGCCTGAAAATAGCAAGAATCACTTTCTCTGTGGTCAGCCTAAACTTCGGGCTAGCAGGAGATTAGAGCAATCTCCTGGATTGTAGTCTTTAGTTTAAAAATCCCTGGGCAATCAAAGTGCTCCTGAACTGTGCATTTAAAACCACTTTCTTCACTTGCTGTAAAGGTCAGTGATGGCAGGGTGCAGGAGTTTGCTGTTCATGGATCTCAAAGTGCTTCAGAAACACTCATTCATTTCAGTTAAACTGAGTCTCCTAGAATACCTCAGAATTCTACCAATATCACCTCTAATATCTGTGGACCTTCAAGAAACCAAGAAGTTAAATTTTTCTAGTAAAAGTTAAATAAAAAATTGTTGTTTCCTCTTTGCAAAAAATATTGAAAGAAATTCACATTTCTGGCTACAGAATCCTGTGTTTTAGCTATTAAAAACCCCCAATGTTTAAAGAATTCAGACATAATGATTTGCAGACTCAGAGTCAGGACTGTTACTGTTCTGCCCTAAAGAACCCAATTGTCTCTGGCACCACATTCTGATTTTCCCAAAGTTAATTATTTTTTTTTTTTAAATTCTGTTCAGCATCCTTTAAATGCTGTGGGCTAACACATCAGAATAGAGTTGCAAAACTGATATTAATTTAAACAATAGCAGCTACACTTCCCCAAGTGTCTAATCACAGATTTCAAACTTGTAGCTTTGGCATGAACTTTCTTTGCAAAATAATTTGAAGATCTCAAGTCTTATTTCAAATGCTTACAGACTACTGCTTAAATGATCAATTCAGTTTCCAATGAAGTAAGAATTAATCTTCTTGGAATTTTAATAAAAGGTAGCTCATTTTGTTTAGGACTCTTTTTTAGCAGGTTACTCCTAAGTCTACTTTTAGCAGGTTAGTCCTAAATCTACTTCTATTGACTCCGTGCAAAGATTTGGTTTGAGGCATTTCCTTAGTTTGCTTTTTTATTTTTTTATCATACCTATTTCATTATATTGTGATATAATGCCACTGCCCATGTTATTTCCTTTGTCAATCTTCCAAAAGTCATATTAGCACTGAAAAAATGTGCCAGGAGAAATAACTTAGATGATTTGACATTTTGTTCCCATTAATTTTATAATGGTGCCACCCTGCAGATAACTAACCAGATATAAAAGTAAAATAAGGAGAACATTCTTACTCAGCCATGCTTAGCAGTTTCTGCCTTGTCACTTCAGGGATATTTCCTGATCTGAGTTTAGCTCCTGCTTTTGATTTTGCTCAGATTCACAATAAAGGGCCTAAATCACCTTGCCATCTTTTTTCTCAATTACGCCTTAGAAAAGACAAGCACTATATTTTTGTCAAGCATACAAACTTGGTAAGTATTGAATTTAATAATTCCAGAAATGATCAGATAGCTCAGACATGACTTGAAAAACAGGGTAAAACAGTTTCTTCAAATGTAAGTAATTCTTTACTAATAAAGACAAGGTGTACATCTTTTACAATAATTTCAACTTGTTTTGAAGTGACATTCAATCAATCCCAATTCCCAGAAGTGACATAAAGCATAGATAATGCACCATTTACTGCAGTAGCCTTTCCCAGTACACAAAATATGATTCTCCTGCTCCTGAAAACATGAGTATTGACACTGACAACAGTGGCAGGAGGAATAAATTATTGGAAAAATAAATTAAATTGAGGTTAGGCCAGAGAGATCAAAGAAATCAGCAGTTCTTCAAAAGGCAGAAGGAATCAGACTGTGTGTAGCTGCTGGATGAGCAAAGTGTGCCCAGAGAAAAGGTGAATGTGATTTGCTTTGTCTTCATTCAGAAAATGGGAGGAATCAAAAGAAATGTAAAAGAGATTTGGAGCAAGGTGATAATCTGAAAGTTCTGTTCCCTAGGAAGGGCTGGTCATACCCACAGACAAACATGAAAGAATATTATGACTGGAAACAAAACCTTACAATAACAGCAACATTGCAGAAGTAGCAGTAGCAGTCCTGTGGCCAAATTCTCTCAGTGGATGTACAGGACTATAAAAAGGGAATATTAAGAAACTTGGCTTTGCTTCTCTTTTCCCAAGAATAAACCTCATACTGTTTTCATTGTGATAGGCAGTGCAGAGCTCAAGAAATAACTTGGTTTCATACAATTCCTTCTATTTATGCAGCATCCTCAGGATGCTCTCAGAGAGGATTACATTAAATACTTTCAGTGCAGTTTCCATTTCCATAGCCAAAGCACTCCACTGTGTCCTGGGGCAACAAAAGAAATCGATCAGGAAACTGTTCCTATCTCTGCTCAGTCTTACAGAATCTATCAGTGTTCTGTGTGCCATGCATGTAGAATGAGGCAACACTCAAACTAATCTGATCTCATTTACACACCACAGTAAACATTATTCTGTGGTTTATTGGGTTCTGTCTACATAGCATAAATACTATCTTATTACTTTGTCTGATAAAGAGGAATAGTGTTATATATCAAGAATGGATGAAAATGCTGGTTTTATAGATGTTGATCTTGAATTTAATGGGGCTTTTATTTTAAATAATGCACTATCATTTCTTAATATTCTACACCATTGTAGAATGGTGTGCACACTACCATTGTAGAATTGTACAGTGCACACTCAGAAACAGTTGGAACAATTATTAGCCCTATTCTGAAGAAGAGTACAACAACTTTGGTCCTCCAGTGAAGAATTTAGCAGAGGTGGGTAAATAGCCTGCTTAAAACACAGGGAAGGCTCTGTAATGATTGATAGCAGGAAGTGAAAACAGAAAGGACAGGAGGACTGGCTGTTCCAGCAGGGCTTGGCTGCCAAGCTTGAAGAGTGAGCACTCTTGCCCAAACATCTGTGCTACCAGCTAAACAATCATGTCTTTGGTCTCTGAAATAAGTGACTAGTCCTTCCTACCAGGAAGAAGGAAATTTATCTATTTCTTCCTCAGTCTGCATCTTATTCAGCTGAAGCAAAGAAACAAGAGCAGAGCATAAACTTTTCTTGTGGGGTTTATTCACTCTCAGCTACTTGGAGCTTTTTGCAAATTTCTGAAAGATTTAACAGTTTTCAACACAAGGCCATAATGGCATCAGAGTTCTCCAGATGACATAGAATGATTGAAGTGGGCATTTGGGTGGTTAATAAATTTCCATGGATATTTCTCCTTCAAGGTTGCAGACATGTACCTCAGCCCCATGCTCAGATGCCTGGTTACTGCAGGGAGGAGGACAAAGTTGCCTGGGCATCAATATGCTCATTTTTCTGTTTACAGTGCCACAAAATCCAGGATGGTCTCCAGGCCTCTCCATACCAAGAGACTAAATCAACACTGGTCTCCCTTCTCTATCAAAAGTGAAGTACAGCTCTGACCCTTCAACCAGTACCTTTAGAAAGGAGGAAATTCCACTGGTTACTGTTCTCTCCATTATCTTACCCTGTGGCAACCTTGAGTGGCTCTCAGTGAATTTGGTCTCTTTAACATGAATATTTCACAGCAGGTTGCCTTCTGCTTAGAGCCACAGCTCCAGCTGGGAGCCTTGCTCCACACAGACCTCCTCTGAATGGGAATTATCCCAGGGGAAGAACTGCAGCACAGGAGCCACAGCATCAGCCAGGTTTAGGAGCACTACTGGCAGGAGACTGTCAGCACACAAAGCACAGTTCCCAGGTGCCAATACCAGGCCAGTGTCAGGGAGCAGCAACAGCCCCAGAGTTATTCCCAAACACAAACCATAGAGGCTGGACAGTTTATTACCTCTGTGAGGATCAAGCGTGGAGACTTCAACTTCAGTGTAATCCACCTCAGCACTCTCAAGGTCAGGTCCTGCCCCAAAAATATCAAGAAGATGTTTCTTTGTAGGACTAAACACTTCATTTGAGCTGTGGGCCTGATCCTGCAGCCACTGAAATTAATGGACAAGTCCCAGTTGACTTTGGTAGGTGCAGGACCAGGCCCTACTGATGGCAGATGGGAGTTCCTCTGCTAAGCTGTAAGGCCAGCCCATTCCTGAGGGTTGTCCCACTCCAAAGAGCAGAGACTAACTAAAGGCAGATTTCTGAAACTGTGGGACATTCAAATTGTGCCTAAAACTGTTACTTGCAATGTACCACCTCCAAAAGTGACACAACACGAAATGGAGTAGGGAATTACCAGAGCTTCTCCCATATTCCTCTCCAGATGCTCTTCCCTTTTTTTCCCTGCCATTACTTTCTTGTTTTCTGTGGCTGCTATGGCAGGACACTTTCTATTCTCCACTTTCCTCACATTTAAAGCCATCTTTATGCCTTTCAAGGCCTCCCTCATCACCTCTCATTCTCCAAATTTCTGCTTTGCCCATTAGCCAATTTCAACACTTTTCTCCTAAGCTGCCCCCAAGCTTCCTATAAAACATTTGGAATGGAACCCATATTACTCCTCAAAATGCTCCTCTGCCACAATACCCACAGAAAGCCTGGCAATGATCAGACACCTGACTTACTAAGACCACTGGCTGACAGGTACTGGCTACCTGGGTACAACAGACACAAGAAACAGCTGTTGCTTTCTACTCTATTTTTCTTAGGGTGGGGATGGTTTTCTACCACATTTCTGTAAGAGCTGGAAGGAACTGCATCAGTCGTTCAGACTGAAATCCTGCAGAATTGATTTGGCAGATTATTTTAGTCATATTTCATAGCAGGTTATTCTTAGATTTAATTCCTAAATATTTCAAGATCCAGAGAAGTGAAGAAAGTACAGAGAAGTAAAAGAAGCAGAAATCTGAAGAAAATCTTGAATATTTGTTATCTAGAACTTAATATTTTGAGTATAAGTTGTATTTTTATACCACCCATCATTAGATGGCCTGGGATCCAGCACAGCTAATTATACTCCATAATGCAATTGATAAAAGGGTCCTATCAGTGTCATTTTGGACATGGGGAAAAAGGGATGGCCCTATCATTACTATCTCACTACCACCATTAGAAAACATAGAGACTTTCAATTATAAAATAATTTTTAAATCTATTGTTTAAGTATGGAATTACCTTTACTCTCATCTGTTGATTTCATGTGGTTTTCATTATCTTCAATGTAACCTGATCCTAAAATATGAAAGCCAAAGTTGAGCTGACAAAATATTTGTTACCAATTAAATAAATTAGTTACACAGCTGCAATTCCTACTGTCATTATCTGTATTTCTGTATAACACATTCTACTTTTAGAGATTCTCACCTAAGACATCCAGGTTGGAAGAATACGGCATTTTAAATAATCAGCCAACTAACACACAAGGGGCAAGTTTGTCTATGTCAGGTGCTCTAAACATCATGTCCACTTGTCATTGTCAAGTGCACTGAGATCCTGCAATGGAAGTATCTTGCCCAGGCAAGTTAACATTTCTATGCTGTGGCCACATCACAGGACCATGTGCCACAGCTCAAATTTCCTCTCTGAAATAATTTTCTTGCAGCTGTGTTAAAAGCAGAAAGTGATTTTCTTTTACCATGATTTCTCCATCTGTGATATTGTCAATTGATTGCTTGGGAGGAGGGTCTGAGCAGACTTATAAACCAATCTGTGTAAGACGTGCTCATAAAAACTGCACAAAGACAAAATGACAGAAGATACCTTGGACAGTGTTATTGGTATCCCTCTGTATTCCCAAAACATTGGGCCCCATCCAAACAATGACTATGAAGTCCAAAACTTTAAATAGATGTTTAATTAAACCAATTTACTAATAGTCTTATAGCAAAATATCCTACCTGAATAGTAGTTTCCGTCACTGGGCTGTCTTGTTAGTTTTTCATTTGTCAAGTTTGGAGCCAAGGCAGAGCTAAAAACCAAGCCAATAAAATTTGATGTAATTATCCAAAACCAGTCAATAAAACCAACAACATGATTCTGTGCAAAGATCAGTCACTGTCTATGCTCACTACCACACATTCTTAACCACTGAAACTAATGAAAATTTTGCCTTGGCTTTAGGAGAAGCACAAAGAAACTTTAAGGTCAAAAATGTTCCCTATTGCATTATTCTTCTTTAAGACCTCTGTATTTTCAATTTTATGCCATATTTAAATGCATTCAGATACAGACTTAACATTCTTGTATTTCACTTAGCTGGTCTTTTTTTCTATTTTTAGAGTATTTCCTCATCCTGTTGTTGTGCTAGCAGGTGGTAAATGAAGCACAACCATCTATTGTCTGCAGGTGTGTGCTGTAACAAGCTATATTCACATGAAGCAAGGCTTACAGCCCTTTACACACAGAAATACTGCACCACTGTCATAAAGGAGGTGTCGTGGTTTAACCCCAGATGGCAGCTAAATATCACACAGCCACTCACTCACCCTCTGGCCTGGCATGGAGGGATGAGGAGGAGGATTGGAAAAAGATAAACCCCCAAGGATCAGATAGGAACAGTTTAATAATTCAAATAAAGTTAATAATTAATAGCAATGAAAGAAGGGGAGAGAGAAGGAGAGAGAGAGAGAGAAGAGAGAGAGAGAGAGAGAGAGAGAAGAAAGCCCAAGGCAAACAAGGGATGCCCTGAGCAGTGACAGCACCTCCCGCAGTTCCAGGCTCCGTGCGGTTTTGCGCCGGGGCTGTGCTGTGATAGTGACCAGCATCTGCTTTATTCAATCTTCAGTTACCCCATAACAGAAGGGTCTTCCAAGAGGTGGGACCAGGCAGCTGCTTCATTTCCTCCATCTCCAAGGCTACTATACAGAAAGCCCACCAGGATTCTTCTGGGTCCTTGAAGTACCTGCTCCTGAGACAGTCTATGCCCATGGAGCCGCTGGGCAAGTCCCAGTGGGGCTTCTCCCATATATTCCCAGTCAGGCTGATTCAGCCTCCAGCAGTCAGCTCTTGGAATGCCCCTCCAGAAACTGCCAGTGGGTTCTGCCCCTTCAGAGCCTGATTACAGCAGGGTACGCCGTGCACCCGTGTCTCTACAGCCTTATACCCCTGGGGGCTGACGTACAGGCCACGTGTCCCACGCAGCCCAGTAAATGAGGCTGGACTCTCTTCCACAGGGCTGGAGGCAGAGCCTCCTAGTCTTGGTCATAGGTTTATTCAACTTGCTTCTTGTCAAAATGGAGCAGAATTCCTTTCCTTAGGATCAGGTGTAAGATCAGCCCTTCCACTCTTGTCTGAGGAAGTGCCCGCTGCAGACTGCAGTGGCAACTTTCCTGGAAAAACACCCTCTTGTGATTATTTTTCCTTGCAATTAATGTAGGTCTGAGGCAGAATTTCTATCCCACTTCCTTATCTTGTCTCTGTAGGCCTGCAGGAAAAAATAGGGTCTCCCCTGATGTGTACCCTCAATAGCCTCCCTTGACCAAACTTTCTTCACCCGCTGAGATTCCAGACTGTGCATGTGGGGAGTAGAATCTCTATCCTCTTTGAGTAGCTCAACCGGTTTCTCCACAGCAGGGACAAGGGAGGAAGAGATTTTTCTGTGTACTGCTAGAGCTCAGGAGCTGTTGCCCCCACCACTGGTGCCTCTTTGTGTCTCCAGACAACACTGCCAGTGAGTTGGTGTCTGATGATGGTGCATGCTGGTGTACAAGTTTCTGATACATGGTTTGTGCACGTTAGACTTCATCTGGATCTGTGAGTGCCCATGTGTTTTTTGGGTCATAATAAATTATCTACCTCTAAGCATGGCTAATTCCCTCCTGTACTGGGTACATCTGTCCATTTGCCTGGGTGAAACAGAACATCTTCCTTGAATACCTCTCCTTTACAAAAGCTGCCTCCAGAGGCTGAGGACTTGTGTTACTCTTCCAATCACCTTGTCAATTTACCCTTCCTTAGAAAATGATCACAGCTGCTTGGTTTCCCTACCCTTTAATCCCACACCACCAGCCCCATTATCCCAGCATCAGAGCAGCCAGGTGATAAAGTGCTCACCTGGATGATGGTTGAAATACTTTTGCATAATCCTGCAGCTCACTCAGGGATAGGGATCAAGTGTCTCTTGTTCTGCCTCTTCCTCCTGTTCTCGTTATGCCCCTGCTTTGTCCTTCTTTACTAAACAAGAAGTCTTACTTGTGCATTTCACCTGCTACAGACAAGGGTTGGTCCTCCGGTTCAGCTGCATCACCCACCCCCTGGGGTAAGTAATTACAGTGCTTGCTGCCAGGGTTTGAGTCGCCACAGTGCCTGTCACTGGTGTTTGAGTGTCCACTGTGCCTGTCGTGGGGGTTGGAGTCGCTACAAATAATTTTTTGATCCTAAACAAGAGCTGAACCACATTCGGCCACTTGCTGGTTCCTACCAATAGGACCACGCTGGTTCTAACATCCCAAGTGTATTCAAAATTTTCCTAATTCTCAAATGCTCTGGTCATTAGGCCGGAGGAGAAAGGGAGGCTGTGGGAAGATGTCTCTCCTCGATAGGCTGGCTGTCCGAGGAATCAGGTAAAAGATGTAATTGTGAATAATTCCCAACAGGTGTCTCCCCACACACAGGTGATGGCAGCGCTCAGACCCGACCAGGTGAGTTGAAACAACACCCTCAGCCCTGCCCCGAAGGCAACAAACAGAACAGGGTGCAGCAGTGCAAGCAAGGTGTTGGAGGACACAGCTCTGAGAGCAAACACATCAACACCGTGACCAGTGCCTATTAAACCACAAGGAATGCTTGTAACAAACTCCTTTCAACAAGCACTGGTCAGATCTGTTGTTAACTTCGAGTCCCACGTTGGGTGTCCAAAAAGGGCTGTTGTGGTTTAAGCCCAGCTGGTAACTAAGCACCCTCCCTCACCCACCCCACTCCCAGTGGGATGAGGAAAAGGTTTGGAAAAAGGTAAAACCCAGGTAAGAACAGTTGAGATAAGAACAGTTTAATGATTTAAATAAAGTAAAATATAATAATAATAGTAGTAGTAGTAATAATAATAATAGCAATAATAATAAAAATAATAATAATAATAATAATAGAAGGAGAGAGAGAGGAGTAAAACTCAGGAAAAAGAAGTGATGCCCAATACAATTGCTCAGCACCTGCTGACCAATGCCCAGCCCAGCCCTGAGCACTGACAAGTGCCTCCCAGACAATTCTCCCCCAGTTCCTCTACTGGGAATGACACTCTGTGGTGTGGAAGATCCCTCTGACCGTTTGGATCAACTGTCCTGGCCATGATCCTGCCTGGCTTCTTGTGCCCCTGCTCATGGCAGAGCATGGGAAACTGAAAAGTCCCTGACTCAGTGTAAGCACTACTTGACTAAAACAGCAGTGTTATCAACATCATTCTCACACTAAATGCAAAACACAGCACTGTACCAGCTGCTAAGAAGAAAATTAACTCTATCCCAGCCGAAACCCAGACAGGAAGGCATCTTACCCAGACATCTCCATGGATGGTCCTTTAGCTTGACAGGGAAAAACAAAACCATCTATTAATAGGTTGTATAAGTAAAGAAATTGAAAGTAAAAACGAAAAACAAAAATATATGATTGTCTGCTTCTGTCAGAATTATTTCTCCTGGCTATCACAAAATTAATTACCTCACATCTTATATCCTGTTTATCTCCCAGATCCCTCAAATCTCTCTTTGACAGAGAACCCTAGATCTCAAACCCCAGATTTTAACCTAACCAATTTAAGCAATCCGGGACATCCAAATGCTCCAAATTTTCCCAAGTAATTTGCCATGTACAACATATCACAGGATAAACCAGATTTACTTATTTTCTGAAATAACTAAATCTAAAAAAGTACCTTAATGATAAAATACAAATCCCTAAATGAAATTTTATTACAGAGTGGAAGAAAAAACCCTAATCCCATAAACTAAAAATCTAAATTTGCTTCGTGAGGACTAGAGAAGTAGGTCAGTTACACCTGAATTGGGGCCCCAAAGCAAATTGTTATACCTCTATAAGGGATCAGAAGCCTCCTCAGGCCCTGTCTGCCTCTACATTGCCTGCGGCTGAATTTCAGACCTAGCACTGCATGGGAACAATGTAATTCTGGCCTGTATTTTATAACCTTTGCTTCCCTATTTCCTGCCCAACACTATTAGTTACATGTTTTCCCCAATATGCATAGTAAGCTTCAGCACATTTGCAGTCTAATCTGGGTCACCTGGCATTTCTAAGTAGAGTCTTTTAATTGTGTTTAGTCATCTCTGAAGCCTCACCCCCACAAGCCTTTGCTGCTAAGATAAATGCAAGTTTAACTGTAATACATTTGTCCCCAAACAAAGAGAAGAGAACCATTCATTACCCTTTTTCTTCTTACGCAAAAACCACCATAAAGCGACTGCTCCTGCTCCTGCCATGGCTGTTAGAACAAAGGCAGCAATGACTCCTTTCTGCCAAGCTGCTAAGATGACTGCAAATAAGAAAAACTTGTTTAAGAGAGTAGTTACAGTGATAGGTCAACACTACCAATTTCTGCAGTTCCTGACCTTGTATTTTACTACACAACAGCCTTCTTACACTCTGGGGATGATCTTGGAAGAGACTTGTGTGCCAAGTTCTCTAGTGAGCCTCTCCTTTGTGACCAAAAGCTTGGCTTAAGTTTGCATCTTGCTCCTTTGACTTTTGGGCATCCCCTAAATTCTTCTATGTAAGCTGGACAATCTGTTTATAAACACATCTCTCTGTTTAACTTCTGGCAGCAGTAGAACAAAAACCACCAGAAAGGTGGTATTAACCACTCCAGTAAGGGAGTTATACTTAGGAACATCTCAAATCAGATGTCCTCACCTCTAAAGGTGACAGAACAGGCAGCTTATCATTCATGAGCTCACCACTGATGGTTATTGGAAGGCTCCTCACGCCCACGCTGGCTCGGTTCGAAGCCATGCAATAATAGGTCCCTGTGTCCTTCCTCTTCATTGTTTTCTTGTGCCATATGGTTCTGTCTGAATATTCCCTTACTTCATGTAGAAGAACTTCAGGATCAGTTTTTTTAAAAAACTTGAAGTGAATTGGCCAAGATCCTTCTTTCACAGAGCAGAGGAAAGCAGTATCACTGCCAACTTCTACTTCTCCATATGGAACACTGCCCAAACTGGCATCCCTGATTGGTACTACAGAGGAAGGCACAAAGAAAACAAATATTAACACTATTAGAAATAACTTTGATGACAAAATATTATATTGTAGAAATGCTTGCTTTAATGCTTAGTTAAACAGAGACTGAATGCACAGTATTAGTCTTCCTGAACAGTTTCTGCCAGACAGCATCCTCTAGTAAATATTTTCATACACCCAGAAATAGAGAGGGCACGATAAAGAAACACAGCAGATGCAGGAAGAAATTATATCCATTCCACCAAGGTCAGTCAGTCTCTTTCCTTAAAATCATTTGGATGCCCCTCTGGCCCCAGCCTACAAATGATTTTATTTCCAGAAATAATACACTCAGCAATTCCACTGTATAAATACTTATGGTGCAATTTACTTAGTTCTGCTTTCAGTTATGTAGAGTTATGCTGTTTTATGCTAACTCTGTGGTAAGTGTATTCTTGTAACTTTTAATACACAATAGAGGGTGACAGGAGATAACAGACTGAGCTCTCCAAAGGCATAAGCAAATCCCAGATTTCGGTGGTTACAGGATATAGCAAACACAAGGAGAGAACTTAGTTTGCATTTGAACAAGTTGTAAGAATATGCATAGCCAAACCACAGTTTTTAAATCTGCTGGTTTACAAATGAAGCATAGGAGCATACACAGAACTAGCCCAGGGGCCAGCCATTCAGCCTTTGTAATTACAGGGGGAGAAAATGGGCACACATTGTGTGATGCAAGACATGTAGAATGTCAGCAGCTTTGCAAAATGCTTTGGGATGTGAAACATGTTTTTGTTTTTCTAAAATTCCCAAAGAAAAATTCTCTGGAAATATAAATGTGTTTGGGGAAGGGCTGTGGGTAACACAAGGCAGATGTAAAGAAGGAATCATTAAGGCAACACTGGTACAGAAGCAGAGGAAGAAAACCAGATTTGATATGAAAGCTGTATTTGTATTAGGAAGCAGATTTAGATATAAGACATGGGTTACTATGACAGCCCCTGACACAATTGCTCTGGAAAACATAAGTCCTTTTCCAGATCTGGTACAGACAGAAAGGACAGAATACAGAGAATTCAAAGTCACCACCTCATCAGTGGTGGACTACAAGAGTAGCTCACCAGGCCCCAAAAATGCCCTTCTCTTCAGAACTTCTAAACAGTGTCACAATATATCCCAAACCACAGCTCTGACAGCTGGGAAACACCAGTTCCAGCAAAGGAATACCCGCTTGTTAATGGACTACGATTATGTTTTGTGTTTGCTTATTTGTAACTTGTTATTTCAAAATACCTTAACTTTAAATCTCCCTGGATAAAACTTTTCAGAGTTCAATCATTCAGCTTCTCTCTACTATTAGTAAATGGTGGAACTGATGAATTTAAGGTGAGTCCTAAGGTGCTGTAGTCTGGGTGAATGCAAGTACTGTATTAAAAGCCCTGCTTGGGAGCTCAGCAAGCGGAGAGTGTGCAATAATCCAACTGGCTCAGAAGAAATGCATCAATTCTGGATTTATCTGTTCTAGTCATACACAACTCAGTGTCAAAACTCAGAAGGAAAACAGCCTATTAACCACAAGTTTATCTTATTAAGACCAACACAGTTTGGGTTTAAACTAGGACACAAAACTGCAAACTCTGTGGTAGAGAGAAATGACCTCTTCTTTTTCAAAGATCAAGAATTGACTTCTGCTCTAGTCCTGGGCTACTGTGCTGTGATAGGCCACTAGTTTAAGTGAGCAAGAACCTGTAAACATTTCACATCCATTTTGCTTAGTCCACCATTTGATGCTAGAGTTTCAAAACTCTAAATATGACATTAGACAAGAAGAAGAATTAAACAGACTTACCTATCACTGTGACATTTAGAATATTGCTAGTTTTCACACCACTGGAGTGATTGTTTCTAGCATCACATTTGTATCCTCCATTGTCATTTAGTCCAATATCTTCATCCAAGAATGTAGCATACGTGTCATTAGTTACATTTTTCTTAATTTCATCCCCTTTGTAGAATGTGAATGTTATTGGTGGTGTTCCCATCACTGAATGACAGATTAATTGTAGAGGCTTCCCTAACACCACCTCTGGTGATCCGCTGACAACAGAAAGAGTTGGCTTGGAAACTGGAGCTAAAAGGTGAATTAAAAAAAATTGTGGCAAATTACACTGTATAAGGCCAAAAGACACAATATTGTTTTGTAGAAAACCTACATATGCAATATTTAGCTAGTTTGCACATTCAGTCTATATTGGGAAGCTCTTCCTCATCGAGAGAATAGAAATGGAGGGACTGGAACAAATCAATAGCATAAATAATAGAACATATGTGACTTTGAATAAAGCAGCATACAGGGACAATATGAAGCAAAATAAGGAAAGGATCAGTGGCACAGCTGTGGATCATCCAAACTCCAAAAGCAGTTCTGACCCAAAGAACAAGTCTGCTCCATGCATGACCTGAGAGGGTGGTGCAGCCCCTCCTCAGGGCCCTGGTTCCAGCACAGTGAACTATCCAGTTCATCCCTCTGACAGACTGGAGAACCACTGGGCCTGTTCCATAACAGGGCAGGGAACTGGGCTATTCATAGCTGGTGTGCTGCTGAGGGGGATGTGTTGATAGCAATGAACACTTGGCTTTTCTAGAGTAGAGCCAACCAGATGACCTCTGGCTCCCCTGGCTTTCTGCCTGGAGGGGCAGGGGCAGGGATTCACTGACAGAGCTTCAGATCAAAGTGAAAGTTTTGCAGAACAGTTCTGGCTCCTGCCAGGTAATGACTGAGAGTTTATTTGGTCCCTAGCAGAACCTAGGGACCAGCAGGAAGCCATTCCAACTCCCTTCTCTGAGGGCCAGCCCTGGAAAGTATGACTTGATTATATCACAATACACCAAATCCTCTGCAGCTAAAGCACATCCCACAGAAATTCACGTTGTAAGAATTAACAGACACCCAGCTAGTTCATGGACTAGACACTGATTCTGAAAACAGGTGTCCTTATTTAAAAGCTTCTGGTTTAGATCCTCCCCCACCCTGGTGGTTCTAAGCCTCTATATCAACTCACCATAAACATTTATCCTTACAGGTTTGCTCTCCTTGACTATTCCTTTTACTTCAGCTTTGCAGGTGTAAGACCCAGTATCATTCACATTAACTTTAATTGCTAAGACTCTAGAATTTTTCAACAGGATGTTTCCACTGGAACTTTTCCGTATGATAGAGAAGTTGGCTCTCCGAGAACCATTAATGCTGCAACTCAAAATTAAATCTTTACTTTCATCCAACTTAGTCATAGAAGCAGAGAGTGTTGGCTTGGGGAATAACTCTGCAAAATAAAAAGAGAGCTGATTCATTCAAAGTGAGCCTGGATGAACATAACTACTTATCTCAAAGTAACAGAATGAAAGACATACTGATGGTTTATAATTTGGGAACAACACAATAGTGTTATTTTAGTATTATTGTCTTTTCAGGGAAAACAGAAACTTAGCAATTGCCTGAAACCACTTTTCACAGGTTGTTAGAGGATATTTTAGTTGGGAAGTATAGGTGGGAAAAAAATCGGAAATGAAAATCTAACTAACCTTTAACTTACTGAAAATTTACACTTGGATCTGGAGGTTACACTTGGATCCTGACTTCAGCCATATTTAAATTTAAATATTAATACTTTGGGTAAAATCTAAGATGTACAGAGGTTTTACCTGACACAAAGACATTCAGTTTGGTGGTTTTAGACACCGCTCCTTGCTCCACCTTACACAGGTATTCACCACTGTCCTCTTGAGTAGCTACTGTAGAGTACTTCAAAAATGTCTTATCTCGTACACTGTTCAGTATTGTTCTGTTTTTCTGGAAGATGACTTCAATGTCACGCATTTGAGCTACGACAGTTGAGCATTCAAATTCTATTTGGTCTCCTTCTGTTACATTACTGGAGGGCTTGGTGATCAGAGTGGGCTTTGTAAATGGTTCTGCAAGAGAATACATATAAACATACAGATAGATATACATATAAATATGTGACCCAATTTTTATCTATAGCAAGCAAAGAAATGTAAAAAGAAAAGTGAAGCAACTTACCCTTGACTGTAACAAGTGTTTTGTTGCTGTGTTGTGAGCTTTCCCATCCAGATCTTACTTGTCTCTTTGCAAAGCAATCAAATTGTAAAATATTATCTCCCTCTTCAACATAATATTCCACTTCAGAAAAATTTTGGTTTTGTTCAGGTACGCGTTTTTCTTTAGGTGCTGAATTTGTCTTTATCTTCCGGAAAAAGAACTCTAAAGGGGTACTTCTTCTGGCAGCTCACAACGTAATTTCACAACTTCACCCTCTAAAACTTCTTTTTTGTCAGCAGTTAGGATTGGCTTGGTCATTCCTTACAACAAGAAAAAAACCAGAACATTGCATAATCTTGAAATAAACAGTATCTCTGGTGACTCTGGGAATGATTTATACTGATTATCAGATACAAATGGTTTGCAAGAATCAACAGATGACCCCATAACTACTCAGTGCTGACAAATTCTTTCCAAGATGCTTTTCCAAAG
This sequence comes from Sitta carolinensis, assembly GCA_032173965.1. Classification (NCBI taxonomy): domain Eukaryota; kingdom Metazoa; phylum Chordata; class Aves; order Passeriformes; family Sittidae; genus Sitta; species Sitta carolinensis. The sequence goes on along the minus strand of CM063298.1, from coordinate 3,696,875 downwards.
GGAAGATGTCACCTGCAGTCAAGGACACGTCTACAAAGTGTACAGATGGAGGTGGCCTCAGTTCTCAGAAGAGATGAAAGAACAAGACTGATAAACAAAAGTGGCCCGTGGCTGATGCTGGCTTTGGTGCTGGCTCTCCCACCTGAGCGTCCCTGTACACTATTTCCAGCATGTCCAGGCATCTCCCACCTCTTGTCCTGGTTATTGGGGTAGGCACAATAATGCTTTCTGTAGTCTAGGCAACAGAGGCTCAGGATAGTGGGGATGGTGGCACAGACTGTGTTCCTACTAGCACTGACCTGCCCTGGAGCCTTGGAGTCCTGAGCTCATTTCTGTGCCTTAACATGGGGGATTAGTAGCAAACTCTTATCAAGTACTGTGATGTCAAGGATAAAACACACTTTGCAAGCTACTCTGTGTAGCACTGACTATTATTCCTCCCCTGTAAGGTCGTTCTCTCTCTGTCCCTCATCTGCCATGTCTGACAGAACACTCACCTGCTACCCAAACATAGATGGAGTTACTGAAACCCAACTTTCCATCTGCTTTCACAGTACATTCATAGTCTCCTGTATCTGAAGATTTGGCCACAGGTATTTCATACCATGCATCTTCTTTGTCTGATACAGTCATAAACACAAGCTTCCCATCCTTAAAAATTGTAAAATTATGCTTCAGTTGGAAATCACTATTTTTGCTAATATCAGCGTGGCAGATGATTGACATTGGAGCTCCATTCTTCACTTTGACAGATGGCTGAACCCTGATTTCAACTCTGTTGAAAGTAAAAACTTGATAGAAAAAAAAAAGAATTAGTTATATTTATTTTAAATTAGTCCAACATAACACTGTTACCTCAAGCAGCTACATTTAAATTACAAAAATTAATTTAAACATTTACATTTCATTTGATAGGAATATTGTAATTTAAATTGATACTTTTAGAAATAAAATTCATGGTAGTATTTATATAAATATGTCTATATGTATAGAAATGTATGTGCATAGAAATATATTCTGGTTTTGTAACCACAGCAAGAAAAATAATTTGTAGCTTAAATGTTACAACTGTTAGACTCCTTGTATAATTCATATTTATATCCTCACATCTCGAGGAACAAGAATAGAGAAAGATGTATTAGTTCATACACTTTCTCTTCTTTTAGAACTTACACTTTTGGACTATGCCCATTTTGGTCAGGATTTGTATTAGAAATTGTGATGTGAATAGAAAAACTTTCCTGCATCTAAAGAAGTCCCTTGTCCTGCATGCCTCCCAGCTATTTAAAATGTGTCCTTGCTAGAGAGAATCTGGGCATAAAATCAGTGAAAACCTGTGAATTTCTCTGCATGTGAATAAACCACATGACAGCAAGAAGCAAACATTTCCCCAGGTGATGGAAAAAAGGAAGCATGCAGAATGTACATGCTGGGAGCCAGCAGGATGACAAGATAAAAACTAAATGTATTCCTTTCAGAACACAATTTCTGAACTCTGCTCAGACATGATCAAATCTTTTGCAAGACCAGGAGACAGTGCCCTTAACTTATATTCTATAATTTTATCCTCCCTCCTTCCTTGTGGGCATGAGAGGGATTTTTACATATCAAAACAAGATACTAATTCTCTCTCCCACCTCTTTTGTGGCTCAGTAAAGCAAATTACTCTAGGAAAGATTTCACCAAAACCTTTATTAAAGTAGAGCAGTACATCTCTGATTTAAACACTACACCAAGAAACACCACCAAGTAAGCTCTTTTTTTTCATATAGCCAAATTTCAAATTGAGCTATTGTACAGCAAATCCAAATAAACTGTTATAGATGCATACCAACTGAGAAATTAGTTATATTAAATTTCTACATAAAACCCCCCAACAAATAAAAATCTACCGTTCCCTACCTTTCCCCTGAGCGTAAAGTTCTGAACCTAGAAAAAAAAAAAAAAAAGAGAGAGAAGAAATGTTATATCTAAAGCTTACATTCTGAGAGACAGTAATGCAAAACTGTAAAAAGCTTCAAACAACCCCAGACAAACCAGAAACACATGTCCCCACCCAGAGATTTAGTTATCAAACTTACACTGCAAGAAAATCACCAGAAGAGCAAGATACATCTCGTTCACCAGAAGAGCAAGATACATCTCGTTCCGTTTAATTCCAAAATAAACCAATATTCATTATCAGAGGTGATGCCTCCAGGTACCAAAACCACGTTACACTTCTTTCCCTTGTTGTTTTATGGAAACTGATAAAAATTTGCCATTAAAATTTGTACGTTTTCCCAGGTCTTCAGCAGAAACTGGCTGGATCAAGTGATCGTTCCCATTACTGGAAACTGGAAATGGCAAACAATGAGAATGTATCTGCTGCTCCCAGGCAGATTACTGGTCAGGAAGTGACTGGACTTTTCCTGAGGGCGCTACCAAATGCATTTGCTTTGTTTAATTTCTTAAGGTGTATTAAAAAAACAAGAAGTTCCAATGACATTATCCAGCAGTTCCTGTCAATATGGGTATTTTTAAGTCATGATTAACCATTTAGGAGCACAAATTACCTTTACTACTTGACCTCAGCAGATACTTGATCAAGTATTTCCCTTCATCCTCAGAGGACTCTTTCAGAGACTAAATGTACATAATTACTCATTTTCCCTCTTTACCTTCATTTCTAGGTCTCCCATTTTTGTTGTGGCAAAGAACAGCTTTACTCTAAGTTACATTAATAATTATTAATAAATTCAAATTATCTCAAAAAGCAGAGGTACTGTTGTGTGAGACTAGAATACTGGCAGGTGGATCTCTCATCCTACCATCATACACCAAAAACATGGATCTGCACCAGATTTTATTTTATGCAGTTGGGACAGTACAAATGACTCACAATCACAAACCTTAAACCCCTCAGGAAAAGAATTGGATGGAATTTCAATTCTCAGCAGAAATCTGCAGCAGCACTGGCACAATGTGAAACAGAGAATGCTCTCTGTTGTCCAGGATATTCCTCTCAGTATAGCAGCCTACTCTTAAGTCAGATTTAAGCCATTCCCTCCAGCCCTGATACCAACTGAAGCCTACAGGCCTGATAAAATGAGTTGAAACCAAATCCTTCAGAAAGTGTTTCTCAAGTTGTGAGACCCAGAACTCCCCAGGCTGTGGTTTAGTTATTCTTGAAAACTGAGTGCTCAACTCTTAATCTCTTTGTTCTTTTCCCTATGGACAGAGTCAATTCTTTCCTTTAATTCCAGCAACATTTTCCAGGCTTGTTAAAACACTGCATAAAACAATACAAAATACATTCACAGAAGTCCATGAATGAGACAGACAATTCCCATAAGCTTCACTGTTCATATGAAATTCCTTTCTTTCCTCCTGGGGTGAATGAAAGCTGTAGTTTTCCCCCAAAAACAGTATTTTAAAGCTATAAGTCTACTTCAATGATTGTATTACCCACATCAGCATGGAATTTTACGAAAGGAAACAGAAGGAAAACACTCATCTATTTAACAATGTATGGGCTGCATGAACGTGGCCTCTCTGGCTATTCTACAGAATGGCACAATAGTCAGGGCAATTAAGACCAAGCTGTTAACTAGCAATAGTGTTTGTCCTGCTCAGGCCAGGCTATTTGAAACAACCACCAACAAAAGAGTGGCTTGGCCAGCTGCCAACCACGGCCCCCAGAGACAGGTAAAGGAAAAGAGCAGGAGGACACGTGGCAGGTGGAGAACAAAGGTAGATCGACTTTTGCTCTTGGTAACCAAAAAATAGGAAGGAAGGAGATTTTCCCCTTCCCCCTCTCCCCGTAAAAGAATTCAGCAGGACATAAAAAGCTCAGCAAATCCACACCAGGCTTTCCCACGGGGGGGACAAAGGTTCCTCTGAGCCCCGGTGGGGGAAGCAGAGTGAGGGTGGGCCAATAACCTTCAGAGAGGGCCAGCAGGGCTCAGGTCAGGGCCAAGCTGGCTGCAGGCTCAAGTGGAAAGGCCAGCTTTAGGATGAAATAGCTCAGGATTAAGGTTTTATGGTGCCAAAACCTGAGGCTGTTGCCAGGTGTCATTCCCAAGTGAAGTCCATTTCCTAAGATTCTACAGGCTGATTAAACTGTCATATTCCTGACAAGCCTCAACTTTGTCTTGCAGAGGAAAATCAAGCTGCTATTGACCAAAACCCAAGAATTAAATTCTACTGCAGGAATTTAGGCCCAAATGACATGAAACGTGAGAGAAAAACATTTAAAACATACAAGAACATTTTGAGACCATCGTCCATGCTTAAACTGGAAATCACATTGACCTAAAGGATGTACCTGTGCCAGTAACACAAATGCATATTTTCCTAACAGCCATTTTATTGTCATCTCTCAAGAGACATATTTCTGAATTACATAAAATCAAATTTTTTTCTAATACATATCATATAAAGAACTCTATTCAATCCCTATTACATCTGTGGGAAAAGCAGGATTAATCTCAGAAATGCAACACACCTTCTGAAGCAGCCAGAACAGCCATTATAATCTGACCAAATGCCCTTTGAAACCCATGGGAATCATCACATTTAATCTACTGCCAGTGAATTGGACCCTTACACACTAAACCTCATCTGGGAATTCACAATCCCTGTTTCTACTGGCTGGATCCTCTACTACTTGCTCACATGTAACATTTCCTAAGAGCCATCAGCTCTGGCAACTGAACAGAGCCTTTCTGAAATGAGAGGCAAAGTCTATTTCCCTAACTAAGGGAAAAATGCTGAATAAGATTTTCAGTTTTTTCCCTCTGCAAACAGAGTGTTTTCAGCCAGTCCCTTACAACAGGAAAGGGAGCTCGGAGTTCCCAGCACACTGCAGCTGATGGTGCTCTCAGGAAAGGCAGCCACGGGGACATCTCACAGCTCACACACCAATTCCAGCCAATCCTCTGGGCCCCCAGGCTTGGGCTCCTGGTCTCGAATGCCCAGTCCTGATAGCAGTTTCACTTCCTTCAGAAAAGATGAAGGCTTCATGTGTGTCACCTTCCAGTTCTAACCACTGATTTATTGATAAAACATTTTTGGGCTCAGAAATTATGTCAATGATAATGGAGATTCCACATAATTTTGTGCGTAGGTTTACTGATTTTAAATGCAGTTGATTGCTATAGAGGTGTATCTACAAATGTTTAGGATTTCTCTAAATTTTATTTTAAAAATTCAGAGATCTATGCCTATCTACGCTGAAGTCAATACATGTTTTCCAGTAACTAAATCAAGAACAGCTCTGATTTTTAATCCCTCAATTCCTGACATATATAATAGTTTAACTGGTTTGATTTCTTACAGCTGTGAACTGTTTTGCTTACTTATCAATTCCTGTTTCGGTATACTCAGAGATAATAGAGCTACAACAACATTGCTGTTTTCACAAGTCTAGACAAATCCCTGGTGAGCTGGGAATGAAACAAGTTCTTTACACATACATTTTCAGGGCATATTGTCTTCTCTTGAAAGTGGGACAATTATTTGCATCAATTATTTTTGTTTTAAAAGCATCTCTTTATACCTCTCTAGAGAAGAATAAAAAAATAATTTTTCTCCATGGATTTAAATATTTGCAAGAACATTAAAGAAATTAACATTGCCTTTTTTTGAGGAAGTTCTACAATTTACAATTTACAGAAACACTGGATTGCCCAGTTTGTCTGGGTATAAATTACATTTCACAATGGCACCATCTGCTGGGAGATGAGCAAGGCAGTGAAGCACACTAGGCTTCCCTCGCTGCCCCCTTCCACAATTAAATGGAGGATGACTGATGTCCAACCCCTCCTCCAAATGGCAAGGTAAATTAAACCTGGAAAAGGAACTAAAGGAACCAAAAGGCTGATAATGACAGAATACCACTGAGGCTTTCACCCTGGAACTTTTATTTTAAATACAACAGGAGCTAATCATTACTATTTGGTTTTAGGCTTCCTTACTGATACAGTACAAGTACATCTGAAAAGTGCACTAGAAATCTGCCTTGACTTGTATTTCACAGGGCACACTCTCCCACATACCTTAGAAATTCTTTCAGACAGATGAGAGAAATCCCTTCTTTCAGAGATGTAAAATCAATTGATGATCACAATTTGATCATGCTTTGTGGTAACACTTCAAACTTTCTCTGTGCCAGTAGCATGTGACTGATTCAGCTCCCCAAGGACATTTTTAGCTGCTGTCCACTACTGGATGAACAAGTTCCTCAGTTCAGAAACATATATCACACCCTGTCACTGTCACACAGTGCCCTTTACTGGCAATGGACCAGGATTTGCACTCACTTTGTTTAACATCCAGCATTTCCAGATGCAGCTGGAAAACAGCCTCAAGCTCTGCAGCAATATCCATCAGAGTATGAGCAGTGACAGAGGAGAGGTCAGTAACTTCTGGCTGCAGAGGGAATTAATCCTGGAAATATTTGTCCTTCTCTTACCATTATTTTAATATTGCTTGATGATTCCCCAAGCATTATTCCACATTGGGTTCATGAGTAAAATTCAGTTGGTAGTGACTCAATGAGCTGATCCAAGTTGACAGAAAATCTTTCAGCAGTCTGTGAAAACCAAGAGGCAAAATTGATTCGCTCCTGATCTGCTGCAGGTGCCCACACAGCCAGCCATAGCTGCTCCTCATATAACTGATGGATGACTGCACAGAGGGGCAGATACCCCTCAGAGTACACCAAGAGAGGCTTGAAAAAGGCTGAAAATAGATACAGTCAGTCCTGGAATATGTGTTCTTTTTAAAACAGTTTTTTCATTAAATATGTTAAGTATCGGGGGTGGGGGAAGTTTAACTTCTATCAGAGGTTAGGAACCAGAGAAGAGTTAAAATTATATCTATGAGTAAGCTGAGTGATTAAGCTAACAGAGCATTCTATCCTGCATTCTTACAACAATCCTGAAAACATTTGTCTGGAACACTTTTCATGCAGTGATGTCTGAATTTATCCCAAGAGAAATGTATTAGTAACCCCAGTTTTCAGTGTTTCATCAATTTTTTTTTTCTTTTTTTTTTCCATTGTTGGGAGATGATTCAGAGGACAGACATACCATTTTAAAGTATTTCATCTTTGGGGATTTGGGAGCTGCTAGGTTTATCAAACTGGGTACCCCAAAGTTCCTTTCACTTGCTGACATGTTCTTTACAATCTGCAATCAATTGAAAAGCATTCCCTATGTCAAAATTCTTATTCATAACTAGAAGAAATTTAAAGCTACCTTAAATATGCACAGAAAAGAGATCCTTTCCTTTTCTTCTCTTACTTGTCCTCCAGAAAAAGAATTCTCTCACAACCAAACACTGTGTATTTGAAATAAACAGCAGACTTGCCCCCACAGCCTTTTGGACTAGGGGTGTGAAAATCCAGTATTTTCTGGACCAGCCTATATCAGTAAAACCTTTTTACAGACAAAACAGAAACCTTGATTTAATTCATCACCAGACATCACTGTCAGTCCATGTGATTTCTGGGAAACCTTCTGCAGCCATCCACTGCAGCAGATGCTCCTCCAGAATGCAGGACCTCTCAGGATGAGAATCTGGGACTGGGAATGACTATACACAATAATTCTTATAATTTTGCTGAAACACACAAATTTCCTTGGAAGCCTGTGACAGAACAGACACAATGTGATGCCATCATAGCCTTACTTACAGAACACTATCACACTGTTTTCATCCTCAAATTAAAGAACTGACCTTGTGAATGAGAGGTCAGTTTGGCTGACTCCCTTCCACCTGCTCACTTGAGGCAGAATATTGTCACAGCACCAAGTGCTGTGACAATATTTCCCTTTCTGATGTCTTCACTTGTTTTGGCTGGATGACTTCTGTTCTGTTCTGCAATGTTCTGCTCATTATTCTTCATCAAATTTATTCAGTTCTCCTTACATATTCAACCACATAAATTTCAGGCAGGAAATTTCCAAATCTAATAAAAAGGGAACTCCAGTTCACACAATACCTTACTGCTGCTACTAAAATCTGTACACATGCTGAAAAAAAAAACATCCTCTTAATCCAAAGGCAATAGCCAGCTCTGCCTGAAAAACAATCCAGATGGAAGCAAACATCTCACTTCCAAACAGAAACCAAGGGTTTGGATCAGCACAGGTCCTTCTTCCCTGGACACTCAGGCTGTGCATCCTAAGAGAGCCCACACACCATTATAGCTGCTGTACATAACAGATTCTGGTGATACCTAAACTTTTATTTTTTGAAGGTATGGCAAAATTCACAGCTCCTTTGCTGTGTAACTATTCCCCTTTAACCACACACAAAATGAAGCAGCTTCTTAGAAAAGCATTTGGGTTGCAGGTGAGCCCCAGCAGCCAGGGCTCCTGAGGGCTGTTGGGGAAGGTTTCTAACAAGAGCAGGCTCCCACAACAACAAAAAGCACAAAGAGTCCCGTCCTCCCCCCAGCAGCTGCACTTTCACCCATGACAGCTGGGAAAAGATGTTCCGCTCTTGCGGTTTGCTGACAGCGTTTCCACATCAGAAACATTTCTGAAAGGAGGGTGGAGACTGTCTTAAAAGAAATTTAAAAAGCAAACAAACCCAAACAAGTAAACCTCCATGAAAATTAAAAAAAAAACCAAGGAGGAAGGAAGTGCACACAACGTTCTGTGAGGAAATTTTGCAATGCTGGAACAGCCAAGGATTTGGGAGGGATTTTGCATGACCCAGGGGAAGGATTGCAGGGCTTTGTTTTGTTGCCTTCAGAAAGTGGAAAGAAAGAGAGAAGAAATAAGATAAGGATCACTAAGTCATTTTCTGTGTAAGTAACTGTACAACAAGGCCTGCAGTCCTGCAGAAGGCATTGCCCATGCATAGCTGACATTTACTTTGCCCAGAGTAAAAAACATGTATTTGCCAAGACTGGCATTATGTAGCTTTGTATTAGTGATTACTTCATCAAATTAGTCATCAGATTTGTTTATGCAGTAATGTTGAACTCAATTTCTTTATGAGATTTGTACCTTCTAGTAAACAATCTCACTTCCTTATAGCTTAATATTTGAAGCTCAACTGAAATATTTTCTTAACAAGCTTGCTAGCTACAAATACTTATTAATATCTTAAAACTTCTATAGTTTTGATACTTTTTTTAGACTGTTTTTAAAAAGTTATATTGCTGCTAAAAACCCACCCAGTGCCATGTACTTCCTTAGTCTCAGCTATATTATCATTTGCACTATCTCTAGCAAATATGTCTCTTTGATAAGGATCAATGATCTCATGAATTCCCTTACCAGAAAGAGTGCTAGAAAAACTACACAAAAGGAGAAAGGTGGGGGTTGGTCTTTCCTCCCAAGTAACAAGTGATAGGACAAGAGGATTCAGTCTCAAGTTGCACTGGAAGAGGTTTAGATTGGATATTAGGAAAAATTTCTTCATGGAAAAAGTCGTCAGACATTGGTACAGGTTGCCTGGGAAGTGCTGGAGTCACCTGGAGGGCTTTAAAGACACGCAGATGGGGCACTTGGGGACAGGGTTTAGTGGCTGACCTGGCAGTGCTGGAGGAATTGTTGAACTCGATGCTCTCAGAGGCCTTTACCACCCTCAGTGACTCCCTGGTTCTGAACTGCAGGGCAGGATGGCTCTACCACACAGCTCACGGGACAAACTGCTGCTCGTGCCAGCCACGGCTCAGGACAACTGGACACAACATCTGCCTGTGCCCCAACCTGCTGCTCACATCAGAAATGTCTCAGAACAACTGGACACATCTGCCTGTGCCCCAACCTGCTGCTCACATCAGAAATGTCTCAGGAAAACTGGACACAACATCTGCCTGTGCCCCAACCTGCTGCTCACATCAGAAATGTCTCAGAACAACTGGACACATCTGCCTGTGCCCCAACCTGCTGCTCACATCAGAAATGTCTCAGAACAACTGGACACATCTGCCTGTGCCCCAACCTGCTGCTCACATCACAAATGTCTCAGAACAACTGGACACATCTGCCTGTGCCCCAACCTGCTGCTCACATCAGAAATGTCTCAGAACAACTGGACACATCTGCCTGTGCCCCAAACTGCTGCTCACATCAGAAATGTCTCAGAACAACTGGACACAACATCTGCCTGTGTCCCAAACTGCTTCTCCCACCCCACTGCTCCTCTCTCTGCTCACTCCTCTGCCTGCCATAGGCTATATGTACATGGGATATGACAAAATTCTCCACAGAAACATGGGTAAAGATCAGCACTGATCAGCACAGTTTCCATATTTAGAACTTCCTTAAGTCCTAGAGCCACTCCTCCACCTCTTTCAAAAGAAAGATCTCTGTCATGTAACTCCACCAGCTCTCTTGCTCAGAAAAAATGTTTTTTCTCTCAATTCTGCTGTTTTCCTCCTGTAAGCCAAGGACGTGTTTCTTTCATATAACAAATATTCTAAACCAGAACCATTATTTCTTGTCTGAAAGATTTTCTTTTTCTTCTCTTAGCTCAAATATCTCAGCAGATACAGAAAACTACTGCAAATGGCAAAGGTAGGTTCTCTTTTGTTGATTTTGAGGTACGTGCTGAGATTGACTGTTATCCAAAAAATGGGGGAGGGTTTTAAGAAGGTCCAAAAATTTAATACAAAATTAAATCTTTTGTCTCTTTGTGCAGTAAGTCAGTTTAAAAGTTTCTATACAAAGTTAATTGTCTCTTTGCTGACCTGTATGTAAAGCCTAAATTGCTTTAGCTTTTTAAAACATTTTTTTTCCTCATGGAAATATTGTAATTTATTTTAGTCATGACTAGTTCAGTACCATTTTCTATGAAAAGACAAGTTTTTATTGCAAATTCATTTGTATAAGATCATGAAAGGAAACAAATTTGAGAGACCACCAAGGCCCTTACTGCTACTATTCAAATGTTCAATCTAATTACACAAGGTTAGTTCTGTCTGTTTATGGACAACCACAAACAAAATACTGCTTTTGCTTTCAGGTTCACATGCTACCTCTCAAGTAATATATAAGTTACTTTCTCCTACAATTAAAATTCCACAATATTTGATTTAATCTTTTAAACTTGTATTGTTTAAATTGCTGCTGTAGTTCAAATGTACTGTTGTTGGTTCACCTGAACACATCTCTGGGTTTTGTGTGGCTGTGCCTCTTTTACATGAACACAGGCATGTGTAAAGCTGCATTCTGGTTTTGAAAAGTAATTGAATTGCTTGCTATTAGAGGTGGAAAAATAATAATTGCCTATTTCAACACAAATAAGCATAGCTTGGTTGTCAACATATTTTGGGAAAAATCTTGGGTCATCACTCCAAGTCAACTCACTCAGGTTTTCTTTCCAGAGATTCTGTCCAATCCCAAGCTTGTACTGGTTCAGGGGACTTTGAACGTGGTGATGAAGCAGAATGTGACCCTCTCCTGCCTCTCTGAGCCTGGATCTCCACCTGTCAGATACACACTGTTCAAACACAACCAGCAGGTATCTGCTTTAAACAGGTCAGACTTGACCCCTGCACTGTTCACCCTGACCATCAGCTCTACCAGCGATGTGGGGGAATACAAGTGCAAAGCTGAGTATAACAACTCCAGGGGTGGAAAATACAGCAACAGCCTCCACTTCACCCTCATAGGTAGGTCTTGCTGTTCACCCTCCCAGCACTGGTTACTGCAGGGGCACACAGCCATCTCTTTTCTTGACTGAGGAGCTGAACTTTACTGCTGTCCTCACCCCAGGAGCTGGCAGTGCTTTCCCACCCGGGCTCACAACCCCTCCACCTCCATGCCCAGCTCTTTTGCCACTGCTGTCACTTCACCCCAAGTCTTGCCTGGAGCTTGGCCTGTGCTCTCTGATTCAGACTTTTCAGTTTTCTTTCTACAGAGCCAATTTCCAAGCCAGTGCTGAGTTCACCCACCTCTCAGGCAAAGAAAGGCCAGAATGTGACCCTGTCCTGTTTCTCGGAGAACGGATCCCTTCCCATCACGTATCTGTTCTTCAAAGGAACACAAAACATTTCTCCCCAGAAGACGATGCAGAAGAGGGAAGCAGCTGTGATTTTTCTATTTATTGATTCCCTTAGTGACTTTGGAACCTATAAATGCAAAGCTAATAACAGTTTCCCCAATAACACAAAATACAGCGACGGTTTCAACTTTACATTAGCAGGTATGAATGAAAAGAGGTTACTACTGTTGACATACTAGGATCACATAAAATTCAGAATGTTATAACTATGCAAGCTTTTAGCCAGATATTTTGTTCCTGCACTGTGATAGTCAAAATTCAATTTTTTAAACAATAAAAAAAAAAATGGATGTCTTAAAATTAATGTAAAACCATAGAATTTCATGCATCCTAGATAACAGCAGAAGCTGAAGTGACCACGGAGATGTCTGTAAAAGACTCACTTTTACAAGAGATCCCTGGTCCACCTAGGAGAGAGTGTGGTTTCATTTTTCTCTCTGGTCCTATGGAAGAGCTTAACTGGCAGCAGCAAGCTGCCTTCATTCTGCTGGGGCACAGAGCCCTTGGGACTCTCATGAACAGTTACATTAACCCCAGTTAATCTAAAAGCTGAAAGAAATTTCAATTTACAGAAAATACTTAAAATATGAAACAACAATTCATTGCATAAACACTTTTTTTCTTCTTTTTGGCAGAAGAGAGAAGCCATTCTCAGCCTCTGATAATTTCTCTTGGGCTGATCCTGCTACTACTCATAATAGGATTTGCTCTGGCAATTCCATTTCTCATAGTTCCTTTGTATAAAACAAGTGAGTTATTTGAACGTCTGTTTCTTTTTCCAAAGGTCATTTACATTGTCGATGTATTTCAGTGTGTAAACATCACATTTTCAGTAGTGTAGCTCCTGGTATTTTATCATGTTGTTGAATCTCCTCCATCTTAACAAGACTTTGACAAGGCCAAATCTCTGAGCTGTGTTTTAGATGAAAGATGTGGGGTGGGGGAGGCAAAACAACAGCTAATGTAATACACAAAAACACTGGAGGGAATTTGACCTCACTGGAAAGGGAAATTATTAAAGTACCCTTGGTTAAAGAATAATTTTGATTATGAAAATGACATTACTTGAGATCTCCAAATATTAAAAAATACATTGAAATTGTTTATTTCTAAGAAATATATATATATACACACACATGTGTTTTTCTTTTACAATTTGCAGAAAAATTTAAGTCTACCAGGCCCTCAATTGGTCTTACTTCAACAGTGAATGCACAGGAGTGTGAAAATGAAGTCATATACTCAGAGATTGGTAAGTTCCTGTCATCCCCTGCAGTCAGGCAGGTTTCTTCAGGTACTGCAAAATCACTGGGACAGCTACTGACCCTCCTGGCAGAGGCATTATTTGAAATCCCTCAGAATCTGTATCTGGTATCATCTGGCAGCCATGCAGCCAAGTCTGCAGCTGGTTAAATGAACTGAAGTTTTAATAAAAAAGGGTGTAATAGCCATTTACTAACAGACAATAGTGAGCTATATGAAGCTGCAGCAAAATAAAACTTGCACAGCTCCTGCATTCTGTTCAAAATTGCTCAGTACTTTAGTTCTTCAATCCTTAAGCTTGGCAAGATTCAAAGTCAGTTCAAACTGAAATTACGAAGTGACAACAAAGCAACTGACCTATGTTAAGAGATTTTAGTACTCAAATTGCAGAAAACACACAATAATGAAGACATTATCTGACAGCCACAATGCTCTGATATTTCTACATCTGCCTTGAATGGGAATGCCTCTCTTCAATAGGAATAAGAACCTCCCCCCCCAAACAAAGCAATAGCAAAGGCATTAACATCTCCCATTTCTAAATATCCAAATGGAGTAACTGTCTCCAAACAAACCTGCCTTCCTGTTCATGCAGTAGAGTTCTCACTGCCCTGCTGGGTCAGCTTAGTGCTGTGCAGCTGCTCGTGCCAGGGCTCAGCCTGCAAGGACAGTGATAAGAGCTCTGGTAAGGCCCATGAATGCTCCAGGATTTATATTCAGTATGGAATCTCATTGCTTTGTTTCAAGATTATAGAAAAATAGTCTGATTCAAGTTGGTTGTAACGGAGTTAACTGCTGTTCATCATCTTTAATCCAGAGCCTGTTAAACCAGAAGAAGAATACATCAACTTCTCAGTTATTAGAAGAGAAGAGGAAAAAGGTGAAAACCTCAAGCTATAATATTGGAATATATGACGCACACCAATGTGTTTTGAGGGGACTTTGCTGGGTGGAGGCAGGGCTTAAATACTTGGAATTGTTTATGAATTGCTTAGTTACTATGGAAAAACTAAAATAGCTCTAAAAGTGTTTTGAGGGGGGCGGGGAAGAAGAAAGAAAAACCCCAACAAACTATCCCATAGCAAATTCAACAGCCTCACTATGGAACTATGCAGATGTTATTAGTAACCACATTGCTGATGTAATGCTAATTCTTCTGTGTATCTGTACAAAAAAAGCAATTATGAATTATGTTATTCTGGCTTTTAGCAGGGAAGAGGGCATGTTCTACAGTCTATTCAAAGGTCCTCATCAGAGACTGCGTACCAGGTATGAGTTTTTTCTGATTAACTTAATCACATACTTTCAAAGAATTTTTGAGCCCTCAACTGTGCTAAGCTCCAGCAAGCTGCATACAAAGAGATGATGTTTACATACCAAATTCCTGGCCTAATCAGTTTGTAGACAGACAGTGTAGCTCACTTCCTAAGCAAAATCTTAGAACCATAATAATTAAGGACTTCAACTTAGGAGAAAAAGCAAACAGATAAAACTTAGAATTACATGTAAAGCTTTCACCTAGATCTAAGTTTCTGGACATTTAACAATTTTGCTAAAGTAGAAACTGGTTTGTGTGCAGATGTAAGATAATCAAAAGACTTTTGTCCAGTGTAAGGAAAAAAGAAAAAACATCCCTATAAGGCACTAGAGGATCTCTATTTGGCCTCTATGTACCCACAAGAATTGCAATTTCTCAGTTCAACAGTACTTCGGCTCTCAGAACAGGGACAGGTTCCTAAAATTAATTTTGGGACAGCTGACTTCAAAATAAATTCTGTATCCTACTACAGGCTGTTTCTAAGATGTTGCTGGGTTGTTTTAATACTATTCCATAGTCAACTTATTTAGAATTCCATGAGTTCAGTGTCACATTATGTCAACCTTGATGATATCTAGCATAAATATTCTACACTGCAATTACTATTGTCGTTACAAATCACTGATTTATAGTGAAACGAGCACCATGTTAGTAGAAGATTTTAAGGCAAGTTCTTGTGTTGCATGACAGTGATAATTATAGAGGTCACAGGCCTTGCTGCACAAACCTTAAGTACCTTACACAAGGATTGAACAAGCTGTAAATGCACTGGAAATCTAGACAAGATCAGAAACACGTAGTTCTGTATCTCTGCAAACTCTTGTATCTGATTGTAACCACCATGCTTAGGTATAGGAAAAATGTGATCATACATCAGTCTTTTTCCACCATTTTATATACACAGATATTTTGTCCACAAAAAATGTTCATTGAAAAACATTTACAATGTATTTAAATCTATTCCTCTGTTCCTCTTGGTAATGTATTTCTGATTTTTTAATCTTTATCAAGTGTAAGATGAAGTAGTTTGCATGTTTAAAGACTGAAGCCACGTGACTAAAATACACTCCTACAAACAGTACAAAGATACTGATGTTAGTAAAATATTTAATATTTGGAAGTCTTTTATATAAATATCATTTTCCAGAGAGATCACAATTATATCAGCAATACAGAGGAAAGCTGAATTTTTGCCTTTGGTTTTAATATCATACTGAAAGTGCTCCATCCTAAGACACAAACAAGAATATGGTTAGCCTTGCTAATAAGGGGCAAGTTTTTCTCTTCCCTTTTTCCAAAGAAACCTGAAAGACCCAGATTTGACAGCTGCACCACCAAGTTTTAGCAGAACTGTTTGCAGAGAAACCACTGAGTCCATGACAATGCTGAAACCAGTTCAGGCACAGATGTCTAAGAAAATCCTTTTATTCAACAAGTTTAAGTTTACACATTTTTGGCTGATGTAACATACTTAGTTAAAAAGTCCTTCAGCCTGGAAATGTGCATCATTTCCTTTATGGTGGTGTCTCTGCTTCTCAGCTGGACCACTCCATTCTCTAGAGTGCCATCACTTATCAAGACCATGAAGGGAATACTCATCTCATCATACCTGCAGAGAGAAGAACCCACCTGTTACTGCTTTGGTGCATGGAAAAGATCAGATAACTTACATACAAATGACCAGAAACTGGAAATATTTCATTTTCCTGTATTGCTCTAAGTCTGGTGTGACACCTCCAGTCTTCTTGTTGCCATTCCTTGCTTTCCTGATGACATTTCTTTTAATTATTTAGCTACTTTAGTATATAAAAAAAATCTTATTTAGTAACCTATTAAAAGAGTATTTTTGTACATGGAGAATTTATCTTTCTGACTTCATTTTACTGCAAAGGAACAAACAGTTGCATTTATTTTCTCTCAGAAAAAAAGCACTCATCACTATGCTCAAGACACTTTGATGTGAGGAGCCATATGCCCCACATCCACTCCTGATCAACAAATCGGACACAAAGCCTCCAAATGGAATAGCTGCTTTTATATCCACAAACAGTTCCATCACATCACTAATGGCAGTGGCTCTGGCTTGGAAGAACTGTCAAGTTCAAGACTAGACACAGTGGGTTGTGTGAAATAGCGTTTAAGAATGAAATACAGAACCAGACCAGACGCAAAAATGAGGGTGAGGGTGGGAAACAGTTCTGCAAGCTTATAACTCATCTGAAGAAATGTTTTCTACATTAGAATTTTTAAAAGGTATTTCACAGTTCCACGGAAGTAACCGTAACATGTGAAAGGCTTCTACTTCACTTAATTTCAAAAATCATCTGATACATGCTTTTCAGAATAAAACTACTTGAATCCAAGTCTGTAGTTCAAGATCCACACCTGCAGTCAGTTACTGCATTCAATGACTTCCTACTGAAAAAAGGGCATATTTACAGCAGTCCAGAGAAAGTCATCTTTGCCCTTCATAGTTTCATTTACAAAAGACTGTTTCTCTTACTTTGTATAAAGATGTTCCAGAGATGCATGCGCTGTTTCCAGATAACCTGGCCATACAGAAATTCCATTTGCTGTCAGTTCATTGAACAATCCTTGACAAACCTGTGTTCATTTAAAAACAAAAGTTATAAGACAGACTTTGAGGATATGAGACTCTATACAAAGAAACCATTAAGACTCTTTAACATGTGTGGTATTAACATTCCTAGCTGGTGTTAATTTGCTGGCTGAAATAATCTCAAATCAGAAAGCAGCCTGGCAGTTCTGTCTCCACTTCTGTTTAAAAACATGCCAGGGTAAGCCTCCTCCCTTCCAAGGGAACTTCATGACTGACTTAAATGAAAACTTTTTAAAAATCCTTCTGAACATGTGACTCATGTTGCATGTTAAGAATTATCTTAACCAATTTGTTAAGATAATTCTGAAACATTAAGAAGCTGAGAGGGATGGTGTTATTTATTTTCCTTAATTTTGCATGGGACAAGCATCAGCTCTATTGTACCAAAAGCAGTTGTGCCACAGAAGGAACTGCCTGCAGTGAATTCTTCTGGCTGTGACCCACAAGCTGCAGAGCAGGAGCACCATGAACTCTGCACAACCAGGAATCTCCAGGAGTCAAAGCAGCAGCACGATTTCCCTCAACACAGTGTCTGAATTGTAGCATTACATGGAGAGTCAATGCTCAAACTCAAATACTCTCTTACAGCATACCTGCCTCAGCTCTGTTGTTGGACCTTTTCCTACATCCAAGGCGACTTTAAGGGGTGCTAAACAAGGATGAAGCTTCAGTACCTAATAAATTTACAAAAACCAACAGATTACTAAATGTATTTCTCATGCAATTCTAAACAGAACTAGGAAATAGCAATTATTGAAAAATTAAATTAAGGTTCTAAAAATACAAAAATTTTCTCACAGCACGAAATCCTGAATTAGAAGCAAGCTGTATTTTATGCAATGAGTACACAGCCAGGCTACATTCATATGGGAGAAATTACTCTATTTTGGCTGAGCTCCAGAAAAGAGATGAAGATTTGTTATCAGAGCTTCATCACCTTGAATGGAGCCAGAATGATGAGAGACAGGCCAGCAGGCAGTTCCCATCCAGTCTACTGCCTGTTCTTAAAGCCCCAACAGCTGCCTGGGTAACAGGCACTGACAGCCAGCTCTCCAAACTCCAGTAAACAGGGTTAAAGTGGGGAGAATGATGGTCCTTGGAGAAATGCTCCACCTCCACTTGTGACCCACTTTTTCTACTCTTCTGAGCCACTTTCAATTTCTGCTGGAAAAGACAAATTGCTCTTCCCACAAACTGCAGCTGCATTCCAATTTCTCTTAACTCCACTGCATGCATGACAAGGCCTACCTACTGATCAGAGAAAAGGGTAAAACAGGAAAGGGGACCTCAGAATGAGAAAAATCGCTTATGTGGGTGACAGGGACCACAAGGGCTGTGCCATGGGGCCAGCCTGGTGCTCCCAGTGAGAGGGGTCAGTCTGCACCCTCTGGGAACGGATCAGGATGGCCACGTGGAAAATGAGACACTGCCATTTACCACATTGTCTGGGGGCTTGTACTTACTTTCTCACATTTTCTACATGAAGTTACCTTTCTCTGTGAATTTTTCTGTGGTGTTAATGGATTCCCAACTAGCTGTAGAGAATCAAAGA
The DNA here is from genome assembly GCA_032173965.1 of Sitta carolinensis. Classification (NCBI taxonomy): domain Eukaryota; kingdom Metazoa; phylum Chordata; class Aves; order Passeriformes; family Sittidae; genus Sitta; species Sitta carolinensis. The sequence continues at coordinate 3,678,113 of CM063298.1, read as the reverse complement.
GATATGCTAACACTCCTCGGTCCAGATTCCCATTCACAGACAGAACATGAGGGATGACATTCTTCCTTCCATCTCGGCCCTGAAGAGAAAAAACCCACGTAGGAATACATCAAAAGGTTTTGCTTGCTTTAAATGTATAATGAGACATTCAGCTCAAGCACACTTATTACATTTAAAATACAGACATTTATTTAAAACATTACCAGCAATCTTAGCAGTGTGTCTGTAACCAGGTAATACTGCAACAGTGGGGAAAGCAGGTCAGGGCAGGATAGGATTAGTTTCTTGCTTTGATCACAGATTGCCACTTTGATCATAGATTTAAATCTATGGCAAATACACTTGAAACTCTGCATTTTCTTTTGGAGGTTTGTAGATTACTTCCAAGTGACCATGACTCCCCACATTCTGAGAAAACCCTATGTAACCCAGTTTTGTAGAAATAAACTGCAAAAGCAGGAAAGACAAGACTGTGATGAGAAGGAGAAGGTTGCAATTTACTGATAAAATACAAATTAACCCTGGTTTTATCTGTTCAGCCTAACTCCAAACACTGCCATTTATTAGAGGTTTGTCCCTCTTCAACATATTCAGTGGAGAGGTTTCCCTCTGGTCCACTCTCCCTTTTTCCATGCAGCCATTTTTATAACCCATTAATCTACAAAAACTTCTACATACGTGAAAGTGAACGAGCTACAGCAAGGAAAAATCTCCTCACATTTACAGGCTCTTTTTGATGCAAACTGAACAGTGCAAAATACAGCCCAAGTTTGTGCTTACATCTACTCACAGATACAGGTAAAGCCTATGCCACTAACAACAGCAATCAGTCTGTCTTGTCAATAGGATTCATTTCTAATTTTGAAGAATTCCTTGCAAAAAAGAAGGAACCAAACGGTACATTATCAGCTTTTGAAAATGAAGATCTGATTGCAGAGTATCAACTGTACTACTTCTGTAGCAAATGAATAAAAAGCCAGCCACATGCTAAGCAACTGGATCAGCAAAGAAAGCATTTCTAACACACATTATCATCTTTACTATCTTTAAGATGTTTAATACAATTAAGCTTACAAGTAATTTTAATTTCTCTTCTGGATACACCTTTAACAGTTCAGTATCACCAAGGTTCTGCAGTGTTTCTATTGTTTCTGTCCCCCAAGGAAAGGTGTAATACAACTTAAATCCTCTTCTGCCTTCTTCATCCTGAAAGTCACTGCTGCTGAAGTTAGACGGGCCGACAGCAAACTGAAAGCAAGAGGTGTAAGAGGCAATCACTACTGTCAATCCCATAGTAACTACAAAACCCCAAGTCTGTAAGGCAAACTGAAGTCTCTGATTTTCAGCAAAAGGTTTTTATAGGTTAAAGCCCAAATCTCCTGGTCGTTTTATGGCGTTTTCATCTTACATCATTGAAAAACACAAAACATTTGTGTTTTGGCAGTCATGTTATAAACTACTTATCAGGTTTATCATCGACTTCAGTAGCTTCTCAATTTCCACAAGAAATACACCTATATCAGTGCCTAGAAAAGGCCAGCAATGTAAGGCCACAAAATCAACCACAATGACTATACCCCCCTGAGACATAAAGGAACCGGCCAAGATTCCCCATGGATACGCTGCTGTTACCTTTCTCCACCACTGGAGCCTCTGGCGCAGCCAGTAATCGAGCCACTGTCCTGCAGTTCTGGGAGAACTAAACCATGCCAGCAAAGACGTGGTCCTCTCGCCTATTCTTTAAACAACAGCAAGGGCAGCAAGTTAACACCTTGGGAAATAATGGGAAAAGCGAGAAATAACATTCAAAATTAACCCATAAGTGAAACAGTTAGTTTAGGTGTGATAAGGGATTAACTTCTCTATTACTCTACTTTGTAAGGTTGTTGGGTGTTTGTTCATTTTCTGGAACAGAATGTTCACTTTCTGGAACAGAATGAAAGCACACTCCAATTTGAGCAAGGCCACAGGGCAGTCTTCTGTTCACCAGCTCTAGGCAGCTGACATACTGCGCCAGAACACCTACAAAAGACAAAGCCCTGATTTTAGTTGCCACAGGGAAGTTTTTAATGTTTTAACTCTACCAACAAATGAAGCACATATTACACGCGTGTTGTTTGTACATGCAGTCCCACTCTCTTTACTAGCACTGATGCTTTGCTGACATGGGCTCAGCAGGCTGGCTCCTCTGGGCACGTTGATTTTAATGTGCTTTTCCCCAAATTACAGGGAGGGCATCTGTTGCCCACCTGTGCCGGTCAGGCCCTTGATAAGCCCACAAATTCACAGCCTACAGAAGGAACATTCCAGGCGCACCGACGCAGCTGGAAAAATCTCTTAACTGCACCTGCTTCCCTGCAAAACACTCGTGCGCAGCGTGCAGGCTGCGGAGCCGCCCGGGACCTACCGGGCAAGAGGCTCTCCCGCAGCACCCCCGCGGCCCCCAGCACTTCTTCCAAGGCCGGCCCGGCGGGGCTCTGCCCGCAGCCCTGCAGGGCTTGGCGCAGCGTCTCCGGGCGCAGCAGCCGCAGCCCCCGCGCGTCCCGCGGGGCGGCGGCCGGGCCGTGCAGCGGGGCGTCCGCGGGGAACACCTGCTCCCGCACGGGCAGCGCCGAGTCCCACCACTGCGCCGCCAAGTTGGCGCGCAGCGCCGCGCCCAGCGGCCCGAAGCCGGGGTGGCGGCCGCTCAGGTAAGCGCTCCAGGGCAGCGGCCCCGCCTCGCCCCGCAGGAAGCGCCGCCGCCAGCACAGCTCCAGCAGCTCCTCCCCGCCCGCCGCCTCGGCAGCACCGCCGCACTCCGAGTACGGCCGCACCGAGCACCCGGCCGGCTCCGCCCGCTCCGGGACCCGGCGCCGCCTCGGCGGTGCCAGGGCGGCGCGGCCGCACACCCGGCAGGCTGGGCGGGCGCCCAGCGCCATCTTGCCGCTCCCTCACGGCGGGGCTGGAACCGGCAAGGGGCGTGGGGGGGGTGGGTGTAGGGGCAGCCATTGCGCACGCGCGGCGCCCCGCAAGGGGAACGGGGGGACGGGGCTCGGAGGCTGCGCATGCGCTGCGGGAGCCTCGCGCCTCCCCGGACCGCGGGCCGAAGGTCAGGGACGCTGCCAGGGGAATTTTCTGTCCCCGGGATGAATCTTCTCACCTTTTGTAACCGTAATGATGCCGTCAGATAACTTCTGCTAAAGGAGTTGACGTCTTGGAGTTTAATTTTCTCGTTCCCTTTGTAAACATAACTAATGATGTCAGGTACCTTATACAATGGAAGTTGCTCAATAAAAGAACTCGCTGCAAACATTGGCGAGATCACATCACACAGAGACTGGGTGACCGGAGAACGTGCATTAGGTAGTTAGGTTCGTGTGCATTTTACTGTAAAAGATGTAACTTTATACCCCTTGGTATGTGGAATCAACCTTGAGCCCCGCGCAAATAACCACTCTCTTTTATAAACCAAACTCGTTCCGACAGCTGCCGGCATCGGCAAAAGGCCGCACGAGCCAGGGGCCACAGCCAGAGCCGGCCGGGCCCGCGGGCCAGGGACGGGCGGCGCTCGCTGGGGGCAGTGGGACAGACGCTGCCCGGGCTGTACCGGAACGCTGCAGCTGCGCGGGGACACTGCTGGGGCACCCTGCGGAGCGCATCGGGGGCAGCGGCAAGGCCGAGGCACCTAAGGGCAGCAGGCAGCGCTCCCGGCGGGGGCGGCAGCGCGGGCGAGGCCCCGCGGCCGCTGGGCTGGCGCAGCAGTGGAAATTTCCATACTCGCCGCAGCACGGGCCGGCGGCGGTGCCAGGAGGCGGGGCTGGGGCAGCACCCATTCCCGAGCCGCGGGCAGGGACGGCTGGGGCCGGGATAATCCCGCTGGGGTGCGGGCGTGCAGCCCCCTCCCCGGGCCCGGCGCTGCCGCGCCGATTTGGGGCACTGGGTCAGCGGCAGGAGCCGCTACTCGCGCCTGCACACGCGTTGCAGGCAAGCTCAGTTCCGAGGCAGATTTACCACGAGTTCAGTTCTGCCAGAGTAGCGGTGGCAGCAGTGGCAAAACTGCGTAGTAGCTTTTCATTATGTGCAAATGTTACATTTTCCCCCTCAAGAAACACTGCTCCACGCAAAGGGTGGTTTGGAAAGAGTATAAAATAGACAGAGAAAAGCTAACATGGTTTAGGTTTTGCCTGTTAAAAAAGACTTTTCTCTCAATTCATAAGCTATAAATGTACTGTTTTTTAATACTGAAAAAAACAAAACTAACAAAAATCAGAACCAGCTTTTCAATGCATTTTGTTTCAGGCAAGTGACCTGGAAACTTAGGCATTTAAGTCATACTTCAGTGATAAGTAATCTACTTCCTTGTTTTTCACTCCTGGTGACACCGAGCACTGTTCCAAAACAAATATATTTGAACAAAACCCCACCCCTACTCCCCCTCAAAAATATCCCCCAAACCAAAATACATTGCCACCTGTAGTTTTAGACCGCAGTGGGGTAGCTCCAAGCCTCCAGCTGGAGTTCCCAAAGCAAGAGTGAAGGATCACAAAAAACTGTCAAGTTACAGAACTTGACAGAAAAGGAGGAAATAATTAAAAGGCAGATTAGACTGCATTAAAGAACAGCAAAAGCAGAGCCTCAGAAGGAAACCATAACCAAGGACCAAGCACAGACTAAGCAAAGCTCCCAAGTACAAACCGAAGTTATTTCTCAGGTTCAAAACACTAAGCATCTTGTAGATTCAACCTTGAACACATCGTTATTGAACTTAAACCTCATCACTGTTACTGATAAACAAGAGGGAGGAACTGAAAGTTAGTATAACTTGGAATTTTAATACACCGTGCTTGAAAGCATTAAACACTTTAACCCCAGGATCAAGTTATTATTCCAGTTCTGATCATCAGGGAAATGCTGTTGCTTCACTCAGCATGGGCAGTGCTTTGAGATTAGAGTCATTTGCACATATTAAAAGTCCTTAAAAAAAACTTTAAAAATCCATGAGGCATCTTCATGGATCAACAACCCACTTCCCCCCGCCGCTTCCATAAAGAAATCACTGCTCAATACCAGTTTAAGTATAATTTGAAGTTTTAATACTAAGATCTTCCCGTTTCTCTGAAGCTCAGAAGCCTGCATGCTAACTCACAACGCCTGGCAGCTGTGGGTACACAACACTCAAGCCTGGTCTGCACATATGCTCGTGTGAAGGCGACGGTTACGGTGCTGCAGAAGCTTCCTACGCTTGTAGCAGCTCGTTAGCAACACCACTACAGAGTTTTGATCTTTTCCAAGAACTGGCCCTACGCTAGTTAGACAAGGAAGAACACTGTTTCCAATACTTTCATAGAAGCCAGCTTTAATTTTTCTCCCCATCGAAGCAGAGCCTGCCATGCTAAGCAATCTAGCCCAATCAAGGCAAGGCTGGTATTTGTATAAGCTTAAATGTTTAATCAAACACAGTTGAGAAACCTTTCTAGAATTTAATATAAAAACATTTGACATTTCGTTAATGTAAAGTTGTGCACATGTTGAGAAAATTGTCATCTGAAAGAAAAATCGGTCTTCAAATATCTTTATTGGAAGGCCATGCACTGCCTTCTGTTACTGTATTTCAAATCACTGTACATTTACTTTGAAAACACTGTCTGCATTTTCTAGTACAAAAAACTAAAAATTGTTTCAGGAATGTAGAGAAATATTCAACTTAAATAGCGAAAAAGTGCACCATAATTACTGCTGCACTGCAGTCATTTCTGCATTTCCCATTTCTTAAATAACTATCCTGTTTTGATAACACACAATATAAAGAGCAATTATGAAAAACTGAGACATTTAAATACACTAAGTTATTGAGAATAACTTGTGGGCATGGGGTAACCTATCATAGGAGCAGCACCAGTGGCAGGGTAGGCGTACTGCTGCTGGTTCATGCCATTGTGCATGTTGGCAATGTTACTGCCGTACTGCTGCTCGTAGCCGTTCTGGTACGCTCCTGCGGGGTTACCGCCGGCCCTGAAGCCGGCCTGCATGCCTGCAGCTGCAAAGCCATTCCCAAAGGGAGTTCCATTGCTGAAACTCTGGGCGCTGTAAGCCCCGTTTTGGGTTTTTGCTCCGAAGTCTCTCTTGCCTAGAGCACCATAGGTTCTCTCAAAGTTCTCCCTCTCTCTAAAACTACTAAATCCACCCCTTTTGCCCGCAGAGTATCTGTCACGTCGGTCACCTCGGGAACGACCTAGTGAAAGAGACAAGACAGTTATGTGTATTATAACGGCTCTTCAGTTCAGCTAAGCACCATTCAGTTTCTGTCCCAGCAAGTCAAACCTATAAAAGCCTTCCAGGTGCTTGCTGGACTCCAGTTAGATAAAACTATCTCACTTTTGAGGAGTAATACACTTTCCCCTTAACACAAGTTGTGGCATCAAGGCAAAAAGTGACTTTTACCTTGCCAAGCAGGACGCTTGGATCCATCTCTCTTTCCAAGCCACAAAACTAAGTCCACAAGTGTTTTATTTCAGGGCAAATAGGAAGTGCCTCTTTGGCTTGCTCCAGCCATAGGTGCACCACAGCATAGGCTGGGAGCATTTGGGTGCTGGTTTTGGGCTTTTTATGTTAATAAATACCTCCTGCGGTCACAGTAACTGGTAACTAAACCACTGTCCACACTTATTTTGGAGAGGATGGAGGTGGAATCTGAAGTTTCCTTTTTGTTCTGAGAGGAAAGATCAAGAACAGCCCTTACCTGACCCTCTGTCTTCAACCAGCTGAAGCAATTTGGGGTTGATGGCTTGATTAGCCTCTCGAAGCACAGAGATGAGGTCATTTACTTGCTTAATATTGTTAGGAGTAAAGAATGTGTATGCTGTGCCTGTTTTGGTACTGCGGGCAGTTCGTCCAATTCGGTGGATATAGTCCTCTGAGGAGTTAGGGTAGTCATAATTGATGACAAATTTCACATCTTCCACATCTGTAAAGTGTTGCAGTGTGGCAAAAAGCGAGGTACAAAGTTTTGCACACCACAACAGCCAAATCGAAGATAAACATTAGACAGGAGTATTTTAAAGGGCATAATGGCTGCAAAGAACAGTGTTAGAATCATCCATTTCTGCAAGAGTATTGTGGAAGAGAAAAGTTACGCACACTCCGTCTGATCCCGTTCTCATCACCCACCCTGTGATCCAAAACCTTACCATAAGGAGTGTGCATTTGCTTGTCATTCCCAACTCAAGTGTCCCCTTTACAAATCATCAAGTGACATCTGAAAGCTTCTTGCAGTAGGGCCACTAAAGCTCACAGCAGCCTCTTCATGTGCTCATTTGAGGACCTTAGAGTAAAAACATACAAGGTCCTTCACATACACACTCATTAGAAGCTCAAAAAAAAAAGGGGCCACACTGCTCGTCTTGCCAAGACCTTTGAACCGCAGCTGCAAGAAAAACATACCTGTCCCCCCAAAGTCACCAAGTTGTTTTTATGCACTGTGTCTTGTCTAGGCAAGCGCTTCCAAGAAGCCAGGGTTCACTTGAGAATGTGTCTCTCTCTGGCAGGTCTCGACATGACGACTATGTATAGGTGGAGGAACTTCGACTTTCAAAGGCATTGAAAAGCCATTGCTTTCCTGCCCCACTTGTTAAAGTGAGAGGTGGACTTTAATTCTCAGATTTCATGTGCCAGTACTCACCAATTTGTACAAGGCTTAGTACATTTTAAAGCTGCTCTCTCCATTTCATGGTTGAAAAAAATTTCATTGAACATTGAAGTTTAAAATTATGTTCTTCAACATTTCAAAAAAACTCACTGAAATTCAAAGACCCACAGATCACAGCAGACAGTATGCACAAAACTAACAGTACTGCACCATGGCAAATCATGCAAAGCATGGAGAGAAGAGAAATACCAGGGCAAAGTGAACTGTGAATGAAACTGCTTATTTCATGAGAGAACAGTTTATGGGGTAGTAGTTTAAAAGATGATCTTTGCCTTTTGAAGATTACTGGCACACAATGCTCTCAGCTTTCACCTCTCTATTTGACTGGAAGCAGCCAGCCGATCATTTCCACTAGTCCTCCATCCCCCTCGAGTCCTCCGATTGTCATGCCTAGGCCTTGCCACAAAGACTGCACCTTTATGTGAAGAAAACTTAGAAAAATGCAGAGGTTAAAGAAAGCAATAGACTTTCTTTAAAAGCTTTGGGCAACTGGCATTACGAGTTTTACTAACCTAGACCTCTGGATGCAACATCTGTAGCAATCAGGATTGGTGCTTTTCCATGTTTGAATTCTGTAACACAAGAAGTGAGTCAATTTTTTTCCTTAAGCAGCACATGTTAGGGGCTTGCAGCAGTCACTGAAACACTCACCATTTAGAACCCAGTCCCGCTCCTGCTGACTTTTATCACCGTGAATACCCATCGCTGGCCACCTGAAAACACAGAACTCAACTGACCCAAGAACATTCCTTCAGTGGTTTCCTTAGTCAAAGACTGGGCTACTGGCAAATCCCAGTCTGGGCATTTTAACACAGAGCACACTCAGACTATTGGGGTTGCTCGGTGAAGTCACAGCTGTTACTCACCCATCTCTCCTCATTTTCCTAGTAAGATCATCACAGCGCCTTTTGGTTTCCACAAAAACAATTGTTTTGTTTTCCTTCTCGCTCATTATTTCTTCCATCAAACGAATAAGCCTATTATTAAGAGATTATGGTTAGAGCTTAGACTGCTTTCTACTGTACACAATTAAACTGTGTGATTTCTTGCCTTTAAGTTGTCACAGACTGATGTCAAAAATCCATCAAAATAAGGCATTCATTTCACAGTTCATACAGTAAAACTGACAGAAAACACAGACTTTGCCCCTAAGGACTACTTACTTGTCATCCTTCTCTACATCATGACACACATCCACAATCTGAAGAATGTTGTGGTTTGCACTTAGTTCCAGTGCACCAATGTTAATGTGCACGTATTCTTTCAAAAAATCTTCAGCCAGCTGCCTCACTTCCTTAGGCCATGTAGCACTCCACATCAGAGTCTGCCTGTCAGGCTGGAGAAGAGCAGATCAATGAAAGATCAACAGAGAGCTAAGTTAAATGCCCAGACTTGCACTGCCCTTTCTTTAAAAAGGGTAGTGGCAGTAGTTTATATCTGCTATAGCAACAAATGCATGAGCCATTTGTACTCACTCTTATCTGATCCACAATTTTTCTGATCTGAGGTTCAAATCCCATGTCAAGCATCCTGTCAGCTTCATCAAGGACAAGGTAAGTACACCTTCTGAGATTGGTCTTTCCAGCTTCTAAGAAGTCAATAAGTCTTCCAGGTGTTGCAATGCAGATTTCCACACCTAAAACCAAGCAGTCCCATCAGCTGAAGCAGTTTCCACATTCCGTCAGAGATGCACCAAGGCTGATCCATACCTCTTTCCAGGTCACGGATTTGTGGTCCCTTTGGAGCACCTCCATAAATACACGTGGACTTCAAACGACATGCTCTGCTGTATTCAGCAGCTACCTGCTGCACTTGTTGGGCCAGTTCACGGGTTGGGGCCAACACAAGACACTAGAAACAGGATGCCCAGCTTTTAGTTCAATACCCATTGGAAGATCAAAGTCTGACACTAATTTTGAGCGTGAAGTTCAGTGCTGGATTGACTAAAGTAGATTTAAGTAGCCAAACCAGCAAACCAAATTACCTGGCATCTCAACAGCCATCAAAAACGTGTGAAAGATACCTGAAAGTCACTAGCTTCCAGGGCATAGCAATTTCTAAAATATAACTCAAAACTGAACTATCCCTGTTCTGTACTGTTTTCAGGACAATCCAATCAGAGTTACAAGAATCTGCTTGAGAAACTACCCCAACAGGGAACTACTTTATTCATACAGAGAAATGGAATGTAGCTATGCACTCTTGTAAGCATGGCCAACTGAGGCTATAAAGTACAGTCATATCCCCTAGAAGTTAAAATCCCCTCTTCATTTTGGAATACTCACAATAGGTCCATCTCCTCGCTCCAGGAACGGCTGATGATTTATATGCACAATGGCAGGCAGTAAGTACTGTTTGGAAGAAAGAAAGATCTCATGACAATCTCTTCCTACAAGTGTTGGCCTTGCGCTAGGGCTCAGCCATACTGTCACTGCTGAAATCCAGCAGCATTCTAGGCTATAATCAAAACTTACAGAGAGTGTCTTCCCTGATCCAGTCTGTGCCACTCCAACCATATCCAATCCACTCAATGCAACAGGCCAACCCTGTGCTTGAATAGCAGTTGGTTCAGTGAAGTTCTGCCTCTGAATTACTTCCATAACATTTGCTACAAGAGAAAATTCAAACATACAGATTCAGATGTTGCTCTAATCCAGTCTGAAGAACAAGCAATAAACTGTTCTTCACTTACCAGGGAAGTTTGCTTCATAAAAGTTGATAATCGGTTTTGGACAGTTATGGCCCCTAACTGTAACCTCTTTGCTCGCTCTGTACTGTTCAACTTCTTGCTGCAAAAACAAAACATCCATTATTGGAAAAAAGCTCTGATACCAAAGTTATATTTTAAGTTACCCCATCTGGGCCTGCTGGGCCCCATGACCCTCAACGTGTTTGCACTTTCTGTTTACTTTTGCTCGAGCCAGACCAGGTACATACCGCAGTACGTCTAACTACATCCGGATGTTCTTGGTAGAAGTTCTTCTCAAATTTGGGCAGCTCATCCAAGTTCCATTTCTTTTTTGTAAGTTTCTCTCCAGGGTTTCCAAATTTCTTCCAGAGAGAGGTCCACCTCTGCTTCCTCCAAAACGAGGGGCTCCAAACCTAGGTAAAGAGAACATAGCATGGAATGCAAGAGAAACCTTTTGGTCTTCTTTCTGAGCAATTTTACCACCATCTCTGCAGTCCACCTGTAAACTTTACAATTCAGATATATAAACTTTACCTTCTTATGTTCCAGGACACTAGAACTTCAAAAGCCGTATTTTAAGCTGCAGATGCCACAATCTGCTTGGCCTTAAGTCTTATTCACAAGCTAAGTTAATACGTCTTTCCCATTTCCATACATTGCAATCAAACAGCAAGTTACAACAAGCAAAGTAAGGCATTAAAACGTTGGCACTACCCCGTGATCAAAATGGTTTCCCGTCCCAGTGACACTCCCATCGCTGAAAGCGAGCAGAGGCAGTTACGAAACCTTGGGATAACTTTCCGGTAAACCGTTTTTTTTTTTTTTTTAATGTCCCAAAAGACAGACTTCTTTTAACAACGCTATTTTACGAGGCCATGAGCTTTATTAGCATTTCGGGTTCGGTCCCTCCGTTCGGAGAAGGCCGCTCTCGAAAGCCCCGAGGCGCAGCTCGGAGTCGCGCTGAGCCGTGCGCTGGATCCGAGCACGGGGCTCCCTCCCCCGCCCCGATCGCTTCCCAATTTTGGCCGGGCGGGCACTGGGAACGATCCTTCCCAGCACAACACAGCGCTCCCCGAGCGGCCGCTGCTTCCTGCCAGCGCTGTTTCCTTTGTCTCTCATTTCTGTCTACGCCACATTTTCCAGCCGCTGCCATTTTAGAGCCGGGGCTGGGCGGGGGGAGGAGGAGGAGGAACAAAGGCAGCAGCAGCACAGCCGGCATTTTGATTCCACTCAGCCACCGCATGGCGGGGCCGGCCATTAACATCCGCTTACACAACACAAAGCGGAGCCGGCCGGCTCCTGCCGGCCACAGCCCGAGCCTTGGGAGGGGGAAGGGAAGGAGGGGAACCGCCCTGCCGAGAGCTCCCCAAGGCTTCGGCACCGCCAACCCACTGACCCACAAACCTCCAGCCGGCCCGCCGCTCTCAGCGGGGGAACCGGGCTCTGCAGGGACCTTCCGTGCGGGGGGGGGGGGCTCTCCGGGGGGTTAAAGGTAAATGTTTTTTTCCCCCAACAGAAGAGAGAGAAAAAAAATTTTAAGATTCCACCGCGCTATTTTCAGCGGTCGCACACCCGCGGGGGGTGCTCTGAAGCGAAGGAACCGATACAGTCACCAACAATCGGTGACTTAAAAAAGCCCGATACCCTCCTCCGGCCACCCCTCGCGGTGGGAGCGCGGAGGGAAGGGCTCAGGGCCCAACCCCCGCCCCGCCGCCATCTTAAACGTCTGAAAAACAACCCCGAGAGCCCCACGGGCAGGCTCAGAGTCCGGATGCTGGCGGCGGCTGGCGCCGGCCGTGCCCCCGGACTCACCCTCTATCCCTGTCGCTGGAATACCCGGGCATGGCGATGGTGGCGGTGGGCGAGGCGATTCCGGTCACTTAGAGCGGGTGGCGAAGGATTACGGTGGATCCGGCGCCGCTGGCGGGGGCCGCTCACTGTGGGCGCCCGGCCGCGCGGACGCCGGTTATATAGGGGGCAGCGGGGGCTGCCGGGAGCCGGCGCGCGACGCACGCGCAGACCCCACCCCCGCCGTTATGTAAGCGGCCCGAACCGGCGCGAGGCCACGCCCCCTTCCGTATGGGCGTGGCCGCGGCTCGCCCGGCTGATCGGCTTTGCGCTCGCGGCCGGAAGTGCCCCCCCTGCGGGGAGCACCCCCCACCCCCAGCCGCGCCTGCGCGGGGCCCCTGCGGGCGGGAGCCTCGTTCTCGCTGAGGGCATCCCGGCCTGAGGGGGACGGAAACGGGGAATTCTCTTTTCCAGCCTCCGTCAGTGTAAACTTTTGGCCGCCCGGCGTGTTCAGAACGCAACTCAGCTCCTCATAACTTTCGGCAGGGCAGAGCCTTCGGCAGTGCAGTCCCCCAGTCCTCAGAGGTCTGTTTGTGAAAATCCTCCTGAAATAGCTCCAGAGGAGCCCAGGCTTTTAACTAATAAACGTTTTAACTAATAACTGATACTTCACGGTAGATTAGCCCCAGGCCCACCTGTGACTTTCGCTCTCGGAAGGAGCCAGATGTGCAGATCCTGGAGAGATGAACAAAAAATATCATCAAAACTCCTCAGGCCAGTTCTTTTATGCTGTTACCCATTGCCCTTCAAAAGTGTTTATAAACATATATGTACACAGAAATATTTATAAACATATATCTGTAAAGTCACCAGTGTTATCTTTTTGAATTCCACAACGGCCAGTAACCTGAGTCAAAGGTCATCTGAGGTGCAGCAGTGCTGAAAAGCTGCTCAGAAGGCCCCAGATAACAACATGCAATACCCAAGCGCACACTGCTGCTCACCCACCCCGCTTTGCCAGGCCAATGTCCAGCGACCTGGGGCTTTACCCACGCAAGAGCTGAAGTGAAGCACAAACATCCTCAGCCACCTGCTCCAGGCAGAGAGGGAAGAAATGAAAACAACATAAGGAAGAAGTGCTATAACAACACTTCCCTTTTATATCCTCCCACCTTCTTGCAATCTGTGCTTTAAGGTTTTTCTAGGACAAAAATAACTGTATTTGATGGCCATTTCTTCACATTTTGGTTCTATTTATGCCCTTTGCTTGTAAGATACCATGACAATGTGTTTTACAGTTTCAGCGTATGCAACCTGAAAAACATTTACTTTCATTTTCAATATATTGCCAGATAAGAACAAGGGGCACAAAACAATGACTTAGTAGAAATGGTAATAACTTTCTGTTTATTTATACTGTTTGTAGACATTAATATCTTCTAAGTCACGTCCTTTATAAACAAAAGCTACAGTGTAATTTTCCTCCTTTTAAAGTGATTCCATGCTTCTAATTATTCTTGCCACTTTTTCTTTATTGACAAGAAATTCACAGCATTTAAAAAGCATTTAAGCTTTTAAGATCTGGACACCATACAGATCTACATACTGGAAGATGTTTTTCATCTGTTGTGTATTATTTTCTAGTGATTTTTTAAAATGATTGCTAAGAATACAGCAAGGTTTGAAAAGACTAGACATCTGCATGATATTGTCCTCAAAGCTAATACCTAAGTCAGGCTTATTTTGTTTATGAACAGTTACAGCTGTTAGACGCTCAGCAATTTGGAATTCCACCTTGCTCAAGCATTTTTTGGTTGTAATTAATTTTTTCTTTCAATAACACTAGAGCTTGACCTGTTTGTAAATACTATCCCAGCATATTTCTAATATAAGAATCTCCCCAGTTTTTTTCAGTATAGATTTACTTATTTAACATGGCTTGTGCACGATTTCTGTCCCCAAACACACCTATTAACACTCTCCACCTTCTGACCCTACAGATCCTGGTGAGTCTGAAAAAGATTTTTGCAAAGGCTGAAAAATAACAAATTATCTTTTCTTGTTCTATTGTGTTTATCTTAACACGGCTTAATTTGGTTTTGTTTGTGTATAACATCGTGGCTCCTGTTAATGTGATGATAAATCTAAGGTTTTAAAGAATTGAAGACTTAACAAAAAGCCAGTCCCTGCCTTGGCTACACACAGTTAAGTCTCCAAGGAACTCCTTTCAATTTCCTTTGTAAAAAAAACTTCCTCATTTTTCTGTACCACCCTGTTAAGTTAAACATCATTGATTTTCCCATGTTCTCTTAATTAGGGTCAGTAGTGGAAACAAATCAACACAGCTTGGCAGAGCTGTGGATGTGGCAAACTGAAATCCATATTTAGTTTCGTTTCGATAGCACTGATCTGTGTTTGCTTACACATAACAAAAGCTCATTTGTGTTCCTTAAGTAGTGTGTGCACTTGGATTTGGATCTACAAATGACACCAGTGGGCTGCTGGAGCTCACACCACTGAGGTTTAATTGCTGCCAGTCATTGTCCTTACAGTCAAAACTGGGACCTCCGCTGCTTTTGTGGTGCTCGAGGAATTTAACTGTAAAGGGCATCATTTTTTCCTTCAACATGGAAGCCCCAAAATTCCTGAAGAGCATGTAATATTGTTGCTCAGAAAGGAAAATAATATACTTTGACCATCCAACCTGTCCAAAAAACTGAATGTTAGCAGCTAATACATTAAGTTTAATTTCTAAATCTTATTTTTAGTAAAGGTTTTAGTTCTTTCACGCAGAAATGCCTTCGGGTTATCCTGTCAAGCCTGTATGGTGCCAATTGACACCAACACCCAGTAATGGACAAACCGGGCGGCAAACGTCCCGGGCGAGCCTGCCAAGGTCGAGTGCTAGAACCTTCCCCCGCTCCACCCCGGGCCGGCCCTTTCCCCACCTATTTTACCGAGAAAACGCCAGCAGCCGCTTCCCGTTCAGGTGACGAAGGCGGAACCTCACGCACACACTCACACACACCCCCGCCGCCATTTTAGGCCGCCAGCCGCGCTCGGCTGCCGGGGCGCCCCGGGCCGGGCGGCGGCACCGGCGGGGCAGAGCAGAGCCGGGGGGGCAGGCGGGGAACGGCGGGGCCACCGGGGCGCCCGCCACGTGAGCGGGCAGCGGCGGGGAGCGGCACGTCACCGTCACTGCGGCTCGGCGCTGGGGCGCGGGCTTTGTTCGCTGCCCGTGCCCGTTCCCAGC
This sequence comes from Sitta carolinensis, assembly GCA_032173965.1. Lineage (NCBI taxonomy): Eukaryota > Metazoa > Chordata > Aves > Passeriformes > Sittidae > Sitta > Sitta carolinensis. The sequence goes on along the minus strand of CM063298.1, from coordinate 3,662,699 downwards.
CCGAACCCAGGCCCGTCCCCAACCCCGTTACAGAGCGGCCGGCCCCGCCCCGCTCCCGTAACAGCGGCCAGGACCGGCAGCCCCGCACCCGCTGGCGCGCGTGGCCCGCCCCTTCCTGCGGCGCCTGCCCAATGGGCGCGCAGGCCGCCGGTTAAATGGCGGGAGCGGGGCCGGGGCGTTGGTGCCGCCATGGGCAGCGCGGCGGGCACAGGTAGGGCCGGGCCCGGGGCGCTCCGGCCGCCCGCTCGCTGCGCCCGGCCCGGCGGGCTCTGCGCCGCGCCGGCTCCCGCTCCCGGGCCAGCGGCCGGCCTGTACCCGCAGAGCCGGGCAGGCGAGCCGGAGGGCTCCTTCTTCGTCACCCTTCCACCCCCCCCCGCTCGCATCGCCGGCACCGTTTTCATCAACTATTTAAAGCTGTCGTTTCCATATGTTACGACTTTTTAAGCTCTTTACTTTAACCTCTCCCTTCCCCTCTTTTGTCTTTGTTCCTTTCCTGGCGACACTTTTAACTTACTAAAGCTACAGACCAACAGCAATTTAAGTGTTTCAGGACATAAGCTGAAATGTAGGAGATGCTACTTAAACGTTTCATGCATCTGAAACTTAAAATGATGTTCGGAACTGATGGAGGAGTAGAGGGATGGAAAAGTAACACTCCTGTGTACAGAGCACTGAAAACTGTACAAGTTATTTTCTGTTGTAGTAATTCTGTACTTTTTTCCTTCCAAAGGTGACTTATGCCCTCTCCAGTAAAGTACTTAATACTTGTTAAAATATGTGTCCTTAAAGCACTTTGATCTCAGAACTCAAAGTTTGGGGAAAATCAGGATGTTAATGCACATCTTATTGTGCTCAACAGAGCACTTGGCAGGCCCACCTCTGTATTCTTCTAATCTTTAAGTAATTAAAGTAGAATTTACTTTTCATATGGAGTATTTACATTAGGAGTGGTGTCATTGCCTAAGACTATTAGAGAACCTAGACTTGTAAGAGAAGCTCATGTTTTTGGAAAAAGTACCTGTCGTTTCTGGCCATTGATAAATGGTGGATCAAAGCTTGGTTTGTTAAGGTCTTGAAGCTTTGGAGTTCCTGGCTGAGACCAGATTCATATTTGTTTTTCATTACATGGAAAAAAATCCTAACCTGCCCAGCCTGTGGAACTTCAGTGCCCTTCACCTCCCAGGTCCTGTTGGCTATGATTGCATTTGAACAATGTTTAGTATTTTGGATGTATGGGAGAGCCTCCTGGGTTTGACCACCTCTGGTGGAGTCAAAGACAAAGGGGTTACCTTTCACTGTACATAACCATGTCTTTATTTCTGTGTCTTTCAGTTCTGATGTTAATGTTTTTCTGCTAAACAGATTGGGTTGGTGTTGCCAATGATCTTTTGAGGACCTGTCACATAAACCAGCACATAAAGCATCTTTCAGAATGTGGTGCTGATGTGTTTGTTTGTCTTTATGAGTCAATCTTAGGAGAAAAAGTACCAGGTATGAATGATAATTGCTAAATGTGTTTTTTTTTTTTTTTTTCTCTCTGTGTATTTTGTAGCTAAATAAAATTGAAACGTGTAAAACTTCCTACAGATGTAGGGATTTAAAGTATTTGTGTCCTTCCAAAGACAAAAATATAAGATTGTCAATCTTTAAGTGCTATGAGGATAGCCACAACAAAACTACTGTAAGTTAGGCCTTGAAAGCTGTCTGTGGGCATAATACTTTTGAAGGGTGTGAACTGGCTCATTTTATCTTACAGCAGTGTTAACACTAAATTCTCCTCTAAAAAATGCTTAATACTTACACTCTGCTAAGAGCTGAGCTGTGATTTAAACCTGCTTTAACCCAGCTCCACTGGACTTCAGTGACAACAACTAAGCAAAGGCTATACAATAATGTATTTGCTTTGTTTATAAACTGTTATGTGTAGGAAGTGTCAGACTACTAATTGCAGAAGATTTAAGAGCACTGAGGTAACTGGCACCTATTGAAGGTGGAAGTCCTGTTAAATGTAAATGCAGAACTAAAAATAATGTTCCAAATTAAGTAGAATACATTACAGTGCAATTAGTGTGTGACAGGGAAAGAAGCAGCCCTAACACAAACTGCAATTCCAGTTTGATGATCTGAACTAGGTATGTGTGTGCTGGGAGTGAAGGAGGAGAAATGCTTTAGTAGTCTCTGTTCTTGAATTTAATCCTGATAAAACCCTCACATCTTCCAAGGGGCGTTCCAAGTTTGTGCTGAGTAATTATAAAAGATTTTGTAGGACCATATGATAGTTAGGTTTTTCAACAACGAACGACACAAGGTACTGAAAAAATATTAACTTGTAAGCAGAAGTTAAAGCAGTTTCATTAAGGTACTTGCAACATGCTATCCACTTAAATAGTTTAAAATCTATTCTTTATTTTGAATAGATTTCATTGCTACTCCCAGAAGCCAAGAGAATGATGCACATAACATACAAGCAGTAATAGATTCCTTGGCATTGGATTATTTGCAGGTCAGCTTGTCTCACATCACGGGTAAGTACTTGGTTTAATGAGAAATGCAGCTGAATAGCTTTGTGGTTTAATTTGGACACTTGAAGAGCCAGATGTTACACAGCTTGCTTTCATACTTGAATGGAATGTCTTCTGGTAGTGGATGGCATCAGAACACTGACCCATTGCCTTGAACATCAGGTTATAAATTGAAACAGCAAGCAGAGAATAAATAGGAGAAAGAAATGTTAAAGTTAACATCCAGCCACATTTCATTTGGCTGCCAAAGTGTTACCTGAAATCTGTTATGGCTCAGGCTTGGACACTGGGTTTTAAGACATGACCCTGGAGTTTCAAACTTGTTATTATGTTTTTAAAAGTTGGAGAGTAAAGAGTTGAACTGTATTGTATTATCTGTACACAAATAATGGCTTTCCCTGAGTATTCCTGTGTGTGGTCTCACATAGCATACCCTGCAAGGAATGAAAACTGCTTGATAAGAAGTATCTCTGACTTGGTGCCTGTACACAGTGGCTGATGTTTGCAATCCTGCTGCCACTTCATAGACTGCTTCATACTATAGTTTTATGTATAAGAAGAATATAAAATACCCGTTGTCCCTGAAAATATCCCAGAATATTTGTTTTGTGAGTGTGGAAACAGTTACTGCATCAATAAAATTTCACTTATTAGAACTGAAAATATGCAAATTTCGAACACAATATATATTTGAAGCTTACCTACATAGCCATAAATAAGCAACCAGGTGTCTTCTGAGCTGACATCTTTACAAGAATTTCCAAGCACTCTTCTACAGAAAATGCCTGCATTTGAGAATTTTTCTTCTGTGAAGAATTAATTATTAATATGTGTCATTACCTTCTCTTTAGGTGAGAACATTGTGAAAGGAGACAAGGAATCTATCAAAAACCTTCTCGAAATATTTGATGGTTTGTTAGAGTACCTTAGAGAAGTCAGTGAAGCGTCTTCTCAGGCTGGAGGTGAGATGTAAACCCAGTGTTTCCAGTGTAGCAAAATGAATTTGTGGATTCTTGTTACTTATAACCTTGAGACTGGAGAGGAGATAAAGACAAAACTGATCCTGTGGGAGCAGATTTCAGTGGTGAAGCTGAATATTTGCATTCCTTATTTTCATAAACAATAATAAAGTAGATAATTTCCCTCCAGACGTACATTATCTTTCTGCTTCATTCTTGTAGCAGAAACCTACTCTAGACAATTCATCCTGTGTTAGTTGCTTTTCAGCCTATAAGTCAAATGATTTAGGATTAGGATTCAAGGAGGGAAATGTCGGCATTAATTGGAACTATGAGCAAAGTCCCTTTTACTGACTAGGAGCTAAGTAATTTTTTTACTTAGCTTAGTTTACTTCCTGGGAAGTGAGTCTTGGGAGTAGGTCCGTAGCAGGGGTATTTTGAGGAAAATGGGAAGAGAAGCTGCTCAGCCCTACAGAAGAATCTTCCTGCAGGCAGTACTGGTCTTCCTGTCTCAGAGCTGGTAAGAGCCATCACCACTGGCTGTTGCACTCTGTGAGTAAGGGGAGAGCCCGTGGTGCCTGAGTTCCCTCCTGACTTGCTCCAAGTGGACAGATGAAAGAGGACAGTAGGAATGTTCAGTGCCTGTACTGCTTTTCTCTTCCCTCAGACTGCCAGTCCTGTTACCCAGTGGGGGTTAGGGGCTCAAATTTTCTAGCTCTAAGTCCACGTTTAATTCTTTTGAGGAAGAAAGGTTTATTAATAACTGAACAAGGAGATATATGGTAGTGGTATCATTTTTCAAAATTTACCATAGGAGTTGCCCACCTCCCCTACCCTCCCCCCCATAGGGAACATAACGTCATCATTTTAGATAAAACACTACAACATTGATATTACACATAAATTGTTTTGATGATGTTGGAAGTAGTACCTGTTAGTTTATAGGCAGAAGTAGTTTTCCTGAAAATAATTACCTCTTGGTTATTAACAGCTGAGATAAATGTGCTGTGCAGTGATGAAATTCAAAGTGCATCTCAAGAGCAGCTGGAAAGCACTGCTGATCAACTTACACAACATACACAACTCTCAGCAGTTGAAAGGTAAGAACAATTCTGAATATTTGCTTTCACATAGTAATTGACTGTGTATCTGTAGAGAAATTAGTAGTTTTTTTATAGTATAGACACCTACTGATTACATATGCCAAAAGGAATGTGAGGTGACTCCTGGTTGGGCTAAAAGTACATCTGGGACTTCTTTTGCTCTCAAAGAGTTGCTGATTTTGTTTCCCTTAAGTTTACTTTTTGGAGGAATGAAACAACTTGAAAACTTGGATCAGTTTTAAAGACTGTGTTTTAAAGATTGATTGGTTAAGCTGAGTTCAGTTTGAGGTTGTGACTCCTGCTCTGGTTTCTCTGTGAGAGCAGGGCCGTGTCCGGCACGGCTCCTCGGCAGCTCCATCTCGTGGGCTGAACGGGCAGAGGCTGAGAGAGGAAATATTTGATGGCTTTTTGTTCCCCTTAGGTCCCAGTCAGAATATTTTACTTTAACTTGTGATACAGATGGCTCAGAATCTACCAGTGAATTAATTAAACTTGGAGATACTGCTTACTCATTTTCCAAGAGAGGGGAAGGTGAGTTTGGATGAGAAACAATTTTAAGACTCTTCTGTAGTAAGATTTCTAAGCTTTTGTTTCCTTTTGAAAAGTTACTTCTTTCAGATAAATACTGTTTTAAATACTTATTAAAAAAAACACAAAACCAGACAACCCACAATAAGCAAATATATCTTGCTGAAGTTAAAATTTCTGGAAGTAAATATTCCAGGCATTATTCTTCATGGCTCCTGCACTACCTTATTTGTATAAAGGTTTGTTGTTTGAGTTCTAATTCAGTTCTACAAAGGCATTTTATCTTGTTCAATGGAATAGGAGAATTCTGAGGATTTTGTTTCATTTGTTGCAGTGTAAGATGTATTATTTAAGACTGTAAAAAGATTAATAAGTTCATTCTTAAAGAAGACTTGTTAGGAATGTGTGCCCTTTCAGAATTTCATGGATGGCTCTGAAACGAATAATGTGCACATGACTTCCATGGAGCTCATTCTTATTTCCTAGTTTTCTATAAGAAGATTCCAATTCTTCCTATTCTTATTGATGATTCATCTCCTCAGAGAGGCATAAAGAAGTATTATGAATTATGAACATTTCATTGACTGGAATTACAAATAAGAATTTAACAGACCTATTTCGAGCTTAGTATGGATTGCTGACACCAAGAAATTAGCAGACATTAAAATTGTCCATCTCAACAGTTTATAATAAGGTGCTCTACAGATCTTAATTTAATCTTTTTAAACATCCACTTCTAGAATTTCAGATGCCTGTACCGTGTCTAGCAGAAAAGGACACGGGAGTAGAAGAATCTGAAAGCCCAGAGGTTCTAGCAGCATTGCCCAGACAGTTCTCAGGGAGTGAAAGGGGGATTGTAAAGGAAAGGGAAGATGGTGAGTATTGATTCTTCTGACAGCTCATCCACCTGATTTTGATTTAGGTGTGTAGGGAACTAGGGTGCTGTGGAGGAGAGCTTTAGTCATGAATGGAAACACTTTAGTCATGTTTTAAAATAAATTCTTTTCAGAAATGCAATATTTTAGTCTCTGAGAGTAGGCAAACTTTCATTATCTGGGATATTTCTGCTTAGCTAGGATTTGGCTTCAGCTAAGCTGGTTTTAATTTGTATTGTGGTTTGTATTCTTTTCTTTTGTGGTTCAAAACATTAAAAAGTCCTTCTGGAAGATCCTCACATCCAAAATCATGTTCTCAAGACTGAAAAATGTTACAACACTGTCCCATGCAATCTAGCAAAGGTGGCAGCTCACATTAGCTATTGAGACACTTCCCTTTATGATGTACACCAATGCACAAAACGTGTTCTCCTTTCCTATATAACACTCCAAGTTCTTTGTATTTGCCTCTTCAGCAGGGATGGCATCTGTTCATGCTGCTGAACCTCACAAAGGGAGTGTGAGTGCCAGTGCTATTAAACTGGGGGAGCCTATCCAGCAGGCAGTTCCTCTGCTGCCCCCATTCCAGCCCTCGGATCCGGGATGGAGAGATTACCACAGCTCAGACGGACAGGCAGCAGCTCTGGCTTGCAGTCGAGCAGTGAACACTCCTAATGTAAGGAAAAAAACTACCCTTTGATTATTTCATTTGCTTTTAGTAACCAACACAGCTTTCATTTGAAAACCTCCTAGTTTACTTGCAGAATGGGAGTAGCTGGTCTCTAAAGAACACTGTTGAATGTGTCAGAGTTTATCTCAGTTCCAGGAATTTTGGATTTTGGATTCCTTCTTCACTAACTGTCCAGAGGGAATTTAGTTTGAGGGGTGTGTTTATTTTATACATACACACATCTCCACAGTCAGTGCAACTGCACAGTTTACAGTAAACAAAATAATTATAGTGATTTTTATTTATCTATAAAATCAGCATTGATTTCCATTTGCAGACAGACCTTATGTACGGCCTTCCTGTCAGTACTGTCCTGTGAATTTATAAAACATATCTTGCTTTTTATTTCAGACTGAAAAGTCCCAAAAATTTGGTGATGTTTCTGATGGCCTTCCTCTATCAATAAGGATCCCTGGTGAGAGAAAATTTTGCATCCTCTAGGGTAACTCTTAAGTGTTATAAATGTTGCATTTATTTTTTACTGGACAAAAGCCAAGAAACATTGTTTTGAATCTACCAGTGCATTTTTTAAAATTCAGCTACAAGTTCATATTTCTATCATTGCTTTACAAAGAAACAAAAATAGGTTACTTTTAATCTGTTCCCTCTACAGGAAAAAGAAGTAATCCATGTCCCCAGTTTAACTCCTTTCTTAGTTAATCCTGTTAGGATGGGCCTATACCACAGAAATCTCTTCCAGCAGATAAGTCCCATGGCTGAGCTTATTCTGAGCAGAGAAACATGGACCAAACAAGCCAGTTTCAATTCTAAGAAAAAGCCATTAACTGCTATTGTAGAAAAGGTTTAGAAGCTAATTTTTTTCAGTACTCATTTTGTCTGTTGCCATGGAAACACTGCTTACCTTTTTTAGTTTCCATAGCATTCCCATGACACTGAACATTGAAGACTGGAGAAATTACCAAAATAAATGTCACAACTGGGTAACCACAGTTGCTTTGTCATTCTATTCTCTGAATAATTTGTATCCACAGGCCCTGGCTCACATATTTTTTTTCCTTGTTGCCCACATTAGTAGGCAAAGTGTCATTAACTCACACTTACCTGTCATCTGCTTCTGCAGTGGGAGAAATGCTGAGAGATGATGCTGAGGACAATATGGCAAAGGTACATGTTACATCTTTATTTTTGAAATTTCAATCAGTATTTTTTGATTTCTGCTTAATTCGTCTGTTATCTTGTGGCACTTCTGGGCTTATTTCAAACCTGCTTTAGACTTTCTTTCCCCAATATACAATCAGTGATGCAGTGTTGTTAGACTATGATTATGTGCAGTATGTGAGTCACGTCAGTTCTTAGTTCTTCCTGGAGTTGTTTGCTCCAAAATGTACAGAGCCAGCACCCACAGAGTTCTATTTATCACAACCAACCAGTTACTGGTTATCTTCCTTTTTTAATCAAAAATGTACAAAGCACAAGAGAACAGTCATGTCCTTTCTCTGAAGTGTATGAACATTCTAAATTAGTAGAATTTTGGGGGTTTCAGACAATGAAACTTAGATTTACTCCTTTTTAAAGATCCATGAACTGCTTATTATATTCTCTCCTTTTATTTTCTTGAATGATCCTTTGCTTTTCAAAAACAAATAATGCAAAACCCACTAACTGATCAGCAGTTACCAATCTGTGCCTATAGAAATGTCTGTAAAGGAAGTTTATTTCTCTGGAAACACAATTTTGCCTTCTGCAACCACAAGAGGTACTCACAGACTTTGCTTATTCCAATAGTTTAAACAAATTTTACTTCTACATTGTCTCTGAAACTCATTTTCCATTGGTGCATTTCCCAGTATGTCCGTGCCAAGCTCAAGTTACTCCAGTTTAAACAGAGAAGTTACCAGGCACAACTAAACCAGTGCAGCTAAATGGCACAAGGACAGAAGTGTTCTCTTTTGGCTTGCTGTGAACTGCAGCTCAGCCTGTACTAAGGGAAATTCAGCTTTTTTCCACTACCAGGCATCAGTCCCAGGCTGATGAGGTGGAATGTGGATACTCATTACCTTAACCTAGACCCTGTTCTGGTTCAGTGGTTTAGCTGTGAACTCATCTTCCATAGTTTTGCTGCTCCATTTCTTTAAACATTAATTCTCTAAAGCACACTATCTGCAGTCAGGAGCCTAGAGATATAACTATTTTTATATATCTGTGCCTACAGGGTTTGGGGATGGTTCTATTACAGTATCTCTACTCACATGATCTATGAAACCTTCATTTACTCATTTTCCTAGGTGCCTCTGGTATGTGAGTCTTCTGTATCCACCTCCTCTCTGGAGGAAAAGCTCTCACTGTGTGCTGAACAAGTAACACAAAGCCCAAGACCTAAATCTCAGCACTGGCCTAGAACAACAAGGCAAGTTCAGATTTTTGGTACTGAACCACACTGGCACTTCGATTTCCATGGCTAACCAGCCCCCACCTCCCTTTTTAATTAAGATCTGTCTTTCCTTGGTTGTATGATAGTGAAAGTTTAATTCTAAGAGAAAAATTTCCTGTTTCTCCTGACAAAGACTCATTTTGTTAAAATGCTTATAGGTGTTTACACATTCTGCTTTACTTAATCCTGTAAAAACATGCTTAGGCAAAGAATTAACTGGAAATGTGTGAGATAATGCTCCTTGTCAAGTTTTTAGAACAGAAATGAAATCTGTCTGTTTTCTGCTTTAGCAAATACGAAAATTCCACCACAGATTCAGTTGAGGATTCACTTTCCCAGAGAACAATAAAGGAGAAGGTGCCTGAGCAAGAGCTTCGTGAAGCATCAGAAAATCTGTCTCGCAGGCTAAATGAACTAGATCTAGTAAGTGCAGTCTCTTCCTTGTTGAGCTGAGAATTGCAGCTTTAGTAATGACAGTGGAGAGAATACCAGTGCAATATGGAGGAAAAGGAAATCTGCAATGAATACCTGGCTTTAGTTTGTTAAAACTTTAGAACTGTCTATTGAACCTGACCCCCAGAAAAAAAAAAAATTATCCCTTAGATGTTGAAGAGAGCTTTGGGTGAGCCCAGAAGAGAAGAGGAGCTGACAGATGAGGACAGCCTGTCCCAGCACAGTGACAGTGTCATGGACTATGGCCGAAGGAGAGCTGGGAGAGGTAATAGTCCTTGTGCCAGTAGTGGGGTGGAAACAAATACAAAAGAAACATTTTCATGTAAAGCTGCTACACTGAATTACAGTTAGTTACTAAGTTTTGTATTGCTAGTTCACTTCTCTTTTGTCTTTGATCTAAACCTGAGCTACAGTAACAGAATTGCAACAAAGTTTATGTTTAAACTTAAACTGTGGTAAAGCTTTGCAAAAAAAAAAAAAAAAAAAAAAAACCAAGACAAACGCATCTGCAGTAAAAAAACTGTATAGAAGTTGGGGGAGGGATGGAATACAAACTTCCAGTACCATGGCTCTGAAATGAGGGCCTAGTCATAAGGCCTAGCCCTTCACTGGGCTCTTTTTGTCTGAAATCAGATGCTTAGTGAATGATCTTTCCCTCCAGGCACATCATGTCCAAGGTACCCAGGCAGGCCCCGATCCCTCTCTCCAGCCTCACCCTCATGCCAGCACCAGCAACACAAACTGTGTGGTAGCACAAGAGGCCAAATGAAGACAATCCGCAGCCACCTGCAGGAAGAAAGGGATGAAACAACAAGAAAAGCAAAGGTAGTTTTTAGATTGGACCTTGTGGTAGTTGTTACCAACAACTATACTAAAACCATGAAAACAGAATACTTTCATGCAATGGGGGCATCTGGTCTCCTTTAGTAGTCATATGCTTTTTTTATCTGTAGTCTGCTGAGGAAGAGACTTTCACCCCAAATTTTGCAAGAGTTTGAAGTGGAAGAAGCTCTTTGACCCATGCAGCAAACAAGTTAACAAGGTGGCTGTATGGACTGATTATTTCCTCTGACAAGTCCTTTTGTTTTGGTTTTCTAGCTGGTCACTAAAGCTTATGAAAATGAGCTAAGAATTTTTGAAGCGAAGGAGAAGCGTAGACTTTCCAAGCTCAGAGAAGCTTCCAAGGAAGTGGTAGGTGATGCACTGCGGGGATTGCTGATTGTGTTTTCTTTGTTTGATTTTTTTCTTTTTAAGTTTGTCTAGATGGTCTGTCCAGACACTTTTGGGTACAAAACCTCCTTGACTTCCAGTGTCATAGTTACAACACTGTACAACCGAAGTAGTAACTTACTAGTGTTAAGTGCTGCAGAAGAGCTGAGGTTATGCAATAAAGAGATTTAACCTTTTTTTGAACCCTGACCTGCATTTTGTAAATTCTGGCCTTCTGGAGAATCCAATGCACTATGTCCAAGTTCACATTCCGAAGTCTGAAAGACATTTAAGTTCTGATGGCCAAACTGTGTTCTATCAGTGTTTCCCTTCTCATACCTGTTCTCCATCTGTTTTACATCTTCTCCTAAGGAACAAGAGTACAAAGAAAACTTCTTTCAAGAACCTCCAAAAGTGTCTCAGCCAGTGAAAGTTTATTCTAGAAAAACCACACCTCGGTATCCCAAATACAACCAGTGGATTCCAAAACGAGGGATCATGAAGCCAAAGCAAGCAGCTCCAAGTAAGAACTGCAAAACTATACTTGGTGGAAAACTGGCATCTTTTGAAAGCATGTGTTGAACTCCAAGAATAAAGGCATGAGTCCAACATATACCAGTCAGCTGTAGCATTTTCCCTTCTTCTAACCTCTGTATGTCTGGATTTTTGTTAGGGAAGATAATGCTTTACATAAATGTAAACCATCAGTGCACAATCAAATTGTGACCCATTTGCTACTTCCTTAAAGTCCCTTGGATTATTTTCTGGGCTTATTTCCATTGCTGCTACTCCTGTGCTTATTCCACTACGGTCTGAGCTCTCCTTTTATTTTTCTGAGCATGTATCAGATTTTAAATTGGGCCTGTGGCTTGAGCTGAGCCATGTACAGGCCACAGAGCAGGATCTGTCAGGACCCTGCCACTGTGGTGTTAATGCTGCCACTGGTTCTGCTGAGCAAGTGATGCTCCAAAAAAGCCAAGCCACAAATCCTAGGCCTGGTTTTGGTAACCAGCACTGTGCATGCCTCTGGATAAGATCACCACATAATCCCCTACGTACCTGGATGTTGCTCAGCTACACTGCCTTTTATTTTTTCCAGTTTTTGAAGGCCATATACTTGGTAAATACCCTTTTGTTTTATTTCTCCATCATCTTTTCCTGCCAGAAAGATCAAAGATGTAATGGGAATGAGCTTGTTGCAAACCAGTTTATTTTGCACCTGTTTACTTGACCTGGATCTGTCACTGCTATACTGGCTTTATTTTAAGTTGCTGCAACCAGAGAGAGAAAGAGAAAGCAATCACTGATTAGTGATGGTCAAAACCACATGAAGAAAGAAGGGGATACCTGTCTTAGTTGAATGTGGTGCTGCTAGGGAAATGACATCTGAGCTATAAAATCAATTCTTCAGAGAAAACAAAGGAGTGGGATAGCTTTCTCTGCTGCTGTATTGGCAGGATGATGTGTTCTGCTGGGCTTAGCTTGACATGGTAACAGCAGCATGGTCATTTTACACAGTGTTCAGTGTAAAATATTTCTTAACTTAGGCTGACACTGTCTGGGTGAAGTTACAGCTAAATGTATTCTCTGGGAATTACTGCTTGCCTCTTTCTTTATCTTACAGTGACAATAAGAGACAGTGACCTCCTTGTGCAGCTCCTGGAGGAGTTTCCCCACCTGCACATTTGCCCCCGTGCTCTGAATAAAATGAGGCAGCAGCAGCTTGCACAAACTGTGCACCTCAAGGCACCTTCTGCCAGACCTAGACCAAAACTCCAGAAGGAAGTGAGTGTTCTCATCTGCTGAATGTCACCAGACACACCCTGACAGGGCACCTGCACACCCACAGCACAGCGTGGAAGGATATTCTGGGAGCTTGGTTAAATAGGGATGTATAGATTTACATATATAGGTTCAACTTTTCATCAGCCACTTGAATATTATGGTCCTCCTTTTACACTGGTTTCTTGAGTACTGCCTAGGGTTGCTTTTTGAAAAGCATTTTGTAGTTTCCACAGTCTTTTAGTTTAAAAATGAGTTATGAGATGCAAAAGTTGATTAACAAGGCAACTCTCAACCCAAAACATAGCAGAGAGACAATATTTATACCTGCTACATAGGACAGCTTGTTCTGCAGCATGATGCAGGTAATTAGCTTTTTTTAAAACCTCCAGGTTGAAGAAGCCTTGAAGAAACATGAGCTGCTTGCTGCAATTATTAAGAGAGATCAAGATCACAGCAAGAGACTGGTATGTTCTTTGAAGACAATTTGTGACATAAAGCAGAGATTTCACATGAAGCTATCTAAAATGCATATTCCCAGATCATGAAAGTGGCTTTTTGTCTTATGACAACTTTATGCTTTTTGAGTAGCTGTGGTCTCAAAATCCCACATAATGTTTGTTGTGCAGCTACTGGGGTCATGGGAGTGGAATATTATTATTATTACACTGCATTGTTGCTCTAAAAGGTAAAACAACTTCCTAAAAAAGTGCAAGGTGGAGGAACCTGAGGTTGAGTTGCAGCACCCGTGACACTGCTGACTCCTCAATTCTGCAGTGACACAACTTTGCTACATCAGTGGTGACTAATGCTTTAAACTGCAGCGCTGGGGTGCGGAGAAGGTCCTTAGTAAAGGACCCTAATTAGCAATGATTAACAAAGCTTTGCCTGCAGGGGTATCTGTTGGCAGTCTGGTGGTCTGACAGATGCTGCTCTCCCTTTAGCAAGAAATGAAGCAGCGCATCTACCGCCAGAAATGGGCTCAGAACAAGGTGGCAGAGAAGCGGCAGCAGGCGGCCCGGGCCAGGAAATACTACGAGGAGTACAGGGTGCAGCTGCGGGCCAAGCTGCTGCGGGCCAGGACACGGGAGGAGCAGGTGAGGAGCAGGGGCCTTGCTCTGCAAGGCTGGAATTCTTTCCTGTGCCACCCCAGTGCTGAGGTCTGGAAGTTCAATGCTGCAAGTGCAGTGACCAGAGCACAGAGCCAGGATGAAATGCTTGATCAGTCAAGGCCACCGATGAAATGGTTCCTTCTCTGGAAATGTGGATCCAGTGCAGGGCAAACCACTGTGAGACAAGAAAGGATGATTTATGGGGCTAAGAGGAGAGAAAGGGTGAAGTATCAGTGTGGAAAAACAGAGCTGGTAACATGAGAAATTGGGGAAATGAGTTTTCAGAAACAGTAGGATTAAGACATTGTTCCTACAGTCACTATCCAAAGAAAACAATCTAAATCTTCAGTTAAGGGAACTGATCAAACAGGCAGTTTTGTTATTCAGTTGTGTTTGTTAAACAAAGTGGACCTTGTGACAGATATGATCTAATTAGGGCTGGATATCAGAGTGAGGGAAAGCAAGGAGAGTTTTTACACTCTGCAACAGCAGATACACAGTTGTCACCTTGCAGAATAAAAGATTAGAAGTTTACTGCATAATCCACTGGTAGGGATTTGAGAACTGTTTGCCTCAAGCTGTGAGCTACAGCTGGTAAGTGTTCTTGTGGAGGAATGGAAAGCCTGAGTCCGGGCTGGATTTCCTGCTGCTGGAAACCTGGATGAAGGTCCTGAAGTCAGACTGCAGAGTACAGGGTGGGTTGTAAATCACAGCGCATGTTCAAAGCCCTGGCTTGCACAGTTGGGTCATCTGACTAAACTGACATGAAAAATTATTTTATCTATCAGAAATGACTAATACAAATCCAGCTCAGCTGTATCTGCACCACCATTTCTAGGTATGGGCTATGACCTATCCTCATGTAAACACCATTCCATCAGGAGATAAAGCAGCTGAGAAATGTAAATGCATACTTACAAGTTCCTGGGAAAGCTTTAGGTGTGCTTTTTTAATTGCTGGCAGATATTTAAAAACTTATTTGAAGAAGGCTTAGAAATTCAGAAGCAAAGACTGAGGGACCTGAGAGCTTATGCTCAAGAGAAGCGTGATGAGCAACGGAGAGAGCACCAGATTGAGCTGGAGTCTCTGGAGAACTACTACAAAGATCAGGTAAAGCTTCCTCTGCATCAGGCAGATCAGATTTTTCCACTTACAAGTCTTTAATTAGTTCAATTCACACATGTTATGTTTAGTTTTCCATGCTAGCAGAAGCTATATCTCAAGAATTCCAAGAATTCCAAACCAGAGAGAAAGCGCAAGCACAAGTAAGTATTCTTACTTTTTTCCAGTTGCCTTTTCTTTTTACATACTGTGGCTAATGTCAGTATTTTCTTTAGATGCTACAGAAAACAAAAAGAGAACTAAGATCAAAGATGGAAAAGGAAATACAGCAACTGCAAGTAGCAATCATGCACAATGATGATGACACCTTTTTTCAAGAGCTAGAAGCAGACAGACTGAGATCCAGACTTCAGATGGCTTCTTTCCAGTACAGCCAAAGCCACTTCTTCTAAGACTTGGGTAAATGTCACTGCAATTCTCTCTGGCTAAGATGATCAGAGTCTTTGAGAGTTGCTATAATGGGAAGATGGTGTGAGGCTGTTTTTCTCTCTAAAATATCTGTTCTGTCATTTTGACTTGTGGGGCATAGCTGCTGGAATTTGGGATCTCCACAGCAATTTTATGATCACCAATAAAGTTTCTGAATTACTTTTTACCTTCCTAGCAAGGTTGGGGTAATGTTGGGCTCTACCCAGAGGAAGCTGGGATGAAGTCAGAGTGTTTTAGTGAAGTTTTTCTGGTAGAACAGCTGGATGCTGAGGCTCCTCTGCATCTGTGCTGGGGGCTGTTGCTGCTAAGCCAATCTAACACCATTAGCTAGAAATCGTGGATTGGAAAGTTCACAATGCACAAGAAGATCTTCAGAGGTTCAGGTTTCCTGTGAAAGGCCAAGTTAGAGAATGTCTGCAATAAACCTGACATAAATAACTGTGAATTTAAATACATTAAGCAAGGGAAGACTACTTCTTCCACTCCTTCAGTTGTGCTTGCAGTGTTGGTGTTGCTGGCTTGATAAAATATAAAGGCATGTAAAATACTCTTTCTATGCTACAAATTCACTGGGAAAAGTAATTTGGAACAGAAAACAATACAGATTCTTCTAAAGCTGTACATGAGCTGCAAGAGGTGAACCCTGGGAAGGAACTACAGCCAGCATTCCTAATCTTCCACAGGGCCACACTCCCAGGTGTAGCCTGATTACTCCATCTTCACACTGACAGAATGGGAATTAAAGATGATTAAATATTTCACCAGCCAGTGTAGAATACCTTTTTTACCTTTCTTCAGGTGGTAAGGTCTGTTTCCAGGCAGAGCAGGAGCTGACAGCAAGCACTGCACCTACTGCAGCACCTTCCAGTGCTGTGCACCATGCAGTGCCCAGCAGGCACTCCAGATTTCACCAGGCACACACTGTGGAGGTGCCAGCACACAGGGATGAGGACTTCAACTGAGAACAATTACATAAAACCAAGCTCATACTAATGCAGTCAATTACTCATACAGTCTCCTCTGCCTGACAAAAGTGCAACTCTTAGTTTATCTGGGTAGTAGAAGAGTTCTTGCTTGAAATTGCTGTGTGAGTTGAGTAGTGATAGAGAAATACTGGATTTAATTGCACTGTATGTACAATATTTAAAGGTTACCAGGAGCAGGTGTCTCTGGCACTGACAACACACAGAGAATTCACACTCATGCACTGAAAAAAAGAGTTAAACAGGAAGAAAAGCCCCCAACATCTGAAGGAGCTTCTTTTACAAATTAAATAAACCAGCTGTTACAGCATGAGGGACTTCACTGCAAAAATACAGACCCAAAAAAGACATCAAAACCTCTCCACAAAACCAAAAACAAAACCCTGACCTATCCAAACCTTTTCAAGGGGTTGCTGTAAGCCTGGCTAACTTGAAGCCTGTAAGGGACAACATTTATCAGCTAAGTTGATGAAATTTAGCAAGTCTTTACCAAATTTGCCTTTATTTCTCCCAAGGAAGTTGGTGTAGCTTTGCTGAGTTTTGAGAGGAGATAGCTGTTCACCAGTGCTGAGATAAAGTCCTTGCCAAGACGTGCCAGTACCTGACAGCCAGAAGTAAGACCTGCTGGGTTTGACTAGAACCTTCAGCTCACCCCTCACTGTAGGTAACAGCACGGAGGAAGTCACTAAGTTTCAAGTATTTTCTCCTGAACCAAAGTCCAGTTACTTAAAAATGACATTGTTACATTTTTAAAGATTTAATTAAGAAAAACTTAAAACTTTTAAAACCATTGATGCTGTGACAGTGCAAACAGCATACAATTTATTGCTCAACTTCTGTATGGGTACATACATTAAGTACTTAAAAACCATTTTATACAGATTTTTTTTTTGTTAAAGCTCATGTAACAGCTGGGTGAAAATACAATGATATCAATGCTAAAACACTCTGTAATAAATACAATGGAAATGATAAACTAAGAACTGTCAGTTTGTGGAGGAGTAATTACACTTGTATAAACTAATTACAACTACAGACAAGGCTCTGAGGATGTGTAGAGCCAGGAACCTACTACATAGTGTAAAGTACAACAAATGGCACCTGTTAACTGTGTGGTGCTGTTTAAAAAGATGCTACATCAAGCTGGAGGATGGTGCTGTGACAGAGGAGCAAAGCTTGACCTTCCATCAAGGCAGCCTTTTAAACGCACCAGGAGTTCAGTACAGATGTAGTGTTGTAGAACAGGAATTTCAAAACAGCATGTGTGCTCTGGACTTTAGTACAACACAAAAATTTGGTACAAATAAATCAGTTTAGGGAAACTGAACCTATGTGCAAAAAAAAAAAAAAAATTAGAATACATACTGTACAAAGCACCATTACAAAATTCTTTACACCGAGAAATTAAATCCTCTGAAACTCAACTGTGAACTGTATATTTGAAATCTACAAAAGTCACCGTTCATAATTAAACATTCATAATGAAAAGCAACAGCATAAAACCATGATGTGACATCTCTCTCAAACAACTAAAGACTGGATAAAGTAAAACCCAGTAAGAGGGACACATTGAAATAAATATTCACATTAATCATGGGGTGAAAGTCCAAAGTTAAAATGCAATATTAGGCTTAGCACCTTTTTGAGGGGAAAGTAGCTGACATGTTTTTGAAACAAAATTTTGGAAAGGAATCAACCCTTTACCACTTTCAGATAAACATCTGACTGGGTGATGAGGTGCTTTAGTTAAAGCTCTCAGTCTTTATGAAGGTAGAAAGGCACTCAAAATACTTGGTATGTTCATCCTCATCTGTCAGCTATGGAAAGTTCAATGCAGATTTGTCTAGTTTTACCTATAATATATTAATTTTACAATATCTGTGGCAGTTAAAAAAATTCTCAATGCCATACCAAAATGTTTAGTAGAAAAACGGATGTACTGCTAAGGCTGCTGTGAAAATGAATGTAATTATCAGCTGATCTCAGGTCTCTATTCTGCAGAGTTCATCTCCTCCCTCCCCAAAGATGCTTTTATGACAGCAAGGTGACCATAACTATGCATCTGATAAATCCACCAGCCAGATTTTATGTTTGCCATGTTTCATGACCAGGGAGGCTGTGGCCACTGCCTGGGCAAGTACAAGGGGATAAAAAAAAATTTAAAAATCCCTTCTGTCAGTTCTCTGACACTGGGGTCTCTCCTGTGAACAGTCACAAGGACCCATCTGTAAAACCCCTGCAACAGTCACTCACCACTCAGAGCTGTGGGGCCTTGTGTGGGCAGCACTTTGAGTGACAAACTCTGGGCAAGAACCTGCACAGGGGCAGCTCCCCTGGTAACAGAGACCTGAAAGCCCTCACCTGAGGGGGCCAGCATGGATGCAGAAGTACCAGCCCTTCAGCAGGAGTGCAAGAGTCCACTGAAATGCAGAGAAAAGCTCTGATGTATTTCAAAGCTGGCTGTCACAGCGAGTCTCTTGGCTTTCTGTTTACATCCCTCAGCAGCCAGCCCAGAAAGGGAAGCAAGTCCCTTGGAACAAACCTGCCAGCAACAGCTGCACAAAAAAATAATCAACCCAACATGTGGGTTTGGCTCACCAGATTCTCACCACAATTCTAGAAAAGCAGTCCCTTGCCCACTATTCTAACACACAACATCCAGCAGTAGTTTACTCACTGTGGCAGTCAGACTTGGCAGAGCAATGTTTAGTTCAAGCTCCACAGAACAGACAGCAAATGAGCTGGTTCACTGTGACTTACACTGCAAACATGGAACAGCTGGTTACATCCCAGCCCTTTAGCATTTTCAATACCTTTGACTTTCTTCTCATTGGCAGTGAAAAAATAGTGCAGATTTGATGATTAATTGTAACCTAAGTTACAAAAACACAACACTGATTGGAAAAAAACTGCTACTTATTCCAAATGTTCTCATGGCTGAGAGGAGAATGGCACCCTCTCTGAAGCAGCCTGATTTATCCACACACCACGAGCAGATCAGACAGATCTCAACTGAGAATTTCCAAACTAATGTCAAAGTTCAGTTCCCTCTACTGGTAGTGCATTTTATTCCCCTTTGAAGAGATCAACCCATGCTATAAATCATATATATACTTACTTCCATCCCTACAATCAATAAATTATGTGCTCTTACAACCTCATTTCCAAAGCACATTACACATATTTCAGTCAATACACCATTTTTCCTTAGTTGCAACTTAAACCCACGTGTCATGAGCAGCTGGACAAAGATTACAACATGTTTTACCTGATAAATCTTTAGCATCAACAAATACAGAATATGATTTGGCTGCATTCAAACAAACTTTGGTTGACTGGACAGAGTGGATTCTGGAACAAACTGATGACAGGCTTCTGCTGGCAAAGCCCATCAGTGCTTCAACAGCTGAAAAATGCAGTGTTTCAATTTAAGGTCAAAAGCAACAAAAATACTCTTGACAGACTTGTTAGAAAATTGCTGTTTAAAAAAAAAAATCAAAACATCTACTGTTCATTAAGAAAAGGTTATTCCACATGTAAACACAAGGACTGTACCAAATAGTCTGTGTCACTCACTAGAAATCCCACTGAAGGAATCTGACAAGTGATATAAATAGGACCCCAAAACGTCATATTCGGAATTCCTGCTTGAAAAATATAAAAAAAAGCCCCTGTGGCAACATTTACCTGGAATTTACATTGCAGAATATAATGGTTTACTATAAGAAAATGCAGTTAACATGTAAGTGGCTTTCATTAAAAAGATTAATGATTCTTTCAGCCAATTTTATGCAAAGTTAGAATAATCCAAAATATTTTTTTCCAAAAATAGCAGGTATAGATGCTGTTCAGTATCATACATTTAAAACAGGCTGAAACGTGACTTGTACCGACTGCTGAAGTTGTGTCTTGGTATCTGAGAATAGAAATCAGGTAGGCAAATATAATAGATTACCTCTTACAAAAATAGTAGTAGTCTTTAAGTATAGAATACTGCTTAACTGTTGAAATGTAGGAAAAGTCAGCATTCTGTATGTTCAAGATATTAGTTTTTAATAGCAGCTGAATGATCCTATGGCAGGAACCACAGGACCTATTTTCTTGAAATAAAAAAATTAAAAAAAAAATAAAATTAAAAAAAAAAAATCCAAAAGTTGTCCTTTCCCTCCCAGTGTCCTAGTGTAGTAAAGGGAAAGTTTCCTGTATTTCAAGCATTTCTTGAGTCTTGGCTGAGGGAAGGAAGGGCTTTCTGGCTGACAGGAGTATAAATAGAGGCTGGGAGAGGCTGGGAGGGTCATTCCACAGCAAAGCCACAGGTCTCCTCGATGGCTGTGAGCAGCTTCTCGTAGAGCTTCTCGTAGCTCTCGTACGCGGGAATGTCGATCCTGTTGAAGCTGGGGGAGAAGCAGAGAGGTTTCAGCTCTCCACCCACCACTGCCAGGTCTGGCACAGCTCACTGAGCTGCACGTGGTGCCAGCAAAGCTTAAA
Source organism: Sitta carolinensis (assembly GCA_032173965.1). Classification (NCBI taxonomy): domain Eukaryota; kingdom Metazoa; phylum Chordata; class Aves; order Passeriformes; family Sittidae; genus Sitta; species Sitta carolinensis. Next base: position 3,642,012 of record CM063298.1, on the reverse strand, counting down.
GAGGCCTTGCAGCTCCAGCAAACAAAAGCTATCTCCAGTTTTCACACCTCTGCTGCTCCCTAAGGGACAGCTTTGATTATGTTATAACAGACAAAAATAAGACTGCTCCCAATACTCTGACAGCAGATTGGTCTTTTAAGTTACTGAGCACAACAGAGAACTGAGAAAGTCTTACCAGGTATGAGCTTTTGGCAAATTATTAGTGCTGGCATCAATCTGGTGTATTGTGAAGAGTCGTGGGCCTGCAGCACCTGAAAATCCAGAGGAGATCTCTACTACTGTGTGGAATAACATGAAATGTCTTTGTTGCACTGCAACAACAACAGAGCAACTAAAATACAAAGAGAAGCTGTGCACTGAGAAAGATGAAATCATAAACAGGCAGGAGAAAGCCGCAAAGTCCCAGAGGCTGTGGGACAGACTCCCACCCAGATAGCCCTGCAGTTATTTAAACCATGGAAAAGTAAGGAAAAAAGCACTGATAAGGAAGAATAAATCACCTTTTCCACACAGTGTACTGCATAGTTCTAACAGTTTTTAATTTATCTTCTCTCACCCCCTCCTATACAACAAAACTTACACAGCTGTACCTGTCCCTGTTTTATGACAGTGGCAAATTCCACTGAAATCCCAGAGTCACAATGTCAGTTCCTTATAATTTTATTAAATTTATCTGACTACTAGAAATCCCCTTAATGTCTCTGCTAAAGAAAAAAGACTGCAGCACAGCCATCCTTTAGACCTGGTGTGCACTGAAGATGCCACAAAGGACAAAAGAGGTTACAAATGTCCCAACCTGAGCAAAACTGGAACCCTGGTCTGAGCAGCCATTAGAATTACAATCCAGAGGGTCAGTGTTTCTCACGGGGACTCTGCTGTTAATTAAGAGTCTGAGCTTGAGCTGTGTTAGTGAATTGCAGTCTAAAAGAACCCCCGGAGCTGTGTAACGGATGAGGGCTTGTAAAAGTTAGGAATTAAAACCCTGGCTTCTGGAACTCCTCTAAGATCTGAGCTGCTCAGAACCTCCTCCCAGAGAAGGGAGTGCAGAACTGAAACAATAGAACTATTTGCACCTGCTTAGGAAGGTACCAGACACAAAAAAAAAAACCACCTCGTGATTGTAATCAGACCATTCAAACCACTCTGCAGAGTCACACTGCAGCTGGCAGCCTCCCCTCCAGCCCAGCCCATCCCCAAACCCATCCCCAGCCCATTCCCAGCCCCAGCCCATCCCCAGCCCCACCCAGCCCATCCCCAGCCCAGCCCCATCCCCGTCCCAGCCCATCCCGAGCCCCAGCTCAGCCCCAGCCCAGCCCATCCCCATTCCCAGCCCCAGCCCAGCCCATCCCCATTCCCAGCCCCATCCCAGCCCATCCCCATTCCCAGCCCCAGCCCAGCCCATCCCCATTCCCAGCCCCATCCCAGCCCATCCCGAGCCCCAGCTCAGCCCCAGCCCCATCCCAGCCCATCCCCATTCCCAGCCCCATCCCAGCCCATCCCGAGCCCCAGCCCCAGCCCCGCGGGTCTCACCTTGCAGTGCCTTGAAGCCCTGCAGGGGCACCCGGGAGGAGCCGGTCACGAACTGGAGCAGCCGCGCCCTCCTCTCCTCGTCGAAGAGCTCCACAGCTTTCCAGAACCATTTCACGATGTTGCTGTCTGGGGTACAGTGTTTTAACCTGGTATTTGCCTTCCAGTCGTTAACATCAATTTTTCCCAGTCCACAAATGATGAGCTGTAAATTTAAAACAAATCTATTGTATTATTTCATCATTGATCATTAGAAAAATGGGTTTGGAGCCAGACAAATTATAAAGAAATTATTGTGAAAAAGAAAAGATATTATACCAAAGGCAAATTATAAATTTTCCCTCATCTTAAACAATGCAGAATTTTTTTTTCATTTTACCTCTGTAAACAAACCATTTTTCAAGTAGTCTCAATTCAAATTAAAAAGAACCCAAATAACCATTTCAAGCTTAGACAAAAGGGCCTTGACCTGTCAGTTAAACAGAAGCACAGACTCTACCCCTGTATGACAGTGCAGGAATAATTCACATTTGACCTCAGTATTTCTTCCAGGAGCATGGCCCAGGGTGCAGTTTGGCTGGTCCAGCTCTGGACCCCAAAAGGAATCTTGTTCCTGTGATACCACACAAAGACAGAGCAGCCTTTCCTGACACTGAGCTTTCAGTGCTCCCGAAGGAGAGCCACAATGGACCAGGTTAAGCTCAGCAGGGATGTGATTATAATTCCAAAGACATTTTCATGACTAAGAACACTGGACCTTCGCCCCTTTCTTATTCTACAGCTGCAAAATGGTTCTGGGTTAGCTCACTGCTGGCTGGCTCACTGCTGGGACTGAGAATATTCAAGATAAAGGAGGTACAATCACTGTGCCAGCCGAGGGATCACAAGCACACGTGATAATTTACCTGTGGCCTTTTTATATGGCAAACCCCTCAGCTCCACAGACTGTAATTCCATTTCAGTTTAAATCAAGCTTGGGATCTGTGGATTTGCCTTCAGAGGATACTGCTTTGTTGGGGTCGAGCAAGCCAAGGGCTCCTGCTTGCAGCCTTGGAAACAAGTCCCCCACTTGTAATGAACAATCACCTTGGTTATGGTGAGAAAACACTCCCATCGCCCCCTGGCAGTTAATATGTTAATGTTTCTAGAAAGTTCACAGTTCTTACTACTCCCACTGGTTGTGCTGCCCCTGCAACACAATATTCCTGATATTCCTAATCCTCACATGGCATTGGAACCCTTCCCTCAGACTCCACCCTTACCCTAACCTGTATCAGTTACAGTTTCAGCTGGCCCTTGCCTTTCCTACTGCACCCCTTACTGGGCTCAGCCTCCCGGGTGTTGTGGTTTGTTATTTTCTCGTTATTAAAGTTGGTTTGTTTCGGGTCACTGGATCGTGCCCATCCCTCATTTTATTTACCACCTTAGGGATTTTCACCCTAATATCCTGAGGTAGCAACCTGGCCATACCACAGTTGTGGTTGTGACATCGTTTGGATGCTGATCCTACATTCTGTAGCACACTTGTTTGTGACAGCACCTTTCCTTCTGCTGGATTCTGGGGCCAATGGAGTCTGGCAAAACTGAGCTCTGCCGAGCCCCAGGTGCCAGCACCAGTCAGGGCAGTGCACCAAGGGCTGGGAGGGAGTGACAGACTGTTCTCCTGGCAGCACTGAACTTCCCTGAGAGAACTCAGCACCAGGACTCTGCTAGAGCAGTGGCACAGCCCGAGGTCACTGCAGATCCTCAGAAGGCTCAGGGCAGTTTGAGCAATAGGGGAGGGAGAGTCACAGCTCACTCGAGGGGTTGCTGTGAGCTGTCACCTCCAGGGACACTCGCACAGCTCTCATGGGAGGCACACACAGAGCCCCCGGACTGCCAGGACACAGCCCCACATTCCTGCAGCTCCCAGAGCCTCAGCACGCTCGATGACACAACACAACACTGGTGCACTGACCTCTAACTCCTTCTCATCAAATGTCTTCAGCAGATGTTGTGGGATTACTTCATTGAATCCCTTCTGGAGCGCCAGGAACTGAGCTTCAATTCCTCGTAAAAACCGCCAGTTCACATAAAGCCTGCGAGCAAGTGCAAATTTGGTTCGTGGAGGATGTATTCAAAAACACTAAACCTGTAATTTATCCAGCCCCAAAACACAGCCCCATTAACAGGATTACACCAGGGCTCTGCAGAACCCCGCAGCAAAACCCAACAGCACAAAACTCACAGTTACTTCAACAAGGAACGGTTCCTCCCCACCTTAGGAAACAGAAAACGGACTCTGGAAAAAGCCACGGCTGTACCTGACATATTCCTTTTTGTTCTCCTCTGTCACAGGGATGCTTTTGCCATTGGGTTTCAGCTCATGCTGAATGATCTCCCCGTAGGCGTTGTGTTCCACACAGAACGTGTGGTCCAGGACCCCAGTGATGTCGTTCTCACTGGTGCAAAGAAAGCAGCAAATGACTGAGGGAAAACATATTCTGCAAATATAATACTGCCATGTCCTATCTGACAGAAGCACAATTTCATTTTTCAATGGTATTTCAAAGTCCTGCCTGGAAGCAGAAGGTGAATCTACAGTTTTACTATGTTACATTTTAAAACCTTTATCAAAGTTTCAATGTTATATTTTAATAACCTGTTACTGTTAATAATAGGTAAAATTAATAAATTAACTCCACACACCTCCCCCCCAAATTTGAGTAGGTTGAGCAGTTTTAGCCTTAAAGAAGCTGAATTTTGCAAGAAAGATATTTCTTAAATCTGCCCGAGTACAAGATCAAAGTACACCTTATTTCCAGGATTTAGGACCATTATCACATAACAGAGACAACATTCTTACAGCTGAGGTACCCTACAGAGTACTTACAGTATCCAGACTAAGCTGTTATGGAGATCAGGGTCAACCAATTCCATGTCATCCAAAGTAATTGGCTTCCCAAGCAACTGCTTGTAGAAAGGCAAGGTGAAGCCCCCGTCGATGTAGTGCCCGTGGAACACAGCCATGCCCATGATCCGGCCCACGAAGTGGAAATAGGACAAGTGTTCCTGCCACAGAGCAGAGACAAGCTCAGTGAGACCCCCACTGCTGAGCACGAGACAAAATTTCAACATCCAGAAAAGAAGAAAATCCCAAGCCCAAACCCTGTGCAGAGGTTTTGTTTTGTTTTCATGCATAGCACACTGAGCATTTCACTTCCAGTACAGGAATCTTACAAGTAGCAATCAAAATAAACTGAATTTCTCCCAAAGAAAACATAAATCATAAATCTGACTGAAAATTATGAATGCATTTGAGAAGTTTCTTTGATCAGTGCAAAAAAGAAACTCTCATACAATTGTACAAATGCAGTGTCCAGCAGTGAGAATTGGGCTCCCAGCTGTTGAACCCTCTCTGGGTGTGAGTCTGATCTGTGTCAGAAATCACTGATTGCCAGCACAGGGCACCAGCCCTACCGGGTTGACAGCAGAGTCAGGGTTGATTTGCAGGGTGTAGATATCATCCCGGGAATACTGGAAGAGCCCATAGTATGGATTCAACATCTCATGGGACAGCAGGTACAGCCACTCCCTAGAAAATAAAGTAATTTATTGGTACTCTACAGACAAATGCATTCCTACACTGAGAGTCTTTTCAGAAGAGTCTGATTTTTTAATGTTACTATTAAACACAAATGTGAAGGAAGTTATCTCTGAATGTGCTAAGATATGGCTGAAATCAGAATTATTTTTACTGGCTCAGTAACCACGCAGCACCTGACAGCTGATGGATTTCCCAACTCTCCAAGATTTTTCTTCAGGTTACTTATTTCCAAGAGTTTCTGACTGTGATTCTCCTACATCCATTACAAGACAAGACATTATGTATTCACTTGAAAATAAAAAAGATGTTGGAATCAAAGCTTTTTATATAAACCATCTTTAAGGTAATGGATATATTTAGTTTCAATTTTAATTTTGTGTTCACAAATCAGTAAATAATGGTCTGAGAATTGGGCATGTCATTTTTTTATAAGGGAAAAATAACCTCAGACTATTGGCAGACTGAAGTTGCCCACCAGCTGCTGGGTTTTAACATTTTCCTTTGAACAGCAGTGACAGTTTGCAATAAAGCATATTTTTTGGTTAAAATTGTGCCATAAAGCCAAGTATTTAGCAGTATATATTCTCAGATACCCAAATTTCACTAACCAAAAGAAAAGTTTAGTTTCAATAGATACCAGGACCTCTCACATATGTTTGACATGATGTGCAACTTGCATTTTATTTCCAATAAATGAATTCTTCTTTTTGGATGCAGTTTTTCTTTTAAAATACTATCTAAAGCCACATATTCTTCTGACATTTAATCTGTTACAGTAATAAATATAAATAAGAATAATGTCAAAGAAGCAGGGCTGACACTGGGCTGGTTCAGGATTCAAAGCACAAGGTGCTTGGCAGGGAAGAGACAGAGGAGTCACTGTTTACCTGGCAACACCTCCATAATCCAGACCCTCCTCCCCACGAAATTTGATCATTAATCGTTTCCACAGGTCTTTTGGCCTCATCTTCATGACTTGCCTGTAGGATTCCTGTAAACACACAACACTTCTTTTATTAATGGCTTCTCTACAGAGTAAAAGCTGCTGCTGTGTATTGGAAGTGATGGGAGTCTCAGACTCTGAGTCCAAAGGGAACACTCTTAAAGGGGGCATTATTATTACAGATCTTCATCAGTTTCTCAAATCACAGACTGCTTCTTCATTTCTTCCAAATGTGATAATACTTGTCAAATAAAATGATGACAAGATGAGAAGAACCACCTCCCACTAAATTTTCAGGGGTGAACAGTGATCAGAACATTCTCCCTTCATTCTCACATAACTTATAAAAAAATTGTGTCAGTAAACTCCTTTTGTTTTCCATAAGGGCTCCTGGATTTTGCAGCCTGAAAAGCCAACAGTGGAGCTTGTTCTCTGGGTAAAATACATGTGCCAGCTTTCAAGAAGCACCTTAAGAATGGAATCAGCAATTCCATACCAGTAAATCCACAGGATTATTCTTCTGTCAATTAGTGCTCACCAAGGAAACATAGAAAGCAAGTTGAAAGGCAGAACAAATGCTAAGGAATTAGAGAAAAGAAAAGGGAAGGAAAAAAAAAAAAAAAAAAAAAAAAAAGAAGCCTGATTCTTATTTATGTCCCAAACCAGCCCCAGGCTCTGCCTCTACAGGACAGAGGTGGCAGGAGGGTGTGTGGGGACCCAACACACTGGACTGAACAAGAACACAATAATCCTGTAGCCTTCCCTCCCTTCCTCTTTCAGTTGCTTACAAACTGATCTGACTCTCCAAAGGCAAGACCAACACAAATCATTCTTGGCTGAGAAAAACTGTGACAACACAGTGGAGCCATCACGTTTGTGGGTGGGGTAAAAATGCAACAGGGATGGGTGGGATGGGTGAAAGTCCTCAAAAGGGCAAACTGTTCTCCAGAAAAGGCCAATGAATTATAACTGTGTTTAGTCAAGCCAACAGAATCATTCTGCTGAATCATATCCCAAAACAGAATGCAGAGACCCCACTGTGGGCATCTCTGGCCATTCAGAAGCCCAGGCAGTTTGTAAAACTGGTTTGATTCTGGAGAAAGAATTCAGATCGATTAAAAGATCTGGGTATCCTATTCAGTAGTAGTTTTACTGAAGTTATGCTGTATCAAAGATCACTAACAACAGTTCAGAGTTGCATTTGTAACAGCCCCTCTAAAACAGTCACCAGCTTCTCAAATACACGGAAGAAATGAGACAGGATCTTCAGATACGTAAAGTGCTCGGACTCCTTCCCCATCCCTGACACAGGCTGCACATCTCCAGCCACAGAGAAGGCTTTCCTTGACTCAGTTAATCTCAAAATGCATCCACTACAATTCCATTACAGTCTTGGTATCCCCCCTGGAATGCCTTCTGTTCACCACGGTAAAACCCCAGTTTTAACTACAGCCTTCGAGGTTCCATCTAAAGCAGCAACTCCTTTACACAGCTATGAACAGCCCCCCTCCCCTTCCCCCCGTTAAGAAACGGGTCAAAATCTCGAGTTACCTCGAAAATCTCCTCCCTGGAGACCTCGATCCGACAGTGGCCAGCCTGAGGCTGCTGCTGGGACAGCTCCTGCCGCAGGATCTTGAGCTTCTGCACCAGGTCGCGCTTGTAGCGCGGCACCGTCAGGCACTCGGCCTCGTCGGGCAGCTGGCACAGGGACACCACCTGCTGCTGCTGCTGCTGCTGCTGCTGGTCCTTCAGCTGGTTCTGCCTGCTGCAAACACACACAGCTGCCTCAGCCAGCCAGCCCCTGCCCTGCTCTTCAGGCTTTGGACCTAGACTGCTTTCAATTTACTGTGATTATTACTGTGATTATGCTGAAAACGTCTGGGGCCAGTAAAGAATAAATTCAGAGCGATTTTATCCTGACTACAGACATATGGGTCTGTCTTTCTTGGCAACTCTCAGTTGTTTTTAGGGCTTGCTATTTCTATTAGTGCTACTCTACAAAGTGTGCAAAAGGTTACAGCACATACAATAAGGTATTATCCATACAATTTTACTACTAAGCTGCTGACACTGAATTTCTCAGAGACCATTTCCATATTTCCTTTGCGTGTTTTCCCTTCCTCCATTTTAAAATTCAGGGATCTGCCAAACACTCTGCCTCTAATCTACAGTCAATACCATAGTCTGTTTTAAATGGCTGGTCTGGAAAAGAGTAAGCTTACAAAAAGATGTTTGTACTGGCAGCTTGGCAAGGCCCTTGTCCCTTGTACCTGGCCTAGTCTGGACCACAGGAATGTGGGAGTTCACATGGAACTAATTGGCACAGATAAACAAGTATTTTTACTAGCAATTCTAAGAGATTTTGTAAATCTGACTTCTTACTAGGAAAAGTAAATGGATCATGTTGCAGAGATGTTCTCTCTGTGTCGTTTCTTGTACACAGTGAGTGGATGTTTTTATAGCTTTTGAGTATTGCATTCCCAAGTAACACGGGATAAAAACTGTATTTTTAAAGCCTAAGAATATCATCTCTCTGTGGAGCACATGAGAATACCCTACATTTACTGGACAAATAAGAAACATTACAATTCAGAATGTTTTCCAGTGGAATGCTAGGTTTTTTTTGTTTTTTTGTTTTTTTTTTAATATCAAAGATCAAAAAATATTAGATGAAACCAAACACTGTTTAATGTATTTTATAATTTCAGCCTATTGTCTGTTTTGAGACAAGGTCTAGTAGAAAACTCTCCTGGCCAACCAAAATTCACCTCCAGACTTTTCCACAGGGAACACAGAAAAATACAAATCATTGTAATAATTCAGACACACAGTGGCTGTGGTTCCAGAATGTGGCTCTATGTCAGCTGTGCCACGTGCATGGTAATTTTCACTTGTGATTAGTTTTAAACATGAATCTTACTTAAACTGTATTTACTTGATACACAAATTAAAGCAAAACCCTTATTCTATCTTCTGAAATTTCTAATTCCATAAGGAGGACTAAGTGAAATATTCCTTGTATAGGACTACTAGAGAAGGCCATGTTTATATGCTAAAGTGAGCAGCCCTCCACACCACCTTTAAGGGCCAACAGTCACAGTTCCCCCACGCACAAAGCTAGAAAGGGTCATTCATAAAGGAAATGTAAGCTCTGAAATGAGCATGAATTTAGCATCAAATGAAACCATTACTTTTCTCCTCCCTGTACTTCCCAAAATAACGATGTCATCCTTAAATGTCATCATCCAGATTAGATTAAAAATAATCAGTGCGCTATTAGCTAAACAATCTGCAGTGTTTAAAGTCATTAAATCTCATTTCTCAGTTTGTTTTCACAGCTGAGAGACTATGCTAGATTCCATACAGTGCTTTAAGGATACAACTAAATACTTTTCAGGTGCCAAAACTTAGCACAATTATCACAAACTCTTGGTCAGTGTCTTAGAACAGAGCTGGGTAACAACTCTGATTATTTTCATAACTTACAATGTCATAACTGGAAGAACAAATGGCTTTACTCAGCTCAGTAGAAGAGTCAGTACCACTGAGAATAAACTTTTTCTCATGCATTTGAACCTAGAATTCTATCACACCCATCCCACACAAAGTCTAAACTTATTTCTTAAATAATTTACAAAATGACAGGCCTAAGGCAAACTACTTTTTTTGTTTGTTTTTTAAAGAACAAATAAGGAGGTGGGCTCAAGGCAGGGGAAACTTTCACACATCCTGTTTGGTGTAATAAAAGAATAAACACCGAAAATGATTTATCAGGCAGCAGACTTTGCTGATGACACTGTTGGGTGAGTTTCTGAAATCCTTTCCTAATGAAAGGCAGATGGACAAATGAAAAACTTCAGCACGCTGTAGAAGAACTCTAAGTTCAAATAAATGCTAAATGGTTCTGTGATTCTGGAAATTAAAAGTCAAATTGGATTTTCCAGCTAACAAAGGCTGTCTCTGTTATCTGTCCTCCACAATCCATGTAGAACTGGCTACTGTCACCCTTCTGCCATTGCAAAATAAACCCACCTGAGAAGGCCAGTTTGTCAAAGACAGCCCAGTTCACTGAGTTTTCTACAGTTTCAGAATTGCACTGCTGTAGCTAAGAGGTTCTGAAGTTTTTCTTGAAGTAAAATATCTAAATCTGAATTGGTTTAAGGAACTTTTCTGTGTTTGAAACATAAACGTGTTCCTTCGCTGATGATTTTTTTTCAAGATCGTTGTATTTTCAAACCACCAATTTCGATTTAGCTAAAATAAGTAGTGATTTGTTTTAAACTAAAAAAAAAAAAAAAAAGCACCTGAAGTATCTGGATGATGGCAGCTTACCCAAGTCCTGTAACATACACATATAAAACCAATGATATCCCTAAACAAAATATATATTTTCAATATTTAGGCTCCTCTCCCTCTTGGAGTGTGAGGTTCAAGTGTATACTGGGAGGAGGCTAGACAGCTTTTGTGTACTGCATATAAAAGACCTGCTGACTCCTGGATATGACCTTCCATTCCTCAGCTTTGTCTTGTTCCCTTTATCTTTCCTTCAGCTTTTCTTCCCAATGATTCACTTCCTTACAGGACTATTCCTCCTACTGACTCCTCACCCAGAGCTGCCCGGCTTTCCATCTAACCAATTCTTCATTGTTTCTTCCACTTAACACCTACTCGATACTTTACAGGTGTTTCCCAAGAGTATTAAAAGGTGTTAGCGGGAGAAACAATAGAATCAAACTCCCAAGTACCACAGACAAGCCGTCTGAGAGGAAAAAAAAAAAAGAGAGAAAAAAGAAATATTTGTATGCTTTTTGGTTTCCATTTTGAGTAGAAAATCCCCAGTGTGTAATGAGTGCCTAGGGAATAAAACACAAGCCAGAATTCTTTTGAGTTTCCCCTTCTCTTTTTAAAACGTTGAGATGAAATTATGATATCAAAGCACAAAGGCAGAAAAAACGTGGCTCCTATTTTATCCTTTTTGTAAAAAATCTGATTTAAATTATTGGGGCCTTATTTTGAGAACATATCAACTAGTCCTACTCTAAAACTGAAGGCAGGAGCAGACATATTTCTCCTTTACTCCAGAAGAATAGCTGGGCACTTGTGCACCCTTTCCTAACTCATCAGTATTTCACATCACTGGCTCATATGCAACTTCTTATTTTAAAACAAGTTCTTCCTAACTGAAAATAGAATGAAGTCTAAAGAAAACAAAGTGTCTCTCTTGCTGTTAGGAATAAAAATATCCATTGGCCAATCTTCCCCACCAGACAGCACTTGCCCCCAGTGCATCACAACAGCCACATTCCTGCCTAAATGCTCCTGCAGACTTTTTTCAAGAGCAACCAAACTCATCTTTGCCGTGAACAGAGTGAGGTGGTGGCTGTCAGAGAATCCTCCCCAAAGCCTCCTGGAATGGCAGAGGGGATCCTGGCCCAAACCCGGCCCCTGCCTCCCCTCCCAGCGGGCTCCGGACTCACTTGAGGACCAAGTGCAGGTTTGCAGAGAGCCGCGGGTCCGTGAACTGCGTCGTCCTGTTGTTATGGTCAACAAAATAAACCCTGCCTGTGGCTGTATTTCGGATCTCCCATCCAGGAGGCAGTGGACCAAGCTCTTCACAATTGATGTTGCTAAGATCCCTGTGAAAACAAATATAAAATGAAAAATACCTCAGCAATTGGCCTCCGAGCCAAACAAGCGTAAATGTAACAGAACAATTCCATGAAGTCTGAGAAAATGTATTGTTTCAGAAACTTGATCTGTTCAGCTGGAATCTCTACTCCCGAGGTACAAGCCCACCACAGCAAAAACACACACCCCAGAACTCATGCCGTGGGGAAAAAAGTTCTTATCAAATAACCCTCATTTTTGCAAACTAACTTCATCTGTTAAATTAATAAAGGCTTCAAACAAAAATAAAGACCATTGCCATATTTGTCAAAATGGAATTGCAGTTCTGCACCAATTCTGACAGAAAACATTTTTTAAAACAACATTAGTCACGTAAGGAGCTGTGAATCACATTTTAGAAACTCATACAAAACAAAACTGTATTTCTGTAGAGTTATACTTTCCATGAAGAATTACACATGGGATGCACTGGCTGTTTTGCCCCAGAACCCCAAGAGCTTGTGGGAAGCAAACAGCTCTCTAACAAAATATTTCTAATCAAGGATTAGATGAACAATGACTCAGCTCTGCCCTGAGCAATGCAGAGGTGGCTCATTAGGTCTCAAGAAACATTCTGCTGAAATTAGGAAGATGTAAATTCGTTCCAGAGCCTCACTGAAAACAAATACTGGTCTCAAAAAATGCACACCGATTACTCATGGATGCAATTCGCACCTCAGACCCCTCACACTGTCCAGTGCAGCTCTTCCCAAAGGTGTTCAGCTCTCCCAAAATCATGGGAGCTGAGGGGGGAAAGAGCCAAGGGACAGAATGCCTTAAAAGGTTAAAAAAAAATAAAATCTGCAGGGATTCCAAAGACTTGAGGAGCCACTAATGGAACGTGAAGTTCTGGGATTGAACTTCTGCTGCTATTCCCCATGAACACACTGCTGCTGTACTGCTGGGATTTCTTTTGCTGGCTACATGGCTGTGGCTATTAGCCTCAAAATACAATATTCCTTAGAAATGACATAAATTCTATCCTCATGCAAACAATTCTTGTTCTCAGAGACACTCCTGCTGTTTGTGCTGCCACACCTCAGGGCAGTGCTGACTTAGACTGTACACAGAACTATCACACCCCAAACTTAAGGATTAGCTCTTCATATTGTTTCTCTTTTAGAGCCTGGTTCTGCATAATACACAAGTCACAGACTTCCTACACAACTGCAGCTTCAGCTCTGCAAGCAGAGCATCAAAGCTGCATCAAAGTAAGGTACAGTCTTCTAACACAAGAAGAGTAACAAAAGTATAACTCAAAGAACAATGAAGTGTGGTCTTGAGGCATTTCATCCTTCCTGGGACTCCCGTTTCCATGAGAAGGAACACAGGAACACCAGCAGCAGCAGAGTTCCTCTGGTTCTCACAAATGCCAGAACAGGCTGCCAATTTCAAACCATGCAAACCTCACAGCACCATTTGTGGACTTAAGGAGGCAAGTGTTTACAACAGGATTTATTAAATTTATTATATTTATTAATTTACAACAGGATATCTTGGTTATTTAAGGGACAATCAGAAGCTACCAATAATTTCCACTATCATCCTTTCAAACACATCAGCAATAATCACATGTACATTCATGAAGAGTATGTACATGTCTATTGTGTAAATAAGGACATGGAATTTAAAAGACTTAGGATTTGTTGTATCATAAGTGTTGAGATAGTTGCAACAGGAAAAGCAGTTTGACTGTTTCAATCCAACCCAGTTTTCACTCGAGTATCTTGATGGAACTTATTTTGGTAGTGTTCAGAGTCTACTGTTTGTTTCGTTATGTTGCAGAGTACTAAAATCTGGACTTGGCTCTAATTCATATGGAAAATTTAGAATTAGTGAACTGTACCTGTTTCCAAAACACTACTGTAATTTATTTCCTGTTTTTCCATTTTTTCATTACAATAACAACTTCAAGAACTGGGGAAGACAGACTAATTCATTTTGACAAATGTTAAAATCACGTATTAGGGGCCAAGAATCAGAAATATAAGCCAGAGAAAACTTGGAGGAGAGCACTGCTTAAATGATTTTGATTTGAAATATTTAGGGTTCATTTCTTACCTAGGTACTCTTGGATCGTGCCACGTGCTGACACCAGTTTGAGTATGCAGAAAATAAACCTGACCTTGCTGAGTTGTCCTTTGCTCTGTGAAATCAAGACAAATTGAAAAATGTCAGAACAGAAAACGCGGCACGACGACTCACAAAGACTGATTTCCTCCAACTAAAGAACAAAAAGTATCTTACACGTGAGAAGCCACAACCCATTTTCCTGGTTTTCTCGAGCCCCCCCGCAAACCCCTCTGGTTGCCGTACCGTATCCCTCGGGCAGGTCGGGGGAGTGTGCAGGTGTGTCCTGCTCATGTAGTTCCTGTGCCGCTGCGAGCGCACCCTGCGCTCGGCCAGCCGCGGGTCCGCAGCCTGCCCGCAGGACGCGCCGTTGGGGCCGCTCAGCGGCGTGTTCTCATCGGCGAGGCAGCTCAGCGGCCGGCCCGGGCTCGAGTACTCGGAGGCTGGCCTGGGGACAGGGGACACTCAGTGCTGAGGGACAGGGACACACAGCAGCCCTGGGACAGGGGACACACAACAGCCCTGGGGACACGGGCCACACCCCAGCCCTGGGGACACTGCACCCCAGCCCTGGGGACACTCAGTGCTGATGGACATGGGACACACAACAGCCCTGGGGACATGAAACAGCCCTGGGGACACTCAGTGCTCATGGACAGGGGACACACAACAGCCCTGGGGACACACAACAGCCCTGGGGACACACAACAGCCCTGGGGACACTCAGTGCTCATGGACAGGGGACACACAACAGCCCTGGGGACACACAACAGCCCTGGGGACACTCAGTGCTGATGGACACGGGACACACAACAGCCCTGGGGACACTCAGTGCTGATGGACACGGGACACACAACAGCCCTAGGGACACACAACAGCCCTGGGGACACTCAGTGCTGATGGACACGGGACACACAACAGCCCTGGGGACACTCAGTGCTCATGGACAGGGGACACACAACAGCCCTGGGGACATGAAACAGCCCTGGGGACACTCAGTGCTGATGGACACGGGACACACAACAGCCCTGGGGACACTCAGTGCTGATGGACAGGGGACACACAACAGCCCTGGGGACATGAAACAGCCCTGGGGACACTCAGTGCTGATGGACACGGGACACACAACAGCCCTGGGGACATTCAGTGCTGATGGACACGGGACACACAACAGCCCTGGGGACACACAACAACCCTGGGGACACTCAGTGCTGATGGACAGGGGACACACAACAGCCCTGGGGACACTCAGTGCTGATGGACACGGGACACACAACAGCCCTAGGGACACACAACAGCCCTGGGGACACTCAGTGCTGATGGACACGGGACACACAACAGCCCTAGGGACACACAACAGCCCTGGGGACACTCAGTGCTGATGGACACGGGACACAAAATAGCTCTGGGGACACTCGGTGCTCATGGACACGGGCCACACCCCAGCCCTGGGGACACTCAGTGACCTGCCCAGCAGCACAACCACTGCCGTTGGAGCAGGAAGCTCTTATTGTGGGCTCACCAGAGGAACCAGTAACCTCCTCACCTCCAAACTTTCTCACCTTGCCTTCGAGTGGCTGAGGAAGTGATCAGGCCTTGTTATTCCTTCTAACTTTTAAGGAATGTTATCAGGCAAGGATGGTGAAAAAGGGCTAAGCAAGAATAAAAGCAGTTGCTCACGAGAGAGAGCCACATTGACCAGTGTGATTTTGTATCTCAGTGCTGCTTTCAAAAGGATTTTAAATGGGTTAAAGAGGGATTGACAGGTCACAAGAAATCCCCCACACGAATTACATACTATGCATTCATTTTTCTACTGTGTCTAGAGTATGGATATTTCAATATACCGGGAAAAACAGAAATAGGAAAATAAAAAGCTGTTCAGCCCTTTCACTCCAAAACTGCAAACATGTATCAGAGCTGACACTGTTAACAGTCCAGATTATTTAAAATCAAATATATCCATGCAGAGATTAGAATGATACTGAGAATGGAAGAGAACATCTGCAGGCACAGTCTGCAGAGGAGTCTGAAAAAAATGCAGTGACACTGCCTGCAACACAGGCAACAGCAAAAGTGGCTCGAGGAACAGCTTCACAACACACATCTACAGTGCTCAGGAAAAGTCATCACGATGATTTCCAAACACACTGCAGCAATCAGCTGGAACTGTTCTGGGTTACACGGTCAAAGAGCAAAGCCTGACAGCTACTCATGGTCTCACTTCTTCACCCCTTAAGATGTCTGCACAATGTAATGTCTGCATTTATAGAGCTCTACCACAGCATCTCTACAAGAAAGGGAAGATGTTACTAATAGGGCAGGAAAAAAAGCAATCAGAATGATCTTCTAAGTTAAATATTAGGCAGACTGAAGGAGAATGATGCTAAAGAAGGGAAACATTCAGCTTGTGCAGAGTGACTGAGCAGAGGAATGAGCAATCCACTCCCCCTGTGAGGGCCACTTGGAATTGCTCAATAATCAAACTCCATCCTACCCCCAGTCTCCCGAGGAATTCCTCACCGTGTCGGTCGCTCCCACTGAGTTGTCCTTGTAATGTGGTTTAAATACTGGATCCTCCCCGAAGCAGTCCTGCGCTCCTCCCACCTGCAGTTCACACAGCACAGATAAGGCACTGAGTGCTATTTCCAGGAAACCAGGGCACAAAACGTTTCCAACAGAAGTGCCCAGCTCAGGAAGACTTACACTACTATGAATCACGTTAGCTGAACGAGGTGACAGGAAACAACTGAAAGTTGAACTCAGAAATGGTTTAACATATTCTTCCCTTGGAACCAGGCACATCATTAACAGTATCACACCTTCATATTCAATAACGGCTTGAATTCTAATTACATCCAAGTAGCTGCATAAAGAAACTTCTTGGAAACATGTTTAATAATGCATTTAACTTCTTTTGGCCACTGACTCTAAAAAATGCTTTCATAGCATCTTCATGTACTAGTTGCTTTCATTAAAAAGTCAGCTTCAAATAATGTGACTTTTGAATTATTATTATTATTAAATTTGCATTCTGAAATACACAAGGCTGAACAGCAAATTTTGCAGTTACACAATTAAGTGAACAATATTTATGCAAGGAACATTCTGAAGTGAAAATTTAGAAGCACTTTCAAAAATGTTTTTGACTTATCTGGACTCCAAATTAACAAAAGAATGCCGTTACAGACTAGGATGACTTGCATTTCAAAATTCATCCTCTGAAAACTCATTTTCTCCTGTCTTTACCTGCCAAGAATCACATTCAGAAAGTCTGTGTTTGCTCTGAAGAAATTGCTGACAGCACCAGAACCTAAACCAGAGTATTTTCCTGTGTTTGCAAAACTGTTTTAGGTGATAATGATGTCATTAACTCTCACAGGGACAAACCAGAATGCTAAACCCTGCCTTTGGAAGGTAAATACAGCAAGAACTTGGGCTGCATTACCTTTTCCAGTCACGTTTTCTTCACTAAGAGATGCATGAAGAAAAAGTGATCCGTGTTTATCACGGTGGATCGACGCCTCTGCACAGTGCTGCAGAAGGGCAGCCAGGCCCTGTGGTCACTCCCTTGCTACAAAACTACTGCATGCATAAGGCACTTTGCTGGCTGTGATTTAATCTGAAATACATGTTTTCTTGGACAAGTTGTTTTTCCAAACATTTCTCTACATATGTCACCTCCCCTTTTCCAAGTGGAGATAAGACAGCAGCCAAACTATCAATTGCTCTTCGTACCCCAGCTGGCTCAGCTCCTGTTCTGAATGCAGAAGTGCAGAACTCTGAGTGCAAGATTTAAAGTAATTTATTTGTACACTGACTACTCACTATTGCAGAAGTCTATTGTATGAGCTGTATTTGTGTTTACATCCCAGTGATGTCAGCTTACCCATCTGGTAAATCGTTATCGAATAACCGACTGCAATCCACAACTTGTCCTCCTGTGCCTATTCTGTCTCTGGACTGAAGACTGACTATTAGGACAAAAAAAGAATTATTAAAGATGTGGCATGTGAATGCAAATTATGGTTAACTTTGAAAGAGAATTGGTACAACTTGGAGGACTAGGCTGAGACATGTTGGGGATTTTTTTTTCCCTCACAAATTGAAGATGGTTGCACAGAAACTCTGTTTTCATACATGGAATTCTCTACACCTTACTTCAAAAAAGTTAGCTTAAAGAATATGAGTGTAAGTTAAGGTAGAAAAGGAAGTGAACTGTGAAACTGCAATTAATCTCGTGTGTTGAGATGGACTGTGACACTTGGCTGGTGGCAGTGGGGTGCCACCTGCACGGCTGGGGCAGGGCCAACAGGAGAACTCTGAACAGGAAGAGCTAAAATAAGGAATTCCTCCCTGGTCTTGACGCTTTCTCACATATTTTATGTGCCCATAGGTTTCAACACACACACTGCATGCAAACACAAAACCAGGCAAAATTTAACTGCTAGAAGCACTTCAGAGCTGGTTCATTGGCTACTTTCTAACACCAGTGGGAAGAAGTCAAATGCAACTCACTCAAAGCACCTGAACAGCTCTTGCTTGCCCTCACCAAAACTGCTTCACTTTTAATTTAATTTTTTTCTTTTACATGATTCACCATAAAAAAATTTATGGGTATTTATGCATGAAGCTTTTGTACTGCAATTATGAAAACAAAGATTTTTTTTTTAGCCTGCTTTTGTTCCCAATATCACAGTTTGCAAGTGTCCAATCTGATAATTTATGACACTTGTGTTCCTGCGGGGTTGGGGTGTTTTTTTGATGTTTTGTTATGCCTTTAACAATAAAACAATTGCTTAAAAAGCTATATACGTGCAGTGGCCCACATTTCATGAGGTGGCATTAATGGACCTCTGGACAACTGTCATCAAGTCCTATTTATATGCAGTGAAATGATCTTACAGACCTTAATCTGGATGCAACCAAACTTTTGTAAAGATCGGAAAGTTTAAAAAGTTGGAGCAGAACTGGCAGATTTTTCCTGAGTCCCCAGATTTACAACAACATCCCATTTTGAAGTTTAGAACTCAACAGACCAATCCAGGGAACCGTGGAGTACCTGCTGCACTCCTAATGCATATTAACCCCTAATCTTCCATGAACACTAACATTACAAAACAACTTTAGAGAGAAAGACACCTTTAAATTCAACCAACCCAAGATTCCACATGATGTATTTATTCTGCCATGACCCCACACACTACAGGTTCACACCATTGCAGGTAGGCAAGGTCTGGCAAGCAAAACACACAGAAAGAAATTAACATAAACAAAGGCAATTACCTCCTCTTTGCTTATATGAGGATCAAAATTTGTGCACAGCTTCATTTTGTTATAAATAAGGGCTCATTTTTTTCTGCACTGCCACATCAAAATAAAGTGGTGGCACAGAAGAGCTGCAAGATTAAGACAATTCAGGTGCCCCTGGATCCATTGCTGAAAATGCCCCCTTTTCTTCCTCTTTAAGACAACCCAGGAATTTAAGATAAAGATCCCCTTGGTCCCTGTACCAAGGCATACCCACTGTGCACTTGATTTGCAAGATTATCATCTGCTGAAGACATCAATTACATTTTAATATTGATTTCCAATCTTGCATGGTCTCTTAATTTAACAGAGTTTATATTTGGAAGAACTGAGAGTATATTTATAACTTATTCTGTCTTTTTACTTATTTTAAATCCAGGTTTCTCTACCATCTATCTACTGTAGTAGAATTACCTAGAATTTTATCCAGGTTCATTCATCCACTCAATAAGGTTGCATTAGCAAAGAAAGATTAAAACATAAGAAGATTAATAATGACAACCTGAATAAAAAAAAAGACATGAGTCTCTGAAATCTTACCAAGGATGCATTAAATTAAAACAGAACCATGACTGAGTAAACTTGACCTTTCCAGTGATATCAAAAGAAAACAGAACACAGAGATTTGCTCTGGGTCTCTGCTGGAACCTGACAAGGTGGGTTTTGGTAGGTTTAGTGCACGATCCAGCAGCTCCTGGTGCTCAGGGGCAGCCCCAGCAGCAGCCCAGGAGAGCCAGTGCTGCTGTGGCTGCACCACCTCTCACGAGCACATCAGCTGCAGCCAGCCTGGCAGCCCAGTCTGTGCCCACACTGCTGACTGCTCCTGACTACTGCTCCCTGACCAGTTCTCTCTGAAGTCTCTCTGTCATTGCATGCTGCAAGGGATTTGCCACAGGCCTCCCAGACCCTTTTTGCTTTGGGGAGGGGATTTTGGGTTGGTTTTTTCCTCTCTATTGAATGGCAGTACTCCCCAGCCATGCTGACCAGGCTGTGAGTTCATACTCTGGAGGGCAGCATGAGAGCACAGTGCCTGCTCCTTGGAGGGACAGACTGGAGCTCCCTGCTCCCAGCACACCCTGAACCTGCTCCCCTGTGCACCCAGCTCAGCCTCCTCTCCAAGGGCACCCACACACAAAGCTGCACACACACAGGAATGCTCAGGGGACCAGGACACTGGAGCAAAGCCAGCCAGCAAATCAAACCCACAACAAAACACACCCAGAGAAGTGACTGATTCATCCTTCTCTCTTCTGTGCAAGCTCATGTGGAAAACTTAATCGAGAACAGCCTGAAGTGTCAGCAATGCACTTACTACTCCACATTTCTACCATCTTTTGACTCTCCTGTGCCACCACACTCAGAACTTAATGGAAGCACTTGCAGATCAGATGGACACAGACAGTTAAAACAACACAAAGAGGTAAAGTCACAGGTGTTATTCAACAGAGCACTCTGAGGGAGGCAAGTAAACACACTTATTTGCTGACTGATATTTCAGTGGCGTTCCCTGGCTGACAGAAGTGCTGTTTGGATATAATTTCAATTAGGAATTGAACATAAAACTGAGCATAAAAATTCACTTTTCTTTCCCTCATGTCCAAATATTCTCATTAACATCTTGCTGTATAAATAAAGAACTTCCTTATCCTGACCAACTTTTGACTTACATGGCCTGTTAGAAATGCTGCCTTCACAAAGAACTGAGAATGCACCAAAAAGAGTGTTTATGAAGTTTTTTGTGAATACTTGCTTTTCAATTTGGCAGCTTCTTTTTAATTCTGAAGTTATTTAAAGTTCTCGAGTTCACAGAATGACAAAGCACAGTTACTGAGGTTGGTGACAGACTTGTTAATAAGCCATGAAAACACAAAATTAATTGACCAAGTCATCCCAGACAGCAGTTTTACTTGCTTGTAAGCAAGATGCTTTTTAGGTTTTCCCCAAAACCTAAAGGAAGCACAGCCTTGCTGGAGCTCTCCACGGCCAAAAATTTTGTAGTCAGTTTTTCCCAGAGTTCACACTCAAACTGCCACACAGTGAAATTAAAAACTTCCTAATTTTTTTTTTTTTTATTACCTATGGTCTTATTTGCCCCAACATTTATTATAATATTTTGATTTGGGGTTTTTTTTTGGGTGGTTTAAGCATTTTGGCTTTGTTTTTTTGTTTGTTTGGGGTTTGGGTGGTTTTTTTTTTAATTCTCTACCTACATAATTCTAGCCTGAAGTCCAAATGGCTCTGGCAGTAAACAGGAGAATTCAATACAGAAAACTAACATCTAGAAGAGTATTTCTACAGCTACTATAGAAACTAAAGATAAAAAGAGAACTAAAAGATAAAAACCTTTACTCACCTACTATCTGTCCTCTAACAGTATCATTGTCATTTGGCCCAAGCTTGCACAGATCCAACCTCTGATCTATAAAATGAGAGCCCAAAGTGAAAATCATACAACAAGGCAAAACACCATAACAAACTACCAAACCACCTGGAATATACAAGCTCTATAAAACCCATAACTGTCATTCTTCAAAAGCCTGTGCATGCAAGCTTGGGCTGAAAGAGAAGAAACTTATCCTTAGCTTACTTACAACCAGTGTCTTTAAGGCGGTTGATTGCGTTTGAAAGAAGTCTCACACAACCCAGAAACCCAGCTCCCTGCTTTTTATGAATTTTCTTGTGATTCCACACGCTGATTGTTATTGAATCCGACTTCCCAATATATCTGAAAAACGTGGAACAAAGAGTACTGTCAATGGCACTCACTGGACACTCTGATGATGCATCAGAAATCACCCTGGGGGGAAAAAAGATCATTAACCACTACATTAGAAATTTAACACACACTGTAATGGCAAGAGAGAGCAAGTCATCTGCAGGTAAGATGTGCACTGTACTTCAAAGGAAGCATGGCTCATGGAGGAGCTCACCTGAGTACAAACTGCTCTAAAAGCCTGATTCTGCAAGGGGGCATTCACGTGAACCAACGGAAATCTGTCCAAACAGCAACAGGAGAAGGCTGCGGGCTGCCCTCGACCACAGCTCTCCAAGCAGCCACAAACATGCTCAGCCCCAGGCCCAGCCCAGCTGTCCCAAGGGGGAAAATGCTCCTGGCATCCCAGCAGTGGCTGGGGGCAGCAGGGCCAGCGGCCCCAGCACGGGCCAGGAGCCGGGAGCTCCTCGGGGCTGCTGCTGCAGGGACCCCAGCAGCCAGGCCTGGCAGCAGAGAGCCGCAGCAGGCTGATTTCCCTGTGCAGTGCGTGTCTGGGACACACAGCACACTGCAGCCACGAGGAGCACTCCACAGGGCTTAGCTGGGCTGTGCCACGTTCCCTCCTGCCCTGCTCACTGCAGACTCTCCGGGCAGCACTGGCAAAACCTGCAGTGCTCACTGCCTTGGGGTAACCTGCACACTCGAGGATGATTTACTTGTGCAGTTTTTGTTTGAAGCTTTGTCCTTCAGAGGCAATTACTTTGTGAGCTCCCTTTTGTTTTCAAAACTTTCAGAGGACAGTTTCAAAACACTCAAATCAGTGATTGCCAATTCTGAATTATTATGGCTGTTTCAAGCTGAGGGAAATGAATTTGTAACTATGGCTTAGATCCCAAGAACTGCTTGTAGTTTTCTCTTCCCAGACCACAAACTCCGGCCTTAGTTTAGTTCCAAGTGCTTCTTTTTTGTTTGTTTTTGAATGAAAACTGATCAACCAATGTCTAAATACATCTCCCCATTGACTGTGGCTTTATTGGCTTTTAAAAATCTTAATATTTTTATAAAGATAGAAATGATACTGTCAAGGTTGGCAAACCAAATAATTGAACTAACTGGCATGGCTTAAAATTACAGCTGTGATCAGGTTAACACTTCTCCCATTTTTCCTTTACCAAAAAGCAGAACTTTTACAACTTGTTTTTCCCACCTGCAGACAGCAACAGACCCAAGAAGACAGAAAAGCCTCATGGTTTAAAGTAACCACTGCACATTTACACAAAAACAAACAAACCCAAACAAAGCACAAACTTCACATTAAAAAGCCCCAAAGTTTTTTGAACAGTAAACTAAATTGTATAACATAGGACAGATTTTTGGCCTTACAACCTTGACAATGCCAATTTTGCATAAAGAAACAAGATGAAGATGGGCAATCACGTGCACAGTTGCAGTCTACAATGCTTTATGTACTTAAAATAAATTCTTATGAGAACAATTTAGGTGCACTTAAAAATAAAGACTTATCATGACCTGTATTGAATTTTCCAGTTTTCCTTGTTGCTTTAAAAAAGTCAAAGGTATATGGTTAAACACAATTTCATAACAGAACAGTTTGAATAATATGTAGAACAGCTGAATACACAACACAGTTTCCAAGAATTCCTGTGATGTTTCAGGGTGAGGTTCTCAGGGCTGGGATGAACAGTCACCATCCAAGCAGGTGAGGACTCCACATTCCACACAATCTACTCCTGATTTTGGCACCCAAAAACCTGGGCAGGTTCACACTTTTAAAGGAAATAATCAAGACAAGCTTCATTTTCCCAAATAAAAATGTCTATTTTTTTAATAAAGGAAGAAAAGAAACAGTTAAGTAAAGTCTGGTTGGCTTTACAGCAAAATGTTTCATCTACATTTCTGCATCATTTCAGGGATAAAAACCCATGGTTGTATTTAGAAAGTGACAGCAGGATGAGATGACATTTCCAATTCATTTGATGGATAACTTACATGTTTTACATCATCTGGCAATACAGTTCCAATACAAAAGCCTGAGCTAGGATTTTTTTTTTAATTAAAAAAGAATGTTCCAAAAAATAAAGTGCAACAAACCAAACCAGAAAAAAAAACCCACAACCCCTTTGTTTTGTTGGATGACTCTCTTCCTCCTCATAATTAAAGTTCTTGGAGCTTATATTTCTTTTTTTCCTGTATCCTATCAGCGATATCTATTCCACAGCTTCAGTACTTCAACAGAAATAATGGGATTAGCATTAATGAAGTGGAAACATAGAAATTCAATTGCATAGACATCTTGTTGACTTCCGTATTTTCTGACCCTTTAAAATTAGGGCTCTGGTTAAGAACCGAATGTTCAGAAATTTTAATTTCCCTACTCTTAGCACTTCCACTTCTAAGAAAAAAATATCGAATCCATGCCTTGCTATAAACCTCTAGATTATTTAAATAAAAATTTATAACACAGGGACAATTGTTATTTTGTCTACCACTGAGGAAGGTTTGGTATGAAGTGATTTTTCATCCCCATGGCATTACATACACTTTCCCTGAAGAGTTCACCTCACTGGAGAAATGTGGAATGAAGAAAGTGGAAAAAATATCTGAAAAACACCTCTTCCTGATCACGAGCCAGACATCCTCTCTTCCTTGGAAGCCAGGAATTCCCTATTTCTAATCCATGCTGTCACACAGACTGTTTTTACGACCTGGACAAATTATTTGATTTGTTTCTCCATTTTCCCATTTCTGACTTTTTTTCTAATATAATCTCAGTGTTCTGCTTTGAGCTACCAGCTACTTTCAGACTGGGGAGAAGAGGGTGTGAAGAGACAGAATGAAGAACAACACCCCAATTTTCTTCTCTGCCATCTTCATTCACTTCCTCCCTGGCATTGCTCCTCTGGGCAGCCCCTGAAGGGTGTGTGAGCCTCTGGGGCAGTGGCAGGAATGGAGCAGGGACACCTGGTACTCACTGCCTGCTGCAAAGGGCACCAGCTTCATCCAAGGGGCCTCCAGTACCACGTGGAGAAGGAAAAGCAGTTGCACAGAGCTGTCTGATGGCTCTTTAGAAGCTAATCCTAGGGTGGGATTGTCTAAAGCAGCACTAGGCAGAACTGCTGCCTTCTCTCCCTGAGAAGAATCCAGGATCCATAGCATTAACGAGCCAAAACAGAGTCAGAGGACTGGGGAGGAAAGCGACTCTGCAGGGCAGCACAGCAGCCCGAGGATGTGAAGGTGGCAAAGAGCACTGGAACCTGCAGTGAGGAGATTTCGGGAAGAGGAGGAGTTATCTGTGGGAGCTGGGGGAGGCTCCATCCGAGAGATCACAAAGGAGAAGAGTCCATGCAGGAACCTGGGGGCGAGGACTTGAAGGGCACAGAGCAAAGCTGGGACCAGAAGCAGGTTCTGGTGGAGATGGGGGTGCAGACACCCTTCAGAGAGAAAGAGGTGATGTGAGCTGCTGTGCCTCAAGGACAGAGGCTGCTGGAGAGGCTGGGGCAGATGGGGCAGGGCAGTGCAGGAGAGATCTAGCTACTGCAGGAGGGAAGAAAGGGGAAGGAAGAGAAAAAGAGGATTTAAGTTCCTGAACTGCTGGTTTAGGTAGTTTAGGTCTGAATGTAAGAAGTCTGTTAATGTGTCAAGTCTGGTTATTCAAAAGCTCTGAGAAAAGGCCGGAACAATAGGGAAAACACAAACGAGAATGAAAATAAAAGGAATTCATCCAGGGCAAGCATGGTATTTTACTGACATCAAACTACATCCAGACAGCAACTATTTGGCAATTTTTTTTCTGGAAAGTCTCCCAGATTCCCCCTCTCTACACACACACCAATCTAGGCTGAAGAATCCAAGCAGCTAATTCAACCACTTCCTCTTCACACTAAGATCTGAATTAAGAACCACATAAGGCAAAAGCCAACCCCATTTTGCTCTTTATAACACTGCAGAAGTCCTTTTAAAAATTCTTACACAACAGAATATCTACTTATGCTGAATCGGGTTAGCAAGCCACAAAATTCTCTTGGAACTAGCAACTAACTTAACTCAGACATTACTGCATAAATATATTACAACAGCTCCATCTGACTGTGCCACTTGCATCTGCCATCATATGATATATGAAAAAATTATCTTAATATCTAGTGCAGATGAAAAGCTGAGACCTGACACTGAGTATATTATACAGTAAAAAATTACCTTACAATAATAGCCAGGCAGTGAGTTGTTGTACCAAAGAGATTTAATCTTTTACTGCTGTTTTAAATAGGAAGTGAAGATAACGTGACTGATGTTTATAAACAGAAATACATTTCCCTAGAGTAAGGAATAACAGGTGAGACTATAAAAGGAGTTAAATTATTAAGAAGCAAATTTGGAGAGGGAAAGGATTATTTTCTAATAACAAGGCTTGACACAACACTAAATTTTACTTTGGATTAGAAATACTGGATATACTTCTGTCATCGGGAAATTCAACAGCCAGAATCAAAGTAGTTTTCCCTAGAGGACAAGATTTTATATTGAAAAAAATATACTAACTCAACAAAATCTGATTTTTAAGGGAACTTCTTCTCCAAACAAGAAAAAAAGAAACCATCACCCACAAAAAATACTCCACACTGGTCTAAATTCCTTTGGACAATCCAGAAGAGATGTTTCAAATCTGCTCAAGCAAAACATTCTGCCAGAACCCCTCTTTTTCTCTCTGCTTATTATAATATGTTGTGGCTTGCAATCACAGCCTTGGAAAGAATACAGTATCCAGATACAACCATGGCTCCTCTATAAAACAACCTAAAAATACCTTCTCGTCATCCTTCCTTAAAAGTTATAACCAGAAAGGAATTTTTCTAAAGATTTTACAGTTTTTTTCCATTACTCTTGTTGCATATCAACATCCTCCCTCATTTCCCATGTCCTCCGGTTCTTTTGTCCAGAAGGGAATCAAATCATCAGCCCATGGAGCACTGAGTGTCCTTTACAGCCACTCCAGACAGCTCCACTGTCCCACAGCCCCTCGAACTGGCCAGCACTGGGGCGCTCACAGGGAACAGCCACTTCCACACAGAATTTTCCCATCTTCCACACAGACTCTCACAGAGGAGCCAATGCCAAACGATGCTCACCTTCCTCCTGCAGCAGAGCCCCTTCCCCAGCTGTACAAAGGTTACAGAAGGGTTTGCACTCAGCCCTGCTGGCAGCACTTTCCACCTTCTATCTCTGGAAAGCCGTGCACTACTGCTCATTAACAGACCCACCTAACTAAAAAACAATCAAAGTCTGGGCTTGGTTTCAGGATTTTCTCTTTAGCTCTACTCTGATCCTTGGAGAGGACATGGAAATGCAAAGGTCTGAAACCTCCATTCTGTACAAATCAACATTTTGATAGGTTTAGTACCGTTAAAAAAGAAAAAAAATATTAACTTAAAAATCTTTCAATAAAAAAGAGAGCCATTTGCTATACATGAACTTAAAACTCGTTTTGTATCCATTTCTCTAATTAATATGAATTACAGTCTCACATGCAGAATCTAAGCTTGAGCTGGGTTTGGATAATAAAACTATAATATTTCACTAAACTGCCACGATATTTTGTTAAGCAGTGAAGAAAATGTTCTGTATCCTGCACTAACACATTATGAACAATGACTTTACATATTTAAAATATATAATATCGGATATACAAATAAAGAGTAGATCAAGACATGACTTTAAACCAGGCCTTCCATATTCTGCTGTGAAACCCATTAAGCTGCTTTCCTTCACTGGGAAAAGGAGGGACAAGAAATTGTCTGTGTACCAATACCAAATTTGCTACAGGTTTGGTGATGGCCAAAGTTAACATAAATACATTCAAACGGTCTCTAATAATACAGGACAAGGAATGGAGCCATGGGGGAAAAGTCAGAGATCAGAACAGGAGAATACAATGATGCAAAACAATTCTTTTCTCTTCCTCATCTTTCATCCCAAGGAAAAAGATAAAGAATAAAAGACAAGGAAAATAAAGCATGCACAGAGACCTACATAAAAATCAAAGCTTTAATAACTCGAATTGTACAAAAATATTCTATGCTTTAGAAAGAGAGAAAACCCATGACATATATGTGCCATACTGATTTTACTGCTCAAAAGCACCAAAAGGTGCTCAAGTAATGACAACAATAATTCAGAGTGAGAAGAACATTTGGGACAGAAAATGACATAAAGGAGAGAAAACTGAACAAAAGGCACAGAGAAAAAAAAGACACTGTAGCACCACAACAGACAAAAATTGCATCAAGAGATGAGCAGTTTGAGGAAAATACTGTCAACTCCTTGCTTCATTTTACAGAAGTGATAACATGGAAATACCACAATAAAACAATGCTGTAGTGCATGTAAGCATGCTGCAGACATCAGCACCAGAAAAACAATTGCAGTGTTTAAATTTTGAGGTAAATGGGAAAAATAGAATTTTGCTACATGTAGTTTTCACTCAAACTAATAAACTCTGGGATACTTTCAAGCTGTACGTAGGCCAGGATAATGAACATCTGACATTGTCTGTGTAATTTAGAGGATTTCACTTCAAACCTTTGGTTATCACTGTTACCACCTACAGGTCATAATGCTGATTCCATTTGGGATCAAGTGTATTCTTCACAGTATCTGTAGAATGGCATTGGCCAGATCCGTCCACCACAACCTTAGCAAAGGGATCAGGAAGTCCTAAGAGGAGGAAAAGAAAAAAAAGCTACCAAGTGGATCAGGATGCTTTAAAGTGCTTCATCATTGCTCAGTTATTTAATCTTTCAGGTGAAGATTTATTTGCCTTTTATTCATAAATGATGCCCCTACTTAATGAATGGGAATAACACGATGTATTAAGCACAGGAAATGGGTAAATTAGAAATTTATTTCACTGGACTAAGAAGAAGTTGTGTAAATCAAACACATTGGGAAAAAAAAATCTAAACACCTTAATCCTTCTAATTCAGGTTTGAGTAAATTCTCAGTATACAAAGAAGCCAAAGGCAGAGGAAACAGAGTTACATTTTTTATATGTTTAAGATCAAATCACAAATACGATTTTGGCTGATACTGGTGTAACAGAGAATTGCCTGTAACAGGATATTGTTGCTTTCAGGATCCTCTTGGTGTAGTGCTGGCTTTGTGCTCAGTTTGCTGCCAGCTCAGTACCTCAGAAACACTGAACACCCAAAGTCAGTACAAAGATGGTGCTGAACTCCAGATGCAGGGTGGAAAAGCAGCAGGAGCAGAGCAGCCCCTGGTCAGCACCTCCTGCTGAACTGCCACCAAGGGATGGGCACACCACTGATGGCCCAGGTCCTGCCCTTTTCCCCCTCACACTCACTCATCCCTCAACTCATCAAATGCCGTGTGCCAGCTGGAGCAACACAGTGGGGAAACATTCCCCAATGTGCTGAGGTGCAATTCTGTGCCAGCTGCACTTCCTCAGGTGACTCAGCCAGGGCTGGTCGGGCAGGGCTTGGGACAGGTGCCACAGAAAGCACGTGGGGACAAAGGAGGGACCCTGGGACAGCTCTGCTTCAGCATCACACACTGCACATCCTGAGGGGTTTATCAGGCATGATCACACTGTTAAACATCCAAGAACTTGCCATCAATACAGAAACTCAGATATAAGCAATGATTTAGAAGTATCTCAAATCACAATATAATTCTGGATCATCGCCTCTTCAATTTCTTTCCAAGGCTCAGGTGTGCTCTTCTGAGATCCTCCTGCTCCCAGGTAGGAGGTGGCAGGCAGGTGATCTGTGCATGCAGGACACAGACAATAACATTCCTTTCTGCTTCCTTCATCTACTTCTTAGCACTATTCTTCAAAGCATTATTAAAATTAATTAAAATGTAATTTCAGAGTACGTTGGTGTTACGAGGTGGTTATTAATAATTAAGGAGCACATCTGTTTGTTTGACAAAAAGTTCTTGTATGAAAAACAACTTAATAAATATATGACACTAAATTTATCATTTGCCTCAGTGGGTAAATTTGTTTCCCCACTCCCATAAAAACAGAGAGAGTGTGTCAGTGTTTTAATTATTATTATGATTCTGTGATGAGTGTCACCTAAGACAAAAACAGAAGCCCTGAAATAAAACATCAAAGCCTTCAGCCCCCTTACTGCAAATATCTTAATATAATGATCATATGCAAACATTGGACCATAGAATTGCATAATATTTATTCCATCTATAAATAAATGTATAAAACTGTAACAGCTACTTACGGAAAAAGTCCTTTTTCACCAAGTTTTTTGCACACAGTACTGCAAGAAGAAAATAAATACAAAATTAAGTTACTGATGGCCAACTTAAAAAAATAAAAAGAAAGTTATTTTACCTGTCCAGCAGTTCAGAAAATCCATAAATGAACTGTGCTCCTTCATCATTTATATTGTCATGTGAATTAATTCCTGAAAGCTGAGCTGGAAGTGTCATCTTTTAGCAATTCACCTATAGGCAGATTACAGTGGAAGTGAGCTGGTCGTGGTTTCCTCAGGCAATAGTTTCACGTGGCTTTTTTTTTTCCCTCAACTGTTTTGCCAACTGTGAGTTCACCAGACAGGACCTGGTGCACTCCTGGCTGGTTCACCATAATTAGTGCTGGGACACAAGCAGGGGCTTATGCTCAGTTCTACAGCCCAGAAAAAGCTTCCTTGATCATAAAAAAATAGAATATTAGGCAGCCAAGGCTTTTCTGTTATCCTGCATGGTAATAAATAAAAGGTTTTACCTGAAAAGCATTTGGGTGGAGCACACTAACTTCTAAAGCCAGAGTTTTGATGGTTCTAAAGATATCTTTATTTGTAGAAGCTGATAATTGTTTCAGGCTTTTTTTGTTTGTTTGTTTAAATTAAAAGGAAGGAACATTTGCATTTGTCAAATAAAAATACCCAGGGGGAAAACAATCTCCTACGAGAATCAATTTAAATAAACAAACAAATAAATAAAAGGTCAAAGGGGACAAATTTCATATAAAGGTGCCAAGGTACACAATGACACAATGAAGACTTCACAAACTGCACCGCTGCTCAACTACTATGCTTATCTATTATCACAGGTTTAGTAAGCAGGAAATACTCGATTCCCCTGTGAAACATAAAAATATTCACTGATAACACAAAAGGATTCTTGGGGATTGAGCAAAAGCATGAATTCCCACAGCTAGTATTAAAAAAAAAAAAAAAAAAAGAGCAGGGGGAGGGAGTGTGAAGCGTTATTTGGTTGGAACCTGATGCTGCAGGAGATTCCTCACTATATGATTCCCTTGGATATTTTTCCTATGAGATCGCCAATATTTATTACTGCCAGGAAATGCAAAGACAGAAAAGTGCATCCAATAATCACATCCCACAGGCACCACCTAAACCAAACACCATTGGTCATCCTTTCCCCCCTAGAACCTCCCACTGATCCTGCAAGGCTCCTGCTCCCCAGTTTCTGCCTGAATAAAAGCAAGCAGAGGCAATCCACGAGCACTTCTTCTGTGGCAGAGAAACACCACCCTGGACAGGCTGAAGAATGGAATTCATGTCTTCACAATTTTTACATTCATAAAGATGCTGATTTTAATGAAGCTGCTTTCCTCTGGAATTCAGCACTGTAAAATCTGGCTACAACTCTGCTCAGGTCTGAGGAGTTCTGGTCCTCCACAGCAAACAAGGAGATGCCTATCAGTGGCTACAGGGAGTCACAGAACAACTCCCTCACACTGACCTATTCCACAGGAAAGGGACAGAGAAGTTCCCAGGAAAATTTCAGCACAGTAGATTGATATAAAGGGCTGCTAACAACACTGTTACCCTGAAAAAGAAGTTGGTTCCAGGTTGGTAGCAGCTGGGGGTTTTTAAAGATGATAAAAGGAAAAAATACAATTTCTCTCCATTCAAAGACATACTGGTAGTCCTAAAGCAGAGCTCAGTTTAAGGGATTTTCACCTAATAATTTCAATCTGAACAGTCAACAGCAATAAAATACTAATAGAGTCAAATGTTTCAGGTATCTCTGATACCCAGTCTTCAAGCATATATAGGAAAGTGGCTCACATCACTGCTCCACAAATCAAATAAAGTTTTTTGGATAGTGTAATAAAAATCCACAGTTTCCAAAGGCTTCCACGTGCCCAACAATCTAAAGTTTACTCTATCCAGAACACTGAGAACAATCTAAAGGCATTTGGAAAAAAAAAGAGGTAATGGAAAACTCTTCTGCTGTTTCCTAAGGTTTTATTACACCAAGAATATCCTCAGGTGAGTGATAACACAACAGACATCATCTGCCCAAGAACTGCAATGGGTTATTGCTCACCTTTCATCTAGTGGTGAAAAGCTTCAAGTAAAATAGATGCTTTTTTCAAGTAAAATAGATGTTTCAAGTAAAAAAGATGGCAACTTTTTTAAATATCTAAAAAAAGATATAATTATTGTCACAGTTTTACCCATTACAAGTAATGGGAAGTGTCAAGTGAAGCTGAGGGCTTAAAATCCAATAGTTAAGTCAAAATTCATCTACAGTACAGCCACACAGGGTGCTCCTGAAACTGTATAATGTCCAAGACAAAAGAGGTGCAACTTTTCTTGTGACAGAAATTGTAAGGTTATCTAATTACAAACACTTCTTTTCAAAAATAAAGCAAGCCTGCCAATGCGATTTAACTGAAGTCTCATTTTTTATAAGATTGGGCACACACAGAGCACACAGACTAATAACTGCTTCCCCAACAATTAGCCATGAGTGAACAAACTAATATTTTTGGCTCAACTTTTCCCTCTCTAGTAACCACACATAAGGCTAACCCACTCTGGCTTTGTCAGGTTAACAAAACAGGAGAGATGCTGAGAAAGCTTCCATTAACAACACCCTCTCTGCCAGGTATTTCTAGGTGAAAAAGCCCAAATCCCAGGAGCATCAGTTCAACTCAAAGTGAAACAATCTTCTTCCACAGACAGAGCTCTCATCTATCTCAGGACTTTTTTTGGACAAAACTTTTCCCACTGGCGGGAAAAGCACCAGAGTTTATGCTCCACTTTTCTAACAGTTTCAACACTGTATTAAAACCTGTTCTGAATATGCTGATAACCAGTTGATTAATAGTTCCTTGAGAATAAAAGCTAAGGAAGTTTGGTTTCCTATGGATTTCTGTTTCAGGGCTGACTGAAGGCTGGGGCTGAGGCTTTCCCCCTGGGTGTTCCTACAGCCCTCTCCCACACAGGCTCTGCCATGGTCCAGCAGTGCAGGATCTGCTTTCTCCTCTCACTTCAGGCCACTGCCAGGGTCTCCTCTTTATCCTGGCAATGATTCTCACAAAACTCACGGGACTTAATTATCTTCGAGTCCTCTATCTTAGCTTCAATTAAAGCTAAGGATTCAAAAAAACAGAAAGAACTAGTGGGAGATTTCTTTCCCTCGACAAAGCCAAGTTAAAATGCTGATGATTCTGGACCCCACGCTCATCATTATCAGATCTACACAGCCCATCACTAATGGATCTTCTGGAGGCACAAGGGCACTGCAGAAGGTTATTTATTATTTGGACATGCTTGTTTTAAGGCACTTTTTGTTACACTTCTTTAGAAACAAAAAGTTAAGCTATTTAAACTTGCACTGGAACTAGAATGCAAACCAATGGCTGGATATACTGACCTGGACATACTGAAAAAACAGAGGGGTTGTACCATAAGTACATCATCAAATGACATTAATGGCTTCTAGCACACATGTGCAGATAAAGTATTCATTACAGAGTATCAGTGAGTCAATGGATAGCTATGTTTCTGTTTATTACAGACTTCCTGGGTAGTCTACAGAAAGAGAACATTAATATTCTAATTTATATGTGCCAAGACAAACAGCACATCAATTTTACATAGTATACATACATTAAATATTTTTATCATGTTTTATGATCTCATTCTAACATATGCTACTCAGGTCTGCTCACAGGAACATGAAAAGAGCATAATGTTATAAGCCACGCAGTCTCCTTCTATGACAGCTTTGCTACCCAGTCCACAAAAACTCAAAAATAGGGATTAAGTGAATCATATTTGCCAATTTCCTTTTTCTGATTTATTACTCCTGTAACTGACAAAGAATGGTTTACTGAAAAATAATTTAACTATTATAAGTAAATGCAAAATATTTAGTATCCCCTGACCCCTGTAATCTACGCGTTAGCTATTAAAATTTACATCCAATTAGAGAGGGGGTGAATAATTGGTTGAACTCACGTAAAAATTGAAAGGAACTATGACTATTGAAAAGGTCGATTTTATAGAAAGATAAATATTTCCCTCTCATTTTATGAACTCTGTTTATTCTTTTTGCTAGTTACTGAAGAACTTTTGTGACAACTGCTGCTTACTTTGGAACTATTTTTACAGAAAAATCAAACTTTTAATGATATCAAGCTGTTGTTAGGGAAGGCATCCCTATGTTATACATCACCACTGTTTTTGTAAGTATTAAAAAGTATGTTTATTTCAGAATAATAAGTGTATCACCAGGTCTCCACAGTTAGAGGGAGGAAGAACACGAAGCTCCTGAAGTGGAACAGGAGCTCCAGCATAGGAAGCTTTCGCTGGAAACAAGTAAAAAGTGATAAAGCTCTATGAGATTTCACAGAATCCCCACCTCCCAGACATAAGGCCAGAGTCTTCAATGATCTATTCCCCTCCAAAGGCAGGGTAGCACTACAGTGAGTGCTGAGGAAGCAACATTAGAAGGAAAGAAAATGTTACATGAATTCAAGGGACCCAGACATTTAAGGGCTGTGTATTCAGCCCTGGGTATTTCCAGCCTGGATCAAACTGTTTGTAGCCAATTTGTTCACCACATTCACCTGCAAAACAGGAACACCACCACTTTACAGGTAGGTTTTAGTATTACATTACCTGCATGTTAGTAGGCTCTCAGTTATCTGTTATAATGCACTTCTTGATTTATGACAAATGATAAGGTTTAAATATGTCTGTACCTAGCCAAGTGAGGTACAAACACCTCAAGGCTACAGCTGTAGACAATCATTTAACAAATATATTAGTCTTTAAATTCCTACGTTTAAAATAATATTGCTTAAGCCATCTTAAGTAAGTAGCTTTTAAATGTGTGTATCTGAGACACACCAATACTATCAAAGAAAGATTAAGATAGACAGATAAGAAAATAAAAATAATCATGAATGTTCATGGAAGTGAGCACACCAGCTGCAGAAGGAAACACACAATCAACACCTTTAAGTCTGAACCCCCTCATCCCATGCCATAAGAACCCACAGTGTGTCAGCAGACAGCCCTGAGGTTATGGGGAGGAAAGCACTCGATCCAAAGCTAAGATTATGTTTTCTAATCTTCTGGCTTTCCACGCGTCATCACCAGAGAAGAACAAGTTCAGCCTTCTGAATCCAACCAAAAGTTTTAACATTATCATTCCTGTTGGTTTTTTCCTTCCCCGAGGGTTTTTCTCCCAGAAAAAGCACTTGTTCAAGAACATATGTAACACACAGGAGAGCGACAGGCTGCCTATCCATTTTTACCACAATGGCTCATTTTGAAGACAAGTCTTTCTTCCCCTACAGAAACACCATCTTTTACTGAAAGCCATTAGTGCTGGGTTTTGTGATCAGATCCCAGTTGTTTGCATGTTCTGCGAGGGGCAATACAATCGCTGAAATAAGTCCCAGCTGTAGAAACACAATGCTATGCTGTTGCTAATGTGTGTTGTACTGATAATGAATGGTCGTCTATGCTTTAATCTGAATAAAGCTCCCAACTGCTCTGCCTCTCCTTGCCAAAAATTCCTCTTCCTCCTCCAGACTGTGGTTGCATTCCAATTACACTGCTGATTGGAATGAGCCTGCTTGGGGGAGGGAGAGGGAGGAAGGCAAATGAAGCCACACTCAGGCCCCTCCTCGCCTTCACGGCTGCCCCTGGGACCCAGAAATTGCTCGGCTGTTTGAACCTAAGGCTGACATGATGTACTTTTCTCCACATTGTACAAAACTCTTTGCAAATTCACTAATTTCTTTTAGAAAAGCCATTTGTGACAGCGCACCGTGCACAGGTTCCAGCAGGATGGCTCAATACTTTAAACATTTTTAAACAAATTCCTACTGGTTTCTTCCATTGTTGGCACACTTACCAGAAACTTATTTTTCTGCTTGCATTCCCTCCTTGGACCTGCCCGAATTCCCACATGAGAAAATATAAACCAGGAGGTCTTCAACTATTTATTGAACAAAGAGCTGTAAATAACACCGTATGGATTTTGCAAATACAGCTGTTGAGGTAATAACTTCCTCAATTAAGGTTTTGAAATAAAATTGTTTACCCCAACTATTCACATGAAGTTCTGTTTTACAGTTAATCTCTCTGAGGAATTTTTTAAGGTCCCATTTCCTTTGAAAGGTGCTTTTTCTGCAGATGAACATGTGACAGAACATCACCGTAAAACTAAGAGTTTACTTTCGCTTAATGAAAATTCTGCATTTTTGAAGATTGCAATCGATTGTAATCAAGAAAGGACACACAAAGGCAGGTAACCCAAGTAAATACTGCATCTTATAGGTGCACAGGGGTTTGGAGTCAGGGTCTTGCAGCACGAAATGGGTGAGGACACAGCAGCTGAGCATTACTGTGAGCAGGCTCGGTGATGGGAGCGCACTGCAAGGTCTCATGTTGCACCCAACAATACAGGGGGCTGCAGCTGTTCCTCCCTCAAAGCAGGTCCAGCCAGCACAGGGATACAAGGTAGAGCAGGAAGCTGAACTGGCTTAACAGAAAATTAACCTTCTGGGGAGACGGATTAGTTCACCATTGGCTCCTAGAGCTGCACAGCCTTATCCTGCAGTCACGCCATCTGCAAACCTGCGGCAAAGGAAGTGGCAGAAGCACATGGCTGCAGAGCAGGGAGGATCATCCAGGCTGCCCTTCCTGCAGTTGTGCTGGAGAAATGCACCCCATAAAACAAAATATACCCCCAATGTTGTCGTTTTAATGCAGACATATAGTTTTTCCTCCTGCCTCTGTTTTGCAGCTCCAGAAATATATTTTATTAAAAATAAAATTAAGTTAAAAAGCAAATTTTGCCACCAGTCAACCAACATAACCAGTTAACACCCTTCAGGATTTTAGACACAATTTTCTCCTTAAACATTCAGCTTTTCCATTTCCCAAAGCACACTCAGAAATGCTGAACTAAAACACAAAAAAGCACTTCTCTTGGAAGTATACACACAATTACTTCCAGGCTGCTCTGTTTTACTTATGGACAGCTGATCCTTCTGGGTCTCACAAAGCAACAGAAATTCAGAATAACCCAGTGAACTCTAAACTAGAGTCAGTGTACACACAGAGAAAAAGGCAGGATCATTATCCTCTCCAATCCTTCATTGTAAAATTCAGAATCACCCAAATTAACACTCCAAACTGCCCCCTCTCCAGGGCCAGTGGAGGTGGCACATGGGCTGCAGGTGCCACGTGCCAGCACATGGAAGCCCAGTTCACCCCAGCGCGCTGGACAGGCTGATGCTGATTTCAGACACACTCTGCTCGATGAGATCCAAGGCAATCACTCTCCCCCACCCCTGGGTCCCTCCCTGGCTCTGCAGCAGGAAGAGCTGCAGGGCAAGCAGCCAGGGACATCCCAGACACCATCTCTGGGCTGCTTCCCCTGGGTACCTCCCGATGTGCATTAGGAGCTGCATCACACCATCCCTTCTGCTCCCGGTGGGAGCCAGGGCGACTGGGAAGGGATGTGACATCTTCAACAGGCACAGCTGCCCCACAGCACACCTACAGCTCAGAGTGGTAGGAAAGGAACTCCTAAATCTCTTACAGACTTACACACATTGTGTAAACTGACTGCAAACTTAGAATCATTTACCAATTCTGACTCTTACTAAGAATACGCATTAGAACAATTCAAAAGTACTAATGGATTTTTAAAGTGCTACTTAATACTAACATGTCAGGTTGCAGAAAAATATTTTAAGTCACATATAAATCATCACTGCTAGACTGATGCCCAAACACATGGTAGACAGCTTTAAAATAAACTCGATTAAAATATGCATTAATATAAACATAGTACTAGAAAAGCACTTTTAACAAGAATTTCCTTTACTAATTGTTACAATTCTAAATTTTCCCATAAACACATTTCTGTAAGTTTAACACAAGCTAGATGCTAAATCCTTAATATACTGCATGTAAAGAGAAACCCAATTCCAAGGATCACATACATTATAAGCATTGCCAGTTAGAAACCTGTGTCTCAACAAATCAGAACTTTCCCTGTGGGACTAAATAAACAGACCCACAATAACCAGCAAGATGCATATTTGAAAGTGACAAATGCCCTAATAATGCAATATAATTTAAACTACTGTGAAAGATGGACAAAACCAGTCCATTTTCTCTTCAACGGATTCACTCTATGTTCTCCACAAGAATAGGCTGTGCTGTGACTAGGTTTTGAATTCCAGACCCATATAACTTGCACATAGTGTAATTCAGAGAGTTTAAAATTCCAAATGAAAACATCACACATTTATCAGAGAACAAAGATGCAATGCATCACTGGATAGAAACAGTTAAGCCAGTAAATCATTTATCTCATGCAATAATAAAATTCTGAAAGAGAGTCTCCAAGGCTATTTTAAATTCCTGTAAGGGAAGGACGACACGACAGTGACTCCAGACTCCAGCAGTCTGTGTGGGGACGGCGGAGTGACTCGTGGCCACAGCCAGATGGAGCCTGCCCAAATTTGCCATGTTTAGACTCCTGTTTTTATATCACAATGTCTACTTCACAGCATTGTTTCACTGTAAACAAAAGGCTTCCTTTTCCACTTCTCCTCCCTTACTCCACTCCAAGCCAAAAGTAAAACAAAACACAACCCCCCCAGACCATTGAATTCTTCCTTGGAGCACTCATGCATTCACGTTTCCTAGATTCATTCAGCGATGGGCTCGCTGCCACACACGTCACCCCCCTATTCATGTGTCCAGTTTATTTGATACACCTCACATGGGGTAAAGGAAAGAAATTCTGCTGCCACTTTTGCAATGAAGATAGCAGCCCTCCCTAGGCACTGCAAAGTCTGCCAGGAAGGTTTACAAGCCTCTTTCATGGAGATCTATGTTAATTCAAGTTGAGTAAGTAGATGCAAAAAATGTTGGGTTTGGTTTGCTTTTAGCTATATACCAAATGTGGGAATTAAAGCTGAATGATACAAAATAAACCATGCTCATCAGGGCTCTGTGTAAATTAGGGCTTCAGCCACAGCTCAGTGAGAAAGAAGCAGAAGTAACACATGGGAAACTTAAAGAAAACAAAGGCTATTGGGAATATCTGCATTTCCTGGTTCAGTGTGGATGGAGTCTCTCAGACCAGCCAGGATGTTTCTAATGCATAACTTTCATACCCTATAAATTCCATTTCTCTTCTCCACCCTCCTCCAAAATGGCCTAACCATCCCATCTCACCCATTTTTCAACATCTGAAAGACCAACCACTACTGTACCATGGAGCTGTTGGACAGACACCACTTACAGAGACTCAAAACACTGCTGTCACCTGGGTGGGGGAACAACACAGCTTTAAATTAACAGCCATTACAATACTTCAAAGGAAAAGGTCAGCAAAGATCAATTTTCAGACCAATTTCAAAGTTATTTCTTCTGTTTCTCATATTGGTGAAAAGTATAAAATCGTACTCCAGTAAACAAAAACAGTGTGGGAAACAGAAATCCATTAAAAAGATGAAAGAATCCTGTAGCTTTGCTGCTATGTTTGCTGTAGCAGTCTCAATTATTTCTTACCCTCCTGCAATATTAAAAAATAGTCCATAAAAAAAAACCTTCAGAGTAATGTTACCAAGATTAACTAATCTCAAACTGCAGAGGTGGTTTTTATATCCACGTGTGAGTGAGGTAAACTCTAATTCAATTATCCAAGAAATACTGGAATAAAATAGTTTTTAAGAGCTCAGGCAAAGAAAAGAGGGTCAGACTCTTACAATTGTGCTAAAAATCTTACCTCAGCCCTTAAAGACTTCTTTACAATCCCAGCAGTTAGTTTTTAACCAAAACAGAAGCAATTAATCCAAAATTATCAACTTGTAAAATGCTTAAGGGAGGACAGGATCGTTCCTCTGATGGGAAAATAAGAAAGGTAACTGGAAATTCACCCATCTATTTCTCAGTTTGCTTTGACAGGAACAGAAGTGGGGGGGAAAGCTAACAGGAGAAATAAATCACAGCTCTGCCTGTATTTCATCCACCTCTGACAACGAGCTGGGGACAAACCTGCCAGCAAGGAGCAGAGCCCTTGGATTTGTTTCACTGCAGGAAAACCCTCCACCCTCTGAATGAGCTGTAGTAGAGGCAACAACAAAAGAAATTCATGATCTAATTACCAAGAGGAAAAAAAAAGCCCCGAATTTTAAAAAGGGCTCAGACAAGAGGCACCTGCAGCTCAGGCTGACTCCTGGGTGTCAGGGATTGTGGATCCCAGCAGCGCTGTCAGGACACGGCCACAGGTGGGATTAAACAGGAAGGCTCAAAACTGTCTCTGCTGCAGACATGATCCGGGGGGAACACCACTACTGCTGGGGCTTTTCTGGGAATAGGAGAAAGGAAAGAACCAGGGAAACGAAAAAAAAAAAAAAGACCTCAAAATCACGGACATAATTTACCCTTCACAAATAATTCCCATGCCACTCCAGGAAAATGTGGTACATATTGATTTTATCAGTACTACCAAAAGGATTGTCAGATGCTTTTTAAGAAATAATTCCGAACTCATGAGAAAAGCTTGGGCAACAACTTTTATTAGGGAGAAAAAAATAATTGCAACATTTCAAATATATATTTAAGTATTTACAAAAAATAATCCTCTAATAAGTAAAACAATGTTAAAGAGTTCAAGAGGGTCATGATTTTATCACTAGCAAAAATCATTAATTAAACACCTGTCCTTAATCTAAACTCCTAGTTCAGCACAATTTTGTTTTATTACTACACCTAATGTACTGACATGATATTATATGGAGCAATACAGATGAGTAATGCACTCTTATATCCTCCTGCATTATCATCAATATCCACAACCTCAGACATTCTGTCTCCTTGAAAACACATGGATCCTGCCTCTTTCTTATTTAGTACAGTTGAAATATTCAAGCAGAATATCCCTATATTCACATCTTTTTTTGACAATTGGTTGTAGTGAAATGCTTTCAGCTCTGGAAGTTGCCTTTCTCTCTCTGGAACTAGACAGTTTGGCTTCTGCCTAAACCAAAACAGGGTCAGCAGGAAGGTTTGTGGACTATACACACACACCCCTTTACCTGGTCATGCCTCTGATTCTGTCTGTACCTGCAGAAATGCAACATCACCTAAATCAGAAAACTCCAGCTGCTTAAAGGCAGTGCAGATGGAAAACCAAGACAATGTCATCATTCAAACATCATTAAAACTCTGTGTCCCTCAGCCCAGTCTTATCCCCCATCACACCCCCATGAAGCCTCATCTCCAGGAGATTATTACATCATTAGCCTATACCATTTATAAACTGATTAAGTTATTGTAGTCCTTTAATATGGACAGATTCAGTTTGGTGTCTCTGTTTAAACAGATGTGTCCTACAGAACAAATCAAAGAGTTTAAGAAGCTGCTGCTGTTGAAGAGAGATGAGCTAACTGAATGAGCAATCTTGTTTATCTCAACTGAAGTAAAGCAACTAATAGGAAGGCCTTGGGTTTGTCTTACTTAAGTTGTTTAAATTATCTAGTCAAATCAGTACAATTTATATAGTATAAGAAATAAAATAAATGGAAATTTAAGGAAACAGAACACCAACAGATTCAGATGAAATAGCTCACCAATACATGGAAATAAAGGATCTTGCCCAAAAACCATTGCCATGCCATTTAAATTACAATTTCAGAAATCTTTTGGGAAGATGTAATGCTCAAGAAGCAAAATTACAAGATGTTTTTTGAGAAAGAAGAACACAGAGTAGAAGACATTAAGAAGGGTAGAGTGAAGATTAAGAAAGATAATGGGGAGGAGCTGAGACTGAAAAGAGGAGTTTAAGGTGATTACATGAATGCAAAAAGTGTAACACTGTGCATCAACACTCCTAGCAGTACAGCAAATTGATAAAAATACAGGAAAACATTCCCAACAAGTTCAAGAACATTTCATCACAGAAGGCAGAATGTCTTCCAAGTGCAAGGAGCATCCAAGTATTTCCATGGACCTCAAAGCCCAGTTATGAGCTTCAGACAGTCCAAGCGGACGTGAGGGGGATTTTGAGGGGACACAGAAATGGAGACCCCTCATTTCCCTGCAGCCTTTCACTCTAGAAACCCTTAACCTCTTGCAGTTCTGTTCAAAGTGTTATACTAAAAAACTTCTGATTTCTATAATTTCTTACATGGCTACACAAGCAAGGTAAGAGCAGAGCCAGTTTTCCAGAGGAATCTTTACATGCATTTCCTAGACACACTGCTCCTTGGACATCTCAACTGTAATTGAGTGCTATCCCAGGGCACCCAAATATAACTATTTGCTAAACAAATATATTAACTTTCCAAGTACAATGTTATTTCCTCTCACAGCTATCTTCTGACATCTCAATTATTTAATACTAAAATACCTTCCAATGACCTAATTTCTTGAGCTTCTCTGTCATTTAGTATCTTAGAGCCAATATGACAATTTATACTAAAATAAGACCAGAGATATGCTAAAACTCTGACCAGTTATATGGAGATAAAGAGGGCACAGGCTTTCTCCCTTTTACATTGTTTCATCCAACTTTGCAAATTGTACCTCCTTTCTGCATTAACTAAATGTAAGAATTCACAAATATATTTCCTGTTCATCTTTTGCAGACTATGAATGGCACTGTTAATGTTAAAGTGATGCAAGTTTTTAAAATACTAAAAATCAAAATGCAGTGATCACCTTGGAACTGGCATCCTACATTAAACTACATCTCCAACTAATCTTGCATTTTCACTAAATATAAGCAAAGAATCTACACTAAGTCAGTTTGGGGAGTTGTGCCTGCACTCCTGCTGTACCTGTCCTCACTACAAGGGGCTGTTGCAGAAGGGTCACAGGACAGGAGTGCTTTGTAGGTTGCACGCACACATTTTGCCATTTAGCTAAAAATCAAAAAAACACTTAAACGTGTTCGAACTTACAAAAGAGAGATCAGAAGAAATAAATGAGTCTCAGAGATTTTGCCCCTAAATACAGACTGTTCTTCATGAGACAATAAAAACCACGGGATTGGAGAAGATAAAGTGTTAATCACGTATTTGGTGGTTTATGAGCCAAAGCAGTCTGAGGTTTAAACTGCTTCTGCTCAGTGCTCATCCCATTCAGAGACGATGAATCATTTCCCATTTGGCAGCACTTCTGCCTACAAGGCTTGTCTTCTGTGAGATTTCTCCTGTAGACTTGTAATAGATTTGCTAATTTAGTACACCTGACTTTGAGCAAAAGCTATTGTTGCCAGCTGTCAGACTAGACCTCGTCCTGTTTATCAGACACATCTCCACCAGCCCGGCCTGCCCCAGTCACAGAAACACAACACTCCTCACTAATCCCAGGGCAGTAAATTACTTTCTAATATCCTTGTTTTTCTTACTCTGCCAAAATACCAACACATCACAGATTTAAAGCAACAGCAAAATAAATTTATCCTCAGCAGCTGGGCTCATACCAGTTTATCCAATAACCAAATTTTTAGAAGTTATTTTTACTGTTCTAGTCATTATGTCAATGAATTTCTGAGTTCCAGCAGTAGAGGTTTGACTGTTTTAAACAAAGGTAATACAAGCTCACAGGGAGTGTATTCTTGTTTTTTAGGCAGGCCTCCACAGCTCTTTGAAAGATAAATCAGAACAAAACAAAGTATTCAACGCCTTACACAGGCTAAAACATTTCCTCATTTTCCCCAGAGTTTTGTGCATGCAAAAGAAAGTGCATTACTTGCTTTTTATAAATATTTCTGTGGACAGAAGCTCAGGGTAGGGGCAACAGAGAACATATGGGGAAAGTTGGGTGTGTTTCGTTGTTTTGGGGGATTTTTGTGGTTTGGCGTTTTGTTGTTGGGTTGGTTTTTTTTTTTACCTCCCTATAGCAAATCTGGGAAATGTATGAAAAAACAATTTGTGTATGATATTTTTATGCCTAAACAAAATCTACCAGACCTTAATCCTTTACATTCCAGATTACATAAATCAGTTATAGAGATGCAAAAAAAAGCAGATCTGCTCTTCACAGGTTTCACACAGAGTGTTCACAAAACACATGCCCACAAACTA
This sequence comes from Sitta carolinensis, assembly GCA_032173965.1. NCBI lineage: Eukaryota > Metazoa > Chordata > Aves > Passeriformes > Sittidae > Sitta > Sitta carolinensis. The sequence continues at coordinate 3,597,803 of CM063298.1, read as the reverse complement.
GATGCTCTTTTGATATGCTTACTCTTGTAAATGTTTTAAACCTCAGTACAATCAACCAAAATACAAGAATGCACACTCAGCTAACAAAAAATATGGATTATTAACATTGCTTTCTTGTGTTCTCAGGGACTGTGGAGCCACTTACTCATCTCCATCATTCAAATCTGGCAGCTGAATTCATGCTGAGCAGTCAAAGAAACGCACCTGGACTCTTCTGCCTGGGACTGACTCGAAAGGCCAGACAGAAACTGGGATTCAACATGCAAAGACCATTTCCCATGAGCAGGTTCCACACCACCCTGTGGTTACCTTCTGCTATACCTGTCACCAAAGTTAAATTTCTTTGTATTTGCTGTTTAGAGTAGCAGAGGATCCCCTCTGACCCTTTCCCTCATGACAAAATCCATCCAACACTCCCCTGCAAACATCCTGCCCTTGCAAAGGGAACACAGGGCTGGGAGCTCAGCTGCAAAGCCAGCACCTGTTCTTCCAGCTGGTACAGAGGACAGAAACCTGGGAAAAAGAACAAAATCTTGGGATTTTAGGAAATGGAGGTGAAGTCACAACACACAACAGAATCAAGAAGCAGAATTACTTCATTGCCTTGCAAGAGCTACACAGCCAGTCTAGTCCCATGTAAAGCTGATGTTCTTGCAAGTCAAAACACCTGTGTGTGTGTATATATACATATACACATATATATACATACACACACACACATATATAGTTTCACAAGGTTTTTCATTGTAACATTTGAAATGGTGAATCAGATACTGTACTTCAAATGTTATTCATCTGTACAACTTAAGCTAGCCCTGAGGAAACATTAAAGAAAAATATTTGCCAGGAAAAAATAACCTAGAATATATGATTCATTCACTTCTGAAACAATAAAATGGTTGACTATAACAAAAATAACTATATTGTAAATACTTCAATTAAAATGTAGAAAAAAAAACCCATAGCCAAATACAATGAAGAAAACATGCCCTCAGAATAAAAACAAACCATTAAATGTGCATATGTGTGCAAAAACCAAAACATCTTGCTGGAAAAAAGCAATTTTATGAAATGTAATTAACACCATATCTGATGGAAACGATATGCAATTTTTTAGGGGTTTAATGGTCTTAGAACAACAAAGACATACTTCAACTCTCAAACTTCACTATTCTTCTATTAAGCTGATAAACAGATATTTATTGCAGCAGAAAGTGATGCATGTAGTGTATACCTAAAAACCAAACAGATCCTGAACATTCCCCTGGGAAGCAAACAAGGCTATCACTGACCTTAAATCATGATAAAAGGGATCAGCTGAACAAAATCATGCATTTAATAACTTTATAATTGTCCAAAGCTCAAAGAGGTGAGAAAATGAGCAGTTTTTGGAAAAGAAGTCCCATAGGAGCAGACTTTGTTATAGTCTAGTGTCAAACATTGGGGGAAAAGAGAAGCACTGTTATGTATCAACAAATAACTGTAAAATATGAAAACAGCCTGAAAAGCTCATTTTTTTCTTCAGAGTTAGTATTAAGTTTACTTAAAATGAAACCTTGCAGTTTCACTTTTTATCAGTTCATTCATTTATAGTTTTCTAAAAATATAATCATCCAGCTGAATGCACTCATAATTTATCCTCATTCTGTCTACACAGACCTCTACAAGAAACTTCAAATTGCACACACCTGCCTGTCTTGCTGGAGATAGACCTGCCCAGTACAGGTAATTTCTGGTTTGTTTCTTCACTGGTCAATCTCTTCTGCAGCTCCTTTGTGTGTTTTATACACACAGAGAGTGAAGATCAAAGTGTTTCACAACACTGGCAACTCAGTGTAAACAGAGCAGAGTGTATTAAATCAACCCCCTGACATTGAAAGATGCTCTACCCAGTAGAGATAAACTGTAAAATTAAAGGGCTGCCCATTTCTACAGAGAAATACTCACAAAGAATGCAAGATCCATCACAGTGTTCAGATTATGTCTGCCATAGCTCGTAGCTTTCTCTGTCCACTTGATATTATAACATATTAACATTAACTCTAATTAAAGAAGCTCAACTCTTTCATGCAATGAAGTCATCAACAGCAGGTAACACTTCTCTGAAAACCTGTGACTTCTGGAGTTACATTAATTTTAACTCCAGAACCTTTGTTCAAATATGGCACGTAAAGGAGTCAAGGAAACTTAAAAACTACGTAATTCAATTATAATTAACAGCAAGTTTTCTGACCCTTTTAAATCAAGAAAATATTAGCATTAATGAAGTAACCAAGATATTATTAGAATCAAGGGCCTTTTTAAAAAAAAATTCTCAGGTTTGCTAAAAGCTGAAGAATTCCTTTTGTTCAACACATAAGGAATAATGTGATCTTATCTGCAAGCCTTTTTAGAATTATACTCTGAATCATGGCCACTTAGAAGCCAGCCCTTAATTTCCTATTTCTTCTATATAGTATCAAGGTGATGAACACATGGAGCAAAGGAACAGATGGGAGAAATTTTGGGGTGTGCATTTTTTCCTGTTTGTTTTTAAACTTCTGGCCGCTTTCCAATTGTAACCACTCACATTCTTTCCATGTTATGAATCTTGAGTTCTTATAAAGCCCCTCTACTGTAGATGACCCCTTTTTCCCAATACAACAGATCACCAACAGAATATCACATGTGCAGCAACAGCATTCCCTGGTTACAAAGCCAAGTGCAGAAAGGTCCGGGACAGGAGACTCTGGCTGCCTCTGTGATGCTGTGTCACGTTCAGCACTGCAGCACCAGAGCCCAGGTACCCACAGCCCCCCAGGGCCTCATGGTGCCAAAATCAGGCCCAGCCACCCTCCCCTTGCCCTGCACAGCTCCTTGCTCCAGGTCACTCCCTTCTCCTGCACCCTGTGTGTTCCATGCCTCTCTTCACACCAGGAGCAGGCTGGGTTCAGCCCCAGGAGGCAGAGCTCAGCTCCTCACTAAACCCGCACCAAGCCTCACCTGGCAGATACAGCCACACCTGCCTATTAATGGGGCCCTCTCTGACAGCACCTCTGCCCCAGAAAAAAGGATTCACAAGAACAAAGCATTTCGAGATGATGTGCAATGTATTCTATTTGAAACTAGTTGAAGTTCAGCAGAATCTTCCCAAAATAAATTTGGTCAGATTTAGCTCCTCAGCATGAAAAATGCCCGTGTTAGCCCACTGCTAACAGCACTGAGCAGTGTCTGATAATGAGAAGTGCTAACTGGAGCTGGCATTATTAGCTCCAGCTCGGTATTCCAACTTCAGAGAGAGCTATAAATTCCACTGATGGCAAGTACAAGGCCAAGATGTTCAGACACACAAAGCAATTCCATGTTCAAATGACACAAAGTAGAAGCAAGTGCAGGCCCCAGAGCTCCCAGTCCCCACAGTGCTGAAAGATGAAAGAACAATCCAAGGGTCAGGGTGACCAGGGACAATTTTCCTGTGCCTTTACTGCCACTCCACTGCAGTGACACAGGGTGGGAGCAGGACAAGTGCATCTCCAGGCGTAGACCACACTGCAAAGAACACTTAAAATGTGGAGAGTGAGGTTAAAAAATTCCAATAAACTTATGAAAAATAGAAAGCTTTTGAATGGGTCCAAAGTCCTGTCCAGTGTAGATGAAGTTACATTATGCTGATACACAGGAAATAGCTGACTGATTCTACAGGATGAACAATTCACCAGAGGAAAGGAACTTTCAGGAAAAATGATAAATATTGTAATGAGGAAATCCGAGGCACGTATTCACAATGCCACATTCACATCTCAAAAATGAACAGAAATTTCTTCATGACCCCCTGGCCACAGAAGCAAGTGAGACACAGACAAATTTAAATATATAGGATCTCCCCCCAGGCAGAATAACCACTTGCTATTTGGGAGGGGAACCAAGAACTTTATCCTTGTACATGGGACTACAGAACTTTTAACCTCCTTTTACCCCCCTCATAAGAGTTACTAAGAGAACACTGTGAACTGTGGGAACTGCTTGAGGAAGGGAGAGAAGACTACACAAATATTTTATGACAAGCCAGGCACAATGCACGTACTACTGAAAATTACACTAAGTCATTTTTTCCTTAAAGACCTTCTCTTTTCCTGCTGCAGAAGAAGGCAGAAGCCAACATTTTAAATCGTTTTTCAACCCAGTTCTTACTAAGAAATCCCAAATATGAAGTATGTTCACAAAAGGGCCACACAACAGCAAAACTTCAGGATAAATCTTGCCCCCCTCACATTAGTACAATCACAAAGACTTAAACCCTTTAACTTTTAAACAAAAAGCTGATATCCAACTATTTAAGGCAAACTGGAATTACTGCATAGCACCTGGAATTTACAGACAGCATTTGCTTCTTTAAGAAATCAGGGGCACTTCCCCTGTGCAGCAGCATTAACAAGCTTGAACAGAGGACAACAGCAGTTTTTGCCCATTCCAACACCCTTGACCAAGAGTTTATTATAACTGTGTGGGATATATCTCTCTATATATATCCCACATATATACATTTGAAGAGTCTGTTCACCAACACCCTGCACTTCACCAAGCATCAAGAATTGCTAGTTAGACATTTAGAAATACCACATACACAACCCACTAGAAATTATGAAAGATGGCACAAAAATTTTCTATGTTTGTTCACAAGATTCAATTAACAAGAACCTTCTAGAAGAACAGTATGAAACATTTTTGAACTTTCTACTACAATCCTCTAAATAAAGGCCCTAGGAATTTTCTGCTTTATCATGCATTATTCTTTAATAATGCATTTCATTTTAAGTCTGGGCAATTTATGTGTTATACACTATGCATTCAGGTTTAAAAAAGGCAACCATTATTAATTTCCTACTTGGTACTGCTGAGCAAGTGCTCTCCAGAAGATATGAGGATGAGGTCCTTCACACCTATTTAAATGAAGTACTTAGCAACAGGTATTTTGTGTCCTTTAAAATATATGTATTTGTATTTTCAGGATGAAGAAAAATGCTCAGTATCTTCAGATACTGAGACAGTGCAATCATTGAAGGCTCAGTGCTGTACACAGCAACATGACACGGACATTTCTTTACATTTTAGCACAAGCACAGGAACTCACATTTGTTTTCTGCTTCCACTATAAAGTGACACAAAACCTGGGAAAGTTACAGTCTCTCCATGTCCCTGTGTCAGCTCTTCAATAACTGTACCCTTCTCTGTCCTGTTTCCCCTCTACAAACGCCCCTTTCACCTCTGAATGACACCACCTACACCAGCTCTATCCCAGGAAGTTTCTTCTATCACACCTGATGCCACCCTTTATAAATTAAGACAGAAGAACTTACTTTGCTGCTAAACAAAAAAAAAGAGGACACCTAAATCTTACTACAACTTAGCACAGTGTTATTACTCATCTAGTCTAGCACACAGTCTTCTATACAGAGCTATAAATTATTTTATAATCCACCAGGGAAAATAATGGGAAGAACTTCTTCTTTGAAAATAAATATTTATAGATATTATAAATAAATAATTGCAGAACAAGGTGAACATTTTCTGTTAAGAGTCAAATTGAAGGACTATTTGTAATAAGGATACCTTAATGCCTGGTACAATTAACGCCATGAATTTCTAATCCCAGGCAGTTAAGCATGAATGTAATTCTATGAATTTTATTCAGACATGTTTCGTTCCTTTGCAGGCTTAAGGGTTTTCTCTTAATTATTTTTAACCAGCTGTGTCCATAAATATCTATCCCAGATACACATTTCCTCCCTCACCAGTAATAAAATTAATTTCAGTACATTTTACATTTCTTGCATTAAAAAGACCTGCATTTACTGGATTGCCTTTTACTAAAATGAAACAACAAATTACTAAGTACACTCCATCTACTTTCTTCATGTCCTACAATATGCACAAAGCAGGAGCTTTACCATTGTCATGGTTTGACGTTGGCACAAGGCCAGTGCCCCTATGACGATATACTGTCCCTGGTGTTTGCTGTGAGATGTGACCAAAAACAGAGCAAAACAGTTTCTAATTTAGAAAGCAAAAGAAAAGAACTTTATTACTTATAATATGTAAAGAAGACACATACAGAAGAAAATGAAAACTTTAAAAAATACTCTTCTTCCCCCCTCACCCAAGTTCTCAACACAGTGAAACAAACTAAAAATTCCCAGTCAAGTTACCACTTTTTAGATAATTAATCTTCAGTCTATTACCACCCTTCTAATAATCAGCACTCAGTTCATCAAGGAGAGATAGGAGTCTTTCTTGCACCATCTCGTGACCTCTTTTTCCATGTCCAGTGCTCTCAGCACTGTGCATGGACCAGAACTGTTTCTAGGGTTTCTCTTTTTTAAAGATGCTTTGGTCAGTTCTAAAAAATGACAGCTTCTCAAATTTTGGGACACCAGTCCCCCCCAGTTTCACCCCCTGGGGCCGAGGGGCTTTGAGAACAGAGATCTTTCTCTCATCTCTGTTCAAACTACTCTTCTACTGTCCACTTTTGGCTCCAAGCCAATGCCTCTCCCCAGATGCAGTCTCTGCGTCACAGAAAAGAAATGAGTCCGGCCATGGCTATACAAGAACAGTCCAGCCAAAGAACACTCCATCATCTCTTCCCACCTAGGATTCTCTTCAGCATTCTCTGACAATTTTCTACTTGCACGAACTTTCATTACTTTTGCTCAGTTCTCTATCTTTCTTCTTCAAATTCCGGAGGATTAGTATTTATAAAGTTTCCATCATCTACGAAAAGGGTTAAAACCTTGGACTGTGCTTGCCCAGAACTCCCACGGTATCTTTGCTGCTGGGCACTCTTCTCGCGCCACCCCCTCCTTACTCTTTCGGCCGTGCTGCCCGGCTGCTGATATCAAATTTCAAGGTGGCACAGACACAGTCTCTCTCTCTCTCTCTCTCTCTCTCTCTCTCTCTCTGGAGGGGGGAAGGAGGCTGCCTGATGCCTCTCAAGGTTCTTGTACTCTCTCCACCCTTCCATTTTCCAGGATCTTCCTCTCCCCCTCTGTGCCCAAGGCTCCAGCCTCCCTCGCCCAGGCCGCATGGCTTCCCCTCCTTGCCCAGCTGGGCAGGGGAGATCCCTCCGTCCTCAGGGACCGGAACCAAGAGAGAGCTTTCCGGGGAGCCCTCTGCTTTGAACCCCTTGTGTTCTCAGAGGCGGATCCTTGTCCTCAGTGGCCACACCAGGTGCCAGTCTTTAAACCTGAGCACTCATTGGTTTGACTACTGAATTTCAAAAAACTCATTTCTTTTTCAAACTTCCACAACCATACATAATTTTAGAAGTGCACAGCCTGGTCTTTATCTGTCTTAGGAAAAAATCTTCAAGTTGACCCAAGTTCAGAAAATGCCTCTAAGTATTACCAACACAGATTCTACCTCCAATTAAATACAAGCACAACTGCCTCTATAATTGAATTTATGTATGCATCTATATATAAACTCCAAATCAAATGGTTAAGCACGTTAAAAAGAAGCATCATGACAGATATAATTAGTTATTACTCCATTTAACTCCATCAGTAATGTTAAAATCTGGGTCAAGGCAGAATGAAAATGCCACCAAGAGCCTGCTGCTCTGTGAACCTGCCTGAAGCCACCACTCATTTACACATCAACCCCTCCCCAGTCCTCTACACCCAGGGAAAAAGGGTGGACAGAGACAAGAGGACTTCAGTGGGGACATATTCCTCAGCCCACCCCATGTGACAGCACAGGATGGAGCGGAGGGACATGTGCATCCCAAAAATTGGTGCTGTGGGTTGGAAAGGTTTACTACAGCATTGTCACTCCAATGTTTGTGGCAAGATGGCATCACACATGCTGATTTAAGTAAGAATGGCACAATGTGGGTGCACAGTCTTACTGTGACCTGTAAATTACACAGCCTGGACATTCTCTGCATATTTGAAACAACTCAAATGAATTGGTTACAGAAAGAAAGCATTGAAGCCATTCCTCTGACAATCCCACAGCCATGGAGTGACTCTCCCTTTCTCCAAGAAAACAAGCTTTGTAACTTGGGTTAAACACACACTGGCCAAGAGTCATTCCACAAAATTACCAACAGGATACAGCCACAGAAACTCACATACTGCTACTTTTTCTTTCACTTTCAGAATTTTGAAAATGTGAGTAACACTTCATCAAAAGCAATACTTGTTATTCACTTCTGAGGGATCAGCCCTTCTGGTCTGATCTGCCTGAGCAACAGCAAGAAAAAGTGTTTTGAAGTGGAAAAAAAGCAATTCCCAAGAGTCTAGAGGGTGCTAAAATACTGCTGATAGTGCAACACAAATACGGCACATGAGCAATAACTGAACACAAATCACCCCAACCACATAGTTTCAGAAGGCCCCGAAACAGAACCGTTTTTTCTGTGGATTTAAACTCAAGAGAAACAATGTTCATGGGAAGAAAGTCAAAAGATAGTGGATCTAAATCCCAGCTTTACTTGGTTTATCCTTTTTATGATCTTGAGCATGTCTGTTCTCCATCCTGTATCAGTCTCCCCCTTAAACTCAGATGATAATGCTTAGCCAGTTTTGTCCTGAGCTTTGTTATCAACAGACAAAGACTTCTTTAAAGTTACAAGGAATCTTATCTATGCTTTCATTGGTAATACTCAAAGATGATGAAGCAAGAAAAAAGTCAACAATTTGCTTCCTTGAATATATTACTGACAAATGTCCCTCAAGATTCCAATCCTTCCCCAAGCAGGAACGTGCTTTGCTAGCACAGACACCCAGCAGCTCCTGCCTGCCATCACTGAGGTGACTCTTCCCAGCTCTCAGTCACTGCAATGATCTCAGCCCTGCACGTGTGATGAGCATTTACATTTTATACATTAAAGCAAGCCCATAACAGCCTGGGCAGCAATGCACTCGTGCCGCCCAGCCAAGCCAGAAGCCAGCTCACGTCATTGTTGTGGGAAGAGCAGGGGAGACACCCAAAGAAATCTTCCCCACTTTTTTAAACACTGCAAGAAAGGTCCGGCCCAGTGGTGAGATGTCATTCTAAGTAAGAGGGCAAAGCAAGGAAGCACTTCAAAAGCCATGAGATAAACCAGAACAAAACATTAAAAGCTGTCTTCTTTCAGGGATCTAACCATTCACCTTACAGACACAGAGACAAAATGTTTTCATCTGGGGCCTGATCAGATTTTTCAGTGTGTTTAACTGAAAACAGAATTTAACAGAATATAATTTGTCTCCACTGGATGAGTTTCTCAGCTAAGCAGACAGACATTACAGGAGAGCATGAACTCTTCAGACTTCACTGAAAACTACAATTCTAAACATTGCTCACTAATATTCCACCCCCAGGATTTCTTTATTTTTTTTTCCCAGCAATAAATTGAATTCTTTCAAACGTTACCATTAGGACTGCCTTCAGATTTCCCATATGTCTCCCACATATGCTTCATATGTTACCTACACATGTAAATTCTCTACTAGCTTCTATGTGATGCTCTCCTGATTGTACAGCCACAGGTGAATAGTGGGGTTTTTGAACTGAATTTCAATCTTTTCATTGAAGCCCCCATATAACTGTTTTCCTATCACAACTTCCTCCCCCAAATGCTTTCTGATCTTTGTTTTCCTTGCCATGATACCCCATTATGTACTCTTGAACACAGATATCTAATTTTATACCCAGATGAATAAAACTTTGTCATACAAGCTGAACTCATAGAAACAAACAGCTGAAACTGCTCCATACAGCTGCTCAGTTGTTTATTACAATTCTTTGGCATCTGTATGATCCACAACTGATATATATGTATATAAATATCTATAACTATATACTGTGTATGATAGAAAGCATATATTTACACACACACTTCATACATTGATGAAAATATTCAGGGCCAAGCAGCCATCAGTCCCTGTACATAGGATTAGACACATGTCTATTGACTTTGTTATGACTGCACCAGTTTAATCCACCTACTATGTAATTTATTGATTTGGATTTCTTAATGACACATGGCTTACAAAAACTAGTACTTAAGTCAAATATACCTTACATGAAGGAACCCCATTGTTTTATTGTTGACCAAAGCCTATCTAACTACAGGCTGCTGGGAGGAGAGGCAGTCCTGCCCTCTCCTCTTTGCAGCTTCTTCTCTGCCTCCCTCTTCAATACAAAAACCCATTTTTTCTCCTGGTAGGATTAGCTTTCAGCTAGTCCCATAGCTACACAGTTGCTGGAGTCAACACAAGGGAGGGCCCAGAAAGCGAAGCCAGGGACTACAAAAAGAAAAAAGAAACAGCACTCAGATTTTAAACTGACCTAAAATGGCACTACAATTTCAGTCAACTAAAAAACCACTGCCTTGCTACATAAAAATATAGGGAGCTACTTTATCAACTGATCAATCATGTTCCCACAGTGAGGCTCAGCTATTCATAAACTTCAATCCTGCTTCCACCACCACTGATGGAAAATTTAGGATTCAGGTAAACCACTGTCTTCAACTGGATTAATTTAACACTTAGATTTATCCACTGCAAAAAAAAAAAAAAAAAAAAAAAAAAAAAAAAAAAAAAAAAAGGTATAACATTCCACATTGTTTTACAAAGCTCAGGAGGATTCTGGCTTTTTCTAAATATTAAGTATGTTTCTTGAGAAATATTATTAGCATTACAACCAGAGTTTCTATGGTCTGGTAACACAGCAGCACTTTCTCCTTCAACACTGTAACTTCACAGTACAGCCCCACCTTTGTAATGTGAGGGCTGAATAGACAGCAAAGCAGCAAGAGAGAAGAGAGAGAGGGACAGCACATGAGATGCTGATCCATTTTCCACAACACAACACCCAGTGCTTTTATTTCCCTAATCAGCAAACCCTGCAGGAAGGCTGGAAGCAGTAAGAAGGAGGAAAAACAAATCCAACAACTCTTCAGGCCTATGTCTGATTCTGCACCAGCAAAACTCTTCCAGCTCATTCCAGTTTTATCCATGGGATATTTATTACCACATTTTCCAGCCCAGTGTAACTGTGCTTTGTGGCTATAGTACCTTTATTGTTAACAATTCTGAGACAAACACTACCTGCAACACATGAACTAAATAAACTTATGCACTGAATCTTTACTCATATATTCTAATGCTCAGAAAATTTTGTGGACTTCAAACTGATTTCAGAAAGTATCTCCTTGATAAAAACAGCCTTATGGGCTTCAGAGAGCTGTCACTGATCTCCTAAGTGAAAACAGTCAAATGTAGCTATTTTAACACCAGACAATTCACATATTAGGATATAAAATATTTACTGAAAACAGTGGTAATTTCTCAGTTTTCTGAAGAATGAAAGATCAACACACGGGTGGAAGAAACCATAGCATGTGCTGACTGACAGTGCAGTGTATTTACAAATCCACATATTCAACACAACACTGAGAAAAATCACACTAGGAATGGAAGAGGATGACTGCACTTGCAGCTTTTGTACAAGCTGAATATAGTCAGGATGGGACCAGATCAAATGGTGGTAAATATGTGAGAGAAAAAGAAATTTTCCTTACACTTCCTTGGACATTGTTATTACAAGCTGCTAAGTTAAATTTCACAGAAGACTACTGCAATTCTAGACTTTAGCTAATTTAAATTACACTGCCTATATTTTGATCAGAAACAAGGATTTACACCTCCTGCTAGAAGCATCATCAGAAGCCATGACACGCGGATTTTAACAATTATCCAGAGACTTTTTTAGCCCAAGATTATGTGAACTGTATCAACATGTGTATCACTAAAGACTCAAGTGATATTTGCAACCAACAGCTACACCTTGGAGCAAAAGAATAACTTTTTATAAGAAAAGTACAACACAGATGCAGTGTAAACTAAATAAAAACTTACTAGAAGTATGCCACTGCTGTGGTTTGTCTCTGTTGTGGAACCCAGACCTAAATAAACTGTTAAACACTTAGTGTAAAGGTATGCCAAACATTTCTCAGAACTTTGTTAAGGTCCCAACAAAGAGTCAACCTTTTTTGCAAAATGAGGACTAGGTTAAATATTTTAGTTGGCTCCTCAAGATGGACTGAGAAGTTGGGCACTAGCTCCAGATCAGCTCTTGGACTCACATCAAACATTACCCTGTCATTTATCCAGTCAGTCAAAACAATGTTTTCCATCTAAACCTTTAATGTTTATGTCCTGAAAAACTGCTAATTGAATCCAGTTCTTGAAATCCTTTTTTTTAATCTATACCATCAAATTTAGAGATAGTGAACAGAAAAGATAAGCATTGAACAATGATTGCAGAATTAATCCCATAAACATTCAAGCCAAAACAGAAGACTGCTAGCTTCATAGAGCCAAGGAAAATTAAGATTAAATAGCATTTGTCAGTTCGAGAATAAACTTTTAAAAACACTGGATATACAGATTCTTCTAATTCAAACAGTTTTAGAACTCCAGAGCCGTCAAACTGCTTTTCCAATCAAAAAGGGTAATCAAAACCACACAAAACACTAAAAACTATTCCTAGGCAAGAACTGACAACATGTCAGCTGAATTAATAAAATTCATTGTTTTCCTTAAACATGTAAGGCTTCCTTACAACAAATGACCTTCCATGAAACAGCTCCCAGTTAGCTAAAGCAGAAAATACCTCAAGCTGTTCAACTGGAGAAGCAGGCCAGTGTTTCCTATAAGCTTCCAATAACAGAACTGGTACTCAGGGCCTGCAAGAGCTGCTAACCCTCTAACAGCCCTAAAAAGACATTTTTGCCTTCATCCTGTGCTCTGCACATTCCCTTCCTGAAATACAAGACGACAAAAATCCCAAAAATATTCCACAGGGTTGTACCTGCTTCATTTGGGGGGGTGACCACAGCATGTAAAACCACAGCCTGGCTCTGCTCACAATCACACTCCCCTCAACACACTGAGATTGTCACAGGCACAGTTTCATTATATGCTTAATCCTCAATAAAAATAAAATATGAAACAAATCTGAACACAGAACACAGAGGTGAGAAAGACAACTCCCTAGACAGTATTTTCCATGCTTTTAAATAAGGCTACAGACCATTTTTAGTGTTTCAAAGATAAGCAAGTCTGAGCACTCACTGCTCAGGGAAAGAAAGTATTAAAGCACTGCATCAACTCAGCAATAACCTGAGGAGAAAGCTACAAAACACTCGGTAAAAACAAGGCAGCACTGTTCCATGCAGCAGTCCCAGCTATGCTCATTTTAGGAGTTTTATTTCCAAGTGTAATGTAGAGACACTCACAAATCTCCATGAAAACTAGATTATAAATCTAGTCCAAGTAATTCCAAAGTAAAACATAAGCAGATACATTTTACTTATCCTGTAAAAATAACATACTTGGAAAAATCAGTATGAAAACACCTCTCTTTATTAGGCATTAAACTGGAGATACTTCTCACACGCCTAGAGTAAATGTAACAACTCTTTTAACATCTTTTAAAAACATTTCTTTTGCAAGCTGCTTAGATACACTACATAAAGATGAGTATGTACAGTGGAAAGCTATTTTTTTCTAATTGCTTACCTTCGTGTACTGATGCTTCAGGACACACAGTATCATTGATGTGCTGTAGAACTTACAATACTTTGAAGAAAAGAGCTAGTTCCAAGTCTCCTGAATTTTTTTAAAGAAAGCTACAGCAGAATTTCCAATATTTTTTCCTCTAAACCTGTTTACCTGGACTTTTATATGGAAAAGGGCACAATTTTAAGTCTTTAAGACTAGAGTTTTTTCCTTCCCAGCACGCAGGTGAACCGTTTTCATGGTATTTTAAAATATCAGAGGTCAAGTGGTCTTCTGGAGGAGGGCAGCACAAGGCACTTCACCCAAGAACTGTGAACAATCACAGAAACATGGAATATGCCGAGTTGGAAGGGACCCACCAGGATGATGGAGTCCAGATCCTGGCCCTGCCCAGTTCACCCCAAAATCCCCAAATCCCTCCCTGTCCCTGAGAATGTTGTCCAAAGACTCCCTGAGCTCCGGCAGCCCTGGCGCTGCGGCCGCTGCCCTCAGGAGCCTCTCCAGTGCCCAACAGTCCTAGCTGAGGAAATCGCTTAAAAACCCCAACAAAACAACAACGATAAACAAACAAAGAGACCAAAATAAAGAGCGTGACAGTTTCTTTCGAGTTAACACCGAGAAGACCAAGAGGAAATACACAGCGAAGTTGGGGTGCGGTGGCTGAAGTTCGCCCAGGCGGCTCCGGGGCCCGGGCCGGGCGGGCGGCGGAGCGCGGACACGCCGAGCCGGGGCCGAGGGGAAGCGCCGGCAGGGGAACCGAAGGGAGGGGACCGAAGGGAGGGGACCCTCGCCCTCCCCTTCCCTGCGAGGCCTGAGGGGCCGCTCCGGCCCCAGGTTCAACCTCAACGACACCCGGAGGAGCCGCTCCCGCCCCCCGGCCGGGCTGGCCCCGCGCCCCCGGCCCAGCCTCACCTGTCAGCCGCAGCTTGACGGGCCCGTTGCGCCGGGCCCCCGGGTTGGACATGGCCCCGCCGGGGCTGCCCCGCCGCTGCTCCGCCGAGGGCTGGGGGCAGGCGCCAATGGAGCCGGGCCGGGCGCTCAGGGCAGCGGCGGCCGCCGGAGGAGGAGGAGAAGGAGGAGAGGCCCGGATGTGCCCAGCGTCGCCATGAGCGGGGCCGGGGCCGCGGAGGAGGAGCGGAGCCTTCCCCGCTTCCCTCCGCTTCCCTCCGCTTCCCCGCCCCCGGGCCCGAGCACAACAAAGCCGGGACGGAGCCGCACGGACGGACGGGCGGGCGGCGGGCTCGGCTCCGCTTCTCTCCTCTCCTCCGTCCCTCCCTCCTGCCCCGGGGAGGCCCTGCCCGCCCCCCGCGCCCCGCCTCGGGTCGGCCCGGCAGCCGGGGGGGGAACGGCGTCAGGTGGCGGCGGCGGCCGGGGGCTGCTGGCCGGGGGAACGGCCGTGTTGGATGATGGGAATGGGGAACGGCGTGGTGGGATGGGATGGAGTGGGAACGGCCGTGTGCTGGGAATGGGGATCGGGAGAGATGGGGGAACGGCCGAGTGCTATGGGCGGGAATGGGGATCGGGGGACGAGATGGGGGAACGGCCGAGTGCTGGGAATGGGGATTTGGGGGAGAGATGGGGGGGGGGAACGGCCGTGTGCTGGGAATGGGGATCGGGAGAGATGGGGGAACGGCCGAGTGCTGGGAATGGGGGATCGGGAGAGATGGGGGAACGGCCGGTGCTGGGAATGGGGATCGGGAGAGATGGGGGAACGGCCGAGTGCTGGGAATGGGGATCGGGGAGAATGGGGGAACGGCCGAGTGCTGGGAATGGGGATCGGGAGAGATGGGGGAACGGCCGAGTGCTGGGAATGGGGATCGGGAGAGATGGGGGAACGGCCGTGTGCTGGGAATGGGGATCGGGAGAGATGGGGGAACGGCCGAGTGCTGGGAATGGGGATCGGGAGAGATGGGGGAACGGCCGAGTGCTGGGAATGGGGATCGGGGAGAGATGGGGGAACGGCCGAGTGCTGGGAATGGGGATCGGGGAGAATGGGGGAACGGCCGTAGTGCTGGGAATGGGGATCGGGAGAGATGGGGGAACGGCCGGTGTGGTGGAGGGAATGGGATCGGCGGGTTGGAGAATGGGGGAATACGCCGAGTGTGGGAATGGGATGGAAGAATGGGAACGTTGTGCTGGGAATGGGGATGGAGAATGGAACGCGGGTCTGGGAATAGGGATCGGGAGAAGGAATCGCGTGGCGAAGACCGAGTGCGATGGGAGTGGGATCGCGTGGATGGGTGAATCACCAGGTGGAGAGATGACAGAAAGTTGGTGAGGAATTTTGGATGAGAAAATCGAGGGTACAAATGGAATAGACATGCAGGAGAATTCAGACAGCTGAATCGTGGTCGACGCGGATGTGCTGATCAGGCATTTCCATGAAGGTTATAGACAGCTGGAAATGTAACTTTGGACAATTGTTCTATCTGCACTGTGTAGAATAGGTTGGTTCTGTGAACTGCCATTCACAGAATAATAATTTTTAAAAAATAAAAAAAATGCCTTGCATCCATGCCATGTGGGCTAGTTTAACTGCCACCCTGTGGGAAAGGAGGGAGTTAGGACCCCTTCCAAAAAAGGACCCATTCCAGTTTTCTCAGCTCTGCAACACACTTCCCATGAGGGGAGCTCCACGAAGTCATGGGCAGCTTTTGGCAGGGCCAGAGGGGCCTCAGCTCCCACAAAAGCTACAAAGGTTGCCACAGTTAAGGTTGCTTTAGAAGTCTGAGCTAATAGATCACATCCCTACACTTACTAACAACCTTACTAATACTCTACTCGTTTGGTCATGTCACTTCTCTGGCTTCTTCCTGCTGAGGTAACCTGTGAAGTGTTACCATGTGGATAATCAGAGGATCCAGCCATGGATCAGGACTCCAGCATGGGATGAGAAGATGACCTGTGCTTCACTGAGCTCATCATGTGGCTTCTGCACAGCCCGGAGGGTCTCTCTGCACTTGCATGGGGCTGAGCTCACAGCTTGGGCCTCATTAATTCAAACCTGGGGCATGCAATGTCTTTTTTTTCCGCTGAAGACTTTGGAAGTGCAATGTGGTTCTCAAAGCTTTCCTTCCATAAAATGTGACCTCTCCTACCCTGTACATGGGGACTCACTTCCTCTTCCTCCCACAGTGTCTTAAGTGCCAGGTGGAGATTTCCAATGCTTCCTGCAGTGGTGGCACTGCTGTTCCAATGTCACTTCAACAGGGAGCAGAGGAGTCCTGGGATCTCTTCCGTGGCCAGGGCTGTGCCTGTCCCCTGTGCCATCAGCTGTCTAACACAAAACCAGCAGGTGTTAGACACCAAGCTCCTCTGCAGCAGAGGCAGAGCACGAGAGAAAGCATCCGTTCAGTGCTTCACCACTGGTTCAAATGAAGAGAATTTGAAACAAAGTCTAAGCAGGATTTACTACAAAACGTGGACACAATACATCCATAGATTTAACAGCTTTGTTTTGCACTGGAACAGTTAAAAAGTTACTTTGTAATGGTTATGTAAATTTACACACACACCAAACACATTCCAGGTGTCCCGATTCCTGCATTAAAAAAAAAAAAAAAAAAGGCATTTTAATTGTAGGTCGTACTATTAAAGTTCCAGTCTGTTACAAATTCACATAGGTCATTATCGTTTTCTCAAACCAAGTATATAAAGCAAATGACTGATGGTTTGATGGTTGGCAAATATTGCAACATTACCTGGCCACTGCTAAGCTGAACAGAAAAACAAAAATATAAAACTACTTTTCACATACTTAACATATTTCTAGATCTTTCCCAACATGATAATTATTCATTTCTCGGGTCTTGCAGTGTACTTTGGGCCCAACATTCAATAATTCTGATATAATTTGACAAAAGTGTTTAATGTTATATTAAACGTAGAATTCTTTCTACATGGTCTTTTTCTAATGGATAACTAGTGTGTCAGACATTAATTGACATGCCAATATTTTAAAAAACCCCGTTGGGATTAAATACAGTATTTCATTGTTCAGTAGTTATATGAACATTTTAATGCTTTCATTAAAAGTGTTTTTTAAAGGTCATGAAGCATACTTGGTTTCAAACTGCTTTTCAGAAAGCAAGTTGCTGAACTGTAAATTTTTCTAAGATTTTTGGACACTCTGCTCACCTTTCAGTGAAAACACTGTGATATATTGCAAGTGTTAGAGCATTAACTGACAGTCTGTGCATTTGGGTCAGCATATAAAATGTACTGTCTGCAGGATGGCTGCTACTGCTGTGCATTTTTCTTTAATATGTGCCATATTTGATTTCATTTACGTAATTTTTAGACAACAAACATGACTTGAGCACTTTTACAAATACCTCCCAAATACGTCAGTGATATGTGGGACAGTCCTGTAGAGCAGGTGTGTATTTAACAGGGGGAGAAGAGGGGCTCCAGCTCTCCTCAGCCTGGCAGGGCTGGGTCCCAGTTAGGGCAGGACCAGGTCCTCTCGTGCCTAAGGAGGGGAGAACAGCCTGGACCAGGCTGCCCTCGGACACACAGAGGCACCAGATACCAACTGCTGCTCCTCCCTTCTCTTTGTCCCAGGGGCACAAGGGCTGTCCCACAGGTGTTTGTGTCCTGTCCTAGCTCCCAGTTCTGTTGGGAAATGAGGACTTTCACTCACTGTTCCCCTTCACTGAGTAGAACTGCCAGGCAGGATTTAAGCTGAGCAGCTCCATGAGAGACCAGTGCAAGATCTGCAGGCAGCAGATGAAGGGAGGAAGCCTGGCAGAGCACCAGAATCTGTAGCAGTGTAGGGGACCAAAGATGCTGGCAGTCCCTGATGGTTGAAAGTGCATCTTTCCCAACCAAGGAATCCCACTGGAATATTATGATCCCAAGCTTCTTGAGCCAGCACTATCCTCCTAGTTCTCAAAATATTCTCAGATTAACAGAACTGATGTCTCACTGATTGTGCTTTCGGTTTCAGAAGCCAAGAGTTTGCAGTAAATCGTGTCTTTATGTGGTTCCATTTCAGGAGGTTTCACTGTGCTGGGCTGATCCTGTGAGAGGGACAAGCAAATACCATTAGAGCTGCTGACAAGAGCCCCATGCTGTGCTGCAGCCTGGTATCACTGAATAACACATCCTTTCAAGATGAGGTAGCTCACTGGGATCCTCAGGGGTGGGAGTGCCTAGCATCACCCTGCAGATCATTTTGGATGACAGCCTTGCCACTGGACTTGGGAATTCAATCCAGCCTCCTTCAGCCAGAGCTTCACAGCTGAGCCACCCTCTAAGGGATTGGTGGAAATGTGCAGAGAAGGGGCAAGGTCAGGTATCTTAGGATACTGACAGGGTTGTTGAAGAATCCACAAGGAGAAAATAATGTAGTAGTTGGTATCATTATGATATCCTATCAGTGGTATTGGTGTCATACGAGTGAAACTTTTGAAGAAATATTTAGAAATACAAAAATTTCTTCTGTTCCATGGCTGCACGAAAAAGGGCTTTGATTTCTTGAATTTACCAAGAGGAAGAAGGAGAAGGTTTTGCTTTCACAGATAGTTCTCAAAGGATTTAGTGGTTCTGGACACTGGGAATTTTGTACAAATATCTTTAACCAAGTAGTGTTCATTTTCAGAAGAGGGTGGTTGTAGTTAATTTTTTAGAGGTAGGTGAGGTCCTCCCCATCTTTAGAAATGGAAGAGTATACTGGAAACTCATTCCTCAGCATGTGGAATGTGTCCAAAGCAAATCAACATTGAAGAATTACATTCCATTTCTTTCTGTATGTAGGTTTAATCATGGCACATTCCTTTAGCAGTAATGAGAGCTGGCTGGTATTATATCACATTCTTCCCCAGCTTCTGTAATGATATCAAGAAAGCAAGAGAGCTCTGCCCCTATTATTGTGATTTTGTGAGTCAAGTAAAAGGTTAAAACTATTTTCCTGAGACAATTTTTAAAAATACAGATATTTTAAATTCTCTGGACTGTATTTACTTCTACTAGTCCTTGTTTACTAAATTTCCCAGAGCCCAACATGGTTAAATTATAGACACCACCCCTGGAGATCATGGAGTTGATCAGTAGAGAATTACACCTTTCTTTCCTCTTTCTCTATGATGTATTTCCACTGCATGTACAACTGATAATGCTAAATGCCTATTTTGCCACCTAATGGTGTAGTTCTGAGGAACAAAGTATTATAGCAGATTACACCTAGGCAGCCCCAGAAATTTTTAAATTTATCAGGTTTAATTTCATCTAGAAAGAGATACGTTTGAAACATTTAATGAAAGACTGTTTCCCTTCATATCACATCAGTATTATTTCCTTTTTTTTTTTGGTAAAGCTCTGTTAATGTGGCAAAAAAAAATAGAAAAATGAAATTGTGAAGAATGATGAATATATCTACCAGCAATTTTCTCTGCCTCTTTGTTAATTTGCCTGATTAACTCATACCCTTTCAAAGCATTCATCAAAACCTTTGCTTGTGAAGGGCATTGTTCTCCTGGCCTGCATCTTTGGCACAGGTTTTTCCTCTAAACTTTCCCTAAGCAAATCAAACTTCTTACTGTAGCTAAAATACTTCCTGAATTCATTGCAGATCCATCACATTTTTGTCCTGTTCCTGAATGGAATTCTGTCCTCCACAAGGCTTTCTGTTACCTTCCCTGTTGCTGTTCTGTGCTAAAGGAGCAAACCCTACTGCAGTCATGTATAAAATGCTTCTGCATGTCAGGAATCAAGATGAGGAACAGAAAATTTCACTTTGTACAGGATTCCTTTTTTCCCTTTGCAGATTATGAAAATTGTCAGACTGGAGGATTATTTGTGTTGCTGCTGAATGGAACAAACTACATTAAAGCATTGAGATGTACATGCTAAAATATCTGGTTTTATTCTGTCTCTGTTGCTGCTCAGAGACAAAGAGAGTTAACCCAGCAGTAGAAGACAAACCTATCAGAGCTCTGGGATGAAGAAACATGTCTAGACAGGGGCTCTGGTTCTCACTAAGGCTCCCTTTGGCCTGCAGAGACAATGTTTATGCAAGAGGTCAAGAATCAATCCATTTCTTAAGCTGGAGCTGGAGATGAAGCTTTTCAGGAGAAGAAACTAGGAAGGAAATCTCCACCCATGAGCTGGCTACTGCTGAGGGGACAGCAGCTTGGAGCAGAGACACCGTGGCCCTCTGAGACAGGATGTGTCTTGGGGAAATGATGTGTCTCTGAAGGGAAATGACTGCAGCTGTGGCTACAAAAAAAATGCATGAGCTTCCATATCACAGGATTTTCCAGTGGTTAGTCACTAAGATAACTTCTAAGTCCATCCATCCAGAACAGATTAGTAACTGATGCACAGATATTCCATGCAGTTCTCTAGCCGTGTTATTTTCTCATCATGTCCTGCAGGACAGCACTATCCTAATGTAATTTTAGCAGAAGAAGAAAATGGAGATTTTAGAGACAGGCAGTGAACATGGAATGAATAGATGTGTTGCATTTTATTACTAGACAGAGGCTGAAATCCACTTTCTGAGAGGAGTAAATCTGTCATGAAAAACCATTTCCTGGTAGTGCCTGGGCAAAACACTGGAGGTGACTCCCATGTGCCAGCCCAGCCCCTTGTCTAGCTCCTGTCACCCCTTTTCTCTGCTGCAGGATGTGTCTCACAGCCCAGAACCCAGTGGCAAGTGCTGCACAGCATTTTAAGATCCCAGCACACAGGGCAGAGCCCAGATTCAGTTTCCAAGCACAGTGATTTATCTTAGGCTTTAAATACATTCCCTGACTTGTCTTGATTCAAAATCATTGAGACTGCTGACTTGAAGTATAAAATCAGCCTCCAAAAGTCTTGAGCCAAAAGAAAGGTCTCTGTCTGAAGAATATTTCCTTTATTCTTCCATGATTTCCATTTATTTATCCATAGGACACTATCAATAATACAATTTCTTTTCCAGACTCTTGGACAATAGGCTTTGTCCAGTGCTTTGAGAGCTATGTGCTAAATATTCTGACTGAAATTACAGAGGTTTCCTGAAAAACCACGTTGCCTTGTGCAACTGCTCTGTGCAACTTCCTTGTGCTGTGTAGTGATTGAAACAACTGTAGAATCTCATCTTTAGATTTCCTTGGTTGATACAAAACAGGTTCCTAGAAGACCTTACAGAAGAACAGATGGAAACAGCCTCCTCTGAGTGACATGCATCAAGAACGTAGTTTACTACTGTGCTACATCTGTCTGCACTTTAGCTACTAAAGGAATATCAAACATTCTGCAATCTTTCTTATTCCTTGTGACCCAGCATCAATTTGAAATAATTACTTTGTCATCTGCAAAAGGTGAGCTGTAAAATCTCCTATATTGCAAATCTCTGAGTTTTAACTATGGTGGTGGTGCTGAGAGCAGGGTGTCCCTGCTGGGGATGCCAGGAGCTGACTCAGCCCTGCTGCTATCAGCTCCCCCTCAGCCACTGGTGACCAGCAGTGATGCACTGGCAGGTGGTTGCCTTGTTAAACCAACCCTTGGTATGCCCAGGTACTGCCCAGCTTGCACCACAAACTCTGCTTAATGCTTTGGAAGAAGTGACAGATGTTCTGTGATGCATCTTCCAGCCATGCAGCCATGGCAAGCAGAGAAGCTTTCCTGGCTTCCCAAAAGCCCTGGATCATTGTCTGATAAGCCTTAATAATTTGGCATAATTAGCCATTTCTCACTGGCCATCATGACTTATCCAAATATCCAGAGATTAACGTTCCAGGCTGTACAGAATTCCATGTGTCAGGGCTTATGATGAGGTTTAAGAGGAGCAATTTCTCCCATTCTGATGTCTTGCAGGGACTGTGGCTGGTAGACAAGTGCAGCTACAGATGGGAAAGAGGCTGGCAGCAGGCTCCTCTCATGTTGGCAGGGAGAGCATCTTGGGGCAGTGTAAGCCACTTAAAACAGCCCCCACCTCATAGTTCTAATTCTCTCTCTTTCTTCAAGCAAGTGGAAGTTTTTCCATGTGTCTCACTCATGTTACTTCCAAAGATTTCCATTCAAGAGACAAGATTAATTCCAGGAAATGTATCCAATTACACCAATATTGTGTAGTCCTACAGGTAGCTGAAGCTACAAAGTTCAAATCCAAAAATAGCTCACAAAGCATCAACCCCTTGGGATGATGATTTTCTGCCATGGGGAAGCAGAAGAGCACTAAGAGTCAGATGAGCTGTCTCAGGCTGTGCAAACCACATCTACTCACAGTTCTGGGAACTGCTGAAAGGAGCCTGGGCTGTCCAGCATTGGAAACATTCTGCTTTGTCTTACATGAAGTCTGGAGACATTTATAAACATGCTAGTGAAAACTAAATCCATAAATAAGCTCCGTCGTGACACAAAAGCATTTTCAGGTTCAATAAGCTGAACAATCCCTCTTTTTAAAAAGAAATCTTATTCCTAAAACCTTCTGAACTGCAGAAATACCTAACCTATCCACAGGCTGTACTGGCTTCTTTTGTGCTTTCTTTTAATAGAATCACCCACATGCCCACTGTGAAAGCAATTTGAGAGGATTTAAGATAAAATTACCTCTAAAATATTTCATTTTAAAAGTTACAAAGCAAGGTTTTATGCCAGATAAGAACAGCACAGATATTTAAGTAGGTTAGTGGGTCTAGTGAAGTGCTAAAAGTAACCCAAAGCAAAATCTGTCGCCATGCATCTTGATCATTCCTTTATTTCACTCTTGAAACCCTTTAAAATAGAACTGGTTTTCTCCTTTTCTTTTTAGCATTAGAATCCAGGGGCAACATGTTTAATTAGGCAATGTGTCTAATGAAAGATGGGAGGGCTTGGCTCTTCAATCAGATATAATCACCCTGCAAGCAGATACATCCAACGCCTCTGTGCCCAAGTTCTCATGCTCCGACTGCAAAATTCAGATTTTTTTTTTTTTTTTGAGCAAATGCCATCTCTCATTTGTCCTGCAAAGCACTGCACAGTTTGGTTGCTGCAAATTTAACAAACATTTGGATCGTGTTGCTAGAAAGACATTATGTTCCATTTGGGGTCTGATACACAGTGGGTTGGCTATGAGGAAGTAAGTTTACCCTTTAGTTAAAATGTTTTTTGTTGGGTTTTTTTATGTCGTGTTTATTCCTGGGTTGCTTTTTTTTTTTTTTTTTTTTTTTTTTTGTAACTACAGCACACTGAATTCTGTTGACAACTGCAAATCCACTATGCAATACAGCAGATCAAATTTTGTGTTCTGCAGCAGGGTAGGATATCTGCAACTGCTCTTGGTTGTACTGAACAGAAAAGTTTTTAAAGACAGCTTGGATGAAAGCTGCAGGAGTTATTAATCTGATTTTTCTTAAGTAACTTCTAGGATCATTTGCTATTAAAATTGGATTTATTAAAAATTATTAGGTCCCCATTGTCAGACTCCCTCAATCCCCTCTGTTTTTCCTTTCTGAGTTAGTTTACATCTTGCAGAGTTGTTACCACACCCCCTCTGCTTACATTTTCCTTCCCTAATCCCTGTCTAGCCCCAGACTGCAGGTGTTGATATACACTTAAGTACAGATGGGGTAATAGCTTCAGTTTAAGGAACTAAATAAAACAGTATTTGTACGCAGACAAAAAATTCCTGCTCCATTCAAGTCAAGTTTTCAAAGCAGTTCGTCAGAAGTTGAATGTGGCTGCCCTGCCTGTCCCAGCCCCCTGCCCTTACTGCCCTAGACTGGTAATGTTCTCTAAGTTATATGAACTGCAGCAATGGGGTTTTTTAGCTATTAGGGGAAAGGAAATGACATATGGAGAGAATTCAAGTCCCTCCTCATTCCTAGAGAGTCTATCCAGAAAGTCAGCGTGCTGAGCTCCATCCAAGTGTCGTTTCCTGCTCAGAATTGGGAAGGGGAGCTGGAGGTGGGAGGAGAGATGGATACGTAACATTAAATTGCTGCTTCTAATTAACAGCACATTCTGCACATGATTTCACAGTATTGCTTTGAACAGAACTGAGCCTCTGCAGCCCAAATATGTGCAGCAATCCACTGATGAAAGAGCTATTTTTACATCTGTTTCATATAGTGGGTAAAAATGAAGTGTTTGGGATGGTGAAAATGTGCTGCGGAGATTACTGAAGATTTTCTGATAACTTTGTACCTCCAATCTTCCATATGCCCACAGAGCATTATTAATACTCCTGGTGGTACAGCTATTTTACCACTGTGAAGCTGCACACAAAGCAGTCTGTTACAGAGAAAAAATTAGTCAATTTTCCACTATTTTATATATATATATATATGAATATATGTATGACCCCATGATTTATATATATAGATATATGCAGAAAAAAAAATCAGACTTTCAAAAGATGACCCCTTGATTTTCATTTCACACTGCACTGTAAATTGAGAAAGATATAAAATAAAGGAGAATGATTCCTCATTACATTGCCTCTTTTGTTGATATCGTAGTTGTGATCCAAACTCCCCCACAGTGAAGTCAGTGCCATTGATTTTGCTTTCAGTGTGTCAGTCAATTGAAACTCTGTTCCTGATACATGATTTACACATCACTGCTGGAGCTGGCCCGTTATTTTATTCAAATGATCAGCACATTTTAATGTGGTCAAGCAAGTTGTGCTTTGTAAGAAAGAATAGGATTTTTCCCCATCCTGCTTTATTTTGTCTCTCCCCTCCTCATCCCTTTAAATCCCAACTTTACTTCCCTCCCACTAATGACACTCCCCAGGGCCGTGGGTGAACTGCAGCCTGGAAAGGGGCCATGGCTCTTCCACGAAATCTTCTGGCTTCTGCGGAAGAGTGTCCATTTCCTGGAGCCAGTCTGAGACAGACAGTGCTCTGCAGTCAGGAGCAGGACTGGAATCCAGTGGCCCTTAATCCATAGGAAGTGCTACAAAACTCACAGCAAATCAATTTGCCCTCAGCTGTCCGCAGGCTGAGTTTCTGCCCGCCTCATGTCATTGCCATTCCCTGGATCAGTGAGGAGGAAGTGTTTTACAAACACAACAGACAACTTTGCACACATAGAGTGGGAATGTTTTTGTGACTGGTTTTTCCTGAAATTTCCAGTTTCGGGAGGGGGTCCCCTGCTTCCCTCTCAGCCTTTTTCCCTAATGTTCCTCTGAAGGCCAAAGGGTTAATGTGCTTCCTGTTAGGTTTTAAGCGAAAGTCCTAACATTTTCCTCTGTGGGTCAAATATAACTAAACACAATTAACCTTCATTGATTACTTCTGTTTTGACTAACAGTGCCTCTCCCCCAATTTACACACTTTCCAAAGTTTAGACCTGTACTTAAATCTACATCATAGCTTATCACAACAGAGCTTGGATACTCTTGGAATAATCCCATATTCAGCAAAAGGATAACTGACCAATGTACCATGGTTTAATTACAGGGACAGACATCAGGATTCCCAGGCTCCAGGTGAATTCTGCCAGCAACTTTCTGAATGTCTGTGGATAACTTTCTTGTGTCTCAGTTTGCTCTGCTGTAAAATAGATTTAGAAACAGAAAAGATCTGTGAAATATTGTTGGATAGTGAATTCCTTTTCCTGCAGAACTACAGCTGCTTCTTGCTGCTGATACACCACTGTGGTTCTGTGCAATTTAAATCATTCTGGATAGAGTAGCAGGAAGCAGCTTTGCTTAAGAGAATATTTCAGTCTAATTCACAGGAAAAGAAAAAATAGATTTCTACTGATTTAACCATTTGTACCTTTCCCACAATTTAAGCTGCTTTTCCTGCAGGGGGAAGTGAACAGACGTGCTACTGAACTGCAGGACTGCAAAGTCCCAGCTCTCCTTCCAGAGCCTGGCACCTTGGGGAACAGCAAATGGAACAATCAGCCAGGCAGCATCTGCTGCCATCAGAATTTCAGAGGCAGTTACGTTTGCCGAGATCTCAGACTGCAATCTTGCCATCACTCCACAGAAAAAATAGCATTAGCAACAATTGCATTCCAAGCCAATTGATGTCAGCAGGGGTCTGTTATTGTTGCTCTCAGCACAGAGGAGTTGGCAGACTGACACACAGGCCACCAGACATTGATTCCAGCCCTTGTCCTGAACGAGGCATTTGACAAATAAAGAAGACAAGTTCTTAAATCTGACTGGGCCATGCACAAAAAAAACCTGTCCCCCCAGAAAAACCAAACCCAACAAACTAAAAACCAGGAGCAATAACAATTCTCCTCTTCCTTTTTGCTCCTACCACTTTTTTGAAGCTAGAGACGAAGCCTCATGGGTGACTGTGATCCTAACCTCAAAAATAGTTTGCATTTTCTTAGAATAAGGAGTGACTCACCCAGTCTCTTACTCATAATCACTGTAGATTGTTGCATGTGGAAATAAATCCTGCCAACAGGGCTCACTGGTGGATAGGCTGAATACATTTTTCTTGGATAAAAACAAAGTCTTGGGCCCCAGAAAGCTAATTATCAAGCCACTGAGCCACCAGGCATCTAAAGATTTTTGCAGTGTTCTATTATTAACTTAGTATATTGGATAAATCTGAAACAAGTAATTCAGAAAAAAAGAAAGAGACAACACTATTGAAAAATGTTCTGCGTTTACTACATACAGAGACACAAAAGCCAAATTACTCGCATATGCTAAAGAGCAATTAAAGGAGGCGTGTTTTGAAGTAACAGTACTTTGATTTTAAAGGGGCTTTTAGAAGGTTGTATCTTCTATTCGGTATTTAACTTGGCTAAACCCTTGGGAGGCAGCCCATAGCTGTTGCTGTGCAGCCATACCGAGTGCCCCCAGGCCGTATCCCGGCGGTTTTCCCTCGGGAAAGGGAGCAGAGCGCACCTGAGCGCGCCCGGCGGGATCCGCGCACCTCGCACCGCCCCCTGCCGGCCCCGCGCCGCTCTGCAGCGGAGCGATCCCGGCCCGGGCACGGGAGGGCGGCCCGGCGCCTTCGGTAACGCTGCGGGGCAGAACGGCTTCTCTGGAGACCCAGTCCGTCAGTTCTCTACAGGCACGCAGAAGATCAGGATTTCTAACTGATGACTTTATGGCAAAGGCGGAGGTTTGACAACAGAGCAAAGGGCACAGGAGGCTTCCCTGCAGGTGAATAAGGGTTGTCGCTTTTCCCCGCAGAAGAGTAAAGGCTCCAGCACTGCAAGGTGGGTGGATGCTTTCCACAGGTGTGGCAGCAGCAGGCTGCTCCCGGGGAGCTGCCTCCGGAGGCCCTGGGTGCCACTGCAGCCTCACCCTTCAGGCCAGGGGCAGGCAGGGCTGGGAACAGACCGCAGGCACAGCTCAGCCCGAGACACCCACAGCAGGGCTTAGTATGGGCTGCAGCTTTTTTGGGGTTCAAGAAAAACAGTGGTACGGGCCAAAGTGTGAAGGTCATCATGAATCAATTCAGATGGTGTGGTTTTTACAAGCCAGTCTCCTTTGTGACAGGTAAAATCTACAACCCTTGCTGCTACAACAGTGACAGGACCGTGTTCTGAGCTGGATGCAGGACAAGCATTATGGCAGTGACTCACAGAGACTGCTCTGCACAAAATGGTAGTGTTGCTAACAAGACGTATAGGACCATAGATACAGACAAATAATCTGCTGCCCTTTGTAACTTTATCACAATCCATCAATACTTAAGCTCCAGAGAGGGCCCAGGGATGGATTTCATCACCAGCCTCCAGTTGGGGAGGGAACCATTTGCCAGCAGGTGTGGGATAGGGAGCAGCAGACCTGCCCCACACTAATGAAAGCAAGAGTGACATCATCTACATTAGCAATAACCCATTTAAAGAGATCTTTGTTAGCAGCACACAGAGTGAATTCTTCATGAAGCACACCTGATCTTCTGAGGATTACCAGAGTTACACCCAAATCCACGTTCCTACACTGTGCATCTGCACTTCAAAATAAACTTGGAAGCACACAAAAGATGATTTATATAGGAGACAAACCCAGATTCTTTTATCAGGCTCACAGAAAAAAAGGGGTTGGTTTGGGGTTTTTTTTAATGTTTTTTTATTGCACTCCACCCAAAAAGGTGGAAGCAAAGCCAATGGAAATTCTGGGAGAATTCCCTACATATCAGATTTTTTTGCCCTACCTTTTATTATTAAAAGTGACATGCTGTGGTCCAATTGAGACATGTTTATGAAATATCTAGACCTGAACTCTTCTGCACCATCATTGGAGCTAAAGACACTCAGTGAGCTGAGACTATATAGTTAATTCCAACACATGACTCCTGGTAGCTTCAAGTTAAATAGCTCAATCCAAGTTGTTCCAAAAAGCTGGAGAACAGAACTGCAGTTCTTCCTCTCTACTCAATACTCTTCCCCCTCCAAACCTCACCCTGCACAACCCCTTTGTGGGACAAAATGAGTTCCTGTAAGTAATGACTTTAAAAATAAAGGGAGAGCTGATTCCAAGACAAAGCCTTCATTTTTGCTCTCTAGCTAGGGCACACAACTGCTTCAAAGCATTTCCTATGCTCCATCCTTAGGGTACCTGAACACATATAGAACTGGTTAACTGTTGTACTTACCTCTCCTCCAAACTATTACTTACAGTTAAGTAGCATTACTAGTCTTTAAATATTTCTCCAAGAGGCTGCAGCTAGTTTAGCTCAGTTATGTACCAGGTAAGATGAATCAGATTTCTACAGGAAGTACCTGGAGAGAAGTAGCAGTTCCTTGGTCCTGTAATAGAAGGCTGCTGTATGCAGAAATCAGAGCTTGGGGTGTCCAAGCTATTTTAAATCCACCATTTCAACATTGGATCTCTCACAGTTTAGACCTGCATTTATGCCACTATCTATTTTTGACTAAATTTACTTACCCCATCAGTCAGTTTTAAGAGAGCAACTGACACAGTTCAATTTGATATACTGATAACACTTTATTGAACTTCAAGTAAGTCTTCCTTAAAAGCCTGTTCAGTGTATTTATTACTGCAACAGGTTATGTAGAAGGCAAGAGGTTATGGGGAGGCCTGCAGAACAGTGGCTCAATGCTTTGTGAGAGGCCTGAATTGCTCACATGCATTCTTTCCCCAGACAAGGACAGAAACAGAAAGTATTTACAAGTATATCTCAAAGAATGAGGTTTACAATTAGAAATTCACAGATATACATAGAGTTTTAACTGTTCAAGTATGTTTCAGTTGGACAAAGTGCTACAAGGACATAGAAAAACCACTAAAGGCAAGAGGGAGGATTAAGACAAAGAGGTGGCAGTCATTGGTGTGCAAAACCACTTGTAGGTGGTTGCAGTATATGCAAGACCTAGAAGTTAAAAGAATTTGGGGTACTGTCCTGGATTTGGAAAGTGTAGCTGTCAGCAGTAGAGTCTGGTACAACATTTTGGTCTTCCTCCTCCTAGAAGGAAAGAAGAACGTTGAAATAGTAGTAAGCATTTGAATCTAGTAGTCAGTGCTGGAATAGAAAATCAGAGTGGAAATGACCCAAAGCCACTTACTTCTGCTGAGAAATATTTCTCAATGATGGTGGATGAGGCTCTGTACACTTGTTCATTTTCATGTGACTGGAGAGCTTCAATTCTGTCTAGACCACCACACTCTTCAATCATGAGGCAAAGCTTTTCAGTCTCATTAATCTTCTCAGCAGCCTGCAAAGAAAAGTGTGAAATAATCTCCAGAAAGATATATAGCAGCAACTACTGGAGAGCCATTAGCAACAACATGGACAATAATCAAACATACTGTATCCACATACCAAGAAAATGTTGGAAACTGCATCCAGGATAACAAGCACGGTTTTGCTGTCTTTAGTTGAGAGAAGATTCAGTAGGGGTTCAAGAACACCAGCCTGAACAAGGTACACGATCTGGTCAATTGTTCCACCACTTGTGTAGTTCGTCACAGCCCACACAGCTTCCTTCTGAGATTTGAAATCCCCCTGCAAAGGTACAAGGAGAGTGTTTGAACACAGAAGTAATAGGAAAACGCTCAACATAATAAACATAGGCTTTGTTTTACCTTCCTCAGAACACCAATGAGATAAGGCACAAGACCATGGTCTACAACTCGCTGGATCTGATCCTGACGCCCAGCAGTGATGTTGGACATTGTCCAGGCCGCTTCTTTCTGAATGTTGTTTTTATGATGAGAAAGGAGACTTGGAAAGACAGCCAGTGCTCCTGAGTCAATAACAATCTGTGTCTGCTCATCAGTACCAGTGACAATATTTCCTATGGCTCTTAGTGAAGGAGTCTGAAACAAAGATAAATGGAATACTTAGGAAAATTGCTCAAAAACAGATTAGACTATAGCAAACACAGCTATACTTCATGGCCATCCACTCTAACCCTCCCAGTTCACAGCATGACCTACGTACAATGGGGTTTGGGCTCCTCGTTAGCATTCTGCAGGTGGACACGAATGTCTGCATGCAGAGACTGCACACCTTCCAAGGCCAGTCTGCAAACAACCACCCATGACAGAGCTTAGGGAAAACTACATGCTAAATTACTAATGCAGTTTTATAATGCTCAGATTATAGTGTGCACAGAGCATACTTGTGAACACTGTCCTTAGAATTTGGATCTGCAACAGCAATTGAAAGGCAAGCTTTAGTGAATGTTGACTGTTGTGCTGGCCTCTGAGGTAAATCCAATGATTATATAAAGCAGCTTGATAGACTGCTGCTGGTGATGACTGTCTCGTGTGGGACAGCACCCAGGCAGGAGAGAAACTGATGTGTCACTCTACAAAAATCAAAACAGACACCTGATTCATGTATGAAAAGAACCATTCAGTTCCATGGACACTGCTCCCCCTAACTGCAGTTTTAGCCATGACTCAAATCAAGCAAAAGCAGCTTACGTATCCAATCACTTACCATTATTGGCAGTTCACTACATCCCAGGAGCCTCACAAGTTGTGGCACCAATCCAGTTTTCACAACAACTTCTATCCTGTCATTGGACCCGTCTGTGAGGTAGGAAATTGCCCAGCATGTGTCTGCCAACACCTCAGGGTCATCGTGGTGCAGGAGGCGGACGAGAGTTGGAAGGATCTGCTGGATGGCTTCTATGGGAGGTGCAGGGTTCTTATTGCGACACAGGTTTGAGAGGGTCCATGTGACATTGCGTAAATAGCCAGACTACAATGGTTGAAAGAAATGGTTAGCAATAGTTTAGCTAGGTTCGACTCAGTAATTTTAACTTGAATCACTCTGCACGCTTACAGCCAGGGAAGAGAGGTCAGGAACAGCAAGGAGACTCAGCAGTGGTTCGATTGCACCATATTTAATAACCAGGTCTCTGTAGGCAGAACCATCCCCTGGAAAAAAAAAAAAAAAAACCCAAGAAAAAAAATCCAGGTGAAGACCAGAAAAAAAAAAGGACATGTGTACCACAGAACCACTGTGTGTTAGAGGATTAATTCTTCTACTCCTTAAGAGCTGGATAAAATAAGAAGGAACAAGACAACAAAAAAACTACTGCCATGATTAAGTCACATGACAAGCATGTTCAATCAAGCCACTGAGCTTCACCTTTTGTGTTGGAAGAAGAGGTAGTGTAGATTGTTTTCTATACAGCTTTTCCTAAGGGTTCATAACCATACAGGGCAGGGTCTCGCATGTTTCTTTGGAGAAAAATCTAAGTCCTACACTAGAACAGAGCTTTCCCCACAATATGGGACTTGAAATGCATTATACTCATCAGCTGCACAATTGGGTGCTACAGAATAATGCTGACGGCATGTCAGAGTTTGACTGAGAATTCTATTGTGAGGTATAATAAATACCTTATAATTGATTTTAAAACTCTAAGGAGCAAACTTTAAGAAAACATAAATCAAACAAGGCTTTTTAAACAAGATAATATTCTTTGTGTGAAGATTCACTGTTTTCTAAGGCACAGCCATTGGAAACCCTAATATAGCAGGTACAATACTTCGCTATATTATTTATTTTGACCATTTTTTAAAGACTGGATCCGACACTGGCAGATCAAGTAATTCTGAGAGAAGCACAAAAAACTTCAGTGTACCAATAGTTATCAGCAAATAGCCATTTCAAAGCAAGGAATGTTGGCCACCACATACACAATTATTTGAGTCACTGCTTCCAGCCTTTCCCCCTTTTAGCCAACACACAGAGCAGAGTTCATTGCTGAGTCACAAAAAAACTGAGATGTCTGAAAAAGGCTTGTGTTGTAGCATGATTAGAGATCAATCAAACCTGAGCTGAAATTTGGAAGCAGTGCTCAAAATACAGCCCACAGGTTGTATCAGGCAGTGCATGAGGTCTGAAGACAGAGTTTCCTGCAGCTTGCTCAGCAATGCAGAGCATGTCATGACTGGAAAGCCATTGGGGCAGAGCACAGGGCATGGCACAGCAGGAGCAATGCCCTCCCACCTAAGGGCACAGGTGTGACTCAGAGCTGTGCAGCACATGGACATACCTGCAATATTCCCCAAGGCCCACACAGCCTGCTCACTGATGTGAGCATGTGGAGAGGCCAGCAGGGAAACGAAGGCTGGAATGGCCCCTCATCCACCACTGCCCTGGTCTGCTCTGAAGTGCCAGAGGCGATATTGGTGAGTGCCCAGGCAGATTCGAACTGGATGGGACTGCAGTCTGCTCTGCCCAGGAACGAGACGAACTTCGGGATCAAACCAGCCCGAATTATATTGTCTATTGGCGGTTGCTTCTCTCTTGAGAGGAGTTTCCTAAGGAGGAAGGCAAACAGGAAGCATTATTTTTGCCTGCAGACATCTGAACAACAAATTAAAGTCTTAAAAGCACTATATAAAAAAAAGTTTAGCATTGTCTCAACATTCAGAGAAGGCAACACAGCATGAAAGAGAAACGCAGACAAGCTGACCACTGGCTTCCTAGGCCTCTGAACACTAGCTTTGGCATGTCTTCACTCTGTGAGAGGTTCTGTTCAGACTCTCAAGTACAGCAGACCTGCAGGAGTCATAACACATCTGAACTGCTAGAGGCTTCTCAGCAGAGAGGTTAATGACTGCCAGAAGCAGTACTGCAGCAATATGCAGGCTTATCAAAGGATATTTTAGATTTGGAAGGAGAAACAAACTTGGCAGACTTCAAACCCCAGTCATCTTACTCTTCATATTATTCTAAGGTGGATATCCACACTCACACATATCAGACCTAAGTGTTCACACAGTTTAAAAGGTACCTTACTTTGCTATAACAAAGGGTTTACCATTATTACTCCTCCAAATGTAAGGTGACTACTGCTAAATTTGCCACCACTAGAGCAAATTACTTCTTCCCACTAAAATAGTCAGGCACTTTAAATATTCAAAAGCCACACGGTTTCAATAGAATTATGCCTAAGCTATGGGTACATTGTATATAAGATGGTGTTCGTTGAAATACTGCCTGATAACACAGACATAAGCAGTCACTTAGGCTTATAAGTCAATTCTCTCACCTTGCCTAGTTATTGCCTTGCACAGCCAAGTTGGTTTCCTCTGAACTGCTTACCTGGCAGCTTGAGTAGCCTGTAGCTGAAGCTCCATATTATTACTGTTAACTCCTTTGACTATTTCTTCAAGTGACCAGTGTGCCAAAACCTGTACAAGAAAATGTTACATGAGCAATTCTCTGGGACGATCGTGCATATTCCTGACCCTTACATAATACCATGAACAGGCCCCAATTTACAGCCACTTCCCTTTGTGCCACAGCTTCATCTACAGTTACCTGAACTGCTGAAAGCTTTTGTAACCAAGTGCTTCAGACCAGTTATATTAGTTTAAAATTTAGCTGCAGCCAGTTGGGTGTAAGAATGCTGTCCATTAGAGGTGATAACACAGGCCCGAGTTGTTAATGAAAATGCAGTAGTGCTGTCCTGCCCTCGAGAAGGGATTCATGCTGGCCTGGCTGCAGGACCATAGCCTGTAAGACCTTTCAAGCATGTCCATTCCAAGTGCCCACTTACCTGGTTGCCTCTGTTTTCCTGAAGGGGAGAAGTAGCATCGTCTGGTAAAGTGCTCACATTTCTTCTTTTAAGCATCTGGTCATCTTTCTTAGCTTTTCTCAGCTCCACATTGACTTCAATGCGCCGCCTTCTCATTTCCTGAAGGATAAACTCTCAGAGTGAGCTCTTGGCTTTCAAAATTTAGATTTAAAGAGACAAGGGCTGGCTAAAGTACTAATTGCACCAGAGTACTCACTGTGCTGTCCTTTCCTTTGTTCTTGAATCTGTTCAATCGAGCTGACGGTGTATTGGCATTCTCATTAGTAGACATCTTGCTCGTTAAGATTTTTGAGTGGGACAGATAAAAACGAACCTGAAAACAGAGCACATTAACAGCAAATTTACTCCACGGAAGTTAAATTTTAAAAACTGGATCCATACTCGAGAATGCAAGGCACTTGTTTGTATTCGTATTATAACAACATTTGACTTGATCAACAGCTGTCTCTTTAAACAGCCATATATTACAACAAGCTCTAGCAGTAACACAAAAGCAGAAGTCACACGATTCAAATACACACAAAAAAACACAGTCACACGATTTTAATACACTTTAAGCCAAACACTACCAGTTATTATTTTCAGGATTAAATATATCTTCCTTTCCACAGACAACACACACGCTGTTAAATACTATTTTCACTGTCACGTACCTGTGCTGCACAGGATCCCACCCAGCCTCACCTCGACCTTTTTTGGACGAGAACAGCGAGCTCTCGCATTGGGAAGAACCCCGGGGGGTGTCTGCCGTGCGGGTGCAGCCAGCAGCGCATACCAACGGCTGGACGGGTAACGAAGAAAACCCCTGCACCTCGGCCACCCCCAGCATAACCCATAGCATAAGAACTAGCTTCGCTTCGGCCACAGCCCCGCTGGAGGGACAACCGCGCTGGGATACACCAGCCCTGTCAGCCCTGTGCAGACAGTGGAGAGGCGGGAGGCTCCGGAGAGAGACCCCAGCAGGGATTGCCGGCGGAGCAAGCACGGCCCTTTCCCAAAGGGCAGCACAGGGCCCGCGTCCCAGCCGCCCCACACCCGGCTCCCGAGCCCAGCCCCGCACCTCGGCCGGGCCGCCGCCGGTCGCTCCGCTGCGGGCGCACGCTGCCACTGCCCACGGCCGCCCCACGCGGCATTTAAATTTCCCGCGGCCGCGCCCTGCCATTGGCCAGTTCGAGCCAAAGCAGCCTCCTGATTGGCCGGTTTGAAAGCAGCCCGGCTCGCCATAACGGGAAATGCCCTCCCAGAAGTGCCTGGCGGACGTGACGTCGACATAAGACCCGGTACTACAGCTCCCGGCGTGCCCCGCGCGGGCAGCACCAGCAAGCCTTTGTGGGGCGGCGCGGGGCACGCCGGGAGCTGTAGTGCACGGGGCTAGGCTCGCTGATCCCTCGGGACGGCAGCAGGGGATTGGAGTGAGGGAATGGTAGCCCTGGAGGGGTCTCGCTCGGAGCGGTTTGGGCCGGAAACACCCATTCCCTCATGCAGGGCGCAGATTCTGCTTCAGTCACCAGCAGGGCACCGCAGGCTTCCTCTGGGACAAGGGCGTGTAGTGACAGGACGAAGGGGAATGGCTTCAAACCGAAAGAGAGTGGGTATAGACGGGATATTGTTAAAAATTCTTTCCTGTAAGGGTGGTGAGGACCTGGCACAGGTTCCGAGAGAAGCTGTGGCTGCTCCATCCCTGGAAGTATCCAATGCCAGATTGGATGGGGCTCCAAGCAACCTAGGGTAGTGGAAGGTGGCTCTGTCCATGGCAGGGGGTGGAACTGGATCAGCTTTAAGGTCCCTTCCAACCCAAACCATTTTGTGATTCCATAATTCCATGGCTCCATGTCTCACTAACTGTCTCCTAGGAATGTGCACAGAAATGCAAAGAAAAGGGGAAATCAGATTGTGGTTGAAAGCAGTTCTGCAGCCATCAGGGCAGATGAAAACTAAATTACATGGAATAACAAAAGAAAAGGATTCCTGCCCCTGTGGCATGGCCTGAAAAGGGATGGGATTGTTTCCGATGGGTTTGGCTTGCTCATGAGAGATAGAATACAAAAAGAGCACTGATTTTTACAGGATATATAATTCAAACCATAAAACTGTAGGGAAAACGACTCTGACGGCAACTCTGAGATTTTGAGACACCTATAAGGTACAACACATCGATGTGTCTGTGTGCTAAGCTGTCACATTAAACCACTTATACCAACCTGTAGGTGCACACAGGTGTGGAGGATATTTGCTGAGGAGGAGGAATTACCAGTGACATCTCATACAGCTGGGTTTGGGCCTTATGGTGATGAGCTTTCTAAAAAACACCCACAAAAACAAGAGCAGGGAATCCAAGAGAAGAGAAAGCACATTACTCCATTACAAATGGAGATACTAAACAAGAGTAGTTTGACAGGAAAAAATGGCAGTTCAAAAGCAATTACGGAGGGAAAACACCTACTTTCCTGAAGGATCGGGGGGCTGGCACGGAGAAATTCCATTCGGTCATGAATCGCTGGCAGTGCATGGTCCGAAGCAGTGAAATCTGGGCGCAGGGATGGGCGCTGAGGGCAGAGAGGGGCTGGCAGTGCCTGAGATCCCCGTGGAGCTGCAGGCGATGTGGGCTGTGAGGGACGCGACAGCTCCGAATGCTCCTACCAGCACAGTGAAGCCACAGACAGCTGAAGGGAGCTTTGGCACTTGGGGCAGCGGCCAAGCTGTGGGTGAGGTTGTGGGGTAGCGGAGGGTGTGTGTGTGGCGGGCGAAAGGGCCGTGAGGGGTCACGGAGCCCTGAGGAGGGGGGGTTCCCTGAGAAGGCCGAGTGTGGAGCCGCCGGGACTGGATGGAGTTTCCGGCCGCGGCACAGGAGCCACGGCCGCGCCCGTGAGGGGAAGTTTACAGACGAGGCCCAGGGGCGGCGGAGGCCGGGGGTCCCGCGCGGGGCCCTCTGACGGGGACGCGCTCGCGCCGAAGGCGGGATCCCGCTCTGAGGCGCGGGCGGGGCCGCGGGCACGCGCTGCGGGGCGGGGCCTGGGGGCATCCCCACCAATGGCGTGCGAGGAGGGAGGGAGGGGCGGGGCCTGCCCGCCGCCAGCGGGGAGAACGTGACGGCGCGCGGGGGGCGGGGCCGGGGCCGGCCGGGCGGGGCTCTTACCAGGCGGCGCGCGCACGCTGTGGTGGGTGACCCAGTGGCCTAATGGATAAGGCATCAGCCTCCGGAGCTGGGGATTGTGGGTTCGAGTCCCATCTGGGTCGGGCCGCGCTCGTTTTGTGGCGCTGCCGGGGGTGGCTCCGCGGGGCCGCCCCCACGACCCCCGACTCTTTTACCCGCGGCCGCCCGGCCCCGGCCCCGAGCGCGTTACCCGTGCCCGCGCCGCTGCCCGGGGCACCCAGAGAGGGCGGCTCGCTCCGCTCCCGGCGCCTCCCAGGGACCCGCGGCCGGGGCGCGCTCAGAGCCGGGCGTGGCAGAGCCGCTGTCGGTCCCCGTTTTGCACAGCCCCGCTGGGAAAGCTTTTCCAGCTCCGCTGCTCGAGCATCCCTGCTGGAATGCTGGGAATACTCCAAACACCGCTACTGTGCCCTTAATGGAGATCCTGTCCAGGTAAAGTCTGGGGAAACAGTTCAGACACAGCTGTACTTGAATGAGGGTTGAATTGTACCACAGCTAACTCAACAGAAAAATCCTTGGGATACGGGTTTGTGGAAAGCTCACTTGTGTGTGTACGTGTATCCATCCATCCATCCCTTCCTCCCTCCTCCTCCCCAGCGCTAGCACTCACACTCCAGGTTCTCCTGCTTGCTGCAGGTACCTGCTGGTCACCAAAGCAATGCAGGAGCCCTCCTCTCCCTCATCCTCAGTTTACGTTCTGATTCCTGTTATAGCTATCTCGGGATAGTTCTGGAATTAAAATGTTTCAAATAACAAGGATTAGTAAATGCTGCAGTAGAAATGTAGCTCCTTGAGTAATAGATGTGGTGAAATGTCATTTATTTTCCACACTATTCTGTATCTTCACCCATGGCTTCTGGAGACAAAGCCCTGAACTTTTGGAAATCCTATTGAAATGCTTAATTAAGGCAGGACAAAGCAAATTGCTTAAACTAGGCAACACTGAATCCCGTGCCACAGGCATTGCCGAGGGTTAGATTTCTGTCAAGGATGGGTTTCAGGAGCCTTTCAGTGCCTTTATGGAATTTTAAAGTTGTTGGTTGTCCCTTAAAGTCGTGAGCAGCTTCCACGGCACCCAGCAGCAGCTGGTGAGTTAAACTGTCACAACGGAAATCTTGTGTAGCAATAAGGCCACTTAGAAATAAACCTTCTTAATTCAGTAATCCGAATCGGGGCTGGCTTGGAGTGTGAAAATTTACAGAGTTCTTCATGATGGCAGAGAGATTTAAAAATAAAGCTGCGTGGGATCAGCATAGCTTTCCCTTGGACTGGACAGTCACTACTGCATTTTTCAGTCTGAAAAGAATCACTGAATCTGGTTCCTGAAACTAAAAGAGGAGATTAGCAGCTGTATCGCTGGAGGTGGCCAGAAATCCCCAGATATGTTCCATTGTCAGGCACATTCTTTACAGACCCTGCATCCCAGGGTGTGTTCCAGCATCTCCCAATTCCCCTCCAGTTCTCCATAGCCAGGAAAAACCAGGCTTGTTCCCTGGGATTTTTTTCTCCACAGGGAGCCATAGGAGGGCGAGACTCGCCCCAAAATAAAAATCTG
Source organism: Sitta carolinensis (assembly GCA_032173965.1). NCBI lineage: Eukaryota > Metazoa > Chordata > Aves > Passeriformes > Sittidae > Sitta > Sitta carolinensis. The sequence continues at coordinate 3,558,619 of CM063298.1, read as the reverse complement.
CTGCCAAAGCCACGTGTGGGTGTGTTATTCCCAGGACACAGGTGATGCAGCCAGGGGGTTCCCGGTGGGAAGGAGCACTTTGCTCCCAGGCAGGGCTGGTGGAGGCAGCAGCTTGGTCTTGCTCCAGTGGGTTGGGTTGTCCAGCGAGTGATTCCCGTTTCCCCTCAGGCTGCCTCTCATTAGCATGAATCGGGGGAAGGGCATAAAAGACTCCAGTTCATTTCGAGTCTGGAAAATCTTTACTTCAAAATGACAACCCAAGTGTTCTGGCTCCTCTGCTTTGTCATTAGATCATCCTCTGGTAAGTCTGTTACCTTCGGAGCGGGGCTGGGGCACGTCTGCCTTGGGAGTCAGGGGAGGCTAAAGACATTCCTGCAAACCCTGCCGTGCAGCCCCCCAGCCTTTTCAGCAAGTAAGGGCTCAAGAAAGAAACATTTCAACGTGTTTGTGGGACGGGAATGTAAATTGTAATATTTAATTTGCCAGCATTGGGAAGAATTAAGAGCACCTGGCAGAAGCAGACAGGGAGCTGGTGCTCCGTCCTGCCAGCCACCAGTGGCAGGTGAAGTTGGATTTGCTTCTTCATCTGGGATTTTTGTAATTTGTATGTGACGTTTCTCTTTTAGTCCCCTTCACCTGTAACTCCAGGTGTCTGACTGAGTTTAACATATTCAGATGAAGTTAACATGTTCAGCTGCAGCAAGCTGTCCTGAGTGGATTTATTTGGGTTTTAGTGCCTCACTGACAGAACAGAAATAGCATTTACATCTGTTCCACTGAGATTTGGATTATGTTGCAGTTGTATTTCTTAGGTTGTAATTACTAGACAGGAATATGCTGGTACAGAAGAAGGAACCTCAATGTCTCGAACAGATCAAGTAGAGCAAAATGAACTATTTCTTGATACAATCCGTGACTGAGAAGTGTGATAAAGTGGTAGAACAGTTTATTCACACACCCAAGTCTCAGACACCTGTTCAGAGGGCACAGCTTCACACTGAACCATCTCCAAACCCCCCTTGCCTCCTGCTTTTGAAAGCTTGGACTTCTTCCACTCCTCGCTCCATGGACATTCTTTTGACTTTACTTGTGGCCAGCCCAAATATCAGGGAATCTTTCCCATGACAGCAGCTGGTGAGAGCACAGGGGGAGAAGTGGCAAGGTCAGCAGTTGAGTCAATTATAGGAGATAAACCAGGACGTTGTTCATTTGAGTATGTCAAATCTTTCTTTTCACACAAGGAGCTGGGATCAGCCTCCTACACAGAATAACCATGGCCGTGAACACCAGACAGGGGCTGTGTGTGGGTGAGCTGTGTGAAAACTCTGCTGTCTCACTCCAGGCATGCAGGGAAGGGCTAAAGGAAAAGGAAAATGGACTAGGCTAAAGGAAAAGGGGAAATTTCTCTCCTGCCAGGCTAAATATTTTGGTCATTTTGCTTCGTGAGGTTCAAGAGATCAAGGTGAAGGTATAAATGACAGTGTAGGTGACTGCCCAGCTTGTGTGAACAGTGACATTAAGTTATTTTTTCCCCTGGATTCCCAAACACTTCCTCTCTTTTTCAACCCTTGTCCTCTCAAATTAAGTAGAGCCTTGAAATAATTGTTACTCAGCAGCACTAGCCTAATTGCTGCTACTCTATGCTCAAGTCAGAGATCCAAAACTGTGAATAAAGACCTTTCCAGTAGCATCCAAAGCTGCTGAAGAGTCTGGATGACATTGTCAACAGACATCCCATGGATGGGAAAACCAAATAGTTCTGCTGTCATGGTCTTTTAAACAAGCATCCCAAAAGGCAACATGAACCTTGTTTCCTCAGATGCTCCCTGGAGATTCAGGGGTTTCAGAAAAGGGTTTGTTTTCAATTTGCAACAATAATAAAGTAAAAATTCAAATCTCCTGTTTCGCTCACACAGCTGCATTCCCTGTACTGGACCTTCAATATCTGAGTAGAGGAATGAGGAACTCTACTGTGCTCCATCTATTGAGCTATATATTAGTTTTTTATCTTATTGTTGAAGGCCTCACGTAGGGGCTAGAGCCTCGAATCTTCCCATTCTGAAGCACTTGGAATAAAAGACTTAAAACACTGATTTTCTCTCCTTTTTTGCCTGTAGGATCCCTGCCCTATGCTGGGAAGCCCAGCCAGGCTCTCAGCAAAGATGCTCTCGGCTCCGCAGCCGCTGCTGCTGTGGAGGTGAAGGCGGCAGCGCGGGGCGCGGGCAGTGGCGGGGAGGGCCGGCTCCTGGGATTGCCTCCCGCCGGCCCGCAGCGGCCAGAGCCCCCGGGAGCCCCCTCCGACAAGAAGAAACTCGAGGAGCCTTCCCTGGAGAACAGCACCGGGCTGAGCAAGCAGCTGCGGCAGCGCGGCGGGGCCCGGTCCCTGGGCGGCCCGGCCCGGCCCGGGCCCACAGCCCCGCTGGAACCGCGCCGGGCAGGGGCTGCCCGCGGTCTGCGGGAACGGCACAGCGGGGATCCAACAGCCTGCGGGAACGGCACACCGGGGATCCCAACAGCCTGCGGGAACGGCACACCGGGGATCCCAACAGCCTGCGGGAAGGAACCCGGGTCCAACAGCCTGCGGGAAGGCCGCGGCTGACACAGCCTGCGGGAACGGCACAGCGGGGATCCCAACAGCCTGCGGGAACGGCACACCGGGGATCCCAACAGCCTGCGGGAACGGCACACCGGGGCTGACAACAGCCTGCGGGAACGGCACACCGGGGATCCCAACAGCCTGCGGGAACGGCACACGGGGATCCCAACAGCCTGCGGGAACGGCACACCGGGGATCCCAACAGCCTGCGGGAACGGCACACCGGGGATCCCAACAGCCTGCTGGGACGGCACAGCGCGGGATCCCAACAGCCTGCGGGAACGGCACAGCGCGGATCCCAACAGCCTGCGGGAACGGCACAGCGGCGGATCCCAACAGCCTGCGGGAACGGCACAGCGGGGATCCCAACAGCCTGCGGGAACGGCACACCGGGGATCCCAACAGCCTGCGGGAACGGCACACCGGGGATCCCAACAGCCTGCTGGGAACGGCACACCGGGGATCCCAACAGCCTGCGGGAACGGCACAGCGGGGATCCCAACAGCCTGCGGGAACGGCACGGGTCCAACGCCCGCGGAAGGCACACGGGAATCCCAACAGCCTCTGGGGCCCGGCCGTGCTGGCAGAGCAGCGAACGGCAGAGTCCAGCCATCCCAACACGCTGCACCTCAACCGGCCGGGGAGGGCCAGGCCCTACAAACACCCCGAGCCCTTCACGAGCATCCCCAAACCCTCCTGGGCCACCAACCGCTGGTCACCCGGCCCGGTGGTACCTGGGAGTGCTGAGCACAGGTAAGGGATGGGCTGCCCAGAGCTTCCCAAGGGCTGCCCAGAGCTTCCCAAGGGCTGTCCAGGGCTGCCCAGAGCTTCCCAAGGGCTGCCCAGAGCTTCCCAAGGGCTGTCCAGGGCTGCCCAGAGCTTCCCAGGAGCTGGGGGCACTCCGTGATGAGAGACCCCCAAGGGCCCTTGCTGTCCCTCAGGCTGTGTTCCTGTTGCAGATGGTGATGAGGAGATGATGTGTCTGACCCAGTGCAGGAAGGAGCAGGATGAAGTGGAAGCTTTCTGTGCCAGCGAGTTTGGTAGGTGGTGTCCTCCTCAACCCACAGGGACAGGGCACCTTCTGTCCACTTGTCACTGATGCTACACTGCTTCCTTTAAAATACTGTGATTACCAAGTATTCAAAAAGGACCCATCACAGGTCTTCATAAACATACTTACATTACCCTTCCCTGCCTTGGGCTAGCACTGCCCTTTCTTCTGTTTTCTCTGGAGGAACAGTGTCCTTGGGACTGGTCAATAGAACTGAAAAGACCGATTGTTTTGGATACCCTCAGATTAAACATTGTAGCTGGGTTATTTATCTCTTACTATTTAGAGCAAGTTGGATTTTGGGGATTGAAGTTTGAAATGAAAATAAAATGGTGAACCAAACAGAAATATGACTGTGATCCTCTCTCTAGAGAGGATTCTTCTTGAAGTTCCTTAGGATTCAGTGTCTTTAATCCTTGTGTTCACGTTGTTGTAACTAAAGGTTGCAGGAAACAGCCTGGTATTTTTGTACACTGTTTAAGGACAAGCATTCTCTGACTGAAACACTGCCTTGTGCTTACAGAGTTGTGAAACAGATACCAACTTTTTCTCACAGTATTTTAAGAGATAACGAAAATACAAGCCCAGTGGTAACAGATGTTTCCATTTGTAGAACATAAACACGTTAGGAGACATCTGTTTTCTCTAAATGGAGAAGACAGGAAGTGCTTTCTACAAGTGCTGTCCTGCTTTGGTTTTTACCACTCTCACACATTCCTGTCCAACTGGACTGGGCTTCACAGCAACCCAATCTCTGTGTGTTTTAGCCCTTAACCAACAGCTCTGCTCCTAAATTGGAAGGACAGGTAGGAAAAAGTCTGAGCAACAGAGGAGCCAAGGTTCCACAGCAGTGATCAGAGAGAGCTTTTCCTTTCTTTACATTTACAGTGCAGATAAATGACTGAATCAGAGCTCTCCCCTGAGGCAGGTGTAACACCAGGTGCAGTAGCCCCACTAACATGGTGCTGTTCTCCCATCCCTGCACTCAGCTCAGCACTTGCCAGAGCCAGAAACAGAGAACAGCATGAAGTGATTGTCTGAGCTCCCAACACAACTTACTTGGTGCCCTTGTCTCTTGGTATGACAAGGGCCTTTTATTTCACTACCAGCTTGGCTTTGTACTTCATTGGCAAGTTTTAAATTTGAAAATTTTACTTTGTTAGGTAAATATGCCCACTTTTTATATATCAGGATAGAAAATGGTACTAAACCCATTGCTTTCTTCACTGACAAACATCTCAAACCTGTAAAGGACAAGGTTTGCAAAGCAGCAAAACTTCAGGCAATGACCTCACCAAATGTGATTATTTGAAGCAATTCCTACTGCCCACTCCTGAGCCAAAAAATTCCTGCTGACACTTCCTTTACTGCATTTTCAATGACAGCCTTCACACATACCCTGAAAATTGCCATGATACAAAATCTGATCCTGTTTTTCCTTCTCCCTTAAACCAGCAGTGAATGGAATTGTTTATAACCTGGAAAGCCTGGGGAATGGAGTCCAGTGGATTACCCTCTTGGTGGACAGTGATGGGTTATACAAGATGGGGCGCCTGTACCTCGCTCCTGATGCCGCCTTTTTCCGAGTTCACATCCTGGTTGTGGATACTTTAAACTGCAGCAAACCATGTCCAGACTTTAAACTTGGTAAATCATTCCAGCTAAATCCATTCTGCTATTCCTCTGCATGCACTGCAGTCTTAGTCGGCCATACTTTAATAGGCTTAGCCTGGGTTGCTGGGAAAATTTGGAAGAAAAGTATTTACTCAAAGCTGAGGCCTTTTTTCCATCCAAGTTTCTCAAAACTTTCACAAGAGAACCAACTGCATGAAGAAGTCAGGTACCAGCATAGCCCTTTCTTAATTCTGTCCAGTTCCAAAATGATGGCAAGTTTTCAGGATTCCTAAAACAATACAAGCAAGAGCTTTAGCTGGTGTCTTTGTAAGTTTTCCTTTTAAGTGCAAGTTTATCAAATACCAGCATCTCCCCCAAGAGTAAATCATCATTTCTATGCCAGCAGCACCCCCGGGTCCCAGCAGAGCTCAGGGTGCCCCATGTTCAGGATGTTCCCATATCTTCACACCTGTTCCCCAGCCAGGTGCCCTCAAGAGTGACGCCCCTGTCACTCGCCGTGGCTCAGCAGCCCTGTTTGGTTTGGTTTTGCTCTTGCAGGCAGCAGGTACATCGTGATGGGACACATCTACCACAAGCGGCGGCAGGTGCCCCCGGAGCTGCTGCCGGCCCTGCGCGGGCGGCTGCGGCCGGGGGACGGCTGGGTCGGGAGCGGCAGGAGCTACGTGAGGAGATTCAACAGGAAAAGGGATCTCAGGGTGAGGACAGTGCGCTCCAAGTGTCCCTGAGGCTCCGGGGGCTCCGTGCCGGCGGTGGGAGCAGCGGGATCCCCCCAGAGCACAGCTGGCCGCGGGCAGCGCTCCCGTCCGCAGTCCGACCTGCTTCTGTGCTTTAGCGAGCACTGGGTGCCTCGAGCAGGCACCCTGCGGCAGGGTCAGCACAGAAGGCAGTCTGGGCAAGGTTAACTGGCCGTGAATTTGCTCCAGCTGCTTTCAGAGCCACAGGTTATTTGTTGCTTCCCCTGCTGCAGTGTGCCCCGAATAATCTGTAGTAATTGTAATGCACAATTCTGGCAGCTTTGTCCTCGGTGCACAACAACTGCACTTTGAACCCTTCACCTTGAACACATTAGATGATACCACAGCTTTATCTACACAGGATGTTCACTGTGCTTTCACAGTTCTGCCTAAACTATTACGTGCATTCGATTTCAGAGAAACCAACAACACTAAGTACTGTTTGTATTATTTTTGTCTCCTCAACCATATCCAGGGTATTTCTGAAAATTACATTCTTCCAGCAGAGCTGGATGTTCACACAAAGCATACAGAATAGAGTGTAATAATTTGAGTATATGAACACACTGACTGAAAGCAAATCAAGAACTGCAAAACACAAATGCCCAGTTGTGTTTATAAGTGACAGTGCAGGGAATGCAAAACGAGCATGGGCTGCACACACTGGGTGTTGCCTGGGCACTTTGTCCCAGAGCTGTGCTGAATGCCATTTCCCGGGAGAAATATTGCCAAGCTTGTACTTGCACAAGAGTAAAGTGGCTTTTTAAATCAAAAAGACAATATTTTAGTACCTTTGATGTGGTGAAATTGAGCTGTTTGTTGTTCCCAGTCAGTATTCACAGATTATAAGTCTGTAAAAGAAACTAATAAAATGCTCATGAGGTTCTGCTTTCACTGTCTCCTGGGTTCTGGAAGACCCAAAACGTAATGATGTCACACAAAGGCATCTCCTTGTGGACAAGTTGGCTGAGGATTTGATACGTATTTATACTAAGAAATGCAAAAAATGCAGTACAGCTTAAAACCCCACATACACAGTGATGCGATGTGACCTGCCACAGGAAGCACTGGGTTCCAGAGAAGCATTTTTGGTTTTGAAACAAGGTAGTTCTGACACACTGCACATGTCACACATCCCTGCAGCTTCATTCAGTGTCTCTGGAAAGCCATGGAGCAGGGGATGGGATGGGCTATGCTGCATCGAGGATTTCTTGATATGGAGCCAAATACCAAGAGCAAACATCCCATACTTGGGACCCAAAAGGCTCTTACTGGAGGACAGAAATTTACTCATAGCACGAGTCTGCCTAAAAAATCCATGTCTCACTTTTGGTATATGAAAGACTGCATGGAGCACAGCATGGATTGACGGAATTTTCCTGAGAAAATCTGAAGGGGTTTTGATTTGGCACAAGGACTACTCTGGCAATGAATCAAAGCTCTGGAGTGACTGGGAGGGACAGAAGGAGGAAGGGTTACATGTGCATCTCGAGTTTCTTTGTTTCTATTTTCAGGGAAGTCCAGGGACTAAGCAGCAATTCCTCCAGCCATCCCCCCACCCAGAGCAGCAGCTGAGCCCATTCCCATTATCCTGCTCCAACCCAGGGAAGGGTGGCTACAAATCCAACATGTTTGGATGTCTCTGGGAAGAGACAAGCACAGGAAACCAGTGCTAAGGACATCCCAAGCCTGAGTTCAGTGCTCACGACTGACACAAAACACTGGGATACAGATGTTGCTCTGGGAGCCTGAAGAGTAATTTATCCCATGATCTCCTCCTGTGTTACCAAGTCCTCTTACCTTTCCCTTCTGGATTGGAAGGTCCCTCCTTAAAATGTTCCCAGAGCAGCTGAGCTGTGTAACAAATCCCTGTGTGGCACAGCCCCACTGAGACAGGGCTGGAGCAGGACTGTTGTCCCCTGGCTCTTCCCATACCAACCACACCTCCTGAACAACAGCAATGCCTACAGCCAGAGGATTGCCAGTCTTGCACTTGCTATTCCAAAACCCTCCCAGCAACATCCACACTGGGAACTGGATGGCACTCAAGTTCAACAGCTGCCGTGGTAATTTTGGTACCTCACAGTCAATAACTTCCTTTCCAGCAGGGTAAGAATGGAAAATTCTGCCGCCCACCACACAGAAATCTGGGTGTAAAGGAGTAACTGTTCTCATTCCATCTGCCCAGGGGTTTACTAGAGGCTTTTGGGTAAGCCCAACTTTTTACTGTACTTTAAATCTCCATTAATTTCTGCATGAACTAAACTGAGATTGAGGATAATTGCTTAAAATTTGAGGACACAGAAAAGGAAAATCAAGCTGGCACAGCTCACATTATCAATATCTTACAACATATGACCATTTCAAAACAACTCTTGCAATAATTTATAAAATACAAAGAGGATAAGGACTGAGCAGAGATCACAAACCTTATGAACTTTATGCTTGATGGCAGGTGAGGATTAATTACAAGTGATTTATTTTCTGTAACACCATTTAAGTAGAAAACACCACCACTGCTAAATCCAGAGATGTACCTTGACCTGCCCAATGGCAACTGCACACACTGAAACAGGCTCTTAGAGAATCATAGAATGGTTTGGGTGATTAATCAGCAGCATTAAATTGCATGTATGGATTATTTCCCTAATCAACCTGATTCACAGCTACATATCATCCAGCAAAGCCAAGACTCATATCCAATAACATTATCAATGTTTCATTAGAAACACCACCAAATCCATGTCAAACACATTACTTTATTTGTCTAGGATGATGTGTCCTATAAGGTACAAAAAAGTACTCTTCAGTTTGCCACAATTTGTTAAAAACAGCAATCTATTGCCTACAGGTAGGAAAGGTTTAAATCATGTCAAAATGGATTTAGGTATGAATAAATAGTACAGAAATGCTGAGAAGTTGGGATGAGATGCAGGATATGCCCCAGTGCTGTTAAAGGTGAGATTTTTCCTTGTCCCATTAAAACACAATGCTTACAATATGCAGCATTCTTTAAAAATGTCAAAGGACAACATATCCTAAATGCAACTACTCTTCTTTGACTTTCAGAAGCATAACTGGATTATTGTTTCCACACTGAACAATTAATAATTTTCACAGATAGGTTAAATGACAACATTTGTATGTACAAAAACACACGGGTTTTTAGTAGATAAAATCCCCCCAGAAGAACCTGAACACCTGAGCTGGAAGTGTAAGAAAGGGTGGTCAGTAACAACATCTTTTTTAAGAAAAGTAACAGAGGAGGTTCTTGCATAGCAAGGTGTGAGGTTAAACCCAAAAGGAGCTTATCCATAAATCAGGTAAATCCCAGACCACCGTAGGACAGAAGTTGACTGTGAGTTAGTGCAAAAGCTGGTCGGGTGGGTGAGGAGCTGCAGGGAAACCAGGGCTGGGAACTACAGACAGGTACCAGAGCAAGTCAGTCCCAGAGCTAAAGAAAAGCCTCCTCAGCTGCCAGCTGCATCTTCCTGGGTTAATTCACCCCTCGGGGCAGCCCAGGAGCCTCCCAGGGCCACAATGGCAGGTGGGACTCGACATTCCCAGAGCCCTTGGCCAAGATCACCTGACAAACAGCTCCTGCCCCGTCCCAGCTGCAGCAGGCCTTTGGGCAGCACCGTGGGAACGTTTCCTCGGGAGAACAGGGCTGGGAGGTGGTCGGGTCCTGCTCCCCAGCCATTGCCACCCCTGCTCTTGCACTCCCTGCTCTCCTGCACAGATCCCCAGTGTCTCACACACGTGGCAGCACACACTCAAACACACCTACGGCCGTGGGGAGAACAATGATCTCCATTTATTTTGTTTCATATACATCCATATTTTGAATTTTAATACAAAAGAAAAAAATTAGAATCTGACAAATGTTTACAAACAAGATACCTTCAAATAGATTTTACTCAGTTCAGTCTGGTGCAGAGTAAATGACAAATTGTACTGTTTGTTATATTCAAGGCAACAGAGTCTGTAGTCCATGACCGCTCAGCCCAACTTTTATGCAAGCTTGTTTTTATCTACCATGAATGATAAACTCCTTGTTGATTCCCAGTCCTGTGTGTGTGCACATGTGTACATAGCAGCTCCTTTCATAGAAAGAAAAGACATCTAGAGGTCTTCTTGTACTTTTACCTACAGGAATCATGTTAAGATACAGAATGGATTACATGGAACCGGGGCTGGATTTTATAAGAAAAAATAATTAGCTGACAAATGAGGGCAGCAATAAAAAAGCGTCTTTTTTGCAACAATAAATAAATACAGTCAAAGTTTTCTGTGTGGACTTTAAACCAGCTTCTTCACTGAAGAACAGACGTGGCATTTCCATGGAGTTAAACGTGACCCCATTTACTGTATCTTTTTTCTTGCTCTCTTTCTCTCCTTCAACAAAACAAAGTTTTCCTGCTTCTGCCACAATAGTACAACAATTTGATCTTGACAAGAAAGTGGTGCTGCTGATTTTTATTTCTTTGTCCTTTGGACAAAATAAGCCAAGAATATAATTTGACTGTTGTGACCAATAAAAACGCAGTTTACATCAAGTCTTGTCAGGATAACCTGACTAAAAACATCTGGCTCCTTAATTAAAAATTGTCAGACAACCAGATCCTTGCTCGTGTGTTTGGTTAACACGCTGAACTCTAAGAAGCTGTAGACTGCAGTTTGTTGTTATGGGACCTGCAGAATACAGAAGAAAGTGAAGAATTAAGCACTCTTCAGTTTGGAGAACACAGTTGCTGCAAGGTGTTGCCAAAAATAAATCACAATGAGGGAATTACCACCATGTTGCTTTCATTTTTTTTTCCCTTTCAGAAAAAATAGTAATTCTCACTCTGAATTTTAAGCCCATTTTCTCCTCCAGAATATAAATATTTCAGTACTTGTAAAATGCAGCGTGCCACTGAGATATTCCAAACTGCCTGAAATCAGTTTTACTCACATATCTACATAGTAGTCCATCAAAAGGAAAGCAAAAAGACATTTTTAGCTGTGAATATTTATAATAGGATCTACTTTGCTTAAATTTATTTAATAAGTCTTTGGATTAACTTAAGAGAAAAAAAAAACTGAACATGTTAAAATCACATTTTTGCTAAGCAGAGTTCAGCAAAACTCCTCTTTGACATTCACAGTTTTATTGGTGACTTAAACTAAAACAATAAAATACAAGGTTTCCATGATGAATTTTTCATTTTTCTCAATACAGTATGTGAGGAATGGAACAATTTATTGTTAATACAGTTATGTTCACCAGTGTGACTGCTGGCAACAAAACCAACATTAACTTTTTAGACAAATGATCTGGATTTTTAGGGTAGTTTAATGCCATTGGATTGTACAATAAAAGAGAGTGACCCCAACATCCAGTTCTGATTCCAGTTAAAAAGTTCAGACTAAAGATATCACAATCTGCAAGAAAAGAAAGAAGATGGATGGTATAAATGAAAAACCATAACAAAGAAGATGCAGCAATGAAATCAGTGGGCAAGCACAGGGAGTGCTGGGGACCCAGCTAATGGCAGTGACAAACATGGGTTGAAAACTACCTGACAAAAATCATTATTGCAGTAATGAACTGGAAAGAAAAATGCATATTCTTTTTCAGGAATGTGTACTCTACATCAGCCCTTCCTCAGGAAAAAAAAATTAAAAGTTTAATTTTCAAAGGAAAATTTTGAATTATGTTTCATTTTCCATACCCTGCTTTAAAACTTACTCACTCCACTGTTTCAAGGGTGGTAAATTATAAAGAGATGAGAGAAGGAGTAACACTGAAGTATTTTAATTTCTTTCATTGCTCTATAAGCTTCACAGCAGGATTGTCTCTTACTAGCCTGAGTATTTACTGCAGAGTAGAATATCAGCACAACTCAGACACAGCATTTTTCCTGATCAGAAATTAAGTTTTCTGCAGCAATGAGTTGAAGTATCACACAAATTTCGCATAAATTTATGATACCACCCAAATTTTAACAACTCCTTTCGAATAAACATTCCAAAGTAACCTTCACAAAATCATATTTAAGCTTTAATAATGACACCATTTTCCAGGAAAGCGCATGGAGCAGCAAATCCCTGTGTGAATGCAAGATAAGCTTAGAAACCAGATTTGAGGGGCCAACACAATACCCGTGGTTAGGAACACTCCAGCTTACCTGCTTGCCTTAAATCCTTTTAGTTTCTGTACAAAGAAAGACTCCAGAACTTCTGCACACTGGTAAAAAGGGGAGTCACTTGGATTGTAGTAACGGCAGTTATCAAAAATTTTGGTCATGTCTGCCACAAACTCTGTGACCTTTTTGTAGTAGCGTTTCAGGATTCTTTCTTCCATGGTAGCAAGGTCTTGAAAGAAACCAAAGATTATTTAAATGAGAGACTTTAATCCTAAACAGAAATCTACATTGTCAAGACTGTGGGGAATAAAGCACTATCCAGGGGAGAGGCTTTCCCAGGAGTGCTGGCTGAGACTGGGGACAGCAGCAGCCTCCCTCAGAAGAGGCACTTAGGCATCAGTGTGCTGTGTGCAGCTAAATGCAATAAATGCAAGAATCCCCATGGCCAGGGAAAACCTTTGCAAGGAGCTCCCTGCTTTTTCTGAAGAAATGAAGGGAAAAGAAGGTCAGACAATCAGGATCCAGATAGCATGTACGTGTAACAGCCATCACCTCCTGATTTTTTAAAAAATTGCTGCCTTGCTTTGAATGAGCTCTCAATTCTCATGGGCACATTACACGTGGCACAGATGAAAGATTTCAAGTGCAACATCAAGCAAAATGCCAGAGCTCTCATCCTAACTGACCAGACACATTAAGGAGATAGGAATGGTGATGTAAGTAGTAATTGTCCTGCAAATGCAAATATTAATTAAAAACAGGGATAGGAACAAAACCTGCCAAATATAAATATAGCTGTGTAAATGTCTAGTGGCACTTTCAGCCAGAAAAACAACTATCTGCCCTTGAAAAATCCCTTAAGGTGCTCATTTTGAAATACCAGTGATGCCAGAATGAGTGCAAACAACTGCAGATGGGTCTGGATTACCTGGTGTATTTTACTCAGATTTACTTGTATTACCAATGTCTTTTCCTCCTACTTAAGTCAGAAAGGGCTAAATGCACTTTTGTTTACTCCATCAATAATACTGTTATTTGAGCTTTCCTTATAAACTTTAACCCATCCATTATGGAATAAGAGTTGTTCAGCATTGTCATAACAGCACAGTCCAAAACTTTGGAGCAGGAAAGGACACAATACCTATACAAAATATTATTGTCAGTCAACATACCACAACATTTTGCCAAGATACTAAACTGAACGTTCCTGTTTCTAGGATGAGTAAGGAGTAGGTGAGAAAGCTCAAATGACACACTGGCTCTCATTTAGAGATCTGCAAAGGTATTGGTTCAATACTGGATGGAAAGGAATAACATTCCCAACACCAGTTCTGTCAGGAAGCAGATTTTCCCTGGAGGTTTCACATCCAAGCACTTATCCAGTTTCAACTGGTGAGCTCTAAGAAGATCAGAGTAAAGCACTGGAAAGCTGCAGCATCTCCCCTTCCACTTTGCCCACATTCACAACATCGGAATCCTTTTTGTTTCTACAGGTTTAAATTACACATAACACAAAATTTACTATACTATCAAGTCAGGTGAAGATAATTTTGAACTCCATCTTAAGGTGCATGTCACACTTCCACAGCATCACCTCCTCCTCTGGAGAACATATCCCAACCTTTGGAGGAGGGGGTCATTACAAAGACAGAAAAAAATTGTCATCTTTAAATAAAAAAATTTAAAACCATGAATTCTACCCTATTGCTGCACTGACTTCCACATTCATCTGTAAGACTGGCAGGATTTAGGGTGAAGGAATCAGCCTAAAAGTAGATAGAACAGCACTCATGAACTTCTGAATATATCAGTGAGAAATCACAGTGTTTCACCTGCTTAACCTGTGTATTTTCAAACTATGGCTGGAACTGGTCAGCAGGAAATGAACTTGCTATTCCAAAGCCCAAACCCACTCCCTGAGGCTGTTCTCACCAACACTTACCCATTGGTTCTTTGATGACACCATAATAATCTGGTGCATCGTTGGGATCTACTGGTTCCAGGAATGGCCATGCCATCTTGTGAGCCTGGCAGGGAAACAGGAGAGAATGAAAATATAAAATTAAGTTCAATTAGGCACTACTAATAGGTAAATATTTTCATCCTTTTATGGATGCCTGCAGTTGAATTTCAGGAAGAAGTGTGGCATTATATGAAAAAGGAACCAGTTCTCATCTGATGCCTGGGTAAAGTTTTAAATGTCAGTGACCCAGTAGTTGGGCTTCAAAACAGGAAACTGAAATTCAGACATAACAGGATACTGTGCTGAACAGGCTGCATGGAAAAACATGGAATGAATTTATTGAGAGTGCTTTCAAGTACCCTGAAATTAATTATGCTTTTATAAATGTATGCAAAATATGGGACAATGCAAAATATTACTTACAGGATTTCTTTTATCATAATTTTAAGAATTTTACCAGCATTCTTAAAACTTCTTTATAGTTGTAGCAGAAAAAGCCTATTTGGGAGTGACAGACAAACCAGAAATATCACACAGTGTACTTAATTCTTATTATCAGGATGCCATCATTTACATACAGATAATGATCCCTGGGAGAACACTCCTGAAATGTGGCAGCAGTCAAAGTAAGGAAGTGTGGATCACAGCCCACAGAAAACTGATCTGAGAACAGAACACTGCACCTTCCATAGCCTGTGCAGTTGGGCTCCCACTCTGCCTTATGGGATTCTAAATCTGCTTCCTTTAAAAGCCTTTCACTGAAGGGATTGTTTAGTTTCACCCACTCAGGAGCAGTGATTTTCTAATTATTGCAAATATTCCCCAGCACAATAACGCCAAGCAAGCTTGCAGCTGACACAGTGGCACAGCTTTGCTACTCCCTCAAATCTCAGAGCTAATAAGGAGAAATCACCCTTTCCTCACAGAGCCACTGGGTGTAGCCTGTTTTTTCCAGGCCTGCAGCTTCTGAGTTTCTCAGTTCTGTTTCTTCCTGATGTTTTGGGTGTCTGAAGCTTGTTCTCACAGCTTGAACAGAAACATCAGGTTTTTGTTTCTGTAATGAAAGCTAACGTTTGGAATTCTTTCTGTGGCATGGACTTTCTTTGAGGTCCCTGTGGTTTGACCAGTGTGGGTGATGGGGTTGTCTTTCACCAATCACAGTGGGCTGTGGCAAAATGTATAAAAGGGAGAGATTTGTTTGAATAAACTGGAGTCAGATCATCTCCCCTAACTTTTTGGAGACACTCGTGTCGTTATTCACCACAGTGACAGCTGGGTCTGTCGCTCCCGGGGGCTGCCAGCCTTGTCCTCACCTGCAGGGAGCGCAGGACCCTCCTGAGCCCTTCATAGTCCTTATCTGTGAGGGGGCTGAGCACAGTCATGGCATCCTCTGTGGACTGGCACTGGGGACACACGTACTCGTCGATGAGATCAGCCTCGCTCTGCAGGATGCCCACGCAGCGCCCGTGGTACCAGTTCTGACAGCGGTCACAGCCAATGTAAAATCTGCAAGAGCCAAACCAAGAGTCAGGGGCTTTATCCACTTCAGTGTAAACACATCAACCTGCCAGCCCCTGCACACGAGCAGGTACTTGGCAGGATTACAGACGACATGTAATGTCAGATTTCGGAGTGACAAATTCTACTCCAACTGCTTTTGTATTTACAGACCATTTCAAAAGACATTCCTAAATTTTATACTTTCAAGCAATCAAGATTTCAAAAATAATTCCTCTGCTTTAGAGATGAAAGGAACAGTGTAAAGCCAGAAGCCTCACCCAGCCAGTCTCCAAACCAATTCAAGATGCATATTTTGCACAAACTGGACTACAACTAGGGCTTGTTTCACTCCATACAAGCACTTTTCATATGGAAGCTTCAGTCTTGTAACTGAATACAGAGGGAATATTCTATGACACAAAGCCTTACAGTAAAAGATGTATATAATTCACATATATATAATCATATAACAACCATATACCCCCATACTAAAATTATGTTCTCCAGCCAGATCAAATTAAAGCACAAAAAAATCCACTAAATACAGCATTTGTCTTTTAGTCTTTCTAACCATCCCTGTTAAAGAAAATAAAATAAATAAAAAAGAAAATAAATCCCAATTTGAAGTACATGGTGTTTTAGTAGTTGTTAAAAATAAAAACCACAATACATTTTGACTGCCCTGAGGGACTTCACCTTTCCTAAACATTTACTGAACAGAAACATTCGGGAGGGGGAGACAATTACTGGAAAGCAATTTGTATTACGAATGAATACAATATATGCAGAATAACTCGTTTTTTACTCTTTGCAAGGAACAGGAAAGCACAGTCAGAGCAGTTTTGCTACCTAGACATGGAATAAGAGGTTCTTATCCGAACTCACTGCGACTCATCATAAGGTGTTCTGCAGATACAGTACAACTCCTCACTGCTGCCCTCTTGTGCCCGTTTACACTCATTACAGATGTACACATCCATTTTCTTAGCCTCCTTTTCTGTGATTCCAACACATTCTCCATGATACCAGTTAGTACAAAGATCACAGCCAATATAGAACCTAAAAGTGTTCACAATGAAAATGACAATGTAATTGTCATTTCAAATGGCATGGCACTTTTCCCTGCATTTCTCTCTGATGTACTTGATGCTGGGCTACTTTCTGACTCAGCTTCCCTGCTCCCTATCCTTACAAAGTAACATTTCATGCTGCAGTTAAACTGGCAGTAAGGTCACTTGGGTCAATTTTAATTCACCAAAATGCACGTGTATTAATATGTACATATTAATATGTAACCTGACTTTGACAAAGCTATGGGCTAAAAATCTACTGTCTTCAATGTGTGTGTGAAAAACTGTCAAAGGCACAAAAGGACAAGGCCAAAGGAAAAGGTTTACATTTTCAAAATTGCAGCTCAAGAGCCACTGAAACATTT
Source organism: Sitta carolinensis (assembly GCA_032173965.1). NCBI lineage: Eukaryota > Metazoa > Chordata > Aves > Passeriformes > Sittidae > Sitta > Sitta carolinensis. The sequence goes on along the minus strand of CM063298.1, from coordinate 3,541,577 downwards.
CCTTAAGGTTTGAAAATGTAGGTCTCAGTTATTTTAAAAAACAAAAGCAAAGCGCAAACACCAACTAGGAGTTACAAGTACACTACAAGAACATGCAACCAGCAGTGTGTAGGTACATCTTGGTGTAACATGATACCAAAGAAAATGGGGTCAGCATATGAATGGCAATTTTAAATCTTGTGGGTTGGTGTGGGTTTTTTATTTTTGGGGGTGGTGGTGCACTGTAAAACTGATAATAAACTACTTAAAACTGTGACAAAGTGGAATTTGGAGTGAATAATGTCTCCTCTCAGACACAACTGTGTGACAGAACCAGGTATGGTATGACACAAAGTGAAGGGAACCAGGGACAGAATCATGGGGATGGGACCTTGCACAGAATGATGTGACAAAGTGTAAATTATTATGCCAGGATGTTTGTAGCCCGTGTATGGATCTCTCAGAACACACCTATGACCAGTGACAACCAGATGGGCGATGCTCACATCCATTCTCTCTGCCTAAGCAAAAGCAAGCAGACTCAGAACCTCCATCCTCCAGGATTTTGGAGACCTCAGCCCCCTGCCAGGTGCTGCTGTAGCAATTCCTGCCACCCTGTCAGCCTGAGGACACCACGGCACCAACAGGGCAGCAGCTACCCCAGGTTCCACAGGAAGCATCTCTGATTTCCTGGGCCTCTGCACACATCCTGGACACTCAGATCCTGCCTTTTCTCTTGTTTTTTAACCAGGCAAATCCTACAATAAATATCACACAACCCAATTTCCATAAAGAATGGCTAGACATAGATTCTGATAACTACCAGCAACTCAGCCTGTGCCTCCTTCCCAAGGAGGGCAGTGTCTGCTCCTGGGGATGCAGGAAAACATTTGCATCCAGGTGTAGATGCTAAACCTCACCACTGGAATGTGGAGCATGTGCCACATTATGATTTAACAAATAAGTTAGAAATCAAGTAGGAATCTTAGAAAGATATCCTTACTGATCATCCTTAAAAACAATATCAGCAAATGCCTATAATCCTGGAGTATCATGAATGAGACCTAAACATAAGAGATTGTAATAAAATATGCAGCACAAAACAACTTACAAGGTTTTACTAAATCCAAAAAAATACATGGGGTATTCATAAAATACCACAACTTGGCTTTTCAAATAGCACACCTATCTTTTCTGAAGTAGAAAAGAAACACCAGCACAAAGACGATTCAATACCTACATATATATGAAAAAAAAAAAAATCTCAGAAAACTGTTTGAAAACTTGACTAATTCCTTTTCAGAGAAAGGATTATGTACTTCAACAGTACAGACATCATTTGTAGGACCATCAAATTGAAAATTCCCAAAAAGCAAAGCAGCAGAGCTCAATCATATTGCTAAGGATACTACTGAGTTATTAACATTTCATTTTCTTCAAGTTTTATTCAGCACTGAAGCACAGTTCTCAATTCAAGTTACCAGAATTCACTCCATGACCACCGGAGTCAACACCAAGTCTGACAAACAAATCCCTGTGCTCACTCACTAAGTCCAGATGCAGTAATACACAGACTTCTGGTATCACAACCACAGAACAGGGTCCCTCCCAAGTACACTTGGGACAGAAAACCTGACACAGACACAAAGTTAAGTGAGGCTGGGGACACCCCTCAGAGGTGACAGTGACGTAACAGCCAGAGCATCATTTAGCTCTTACTGCAGCACTGGCAGTCCTGGGAGCAGCCCCATTTCCCACATTGAAGTCATAGTGCAATGGTCAGAGCTACTCAAAACCAAGGTAAAAAACCCCTCAAATATCTCAACTTGGTTAAAAGACATATTTAAAACCAAAAAAAGGCTAGAAGGAACCTCAAGAAGTCTCCTAGTCCTAGCCCTAAACTTGGAATAAGGAACTGTGACCTGTGGAGTGAATGCACCACTCCAGATCTACGGTTTCCCTGTTACCAGCCCTTCGAGTACCATCAAACGGTGCCAGTTCATGCTCTGGGCATTGTCACTTACTTGGAATTGGTCTGAAATCAAATTTATCATACATACATCTCCACACAGCTGTCAGATGTTAGCCATTACTAACTACTGCTGTTAGTGATCTCTAGCTCAAGCAGCAACATGTAGCTCTATCCCCTGGAATCCACTGGATTCTCCCCTCCAGCACTTAACACATTTCTTCACCAGCACTGCACACAGTGCAAATACTTTTCCTCATTCACAGTCAGAATCAAACTACAGAGAACTGCAGTTTTCACTTTGTCAAATGCTTAAATATTCATTTTTATAAACCCTGACATGTAAAAAATAATGCACGGAAATTATTTCTCCCTGAAACATTGTCCAAAGTGAACTGCAGTCCAGTGACTCGGAGCCCCCTTTACTGGGTACTGCCTCACAAAAAGAAGTCATTTATTGGAAGACGGTATTGAAGCTATTTCTGAAGAACATCAGCTACTTCTTCACAAGAAATTGCTCAAACCAAATTGTCACTTGCTTCTGAGGCAGAGGCAAAACAGCAAAAGAAAGAGTATAAGAGAGCGAAGGGAGGAAAAGAAAAGAGTATGTGCATGTGAGACAGGAAGGTCACACAATGGAGACATGCAAACGAGTAAAATAGAAACCAGGCACAGTAACAGTATCAATCAGTATGTTAATATTTGTAACTGCGAGTGGAAAAGACAGACTTCATTCTCTAGACCTCAGCGACCCCTGCAATAACCTGCCACTAGCTCCACTTCTAGCACTACCTGGCAATAAGAGCTGACACTAAACCTAAAGCTAAGGCCATGCAGGAGGGGCTGTGGCATCGCTACTCACTTGGACTCGTCGTAAGGCGTTTTACAGATGCAGTAAAGCTTTGTGTCCTTCTTCGTTTCCTTTGAGGTAGTAGAAATCATTTTCTTTTTCTTGGACTTGGAAGCTGAGGAATCCTTCTCCTCCTCTCGTTTCCTCTTCTGGGAGGAGACTGGCACAGGGACAGTGGTGGAGGAGGAGGAGGTGACGCTGGCTGCTGGCAGCTGTGGCGGTGCTGGTGGCACTGGGGGCGGTGGCGGCGGGGCAGCGGCGGCGGCCGCGGCGGCTGCGGCTGCTGCTGCGGCAGCTGCTGCCTGGGCTCTCTCTTTTTCTTTCTTAATTTTAGTCAAGTCTCTCTTTAGCTCCTCCTGAAGTGTATTAAATGAATAAATAGAGGGAAGCACTTCATATGGTTATTGCAAGACAGGGTTAAAATATAGGCAAAAATCCCCAAGTTTAACCGAAAGAAAACAACTAAAGCCATTTAAATATGCAGTTTTTTCATGTTCTGAACCTACAATTCACACAATATTAAGGGATGACACTCTTGGGCTACAATGGCCACTGGCTGTAACTTAACCAAAAGAAAACAACTAAAGCCATTTAAATATGCAGTTTTTTCATGTTCTGAACCTACAATTCACACAATATTAAGGGATGACACTCTTGGGCTACAATGGCCACTGGCTGTAACTTATCAGAAGCTGTTTCCTGAAAGAAGGTAATTTCAGTCCAGAAGAAAACCAAGTGGGCCTCAAAGGACATATGAGTAGCTTTGCAGAGATCCGCAACCACAGCTTCTTCCTGTGGATTTCCTTAAAATCTCACTGAGCAAACAGACAAAGATTAACAAAGAAATGTTCTCCCCAGCTTAACATGAAATGAGCCTTTGAGATTTTGTCCTTACCTGCACTTCGATCTGTAGATCTTTGTCCAGAAGTGCTCTTTTTTTCAGTATTTCAGCTTTCAGCTGCTCTTTATGCTTGAAAAGCAGAGCTGAGAGCTTGGTTGCGTTCTGTTTGCTCCGCTTCTGCTCCACGCTCTCTTCTCGCTTCCGTTTCTTAGCTGCCTGTTTTTCTTCTTTGTCTATCTTATCCAGAATATATTTCATCACTTGGTTGCACACAATCATTCTGGGGAAGGAATAAAGGAAAAGGACATTGTACTGAGCTGCCTGTTTATTCCCAGTTGAGAATGCAGAATCAATTCTCCAGTCGCTGCAAGCTCATTATTGTACTTCCTAAGATGTACAAGGTAAATTTAGCAACACCCAGTGCTTCCACTCCTGCTTATTTACTAGAGCACTGCTGGGAGAGATCAAGTCCCTTGTTAGTCTCAAGAGGGCCAGTCCCAATTTCACTTAAATGATCTGAGTACTAATTGTTCCTCCCCTCCCCCATCCGACTCCCAACAAAGCTTTGGCTTTAGTAGGATGAGAGATTTTCACTCAATTCAATTTCCACAATTTGTTTGAAAGAGCTGGATTTTTATTCTGAGATAGGATGAAAGTGAGTTGGAAGCCTGTAACTTCTTCAAAAACAGACCTTTCTATGCTCCAGTGACCATGAAATACTACCAAGATTTTGTGTCTTGGCATAAGGACAGACAAACACTTTTCACTATATAGAATTCGCTACAAACTGTTCCAAATTTCTCCACTAATGACAGCTCAAGATTAGTTTTTTGTCTGCTTGTTGTACCTTCAACTATAAATCTATTTTCCTGCTCACTTGTTTTGCACCTTTCATTTATTTTGCCTTATATTTCAATTAGAAAATGAATGTATTTTGGTTCTTCTGAATTTACTTTTCCCTTCCCCATTCTTTTCCAAAACCATTAGAAAACCAAATGCTTTTCGTTGCCAGAGTGACCATGAAAAACAACTCGCATTGAGCTGAGAGGAAACAGCAGAATAGCAATGGCCAGGACAAGCAGCTGCTGGCAACTCTGTGGTCTCAGACATTTTGTCCTTTGATAGACAGCTGGATTTTGATGACAAATGGAATATGTAGATCGGTATTTGCAGGGCCATACAATTTTGTTTAGTTTGCTCTTTATACCTGCATTGTATCTACTTGGTTTAGTCTGTTTCTTTCACAGACTGAAGGTCCCCATGCTGTATTTTTGAAAAAGAATAAATCAGTGAGATGGAAAAGCAGCTGCACCATGAACCAAGCTAGTTAGAACTATTTTTTTCATCTCTTAAATTGGACTTTTGTCAGTCGAAACACCTATTTGGCTGTCTGACACCACAAAATGAAGAGCATATCCAATACATCTTTTTCTTTATGCAACTGTGAACAGTAAAGGAGTGGCACCCAGGGATAGTGTTGTAATCAACTGAGCTTGTGATTTGATGATCAAAATTTTATAGAACATACTCTTCTTTTCCTTCGTATCTGACATACACTTGTGATTATCTAACTGGAGCAACTGCATGTGTGAAAAGGAGTCAAAATAATCCCAAGACAAATGACAAACACTCCACATTTCTGTTTAGCAGCTTCAAGCATAAAATCTCTCAGTTTGTCAATCTGTCTTCCAACTCTTCAGCTCCTTCTGTAGAGTGGGATGTGCAGGGACAGGAATGGAAACACATGACCATGATAAAGGACAAACAAAACCCAGGCTTTTTTTGCATCAGAAGCATTAATTCTCCTCTCTGTGCTCCTTTACTTGAGTTTAAAAACTGTGGCCAGCTTCAACACAATATGTACCATTCCTTAAAAAACATATTATCAAAATAAAATTGAGATTATACAAGATGACATAAAGATCATAACGAAAGTTACTTTAAAGTGTTACACTAACCAAATTTAAATACTAACACTTCTTTAAGAAGGTTTTTACAAAACAGCATTTCATTATGATACCAATTAAAAGATGCAGTAAATGGAAAAATTGACATCTGTGATGCACATTCACCTCTGATTTTCTTCCCTCTCAGCTGGGGTCAGTGTCTTCTTCTGTTTCAAATGTTCTATGACAGCATTCTGCTTCATAACCACCTGTAGGATGATACAGGATCCAAAAAGATGAAAACTTAGCCAGTATTTCACAGAATTATGGGGAGAACCAGGATTTCCTAAGTTGACGTGTCATTTATTACACTGAATGACAAAATAAAGCTGATTTTATAAGGGGAGCAGTGCTTCTTTAAAAAAAGCTATTTGATAATTGAAAAGAAATTGGAAAAGAACACCACCACCCCCAGAGTAGGGTATTTTCCTTATGCCAAGTTTGAACCCAGGAACTAAATGTAAATTGACTGTATTTCCTCAGTGACTGGTTGTTTTATTTTAAAAGTGGTAAGAGTCCATTATATATATTTTTAAGCCCAACAGCCATCCAACAGCATCACATTTCAGATACCTCTTTGGAACATCAGTTTTCAGGTAATGAAAGTACTGCACGTGTGTTCTGTCCATCAGCTCTCCTAGCTCTGACCTATCTTTCCTGAATTGAGAATAGAGATGGATTTGTCCCAGCAGCTAATGGTAAGCTGAATCAAGGTGACAGAAGAATGCAAACATGGTACAAGTGACTTCATGTGCTGAATTAACCTGGAACATGTCATTAAATTGCCAATAGCAATCATGCACTATCTTCGAAGGAATCAAATTAACTGCCTATCAAATGTATTAACATTGTTAACAAGAACAGGCATTTCAAATTAGATTTCTTTCATTCATTAATGTTAATTTCCTTCTGTTAACTTTACCTGTTTCTGGATAATGTCACTTTGATTAGAAGCCTGAAGGGTGTGCTCACATTTAATTTCTATCTGTTGCTGTTTTTTCTTCTGCTGCTGCTCCCTGAGCTGCTGAACTCTGTGCAGCTGCTCCTGCACACTAGCTGCTTGCACTGTCACCACACTGGCAATCTGCTGAGCTTGTGCTGGGCTACTGTGCTGCACCTCAAGAGGTAACTGAAGCTTGATGTGGGGCCAGCTGCCCTGCTGGGCTGGGATCTGAGCCACAACACCGGGCTGCAGCTGAGAGAGCACTTCCACTTGCTGCTGCAGCTGAGGCACTGCAGTAACACTGGCTGGAGGCTGCTGAAGCTGCAGCTGAGGATGAGCTGGACACTGCACAGGAACCTGATTTAAACTTTGAGTACTGGCAAGGGTTGAGCCCAAGGTCTGGACCCGAGGCTGTGATTGCAGCAGCCGAGCTGGGATTTCTATGGGAGCCTGGGGCCACATCAGACGGGGCTGTCGGGTTGGAGTTTGCACCTGAGCTGGCTGCTGAGCCGGGGCCGGGCCCGCGGGCGGCGGCTGCATCGGGCCTGGCGCTGGAGAGAGCCCCGGAGCCCGGGCTGGAGACTGAGCCGGAGACTTGCAGGGCTGAGCTTCGGGCGCTGCGTCCCCGGGCGCCTCGGGCTGGCCCGGGGGCTCGGGCGGAACGCCCTGCGGCGGAGCCCCCGCGGGCGGAGCCGCCGAGCCGGGCTGGCCCTGCGGCTGGCCCTGCGGCACGGCCGCGGCCGGCGGCGCCTGCAGAGGCGGCTTCGCTTCCCCCGCAGCTGCGAACACACAAAGCAGAGCCCGTTAATCGCAACCGGCACGGCTGTGAGCCTTCGCAGCCCAAACCCGCTGGAGCTACCGCGAAGCTCTATGCAGGAACTCGACACTGCAGCACACTCCCGACTAATTTACTGCAGTAACACACAACCTCCAGCTGCACAAATACTCCCATGCAATTGAAGCTGAAGCTTTTTTCTGCTGAACACAACAATGCTTACCCGAGGTCGAAGTAGAAACGGTGGTTGTAGTTGTGCTAGCTGTAGTAGCAGCTGCTGGCAGTGGGGTGAACAGAAATCTCTGAATTGTACCATTTGGCATAGCTGCTTGCATAAGCTGCTGTCCTGGACCAGGTATTACAGTCACACCCTGAGGGATTAATTGTAACTGACCAGTAGTTTGACCTTGTCCCTGAATTACCACAGTTAAGCCTTGACTGCCTCCCTAAAAAAAAGTGAATAATGATGTGTTAGTGACATAATTCTTTGACAGACTTTGCTGAAAATCAGAACAATTAGGGGTTTGGGTTTTAGAATTCAATATTTTTATAACATACCATACTCCTAAAATCCAAACCCAGCATCTGAGATCATGAAATACTCGAGGACTCTTTGAACAATTCTATCACCGAGTGATGACTGGGTTAGAGTCACACATTTTGTGAACCCACAGAACACAACACAACCCTGAGTCTTTGCTGTGGAAACTCACAGAATCACAGAATGGTTTATGTTGGGAGAGACCTTAAAGCTCACCCAATTCCACCCACACCTTCCACTATCCCAGGTTGCTCCAAGCCCCATCCAACCTGGCCTTGGACACTGCCAGGGATGGGGCAGCCACAGCTGCTCTGGGCAAACTGTGCCATGGCCTCCCCAGTTTCACAGGGAAGAACTTCCTCCCAATATCTAATCTAAACCTACCCTCCCCTTCAGTTTAAATTCCTAGTCTTGTTCCACCTACAAAAAACCTTATCTGGCAACAAGGAGTCTGTACCTTTGCAATCATTTGTATGTATTATTTATAATTTGAAGAACAGATATTGTGGGAAATCACAGAAATTAATTTTTATCCAAAAATTGACTCTAAATTTATTTTTTGCCAACAGACCTTCATGATCTGAGCAGAAGTTTTAAGAACTTTTTCCTCCTCTGCTCACAGATACTGCAACTTTTCCTCTGAGATTCTGGATAGCATGAATGAAAACTAAATCTTCACATCAAATCAAACCAGTAATCGCAACTATGATCTAAATGTCTACAAAACAGGCCATATAGAATAATTATGTCCCTTACTGCTATTAAAGGTTTTTTTCCCATGCTGCTGAACACTCCTGATGCCAGTTACCTTACTGGGAAATACAACAGGAAGCAAGAGTTAAAACTTGACTGTTAAAACCACTTACTTTATACTTACTATTTATTAAATTTATTTACTATTTAAGCTGCTTTAAGTCTGTAATTATGCCGATGCTCATCCTAAACGAAGCCAGACACATAAATGTAAGGGCAGAGGCACTACAGTGCTGAAATGCAAAGGCTGGGTGGGTGTTAGCACATTCCCACACTGTGCAGTGCTTTACCTGCCCTTGTGTGAGCTGGGTGAGCTGGGCCATTGTCAGCTTCACCTGGCCCTGCTGAGGGCGAGGGGGTGCTGCTGGTGTCTGTGGCTGAACTTGTTGAGGGGCTGTTCCAGAACTTGTGATGGTTTTCTGCCCAGTGCTGGGAGAAGCTGTGCTGGTACTAGAAACTGCTGTTGAGACAGGCTGACCCCTGATTATCTGGGTCACTACTTGTTGTGTCTGACCTGTAAGAGAATAATTTGAGCTAAGAAACACATATTCAGCTTTTCAACCATAAGCACAGCAAACCTCCAAGTCATAAATTGCAACAGGGTGTGATGGTTATCAGACAGGTAAAGAAAACGCTGCAGTTTGCACATAAATTTTTTTTACAAACCATTTGTGTGATTGAAAAATGCCTGCAAAATTTAGTTTTTGTAAAAAAATAGTTTCCTATTTTAACAGTTTTATTTTAAGATGTCAAAATGTTTCCTATTTTAACAGTTTTATTTTAAGGTTGCATGCATATGAAGTACTTCAAAAACACTGAGCTTCTCTTTAAGAAAAAACATACTAAAACCAGGCTCTCTCACTGCACAATTACTCTATATGTTTTTAGGGTTTTTCAGTTTTGATTGTTGGGGTTTTTTCCCCCCAAATGAATAGACTTAATTTAAAGTACTACATTTCCCAGCATCAATGATGCATATCATTGAGAAAGCCTCCAAGGAACACATCCAAAAGCTGAAAAAGCCCTTAGTCAACATCAAACCGAGGGATTTTTGCATTGAGACACAATGACACGCAAGGAATTCACGAAGAAACAAACCAGGGACTTCACACTGGGAATTGAAATATTAAAGTGAACCTACTGGCTGGCAGAATACCTTGTTGCACCACTACAGGCGTTCGAATGATGGTCTTGCCGAGGGTGGACTGCTGCAGGGGGGTGCGGATCACCGTCATGCCGGGGCGCAGCGGAGTGCCCTGCACCACCTGTGCACACCAGAGAGACACCACCTGTAAACCTGAGCAAAAAGCCCCTGCACTGTGCCCTCAATGTCCTGGGGCAGAGTGCCCTGCACCACCTGTGCACACCAGAGAGACACCACCTGTAAACCTGAGCAAAAAGCCCCTGCACTGTGCCCTCAATGTCCTGAGGCAGTGTGCCCTGCACCACCTGTGCACACCAGAGAGACACCAACTGTAAACCTGAGCAAAAAGCCCCTGCACTGTGCCCTCAGTGTCCGGGGGCAGAGTGCCCTGCACCACCTGTGCACACCAGAGAGAGAGCACCTGTAAACCTGAGCAAAAAGCCCCTGCAATATGCCCTGAATACTTTTCCACATATGTTTTAATTTTCCCAACTGGAAGGAATTGTTGTACCTCTTTGGAATAAAGGATCCATCTATACCATTGCTGAGATGAGCCATAAACATTGAAAAGTGATTAGCCAGAACTTTTAATATCTCCCAATAACAAAGTCTATGCACCCACATTTTTTTGAGTTAAATAACCAGAAAAACCTCTTACTTGTGAAGTGCTTGTTGTTCCTAACGTCCCTGTGGTGTTTGGCCTAATGGTTACAGTTGCTGTCCTTGGCTGGAATGAAGTAAAGGTTTGACTTGCACCTGTAGTTGATGGAATGATACCCAATACCTTTTGCTGAACTTGAACCACACCTAATTAAAGAAAAATTGAGAATTCATTAATGACATAATGGCCAGCAAAAGAAGTAAATGCAGCTCCAGGGTGGCATTTAGAACTCAAGTCTCCAGGTTTCTAGAACACCTTTGAGCATTTCAAAATTTCTTTGGAAAGCCTTGGTCATATTGTAAAAAGAAGCAGCATTATACTTTGTCAATAATCCAACTACATTTTAAGTTAAGAAACAGATATTTTAGAAAAGATTAAGGCAAGTGTGAATCTTCACAAAGATCAGCTTGATTGTAACTGCAAAGAAGTCCTTGCATTGACAGGGTGCCACAAATTAGTGTTATACGAGCATTAAAAGCTATAATCTGATTAATTTCAAATGTAGGAGAGCAGTTTATAAACCTTTCACCTACTGCATTGTGGTGCTGAAGAAATTGGGCAATGCTTCTCCTGTCACCTAAGAAATTTCAATACAAAACCTGCAGCCTTCACGATGTGCTCAGATGCTAAATATAATGCAGACAGAGAATTTTCTGTTCAATTTACATTCACAAATGTCAAAACATTAAGTCCTCTTCTTGAGGCAAGAATCAAAAATGCTAATCTTAGTCTGAAGCCAAACTCCTGCTCATCAGTGAAGAGCAGCTGTAGGCATTAATATTTTTGTGAAGAAAGTTGCTTTGTTGATTTAGATAACAAAAATGAAAAGCATGCTTCATTCCACATTGTTCAAAATAACGCTCCAAATTTTGTGCTAGGAAATGCAGAACAATTTATAGGCAAAAAAACCTTGCATTTTTCCCCTTACAGACAAAAATATGCAACACAGGGGGAACAAGCTGTAGAAACTTGTATTTATATATATATATACACATAAAATATTCTTCCCCCTTCACGTCACAGTTTACTTCACTGGGAAAATAGTGTCAAAGAATTAAACAGCAAGCTGGAATACAGTTTTGATTCAGTTCCCTTTGCCCTACCTCCTTGAGTTGATGGCACATTGACGGCAACAATCTTGCTGTTTGCAGGGAGTGGCAGCTTAGTTATCACTTTCCCTGCCATCGTTACTGGGCTGCCTGAGAGCTGGAAGGTCTGCCCTGTGCTGGCAATGGTTGTGGCTGAGGTGGCAGCTGTGCTAGTGGCTATTGAGGCACACAGAACAGGCAGGTTTAGAGCAGAAGAATTAGTCAATGAAATGACTGTTTTTCAAGTATGAAACAGCAAACTACAGGATTACGTTAACTTTTTTTTTTTTTTTTTTTTTTTTTAATGTGAAATGCTCTCTTTGGTAAAGGTTCTTTATTGGAAACAGCATGTTACATCATAGAATGCTTTCATGAATGATTACTAGTAAAAAAAAAACTGTCAGTAATTAATGAGACAGGTCAGAAATGAGACTTCCTAGCAAGTCAGAACAAGGAAAAACTAGACAGGTATAATCTCAGAAACATCCTTCTGGCATAGCAAGAGTTAAGAGCAAAGCTAACCAGAAATGTAATAATGCTGCATATCTGGAGAAGATGTGATGTGTGTATAGGATGTGACACATACACAGGGTGAACTCCTGCAATGTTCCATCCATGACAAATGATTCCTTACCTGTTGAAGACTGGCCTTGCTTAACCCAAGTAGCAAAAGTCTGATGGAAATTCTTGTTCTGTTGGAATGTGACTGTAGCTGGAGACCCCACTTTAGTGAGCACTACTTTGGTTCCTGTGGGGACAGGGCCTGTCAGAGGGCCCACCACCACTTTCTGTGGGGTGGACACTGTGGCTGCAGTGCTGCTGGCTGTGGTGGCTGCAGGGACCACCCCTCCCGCAGGGATCTGCTTCTGCTGTTCCAGCCGTTTCTATTTAGAAACAAAATGGAATAAAGAGATAATTAGTATTTTCAGATTTCACAACACAAATATTGTCTCTACCCAGTGTTGAGAGATAAAGGCCTCTGGTAGGACTTTAGTTCAAATTGTAGATGATTGAAGAATAGGCTCCTTGACCTCCAGAACTACAAATCTGCTTAGAACACACAGCCAGAAATTTTCCTTTATAGTAACTTTAAAATCCTTGGCTTATGTTAATTTCACTGCACATTTTACTTTAGAAAAACCCACTTAACATATTAATTTGTCTCAGATTAATCAGAAAGATTAAAAAAACTTCAGAAAATATCCATCTATATTTGGCTTTGACCATGTGCATGCATCTATGTCAGTAATTGGTACGTCATCATCAACACAGAGTTTACTATTAGCATTCCTAAATTTAGAGCTTCCTGCATAAGATCCTGCCAGTTACAGAAAAAAAACCAGAAAAAAAAAATCATTCTATTTCACCACTGAGAATGCAATTTTAAAAAATATTCTTTTAAATGTAAATCCAGTTTGCAGCCTGCTTAAAAAAAATAGGTTCAAAGTCCCTTACCTTACCCAGTGACCCTCTGTGCTGTAACTGTTGAAAAAGCATATTTAATCTAGTGAGCCCCTTTGTGAAGAGATGTATCAGCAGGCTCTTCTAAAATGTCAACTAATCTATAATTTTTCCCATGCTACTGGAATTATCTCTGTATTTATCTATTTTAAATTCCAGCACTATATTGCCCACAAATCAGAAGCACTCGTTCACTACTGATGGGTTTTTGTCAGGGAAGATGTGATGAAAAAGGAATAAGCTGAAAAAAGCACAGTTCTTAATAATGCATGTGAAATACCAACATGGCATTGGATTTCCTAATTTTAATTGTGTATGTTTCAATATAAATACACACACATATCTACATATATTTAAATAAAATTATCAATGGGCTTAATGCAGATAACTTAAGATAGAATAAAATCAAAAGATTCAATATGAGTGAAGCATGAAATGCAGTTGTACTCCCCAATCAGCTGTATTCCAATGCAGCTTCCCCCCCACAGAACACTGAGAACCTTACCTGCAGATGGGTGCTTCCCAGCCTTCTTTAAAATGGAAACAAACTAAACCTTTCTAAATTGTTTCAAATGATAAGGGGGGGGGAAACAGGCAATCCAGAACAACATTTGCTTTAACACTGTTTCAAAATAACAAATGTACACAGTGGCAGCAGCATTGTGTGATGGCTTTATCTGCAGTTGGAACTATTTGAGAAATGGTGTAAGCAAGGGATAATTTCAGTTCCCAGGCTGTGATGCATGTGGTGAGCAGTGCAGTTGCTGACTGCTGGGACGACCAACAGCTCCCCACCTGCTGGGCAGCCAAACGTTGGTGTTTTAGCTGAGCCTCCAATTGGGCCTTGAACTCCTCTGCCTTCTTCAGTTCACTAACCTTAGCCTGTTGTTCAACTGCCTGTGCCTTTTCCTTCTCCACCCTGCCAAAGACACAACCAAAAGTAAGTTATACCACCACATAAAATCCAACCAACAAACTACATTTTGTTTTGTCCAGTTTAACTGCTCTCTTAAGAGCAACCATCGACAGAGAAGATCACTGAAAAACTGGTCAAGGCTTTAAAAATATTTTGAAATAAACTACTGAAGTTGTATGCAACATCCCTGTAACATCCTGATGCTAAACTTCTGCAACATCTTACAGGAAACTATTAATCACAACTGGAATTTATAATTACATCTGAGACTGCAAGGAACCAATGTAATAACATACATTTAAAAGATTCTTTCCAAGAGACTCAAAAATGCTGTTCCAACTCTAAGCACATGATACTGAAAATATGCATCTTATGACTTGAGTATTCTCAGGCTCGGTTTACTTGTACACAGTAGTTTTCTTTGGATTATAGAAGTATTTCACAAATAATGTACAAAGTCATGCCAAAAGCAGCCTACAACCTTTCCATGCATTACAGTAATAACCTTTGAGCATTTAACAGTGGTTAAAAAGTTCATAAGCATGGAAGAATTAATATCAGTTCTAACAAATTAGAAATATCTGCATACCTTAGTTTTGGTACCAACACATGGTTTAGCTTTGTAACTTTAAGCCTGACTGTCAGTATCAAAAGGCCCAGTAGATACAACACAGATGTGTTTCTACTGATCACAGTGACCAGGTTTGTGTTCTCTAGGGCAGCTTTCATTTAACAATCACACAAATGAAGACTACTTTCTTTGAAAGCTCACTTTACCTTTCAGCAAATGCCCTGATCTCCCACAGTTCCAACTCCTCCTCTGCTACCCAAGTTTCCATTATAACAGGGCCTGTTTGCTTGGGTGTTTCTGGCCTTTTTGGCCTTAGGGCACTTGATCGCAGTCCCTTCCTCTGGGGTGTTGGAGTTTCTTTAGAGAACAGTCAAAAAACACACATTAAGCTATACTGCAAAATGAAATTGAAGCGCAAACCAAGATTTACTGGTGTTTTCAGTCCCATTTTATAAACAGGGAGGCCATTCAGCTTCAGATAAATCATGTCCATTTGTTAAATGCAGCATTTGTTTCCTGTATGTAAATTAATAGTTCATGGCAAGCTGCATTTGCTCCCTTGATGAGCTGAATTAACATAAAGACCCAGTTACCTTAATTTCTCTAGATTACTGGGGGGGGAATGTCTACACAAACAAACAAAACAAAACCAACTAACCTTTTGGAGCCTCTGGTACACCAATGGGACAAATGATTTTTCTGATACAGTACTCTGAGCGGATCCCATACGGGCCAACATCTCTCCGCTTGATTATTTCTGTTGTTGTAATTTCAGTTTCAGTTGTTTCTGCAACAAATTAGTGCCAGTGCATTAATAACAGAAACAAAGTTAAATCTCCAACCAACCCAATACACTCAAGGCAAAGAAACAGCAAACAAAATTCAAATGCCACAGCTGACAGCAAGCCTTTACAGAAATGTTTTGAGGGAGTGCAATACTCAGAATGTAAAGCAAAAGCTTTTGCAAAGAAAACCAGAAATTTAAAATAACAATACCTGTCCTTGTGGTTCCTCCCCCAGGTGGAGCTTTTGCTGCCATATCATCCCACTTGAGACATGCCCACAACAACCTCAACATGAGGCTCACTCCAGCCAATGATTTGACTGTTTGGAGCCTGTACCTAATGACAGAATACAAATTATATTTTAAAATAAATTTTAAATACACGACCAAACCAATAGGACAGAGGTTTTCCATTCTACTTTTACTGAATAATAGAGAAAACTGAATAATAAATAGCAAAATTTATGTATTTGGAAATAAACGTGTATCACTTATCTTTTAAAAATGGATTAATTTCATCAGATCCTAGACTTTTTCTCAAAAATGTAAAGTATGTACCTCCAAGTGATCCCAAAAGTTGGTCTTGGGGATGGATACGGCCAGATATCCAAGGCAGGCTTTGCATTGTAATTGAAATAAGGAACCTCTCTGATCCCTCCTCTCCTGGCCAGCTTTTTTAAGTCATCATTGGGTAAAACAAATATGCTTTTTTTACTGCTTTTGGTAACAAATTTCCTATAAGATGGCAAAGCAGTTCCAGAACGAGTTTTTTTGGGTCTTGCAAATTTCATTAACTTGACTTTGTCTTTTGTGGAATATTCCTTGCTGACAGTCATGGAAGTCACCAATGTGCCTTCTGGGGTGGTCAGTGAATCAGTGACTGTTGTTGTAACCACTGTTTTACTGTGCTCCTGGACAGAGATAACATCAGAGCTGCTCTCTGTGGCTGGAGTGCTGAGCTTGGTCACAGTGGTGGTGGTGGTGACAGTGGAGATGGCACAGTTTTCTGTGGAGGAGACAACTGTGGTTTTCTCATTGCTGGCAGCTCCAGTCTCTGCGACCTTAAACACAGTTTTGGACTCCGTGGACACAGTTGAGGTTGTGGTAGTCACTTCAGTAATAACAGTTTTTATTTTGCTTTCTCCATTAGTATTTTCCATTTTATATGTCTGTACCCCGTTCTGGTCAGCAAAGTGACTGCTCAAGCTGGATTCCTCACACGAGGTTACAGGCGATGGAGCAACTTTCTCCTCAGTTGCTTCAGTTTCCATCGATTCTGCTTCACTGTTCAGGTTATTTTCTTTACAGACAGGCTGTGCTGGCAGGGAAGCAGAGCCAACACTGGCAGCTCTCTCAGGAGAAAGCTGGTATTCTTCAGTTTTCTGCACACACTTGGGAACTTCATCTGGTGGCTGAAGATTCTCTCCAGACTCAGACTCAGGTGAACTCTGCACACGTGACTTTGTGTCCACGTTATTTTTATCCTTTGTGTCCTCTCCCATGATGTCACCATTCATGAATGGTTTTACTGAAGATTCCTTATAAGTCAATGGCTTTATTTCATGTTCTGGAATGGATTTATTAATATTATTAACTTTTGGTTCGATATCACCCCCTGCCTTAGCTTCACAGGTATTTTTCACTACGCAGTCATCATTTGATAATGCTTTAATGTCATTTTCTTTTCCATTCATTTGAAATGATGATTTTTCTTTTTCTGTCTCAGTTTCTTCATCTTTATTATTCTTTTTGTCAGTAACAGTATTTACATTTCTCTGATCAAGATATTTGTTCATGGTACCTGTCTCCACTTTCAGTTCCTGACCTTTCTTTTGACCATTAGCCTCTGTTAGTTTAGAGCTCAGTAAATCCTCATTATCATCTTCCCCATCCATGTGTTCCAGAGTTTGACTTTCAAGGTTTCTTTCAGAAATTAGCCCTGTTTTAAATGATTCTAGATCTTTATTAGCTGATTTTTGGTGAAATATCATCTTTTCAGATTTACTTTCAGTCTTTACAGGAGCAATTTCTTCTTCCATTTCACTTTCTTGAGAGGACATGGTTTCCATATGGCTTTTTATCATACAATTGTTTTCTGGATCTTTGCTTTGCTGTTCAGAATCTCCTTCTGAGTCTGGTTTTTCAAGAGTGGCCATAGCATCTCTTCTACAGCTGCTTTCAGGTACCACTGGCCCTAAGTTTTCAAGTTCTCGCTGAGACACTCTGGTAGTAGGCAGCTTTTGTTTCAAGGGTTTTTCATTTGTTTCTGAAACATCCCATTTGATTCTGCCTTCTGCACTGGTTTGTTTCAAGCCATCCACTAAAGAGCTCTCAGACACTCCAAGGGCCTCTTGTTCTTGACACTTAGCAGCAGTCGAAGGTTCAGGGTTGTTTGCTCTGCCATCATTCTGAACAGAGCTGTCTCCTTCAGAGGATTGAGGGGAGCCTTCATCCAGCAGCTGCCCCTCTTTTGAGAGCCTGTTTGACAAAGGCAAAGAAGGTTCCTCTTCATCCCCAGTTTTGGTACAGGAGATGCTGCCCATGGGCAAACAGTCCCGTTCGGCATCTTCGCCTTGGGTCTTGTCTGAAATGTAGCTTTGATCTTGGGAAGAAGAGTCAAACTGGCTTCCTTCTTTTCCTTTCCTTGTTTGCAGCTCATCTGTGTTTTTCTGGGGGCTCAGAGAGCGAATGCCCCAGTTTTAGCACCAGCCTCCAGCTTAATCTTTTCCAGACGCTGTTTTTCTTCCAGTGTAAACTGTTTTATTCGCCGCTCCAGGAGGCCATCTAATTTTGATGATTTTACTTTCCTTTTGTAGCAAGTCCTTAAATGAAATCCCTCACTGACATTGATTATATCCCGCTTACAATGACTTTCCTCATCTTTTATGGAGGATTCAATTTTCACATCATCCACATCCATAGGTTCTTCCTTGATGACTTTATCATTTTCACCATCGATGTCTTTTTCCACTGTGAAGAAGAAGCATCTCTGAGTCAGTGAGCTCCTCAACAATGAATACAAATGATATTTTTACATTAAGAACTAAGAAATAAATGGACCTTTTAGCATATTAATAATTTCAATTAAAAAAAGGAACAAAAGCTTCAGACACTACTACAATGGGTAACAGGCAATCATTTAACTGAGACATTTTAGATGTCTTGACAGAATGTTACACAGTTTTTCACTAGTTATTTCTGAGGTTCTACACTTTTACTCATGCAATAACATGAATTTCACAATAACAAAAGATTATCACCTGTGTCTTTTGCATGATCTACGTTTTCAGAAATTGTGTCAACTTCTAATTTGTCCTCACGCAACTTTTCTTCTTTTACTTCTACTTTTTCCAAGGTTTCTGAACCATCTGCTTTGTCTTTTGCTTGCAGATCTCGAGAATCCTTTGCTCTGTCTTTCTCTGTCTTAACTTTGGTTGGACCTTTTCGTTTATCCAAGTTGCATTTTTCATCTTCGCTCTTTGCTATTAACAAATTAAATTATTTCAATTATCCAGAGTATTCTTTGTACTCTGCCACATTTGAATGTATGTCAGTTTACCTCTCAAATCATTTGCACACCATTAGTGAAATTCAGAAAGAGAATTAAGCATCCAGTGGTAACACCATAGATTAAACAGTGCACTACTGAATATATATATACACCCCCTCAATATTTAACATGTTATTTTTTGGTTTTGGTGCTCTACATAACTTTTATCTACCTTTAATTTAATAATGCACAAGTACTGCACACAACATAATTGAAACAATTTAATGTAGCTACAAAATGTCTGTGACAACTGAGCAGGTTACACCGACCAAGATTACCAGATAGCCACACAAGCTTTGCTGGAACTCTACTCCTAAAGTCTCCTTAAGAAATATCACACACAAATTAACTGCAATTAAAAAACCCATAAGCAATGCAGACACTTACTTGACAGCAATTTTCTGTAATTTGCATTAGTATTTCCTGGCAGTTTGGGCATAAACCTGTGGACATGGGTTTTACTAATCCAGCTCCAGCCACCATATCCTGTTACTCTATATTCCTCTCCTTTTTGCTTCCAAACCTGTAAATATTTTTAAAAAATGTAATATTAATGATGCTATTTGCTGCATTATCAATGTTTACATTTAAAATCCCAAAGATAATTTAAAAAACCCCATATTTTTACACATTTTTCCAAGCAAGCTGAAGTGCATTTGTGAAATAATGTACTAAAATTGAAGATACATCTGCTGATAATTAAATTGATCTATCATAGTAACATATAAAAGTCTCATTTATTTAATGTAATTGTGAGACTCTATTTACCTAAAAGCTGAAAGATTACAGGAGTTTTTGAATCAACCTGTATGCTTGTTACACCAAGCACAGAGCAAAGAGCCACTCCAACCAAAGTAGTTAATATCTACTGTAGGAGAATATAAAGAGGTTTCTACAGTAGTTCCCATCATATTATACAACCTTCCAAAGGCTGGATTCTTTGGGGAGAGGGACAGGGAAGGACAAACAGATTCCAATGACCCTCTAGAACCTTCCATTAAGAAAGGCTGCATTGGCAGAGCAGTATCTGTCACTCAGGCAGTGTCAATAAAAGTGTGACACAGATCAAATTCAGTTCAGCCAAGATAATGTGCTTGAATCCATGGCCATGGTTCCTACTTCCATGTAGGAGTAACCCAAGGACATGAACGCTGTAAGCTTAAATGAAAACAGAAACAGTCAGAAATCAACATACAAATCATTCTGTATTTTCTTCATTCTTCCCAAAAAAGAAACCCTCACCTGGTGCTTGACAGGAAATGTGTATTTCACCCATGTAGCTTGCTGCATTGTTTCTTCTTCTTCTTGTTTTCTCTCTTTTTTTTTCACTTTCTCCTTTTCTTCTCTTTCTATTGCTGTCATTCTGCGTAGTCTAATCCATACAGATTTAAGTGAATTTAAGTACAGGGTTTTGCAAGCAAATATAAGAAATCAACAGCACATACTATCCTTCTGAATAAGTTTAAATATCTGAAGTTAAGAGGAATGACCACTATCAGGTTTTAGGTATTACTTGTAAAGGCAAGATCACTTTTTTTTTGCTATTTCAGTGAGGTAAACACAGCTGGATGCAATTGTGTCTATCACCAGACACATCTATTTCTGCTTCTATGACAAAATGAGAGACAAAACTCAGACTCCACTGAACTGAGAGTGTTGAAATTTTCTCTTCTAGTCTCCCAGAGTTTTAGCAGTTTTGAGACTGTGGCTCAGATAAAACAAATGCAGGAGCAATGACACTATAAAAACATTGTCATGTTTTTTTCAGTGTTTTTGTTTGAGAAACTACACTTTAAGAGCTGAATGACAATCTCAATTTAAACATAATTCTTACAGGGCTAGAGGAACTAGCAATTGCAAACCAAAGTAAAATTCTCCTATTTAACAATATTTTAATATTTATTAATTTTACCTCGTATGCCCCAAGGATTCCCGCCAGATGGGCAGCATGACAACTGGTTTGATTGCACACTCCAATATAGCCAGTGCTAGTGCAAATTCTCTGGGCTTGCTGCACATCTGAACAGCCTTAATCCAGTTAGACCTAAAATGGAAAAAAGAGAACTCTCTGGAACATATACATGCACTAACGCAGCTTGCCATTTTAAGATGATAATAAATCAGAATATTTTACACAAATGTACAACCCTTTTAGCCTCCATGATGAACACACACGATGTTTTATTATAGTGAAGCACAATGCTTGGAAATCACAGATTTGAAAAAACAAAGACTATTGTTTATTAACACTGCTAGCGAAACCACAAGTAAAACATGAGAATATGTATTTCCATTTACTCATTTACCTGTGGGAAGCCCAATTAGGGTGAAGGAAGGATGCTGGGATATTGTTTTCTAGCTGAATAATGGTCAGCCTCAGGTGGAGATGGTGAGAACTTTGGAGCCATGCACAGACCCGTTCCACTTGAACTCTCCAGCTGGAGTCAGGCAGAATTTGTGTGAGAGGTGTCTCCTCTTGTCGTGGTCCTCCCTGTGCTGGTGCTTGTTCAAAGCAAAGGAGTTGGTGGCATATTGATTGTGATAAACACGGTACTTCCCCTCCTGGCCCAGTTTGAAATAGTTGTTGATATTTCCTTTAATCACAATCTCCTTCTTGGTGTTCACCCGGGAGACTTCACCTTGAGAGTTGACCACCAGAACCTTAGGAAAGAAATATTGGAAACTGTTCAGTGAATCTGTAAAATAATTCCTTCTGTTTATTTATTTATTATTTAGGCTTCAAATGTCCATCTATAAAAGAATTAAAATATCCTGCATTTGTAGAAGCAAATAACTGTTTATCCAACACATCAATATACGTGCTTGATCACTGCCTGTCTACAGAGTTAGATTATTCCCAGATTAACATTAAAAAAATCACCATCTAGGCTCCTCAGACTAAACAGGAACCTGTTTTGCTGCTCTGATTGTGCCTACAGAGGGAGAGAGCTTTGGGAAATTAACTTCACTAAATTCATGTAAGCTCTCTGTGAACCCCCTCCTTGGTACATCACAGATTTCAGACATGCAGCTTAGCAAACAAGTATCCTGAAAACTTGGCATAAATGACATCACTGGACTAATTTGTTTGTCAATAAATTCACTAAGTGCTAACTTACATGGAAAATCAATGAACAAAAATAAAATTAATATACCAAATAATATGCAGAAAATTAATGGCACAGAAAGTCCCAACATTTCCTTCCTGGACAAACCACGCTACTTAAAAAAACCAGAACCAAACCAACAAACAACCCAGTCACACAAAACAATGACAGCAGTGCACTGGGTCACTGTCATCACTCTGTAGAGAGCACCCAAGAGAGCAACGGAGAGGGGGAGAAAAGCTTCCTGTGATATTATAATTTCACCATTTTCTAATTTATTATTACTGCATTTTTATTAAAAGTACCTCCTTTGCCTGAAAAAATCATCTTTTTTAAACTTTTCAATAAAGTTTAGTATCCTTCAAAGAAATTATAATTTTTCCAGAACACTTTTTGTTGTTCTTTGAGTTTTCCAAGATGTGCACAAACCTCTCTGGTTTCTTTATACAACTATTTGCTTCATTTGCTGCAGCAGCAACCTGCTGGCTTTTCATCTGGCTCAGTTTGCTATCTGGATTTCTCAATCTGGTGAGCATCCGCGTTGTGCCCTTCCCTGCACCTGGAGAATCACTTCTGTCACCATTGGATTTCTCTCCTGCCCAGGAATAAAAAAGGCTTTTAAAACAAAGTTAAGAACTGGAGGTTTGCTATTGATGTACAGAAATTACAAAAAGAACAGAAAGTTTAGTGAAAAGAAACGACGCAAAAAGTAAGATCTGGAGATGTTATTATTCTTATCATCCTCAATTATCATCATCTTTATTATTATTATTATTATTACCTATATCCTCTGAGGCCTGGGATCCCCTCTCTGCATTTTCAGCATCATCAAGAGTCTTAAAGTCGTTCTGCCCAGAGCCCAGGTCGCTGCCACTGCTGTTTTCAACATCTGCCTGTGGAGGTGCAGCAGAACCACTGCTGGGGATCATCTGACCAGTTTCCTCTACAAAAGAACAACTTCTGGTTTAGCTTTTTCTTTTGAATTGGATCAATACAACTTTTTAAAGTTTTCATCAAAAAAAGGCAGATGAACATGTTTTAGAGTGAAACACATAGAAAATATTAGTTCCCTTTAGAGCACTGTATCCATGCAATTATTTTTGTTCTGTTTCAAGCAGTTTCAACTCCTACATCTCTGAAGAATTGACATTTGTACCTGTATTTAAAATATTTAATCAAAGTATTTAAAGTATTTCATCAAAGACAATTTTTTTTAAATAGATGCACACACATATAACCCTAAGACTTGTTTTGCATTTAGAATTAATAAAATCTGGTCTTCCTGAAGCATCTGATTTTCTCTTTTTTTTAACTTTCTTGTGCTTTAGTTCCTCACACACCTTTCGGTTTCCCTTGTTTTCCACGGAGTCTTTGCTTGTCTCTTCCTCAGCACCTCAATTCTCAGCAATCCCACAGATTTCTGTTCCACTGGCACTGCTTTCAGTATCAGCCCACTTAAAATATCAGCCCTTTCCTGATCTGATGGGTCTTGATGTGGCTTCAAATGGGTTCCTGGTCCTCAGCTGTCCTTGTTACTGTGTCTTGACAGCTCTGGCCTTTATTGTCACCTCACCTGTTGTGCTGCCCCTGTAGGAATTTTTGACTAAATATCACTGAATTGCAGCTACCTTGAAATCGATCCCTCCACTCTCCCAGTAGGAACAAGGCCCAGTCCCTCAAAACAGCAAACCCAGCAATGTCTGCTGGGCTTAGTGCCAGAGGGAGACAGTTCAGCTGTTTAAAATCTACAAGATCTGCCTATTTCTAGAATTCTTCCAAAGCATCAGGGATTCTGATGTTATTAAGAAAAGTGACAGAATGAAACCTGGTTTTTTTGAGAAATATTCACTCCAGAAGAAGGATGCATCCAGCAGAAGGATGGATCAGGTAAATATTACGGAATTCTTAAAGGATCTCCAATCTGAATGCATCTTGATTTCTCACTGTGCCAAGTGGGTGACCACCACTGTTTGATCCACTTCCCTTTTTACTATGAGGAAAAATGGACCTGTTTCTATGGCTGCAGTTTGAAGGAGGGTGGAAGCACCCAAACCAGACTCTTAATAAAGATTAATATCTGAATTGCATTTAACAAGGATGGTGACATTCTCATCTACCTCTGCATTTTATTCATATTTCCCCCTCTTTTGGGGATAACTGCCTCACTGATCCTGGTTCAGTCTCTCCCCTCTCTCCGAGAGTCTCAAACTGAAATGTCATAGAAAGAACACAAACATGGCTGTGAATATAGTGAATTAGACATGAGGAAAAACCTTCTCCACAAACACTTTCCTACAAAAAAAGAGCCCACAAATATACAAGTCACATAGAAACTTTGAAAGGAGAAAGGTACTTGTGAAAATATAATAAATAATGATGAATACATAAGTGAATCTTTAAAATAAAATACAAACCCATAAAGGTGTCTGAAACAAAATTATAGGATATGTATCTTTTTCATTAAACCTCTACATAGTTATTTTAACTTTAAAAGAGAATAAAAAACAGGAGAACTGTCAAAAATATTTGGTCATGTATTTAAAATATATATGTTTGCCTCATACATGAGGACATTTTCTGTACTTAAAAAGTGTATTATGAGGCTTGCAGATTACAGATGAATCTTAGCTTTCATTCTGTCCTCCTGTTCAGAAAGTTTATTACAAGGTTTGGATGCACTGACTTGCAAAAGTTGTAAAGCTGCAGACTGTGATTGCACAGAGAACTATTTCTGTAGGAGAGAAGATTTACTACCCCTTTTTAAAACATAACACACCGAGTATGTCCATATCACACATGTCTACATTTTTAAGAACTGAGAATAAAATCCTGATTATTTTAATGGTGATCAGCTGTTTAGAACACTATTTGCTAATGTAGTAAATCCTGTAACAGAATTTAATTCTAAATGTAATATAAAGTAATTCTAGAATTGTACACTCATAGTTTATGTTACACCTAATCAACTCCCACTTATTCCTAAAGCAAAAATTTGCCTGGTTTTAAATAGTGTATATTATTACCTTTTGAGTCACTGACATGGCAGAACAAAACATGTTAAAATACAATAACCCTTGTGCTCATAATTCTGAAATCTGTTTAAAATTTCCAGTATGACAATTTTAATCTTGACATTTCAGTGCAATGGTTTATTCACGTGAATGAAAACGCTTTGTTAGTAATTTATATAGTAAATGAGAGGTTACAATAATAAACAAGCCAGCAGCAAATTAGATTTGAAATAAACTTTGAGAGGATGCTAACAATCATTACTGATCACTATGGAAAATTAAAATATACAGAAAATAGAAAATAAAAAGCTTAGCCATAGTTGTCTTTGGAAGGCATGGAAACAAATGCTAATGTCATGGAGGACCACAAATTTCAAGCACTAGTTGCAAGAAAATTAACTTTGAAATGTTAATAATGACAACGTAGCAGTAAAAGATGGCACTGCAAGCGAACAGCATGAGTGATATATGCTGGGAATGGTTTTAGTGGACAAATCAGAGAGAAAAACAGATTCCCCAAATTACAGAGGCATTGGTAACAGTGCCTTCTGTACCTGAGAGTTCCAGAGGGAGCTCTGATGCCACCTTCTTCTCTGCCACGTTGTTGCTATCAAGGGTTTCTGACTGATACCCCACTGCGTCCTTCCCTTCAGAGCAACTATTCTCTCCTGCAGAAGGATTTGTGGTGCTGTCATCAGTGCTTGAGGTCACAGAGTTACCTTTATCCCCAACGACTGTTGCCTCTATAGTAAAACGTACAACAAAACTTTAGGGATGTTCTTTATTATGCCTTAGGATGTCATTTGGCATCATCCATAGAAAGCAATTTCAGCAGCTTTGTTTGTTTGATAATGCTGAAAAATAGCGAGCTTTTTCCTTTCCTTTTTTTGGCTATGAGATGGCATTGTCTCAGAATCAAAGAATAAACCAACTGTGAGCAGGAAAAAGTTAAAAATGACATAATGTGGCTTACTACAAACATGTTGATCACAACCTGTAAGCACCACCTGTACCTGAAGGCAGGGTATCTAGGAGCCAGCTGTATGGAAGTAGGAAAATTAGTGAAATTACTTAACAGGAACAACTCCAACACACAAGCACCAAGGAATTGACAAATATCACCTATTACAGAAACATCTTGGAGAATCACACAAAGAAAGTATCACATTAACACTGAAAGAAATGTGGGGTTCACTTCACTTAAATGGAGCTGCTAAAGCGCAGTCAGTTTCTTTACCTTCTGTTTTCTCTTTTTCCACAACTTGCTCACTGTGTGTTTCCTCAATTTTATCCTGGTCTCCAGATTCTTCCTTGTCTCTCTCAGCATCTGCCTGGTCATTATCAACATCACTTTTGGCCTTTTCTGCTTCCTCATCTCCTGTGTTTTTATCTTCCACTATCTCTCCTTTTCTTGCTCTGATAATGTCCAAAATTTCATCTACAATATAAAGCATGTTGTCAGCACGAAACAACAAACCACCTACAGAGCCACGGAGTACAAATAACACGACATAAATCCTGCTTCTGATGTGAGATAAACTAGATTTGATTCAAAGTGCAGCATCTATTCCCATCACACAAAATATTCCTACCATTTGCTGCAGAAAGGAAAGACTTGTTGCTGCCCCTTGCTTTGTTTGTAAGGTCTTCTGTCACATCCATGTGCCGATGAACTTCTTCACGCATCTCATCCAGGGTTTTGCATAGGTCAGCTTCCCAGTAATCCTTGTCCAGGCATTCAATTAATTCTGCCAGCTGGATCTTTGTGCTGTAGTACCAGATTTTCTTATCCTTTTCACTTTCTGAATCTTCCTCTCTGTAGGAGTATTTAAAAAATATTGATTTTAAAATATCTGGATAAATGACAAAAATTGCTATCAGCCTGCTTTCTGCAGAGCACTACGAGATGTCATTACCTGAGTGTGAATAAACAAATCACCTTGCTCATATGCACCCAGTCTAAGATCAATATTCCTTTCTTGTTTCCTTCCCTTTCTTCGTCTTCCCCCAGTTCTCATAACACTTCCTCAGGAAAGCTTTGAGGTCTCCTTAAAACTTGTCCAATCTGACAACAAGGTTTATTCTCATTATATTTACTACTTCTGTAACCAGTAATTTACTACTAAGCCTGAAATAATTTGTAAGACCAGAATCCATAATGGTAGTTTCTGACAGCGTATTCAGGAAAAAATACAGTAAGAAAATTCAAAGTATAGAATGCTACATTCATAAAATATTTTATATTGGCATCCTACAGCATCCACCTGTGAGAGCACCAGTAAGGGATGAGTCATAACAGAACCCCTCTGAAAAGATCAAGGGATTTCCACATTTTTAATCTGCAGTACTCCAGGACCCCATGAGCCCAGAATTAGTGGTGCCAGCAGCACCTCAGCAGGGCCACAGAGCCAAGGAAGCTCCACCACCACCCTAGGTGAGAGGCTCTCCTGGAGGCTGCAGAGCACAGTGAGGATGCTCCAAGCAGCTGCTGGATTTCAGCTTGGCTTGATCCATCCTGTGGAGCAGCAGCAGCCAGAGCCAGGCTGGCACGAGCCCCTCCACTCATGGCCACAGCACATCCCAGTGCTCCCCACACCGTGTGGGGGCCACAGATTGCACAGCCTGGCCTTCACCTGGGCAGAGGAACTGAACTACTGCTGCACTCGCAGCCCCTGCTCCAGCACGGCAGGCCTGGCACTCACCCAGAGTGCTGACAGCAACGGGAAGCTGGCTGTAAATCTCAAAGATCTGCCCCTGTGGGTTTGCTCCAGGTTCCTCTCTACTGGTTCCCTTCCCATGGCTTATATATTAAAAATGACACAAATTGGCTTCAGGAATTCAGAAAGATAAACGAGCTTAAGGCAACTCGATCATTGTTGATCTACTGCCTCCCGCTCTGTATTTGTGAAACAATTAATATTTGCAACTCAAACAGAACACTACTGAAGTAAGGTGGTTGTGTAGTTAATACAAAATTCAAAGACTAAGCAGTCACAACCATTATTACAAAATGGACTTTTGGTTTTGATGATAAAACCTGGAGTATTGCAAAGAAACTTGCATCTCTCTCCTAAAGGCCTTTGTTCATGAAAAACAACTAATCCTGCTTTACCCATGTATTCCTCTAGACTGC
Organism: Sitta carolinensis; assembly: GCA_032173965.1. NCBI lineage: Eukaryota > Metazoa > Chordata > Aves > Passeriformes > Sittidae > Sitta > Sitta carolinensis. The sequence goes on along the minus strand of CM063298.1, from coordinate 3,513,554 downwards.
CAACATTCCGTTAGTTTTTAACCACACCAACCTGTTAAGTTTGACAAGTTTTCTCAGAAAACGGCTCATTTCAGGAAGACTATCACAGACAACACACCAAAATGTATTTGACTCTGTGGAATATTCTAAGCCTGTAAACTTTCATGTTGAAGAAAAATTACTGTTTAAACCATGTTTCCTCTAAACCAAGAGTTATTTGCTAACAACAATAGGAATGACAGCACTTTCATTACCGGTGGCGACCAAAAGCCACAGAAGAGGAAGATAAAGGCAAACACCCAAAACCCAAGATGGAAGGGGAGATGAGAATACAAGAATAGGGCTCTACACAGTGAGAGGAAATAAAAGGATGAAATAAAATGTTCATCTAAAAAGTACAGGGATATGAGGGTCTTTTGAGCTTTCCCTGGCAAGTGTCCAAGGGAAATGGCAAGTGCAAGACCCTGGCAGAGCAGCAGTTGTAAGGCTGCTGTGCTCCTCACAAACAGGACTGTAGAATATGATGTTGTTAGTACTCTATTTCTTAACTGACCAAAGAGGGAACTTGAACCTTTCATTTTGAACCCCTCTGTTGTAGCTCTTACAGGATTATTTGCTAGAGAGATAATGCCATTTATATATCCTCTTATATGACCTAGATATACAACAATATAAATGCTTTATATAGAATCAGAGAGTCACTTTGGCTGGAAAAGACCTTTGATTTGAGATCAAGTCTGACAATATATTCTCATCTCTCCATGAGGAAAGGCTGTGCCTCCATCCAGCTGCCAGACAAGCAGCTGATACACATTCCTTCTATTTTGATGGTGATCATCCAAGTGTTTTCTTATTTTTGTGTTTCTCCCTCCCATTCAGCAAATCTGAGACTGCTCCAGCTGCACTAATGCAGCCAGGGTGAGTATGTGTGTCACCTGAACATCCCAGGCAGCATCTGGCTTTTCTCATCAGCCCTTTCTAGTCCAGCTTTGCAAGGTTCCATTGGACTGAAAAGCAATTAACTGCTGTTTGCAGTTTTCCTGGATAACTCAAGAAAAGGCCTTCAGCACCAGCAGAGGTCTGCTGTATTGCAGGCCAGTAAACCCCAAGGCTCAGTGTGCAGAGCTGAGACATCAGACCACCAATAGGATTCTGCAGAAAGCACCTGCAGCTAATCCTTCCATGTGTGATTTGAGTCCTGCTCATTAAAGAACTGCTCAGATAATATTCTAGAAACAGACAAAGAGGTTATCCAGGAGTATTTTAATACCCTTCTATTTCATTTGTATCAGGGTTTGAGCCTGATATATAAAGTTCATTTTGAACTGAAGACTATCATAACCTTAACAAGAGAATTACAGGAATTAAAGAGTTTTCTCTTGCAGAAACCCAGACAGAATGTGAAATGGCACAAACTGGCTGCTCTGTGTGCTTACACCAAACCCATCTCTGGCCAGACTTCTTTCCAAGGCTCGGATGTGTGCCAGGGGAAGACTTGGAGCACACAGCAGAAATCATTCCATGCAATCCATTTTGGCCAACTTAGACGAGGCTTAAATCAACAATTATATAATTCCAGCTAACTTTCTCTTAACATCTTCTTGTGTTTACTAAAGGGACATGACTTTTACCCTCTGAAGAAATCAGAGGGCTGTCACAAAAAGATGGGAAGATGCAAGTCTGCACAAGGACCAGTTCTCAATGCTTTTCTCAGACAGTCCAGCCAGATTTTCCAGCTTGGTGCTGAACAGGTCTGCAGAGACTCCAGGGGACTGAGCTGAGTCACATACAATATGTGAGGCCAAGGAGGGAGAAAAGAATCACATGACTATTTCCTACCTCTTTCAGCCTCCTTGGCTGCCAGGAACTATTCACTGGCAGGGTGCAGAGACAAGTTTAAAGACTGATAAAAGCAACATAGAAGATAATCGAAACTTTCAAGTAAGATGACAACAAAGTATTTAGTACCAGTAGCAGCAGATACTTCCAGAATTCCATGATGATACTGTTGGAAACTGAAGAATTCAGGAAATTGTTTAAAGCAATCTATTCAAATGAAGACCCAAAACAGTTAATTAACTGGAGAAAATACAAGAGGACCCCTAAGAACATAAACAGCATGACAAATCCCACAGAAAAAAAAAGCTGAAACTGCTTTTGGCTGTCGAGGAAGATCCATACAACTCAGGAATAACAATGTGTGTCCTATTTCTGCTATCAAAATGAAAGCTAAACAGTGTTTCATTATCTTCTTTCACAGATAATTGATAAATCCAAAGCATCTCAATATTCCTATAAGATAAACTTGTTAAAACACTGCAGCAGTTTACAAGGACAATGCGAGTCAAAGTCCCAAATTTCCTGAGCTAATAACTTCCAGAAATAATCTTCACAAGTAAAACAAATGCAAATGACCCAGAGGCATCATCCTTAATTTGTAAACTGCTTGAAACAAAAATGTCAGGAATTAATTTGCTCTTGGCCTGTTTTTGTTTTAATCTTGTTGATATTTGTTCATGAGGAGACTCCTTTAGTGTCCACTTTTCCATCTTTGTAAAACAGAAGAGGTGGAAAAGAGAAACAAACCCACAATGATGGGCTTAAAAACGGCAAGTGATGGGAATAAAAGTATCAGGCAAGAAGTCTACAAAACCCTTTAAAAGGTAGGAAAATCAACATAGGTTAGATTTATGTCATTTAAAGGGGAAGAGGGGAGAAGAAGTAAAAAGCCCTAACAACCCTTTTGAGAAACAAAACCACCAAGAATTTAGGATTTCAGTTCTCTAATCCTCCTGGGCAGGATTTCAAATTGCTATTTGTGCAGATTATTTTTAGATCTATTAGTTTCCTCTGATACATTTGATCACATGGCATTGGGGAATACACTCTATTCATTTTAATAAAGTTGATATGATGATACAATTTCACGAATCTCAGGTTTTAGCATTTGGCAGTTATTCTTTAAGTTACCCTTCAGTTTTTCAAGATGTCAGGTGTGGTTTGATCCTGCTCACTGTGTATAAATAAATAAATAATAGATGCAAAAATTTGGGTTTGCAATTCAGCATGTTTACTGAATTTAAAAAATGAAAGTATGGAATTTGATGTCTATGTGAGTTAATAAAGTTGCATTTTCCTGGAATTAAATTGTGTAATACTTTTGCCCCTTTATAATATAATTTGCCCACAGAACACCTAAAAGAAAGGCAAAATATTATTTTCTAAAAACTCAATACATTTAACTTCTAAAGATCTCTCTTCTAAGTGCTGTTAAAATTACTACCAGTGTGCTAGAAAGAAACAACTCTCACATGTGTGGATTTCAAAGGATCACGAAGCACCTGCATGATTCATTTCAGTTTGAAATACGTTGAAGTATTGCCTGAATCAAAACCTTCTGAACATCAAATACTCCACTTCACTGGGAAAAAACATTGTTTCACAGATCAAGTTTGGTTAAAAATAATTACCTATCTGCCTACATACAGGGAGGAAACAAAGTCTGCTCATTTATCTCAAAATCAACTCCTGAGTGATCTGGATTTTTTAATGTTAATTCCCAGATCTCTGTCAGTACAGTAGAGCAGCGAAAACAAGCCCATCTTTAGAACAGCCTTTTCCTCGAGAGTTTGAGTGGAAAGATACAAAAACAAGGCAGAGGAAACCATAAGTTATTAAAGCACAAGTTACTAGAGCAAAAATAGTCCCAGATATATGTCCTTCACAACCAGGCTTTTTGTGAAAATCAAAATTTCAACACGTTTTCTGAAAATGAAAGGTAGAAAATTCTGTATGAAGCAATAGAATAACTGGGATATCAACAGCTTCAGGTGCCCATCACATCCTGGTGAACCACCTGAATGATCCAGCCCTTACTGTGAGCATGTGACTCAGGATAAACATGAGTTTATATATAAATATACATATATATACATATACACATATATAGGAGAATAAAAAAGAGACGAGTATAAAAGACTCCCTGCACCCTTTGAAAAGGTTACTTGGCACTACTGTGGCATTTATAACCCAGAGAAACTAAAAAAGATCAAACATGGACTCTTTTTTTAGGAATATGAAAGAACACAGGAAACAGAGCAGAGATAATTAATACTTAAAGCATCAGCTGACAATACCCCAGAGAAACAGCCCCACATTTTAAAGGAATACCATGAGTCCTTAGAAGTGTCTTCTTTGCAAGATGTAACACCACGAGCAGACCTCACAGTGCCTTTTAAACAGGCTGGCTACTATCTTAACATTCACTGTGACCTGCTTTGTATGAAATTCTGTTAAGGTACCCAGCTGTGGTTTATTTTCTCCAAAACGCTGAATGGAAAACTGTGTTTCAGTGTTTTCTGAGCTCTGCTAAAATCTCTATTTCTCCTAATTTGACAATAGCACTGATTTCACTTAAATATTATTTCTCCTCCATTATGAGAACAATTAGATAAGAACAGTCTTTTATGAGAAAACCAATCTTTAGCCATTTTCTTGGGAAAAATTAATTTCAGATTCAATTTTCCAGGTAAAATCCAGGGCACGATGCCCTCACTAGCAAGGCTTTGATTCCTCTTAATATTTTGAGGTACATTTGCACCTTGAGACCAACCAGTAAGAGGAAATTGTGTGAAACACACACAGTACCTCCCTCAAAGACAGGCACGACTTGCTATGGTAACTTTCTCTGCACTACAGAACAACGTTCAGTGCAACATTTTCTGCATTTCTAGTAACAGTGAATCCCTTTGAGCATCTCTGAAAGTCTCAGCTTCAAAGGCAGAGCATCAAACTAGTACTAGACCTTGGCAGCCAAACACTGCTTAAGCAGGTGACAGACCACAAATAGTGTCCTACACACCATGTGAACATAAAAAGAATCAAACTTCTCTTCAGTAACTTCTACAAGAAACTAGGGAGTTTTCACTAATATTCCCTTTCTTTTCCTCACATTCATGTAGTTTAGGCACATTAATATTAAGCCTGAGGTCTTATCTTTATGTCCTTTTCATGTATAGATTATGCGAATATTAATTTTGGATAAATATGGATTATTTACATGCTCTTTAGTAATCTCCTTACAAAACAGCAAGCAACGGCCTGATCTAAAGAAAGAACAATTTGAAGATGGCAACAGCCATTTACACGATGCATTAAAGCCCCAATATCATGGTGAAGAAATTCTGCAATGACTGGCTCACTTACATGATGATTCTCCTGTTCAGGAACCAGTATTTCCGCCGGTGCCTGTCGTAGCCGATGGGCTCGTGTCGGATGTACGGTTTGTTTTTTTGGATTTCAGCCACACAGTCAGTCACTCCAGGCACCTTATGTGCCACGCAGACCTCGCACTGCCACTCGTCTTCAGGCACCTCCTCCAGAGGGGGCTTCACACACTCCAGGTGGTACACGGCCGAGCAAGTCTCACAGCAAAGCAAATCCCCAAGTTTGTGACAAACCCTACAATGATCATCATACTGAATAACACCTTCTGACATTAACTCCTCACGTGCAATGTTTGTGGTAAGAAACTGATCCACTAAGAACTGCAGAACTTTGATTTTATTCTCTACTGGTCCATAAGGATAGTCCTCTGTCTCTTGGTAAGGAAGAACATGATGGTATTCCTTGTCACTCTCACAATATACCCGCAGAACCTCTGGCCACGTCATTCCATCTATGAAATACAAAGTGGAATTAACGCTATCTTTGAGGTCAGCAGGTCCAAAGGTAGTATTTGAAGTGTCTTCTTCACGTAAAACTGCTTTTAACAGCACTATATGCATCTCTGCCATAAGTGTGCACTGCTCTTGACTTACCAGAGCAGCACAGAAGTCCTCAAAACGAAAAGGAGAGAGGCGCAAAACAGTGCCAAAGTTCCTTAGTACCTCATAGATGGCAATAACATTCATTATATGCTCACTAGGCACCATTAAGTCCTCTGAGGATTTAGGAAACTCCAAGGGTGGGATATCTTTTTCTTCCAATATTGGAGAACGAGGACGATGTGCTCTTTGTCTTCTCCTACCTGGAATAAAAAACAACAGTCAGAATTTTGCTCGTCACGGGTCAACGTGTTTAAACATCCATCATCAATCACTGTGTTAACGTTCTGAACTAATGCAAATTAAGGCTTCACAGTTACATAAATGTGTTAACTCAGTTAATCATCTTATACTTTAACCAACAGTATGAAAATAAAACACAAGATATCTGAAGTTTTGCTTCAGACACACACAGGAATTGCACTTCCTCTACAATATACATCTACTGAAGCTTTAAAATGAAATCTAGAAGTGTTTAAACTATTTAAAAAGAAAGATATTTCCCACAGCCAAAATAATAATTTTTTTCTCACTTTTATTCAACATGACTAATTTAAACCAAAAACATCAAGCTCCAAACAGACAATTTGTATTAAGTGATTGTAAGTTATTCTCCCATCCAGCAAGGGCACCCAGGAAAGCTCATTTCAAGCAGGTGTCTTAGGACATCAATTTCAACCAAATTAAAATACAAAAGAGAACCTAAAGCACGTTGCCCACTGCTTTCTAACTAGAATATCTCTCCTGACTACCTACAAATCGAACCCAGAAGGTAAATGTGATGTTTTATGAATATTTCAAAGATACTCAATTTCTCAAAACAAACAAACAAAACCAGCTCCCAACCCACCTTCATGCATCAATAAAACAAGAACCATATCCACAGGATGAGGAGGTGAAATTATGGAAGGACAAAGTTTACCAATAAAAGCTAACCTAAAGAGCTGTTTTACTACCTAAAAGACACTGAGCATAATTCATTCAGTCTCAGATGCCAATTCAGATAAGATACTCCCCTTCCCTCCCTTGATTCCACTACCCTTGATGCTAAGAAGAAGGAAAACAAAAAGATGAATGTTTTTGTAAATGACACTACCTGACGGATGAAATATTTTCATCTTCTATCAAAATAACCAGCTACATGCATCTATTTCTCAGCTATCAGTTAAAAGTTTTAGATGCACTCATTAAATTTATTTCCCTTTATAGAAAAAAAAAAAACAAGTTGAGAAAATCTCATAAACCATCATCTCTAGGTTTAATCCAAGAATTGAGATGAAAACCAGTTTTATGTCCTCTTACTAAGCATACCAAGATTCTGGTCAACAACTGAATTTCAGAATTATCCATTGTCCATAGACAAGTGCAGGATGCATTTCATGCACAGAGAAAATGCAAAGAAAAACTGCAACTATCCATAGCAGCCATTTCCCACACACACTTCATTAAAATAGGACATGGATTAAACTTTGTGTGTTCTGACACTGAAAACTGACACAACCAATAGTCTGGAATTTTAAGATTCACATTCATAACTTCTTAACCAAATTCTGCACATAACAGACCTCCTCAAAAACCAGTTCAAGAAAGTCAAGAGCTAAAGTGAGTTCCAGTCAGCTTAGATGTTACCATTAAATGGAAATGGTTCTCTGTGGTGCTTTTTCAACCCAGCCTACTCCCTTCAATACTCCCAGAAATCCAGAAAATAAGTCTAATGTGGAAGAAAATCTGCTAATGCAGGTCCTGATGAACCTGATACACCATCATTAAAACATCAATGCATTGAAAAGAGAAAAAAAAAAAAGTTACCAGAAAGAAAAGCTACCTCTAAGAAACTTCTTGATGCACAACAAATGATTCCAGAAAAATAAGTCAACCCCTAGACTGGTATGGCAAGAAGGCACCAGACACAGCTCTCCCTTTCCAATGCTGAAGAATGAAATCTTATACAATAAATTACACACCCAAACAATATAGAAGATGAACTACAAGATGTTTCCATTACAGAAGTAACAGGTCAACCTCATCTGTGGATAAAAATAACTTTCCAAGTTTAGTGAAGTTTGACTTCTGACTGTGGAAAATGAAGGAATGCTTCTATGAATCTCTTCCAACATGCCTCTGCACTAATCAGTGGAAAATGTTTAATCATGGCAAACACACAAAGACAAAGGAGTTTCAGAGCCAGGCACAAAGCAAGTTTTCTCCACATTAAACTCAACTTTTCTATCACCATGATCCAAAGTCATATATGCATAAGCCACAGCTGGTTTAATTAAAAGACCTCAAAGCAAAAGGAGACACACTCACACAATAAACTACTTGGGGGTCCTGAAGCTTCCTTCGACACTGCAGTCCTAGCTGGCCATGCAGGACAGCACCACCACGACAGAACAGATACTCTGCAATCACTGAGTCCAAAAGCCAGCAGGGCTATCAACCAGGATTCTTGCTGTAGCAGTAAAATGTGTGTGTCACACAGCAAAGCCATAAAACAACCCTTCCACAAAGAGAGCAGCAGGGACATTAACCCTGCTTTACCTGAATTCATGAGAAGTGACAAATCGCCCCAGTAATTTCAGACAAAGATAAACCAGAGTGAAGGACCACTGCTGGAGAAAATGGGCTCCAAATACCAATTTTGCTGATGTCTGTTTCACACGAGATAACCATGGCATGGGATCACAGAATCATTAAGGCTGGAAACACCTCCCAGGTCAAGCCCAACCATCTCAGCCCTACCACCATGTCCTCAAGTGCCACATCCACACATTTCAGAACACCTCCAGGGGTGACCTACACCAGTTTTCTGAACAGCCTGTTCCAGTGCTTTACAACCCTTCAGCAAAACAAATCTTCCTAATATATAATCTAAATATCTACCGGTGCGACTTTAAGCCACTTATATATTTGTCACGTAAAATGAATAGGGGAATTAAAAAAAAAAAAAAACTTTAAAACAAGGCATTCCTAACATGTTCTGAAAAAGTTCATCTCTAACACTTCCTCTTACAAAGGAAGCACATTGGTACAATTAGAGATCTAGAAGAAATGTGTAATCAGGATACAAATGTGTCATAATAGCATAAAAAAGAATTGTACTTAGGGGCAAGCACAACACAAGCCTGTGGCTGCATTAGTCGTACCATTCCATCTCCTACTTATATCAATTTCTAGATTTTCATGTTTGCTTCGGTATAAAGAACAGAAATTTCAAAAGCAATAATAAACCAGACATTAGCAAAAGCAGACTGCATTATAAAATGTGTACTTCATTTGTGTTAGGCCTCACAGTTGCAGCACATTATGATATTGTGCACCTCAACACTCCCCATCCACAATGGAAACCACACACCACAGCTCAAGAGCTCAAATAATTTCTCTTTTCAGATACTGAACTGCTCTGAACAATTCTCAATTAAATATAAGCTGGTTTCCAAAGCTAAAAAAGGCAAGTATTCAAAGATGCAGAATATTTTAGAAAGAAACTGTTTTTTTTCTTGAATGACTTGATGGCACAGTATTTAAAATCTTTCTATGCTGGCTTTTTTTCTTTCCAGTTTCACTTTCAATTTGTTATTAATATTTTTTGTACTGAGGTTGAAGAGAATTTGAAGTTGAGAAGAGAGTCACAAAGTATGATTTGAAAATTCAGAAATTCCAAGTGATTTGTGCTTAAATGTATTGCTAGCCAATGCATCAACTGTGATCTCCAGAAACACTCAAACACCTTTAAAAAAAAAAAAATCAAACCAACAAACCCAAGCAGTCTAATAATCTCCAGTGAAAAGGATGGATATTCTCTGCCAAGGTGCTCATAAATCTTGAAGCATTACAAGTGGCTGCTCAACTGAAATTAAAAGTGCAGGTCAATGGAATATGATATAATGATGTCAAAGTGCTACAAGTCTTTTTGAGATGAAATGTTGGTATTTTACTGGTTGGGTGGACAACCTTTCTTCAATGCTGATTTTTCAGTGTACTGACAACAAACACAGCTCACCCTGCTGTGGAGCAGTTCCTCCTCCTATGTGATGGTCTTTGAAGATCACAGTCTGTGTTTACCCAACTGTGCCTCATAAACACACACCCAAAAAAAAAAAAAATCCCTCAAACGTTGAAAAATTTCTCCCTACAACAAACATATACAATTTTTCAAGCTCTTCACTTTCAAGGACAATCTTTTCATGAGGCAAGTGGGACAATATTTAAATTAGACATTCAGTGGCAGACACAAAAAACCCACAGCCCAACAAAGAACCCTGGCCACTTCACGCTTTAGTTTAAATTATTTCAGAGATATGATTTGACAACCTTTTTTTTTATTTTTGCTTCAAATAGAAATTGCAGTATGTGTTATTTTGCTTACCCCCAAAACCATCAAGAGGATTGCAGAGCAGGTACACTGGCAGGTTACTTCTCCTTTAAGAACCACCACCAGACTGACCAGACTTTAAACTGAATTTTCATCTAACTACTCGAAATTCAAGAAATCTACTCTCGATTTACTCACACTGAAGTTTCCCAAAACATACTCAAGTTTTATTACATGCAAATTAGATACTTCTGAGATCGTTTCTGCATGTTAACTGTGTCTCTGAATCAAATTTCACCTCCAAGTTGGAGGCAGTGCAAAGGCAGAAAATGTCCACTTCTACACCACTCAAATTCCATAGCTTTATTTGGTGGAAAAAAATTGATTTGCCAATAGCCTCCTGCTGCAACAGCTGGAATATTGACAGGATCCAGATCCCCTGGAGTGTCTGAGCACTATATTTCTCTCTAGCACAAGCCTCTTTTAAATAGCAGGCCTTTCCTGGTTGTCTCTCCCCAAGTGCTGAAGGAGTCTGCAGTGGTTACCTGTCCCTATTTTGAATTTTCTAGTTGAAGAGCTGCCTGTAATTAAGATTAAAGAGTAAACAATTCTATTTCCATGGCACATTTAATTACAGATGCTGACAATTATAGTCTATACTTAGGATAATCTACTAAATAATTTATATTATTAATATTTAAGCAAACACACTAATGATATTTGAAATAAAACAAAGTTTTATGTTACTCAAGCAACAGTCTGAACACCCAAAACCAGAATTTACTCTAAAAACCCAAACCATTGCTTTAGGGTTTTTTTATTTGCATCTACTCAGCCTGCTTGGTTCAAATGCTGACCCTTTCAGAATTTAGAAATGGAAAAACGTTTAAAAGGACCAAAACCTTGTCTCCATTTTCCTTCACAGACTGAAGGAAGGAAAGGGAAAGTCACATCTACTCTTTACCACAGGAGAACACAGAATTTAAAACTACTTTAACCATCTTTAACACATCTGGTGGTTTATGTAAACAGAGTATCTGAATTAACTATAGATATCAGTGTCCAGACTACAGAAAGATTTTATCACAACAAAATATGACTTTCATGCTTTTCAGCTTTAGTTGTATTCAATCACCATACACATGCAGACTAACAAAAATCACAAAACTCCAGTTTCTCTGAATTAAATGCCCCTCCCCTTCAATCAAACACAGCCTTTCACCCAACATATTTCAGGTAGTGGACTGGTGGATGGAGGTCCTACAGAACAAACATTCTGCCAGAACCACTGTCTTGTTTAAACAGGGACTACCTGGTGGCTGCATTGGTCTGACCTAAAAAATAAACACTGGTTCCAGTCTCTCTTGATTTGAAAGCTCACAACTGGTCTCATTTCACTTCTCTCAGAACTTTCCCTTCCTCATAATTTCTCAGCACTTGGGCTCTCCAGCTCAGAGCTCCTGCTCACAGTTGCCATGGAGAAGATAAGCTTGATAGGAGCACTGAGGAGAGAAAAGAGACCAAGGAGTTTCAGATACTTCAGCAACTTGTCACAGGAGGGGGGAAATATGGAACAAACCCCTACCCCTCCAGTCACACTCCACTAACTGGCCCCAGAAAAGACTTTCAATTTTCCCCCCAAAAAAGATTTAAATTTTGGCTTCAAGATCCACAAGCCAAGTCAAACCACACTACTCTTACATGAAAGCCCATCTTTAGTAAAGTAGAATTGGGCTGGTTTTGTTTTCCAGATTGTGAGTCACTGCAAAACCCTCTCAACATAAAGCCCAGCTGGCAGTTACATACGGTGTCCTGGGAGCACGAGCACTCCTCAGAGAAGACTCCCTCTCCTCCATTTTCCTTCTTCCTGGAAACTTTGCCTTTTGGCTGCTCTCAACCTCTCTGAGACCCTCCTATTTTGGTTTGGTTTTAATAAACACACACTTGCTGTCCCATATTATTGCTTTGCACCAGGCACGTTTCAAATAGGACTGTACAGCAACACATGAGTTTTTGTTAGATATCACTGAGAAAACTGGAAAGAGTTGATGAAAATGTATAAGAGGACCTTTTTTGGTATTCTTTCTTTCCTTTCACAGCAGAATGCAGAAACTAGATAGAGCTGCATGTTTGCCACAGCATATCCAAACTGGTTCTTTAATTAAAAGTCAACCTCTTGGGAGAACATTTGCTCAGCTTCCACCAAAGAAAAAACAACAGTAAATGAATGAGTTTAACATAAAATAAGAACACATTACGAAAAGCAGTGCCAAAATAGAAAAAGCTAAATCTTTTTCTTGGGATGGGCTGAAATTAAAAGCTTTGACTTTTACAAAACACTTTCTTCCCTTTTAAAAAGGCCAACATGATAATCATGTTTCTAATATTCACAAGTCAGAAAGTCTCTTCCAGAAAAATTTTCTAAAAGAATAAAATGCATTTGTAACTACTTGTAGGTGTAGCTCCAATTTGAATATTACTCTGCAGTAATCACATCTAACACAAATTTATTTATTTGGTCTTGAGAAAGAAAAAATCAGCCATAAATAAAACTTAACAACTAAACTAACATTAAAAATGAGGCATTCCAAGCACCAAAAAAAAATTGGAAGTTGAAACACAAATGAAAAAACCATTGGTTATTAGGTTAGATGCTGAGTGCACTCACACCACACAAATTCTCACACACCTTCCTAAGTCAAGTTTGACTCCTGCCTTGCCTTGTAGAAAAGTAGATCTTTATGTTCTTTTACAACTGTAAAACTTTTGGCTGCTTCTTTTTTCAGTTAGTACACCTGTCAGCAGTACACTTTTAACTCAAACTAGGGTTCTCAACTGATTTTACATTAAGAATTTAATTTCCCAACATTATGGCCATCAGCACTCCCTCAGGAGCCAGCAATACAAACCTCCCATGTTCTATGGAATCATTGTAACATTTGGATAACTAGTGCAAATGCAGCAGGTGTGATCACTCTGAGGACTCAGAGGCACAACCCTTTTGTGCCTAGAACCCAGGCAAAGAAAAAAGCCCAACAAAACCACAGGTAGCACAAACAAAATGATTCTCAAGAACAGTTAGACAATTTCTTGGGACACATTCAGGATAAACTGTAACTAAAGAAGTTAGTGAGCCCTGAGAACCAGCCCCAACCTACTAAAATCCACATTTATTCACCTTACACCTGTTCTGTGCAACACAATGAGAGTTACAGAATTTTACTGCAGACCTACAAAAAAAGTTTGCTCCATAAAGTCATTGGTAGTTTTACAACACACATGCTTTGGTAAGGGCAAGGTATTTGCTGCTCAGAGCTTCTGAGATGACAAAGCTCTCTTCAGATAAGCTGCCAATTTACAAGTCAATGTAGAGGATCAGCCCCAGACTTACTCCTTTGGCCTTCTACACAATTTCTTTGTTAAGAATCGTCCCCTACATTTTTCAAGACTGGCATGATGAAGTAGTGCTCCTTCCCTCTAGAGCACAAATCGAAGTGCAGATCACTAAATGGTAAAGTAGGAGCATGCCAGGTTTAATGTAGAGCAGAGGGTACCCCAGGTAAGACGTTTGGGAGGCTGGTAAATCTTCTCCCACAACAGACAAAAGAGGCTCCATATCTTAATATTCTATCTCAGTGTCTCCACTTAGACAATTCTTCAAGAGCATGAAAACGTGTTCAGATAAAAAATTACTACAGACACACCAAATGCAGCACGTGGTTCCCAGCTAAATTCTTTCACTCTGAAGGTAAAAGCACACTGGTTAAGAGAAGCAATGGTCAATCCCTGCAAATGCTCAGATAAGCAAAATCCAACTAAAAGTATTATTTAATTTTTTAAGATAAATATTTTGTCTCCTAACTCCAGTGTTGTGTATTTGTTTGTTTGACAGACTGATGATCTCAGCTGAAATCTCTGAAATCGAGATGTATAGCTCTTCCTAGAACTAGTTTTCTGATGAAGAAAAAATCAATGAACAGAAAATGAAGGACTTCTAGGCATCCTGATGAAACCCTTCCCCTAAAATTCTGCAACATATGAAAAATACTTAGTAACTATAAAGCAACAGTGACAAGCCTCAAGTAGAATTTACAGAGGAGAGGGGATGGTAAAAATGTTTAGTGATACAAGTTATACAGGATACCAGTCCCAACAGTTCATCCACCTTCTGGGGATGCAAAGGGCCGAGAGGGAAGGCACATTACACACACATAAAATCCCTCTACCAAAAGTATATCCAACTGGATAAAAAGGAACAATTGTTATTCACATTGTCAATAATTTAATAATATTATTTTTATATTATAATAATATTAATTTTACTATCATGTTTTAGTAGAAAGTACTCCTACATCTAAGTTCAAGATAAATCATAAGCTCCCCATCAGAGCTCTAAACCTGAGGCTTTCTTTGCCAGAACACTGCTCTGTGATCTTTCAATTCATTGTCCAATATAAGTTAGAAAAAACTGTAGCAAGTCCTTCCCCCATTTAAGTGGGATGTGATTTACGTGTAAAAGCTTGGTTGGGAGGACAGTTTGACTGGGATGACAATTATTCAATACCCTGCTCTCAAAAACACTGTTCGGCCCCTAAGAGTACATCCTGCAAGTGGTTGGAAGGTAAGGGGAGGATTGTTCCTCATCTCTTCTGGCAAAAATCCTGCACGATTCTGTCAGGAGCCAGCTCCAGCCAAGGGAGGAGATGCTCCTTCGAGTCCCCCTGCTCAGCACGGGAACTCTGCCACTGTGTTACACTTGGCCTGGCCCGAAGACAAGGAGAGGAAATAACCCCGCGTATCCAAACACAGCTAAGGACCAAGTGCGGCCCAGCGTGCAGCCGGGGCCAGCAGCCCCGGAGAGGCTGCAGGGACCCCGGACACCGCTCTGCTGCCCTGCCCCAGCTCCGGAGAGGCTGCAGGGACCCCGGACACCGCTCTGCTGCCCTGCCCCAGCAGCTCCGGAGAGGCTGCAGGGACTCCGGACACCGCTCTGCTGCCCTGCCCAGCAGCCCGGAGAGGCTGCAGGGACCCCGGACACCGCTCTGCTGCCCTGCCCCAGCAGCTCCGGAGAGGCTGCAGGGACCCCGGACACCGCTCTGCTGCCCTGCCCTGCCCCGGCAGCCGCCCTGAGAGGCTGCAGGGACCCGGACACCGCTCTGCTGCCCTGCCCTGCCCCAGCAGCTCCGGAGAGGCTGCAGGGACCGGACACCGCTCTGCTGCCTCCCTGCCCCAGCAGCTCCGGAGAGGCTGCAGGGACCCCGGACACCGCTCTGCTGCCCTAGCCACTGCCCCCAGCCAGCGCTCCGGAGAGGCTGCAGGGACCCAGGACACCGCTCTGCTGCCCTGCCCTGCCCCAGCAGCTCCGGAGAGGCTGCAGGGACCGGACACCGCTCTGCTGCCCTGCCCCAGCAGCTCCGGAGAGGCTGCAGGGACCCGGACACCGCTCTGCTGCCCTGCCCCAGCAGCTCCGGAGAGGCTGCAGGGACCCCGGACACCGCTCTGCTGCCCTGCCCCAGCAGCTCCGGAGAGGCTGCAGGGACCCCGGACACCGCTCTGCTGCCCTGCCCCAGCTCGGAGAGGCTGCAGGACCCCGGACACCGCTCTGCTGCCTGCCCTGTCAGACACAGCGATCCCGAGCACACACAAGCCTCCCTGGCCCAGCAGTGCTGCTCTGCTGCCCGGCATCTCCTGCTGGATTAGGACAAGACCGAGATTTCCCTCGGGGCCACCCCCGCGCAGCCGCGCTCCCAGAGCAGGTGTGTGTCCAGCAGGAGCTGCCTGAATGAAAAGTTTGGGCTTTCTTTGCACAAGGATAAGAACGTGTCTGGGAGAGAGGCCTTTAGGCAAACACTGAACTAATGAGAAGCGCCCTTAAATTGCCAAAATAACAACACAAACGTTTTTACTCTCAAAAACTCAGTATAGAGCAAAAGCACCTAAGGATAAAAAAAGCTTACACTTACACTTCTCTTAAGAAAGTTAACTGAAGTCATCTTGACCAAGTGAGAAATAAACATTTAAATTATCAAAATGGTTTCTGATACACCTAAATACCACATAAAACCTGTCTATGCTTGTACAACAATGCACAGAGATCTTCTGATTTGCCAAAACACTTAGCACATTTGAAAAGTGGTATACACCCATTCTCTGCAGAACACATTTTAAACTTGGATGCTCCTGTAGAAAATGTTATCCTGACCTAGCCAGTTAAAATCATAAAAATATTATTTCCCTGACATAAGCCCTCTCAAAAAAGTAATAAAAATGAAAGTTACCACAACTAAGCAGAAAATGGAGAGTTAAAAGTCAAGAGAGTATTTCAGAGCTTTTTTTCTTCTGTGAAGCTAGATCTCAATCCTTATTAAAAAAAATTTTCAATTTTATTGCAGGACATTCCTGCAACAGGTAAACTAACATCTTTTTAAAATTATCTCTAAATATATTTAGTAATGTATGTACTTATTTTGATTTATTTAGGTACTGGAGCTTATGGATGTAAGTTTAAAAAAAATACAGAGACAAACATACGGAGCTTTTTAAAGTACTACTATGATGTCACAGAATGAGCTGATATCATTAACTCACCAAAATAAAAACAAATGACACATTTAGTACATCAGCACTTCCCCCTTTTAAAAAGTAATCAGCTAACTCCTCAGAACTACATTCCTTTTTTATTTAAGATGCAATGCATTCACACCAACAACCTGTTCCTGTCCCCTTCCAAACTGGCCAAATATTGGAACAGCAGTGTCTGCCATCCTGTAGCCCAAATCAAACCAGGTTACCTAGAAGCTGAACTACTCTCACGGTTCAGAGACTTATAAACAAAACAAACAAAAAAAAATTAAATAAAAATAAACTAAAATATTCTAAGCTTGAATTCCATTCTGGAACGACTTCAAATAAATGCAAAGTGCTTAAGTTTAAATAAAAGAATTTTTAAGCTTGGTGAATGAACCAATTAAGGACACACAGAAATGCAGGCCTTAAAAATTTCCCAAATTTTCCATTAGAATTAAAAAAAAAAAAAAAAAATCACAATTATGTTTAATGAATTTTAACCCCAACATGAGTTTTAAAGGTTGTCATATCTTAAGATAAACACAGCATTTAAATGCAAGACCTCTGACTTAACCTCCACCTTTTAATCTTTGTGTTGAACTCAAACTAGGTTTACATCCTTGCAATGAGGCCCTGTGCACTTTTCCCCAAACTGTAACAATGCAATCTCCATTTTGAACAATGCACCTCATTTCCCTCCTTGGAAAGCTACTTTTGTCTTAAAGCCAATAGATGCTGGATCCAGTTGTATCTCTGATCTCAAGAGCCTGAAAATTCTCGGTGTTTATAGTTTTTTGGTATTTTAAGCCACTTCAACTTACATGTGCTTCCTTTCCTTTCAACATCAAGTTGTATTTGCAAGCACAAGCCAGCCTTTCCTGTATTTAATTGAAAAGACCACCTTGCAATGCATGCCTTTCGTTTCCCTTGTTTTTAAATTTAAAGAGAATACTCCACAACACTTTTGACACTGTTTGCAACACGTCCTGGCGGATCGCGCATTTCTGCGGTCACCAGGTTCCCCACGAATATTGGCAAAGCATCCCCTTGTTCCAGCAAGTGCCGCCCGCCCTCCCTGCTCCTCTCCGTGCATGCATTTGTGAGCATCTTCCAATGCTCCCCGCGCCCCCGGGGTTGCCAGTGGTTATTTGCACACCCCTCTCCCTGGGAGTGCTTGCGGGCACCCCTCGCAGCCTCTCATGGGAGCGCGGACCGTATTTGCCAACCTAGAGGGAGCATGTGGGGTGCCCTCGACTTGTTTGAGTTCGCCCACGGACTCTCTACCTGGGGTGCTGCTGTAGGTGCTGTGGCTCCTGAAGCTGCTCTCAGTGCAATAACTGGCATCGTCTTCATCCTCCATCTCTTCGGGGTAGTCAGAGTCGTCGTCGTCCTCCTCCTCCA
The DNA here is from genome assembly GCA_032173965.1 of Sitta carolinensis. Classification (NCBI taxonomy): domain Eukaryota; kingdom Metazoa; phylum Chordata; class Aves; order Passeriformes; family Sittidae; genus Sitta; species Sitta carolinensis. The sequence goes on along the minus strand of CM063298.1, from coordinate 3,495,467 downwards.
TTATCTCCTCCTCCTCTTCCTCCTCGGAGTCCTGGTTATCCTCGGGGTCTCCCTCCTCCTCCTCCTCCTCGGACACCATGCTCTCCTCCTCCTCCTCCTCGCTCTCATGATCGTCGTACACCACTTTGCTGATGCTCCTCCTGGACGAGGCAGCCCTGCCTTGGCTGTTGCAGCTGCCTCCTGCGCCTCCTCCTCCCCCTGCTCCTGCCGCCCCGGCCCTGCCCCTGCCCTTACCGCCGCTGCCTCCCCCACCGGGGGTGCTGCTGCCGCCGCCGCCCGCCTTCCTCTTGCCGCCCCCCCTGGGCGAGGCGGCGGCGGCGGCGGGCGACGAGGCCTGGGCAGCGCCGGCTCCCTTCTGCTTGGGCCCCGCCGTCTCCGCCTGGGCCGCGGCCGCCCACCTGCCGCGGCTGCTGCCGCGCTGCCGGGAGCGCAGCCCGCCGATGGGGCCCGCCGGGGCCGGGGCGCTCGCCGGAGCGGCGGCCGCCGCCGGCTGCTGCTGCTTGGGCGGCCTGCCGCGCCGGCCCCGCATCGCTGGGCGCTGGCCGAGGGGGAAGGGAGGGGAAGGACGGCTCGGGAGGGCGCTCGGAGTCCGGACAGGCGGCTACAGGCAAGCTCCGCGCCCCGCGGAGGGCGCGGGCCCGGGGCGGGGGGGGGGCCGGGCCGAGCGGGCCGCGGCTCAACGCGAATCGCCGGCGCCCCGCTCCGGATCGCCGCCGGCCGCCATCTTGTTCCCCGCCTGCGCCTCGGCCGCTCCGCGCTGACTGGGGGAAGCGGCACCAGGCCCCGAGCGCCTCACGTGACCGCCGCGCCCGCCGCCGCCGCCAGGGGGCGCGCCCGCCGCGGCCGTGAGGGACCCGCCGCGACGGGGCGGCCCCGCGACCCCGCACCGGCGGCAAAGGCGGAGCGGGCCCGAGCCGGCCCCCGGGCCGGCCCCGCGACCGACCCCGACCCCAGGCACCGACAATGGCGCCGACCCCAGGCACCGACATTGGCACCAACCCCAGGCCGAACCCGGCACCGATTCCCGGCACCGACCCCCAGTCCGAATCCGGCACCGATTCCCGGCACCGACCCCCAGTCCGAATCCGGCACCGATTCCCGGCACCGACCCCCAGTCCGAATCCGGCACCGATTCCCGGCACCGACCCCCAGTCCGAATCCGGCACCGATTCCCGGCACTGCCCTGAACCCTGCACCGACAGCGGGCACCAGGACCTGGGGCCGCTCCTCGCTCCTTTATGCTCCGCTGGCCCCTTTCCCCTCCGCCGCCCCCGACGCTCCCCGGCCCACCTCGCGGGCCCTCAGCCGCCGGCGGCCTCCCCTCTCCTCCCCGCAGAGCCGCTGGGCCCTTGGCCGGGGTCTGTGCCGCAGCTCGGTCCGCGCCCCGAGGGAGCCCCCGGGCCCGTCGGGAACAGCTCCGAGTGAGGGGGCTCCCCACGGCGGGCTTCGTTCCCCGCCCTCATCAGAGCCCCCGGTGTCCCTCGGGCGAGGCTTCCCTCGGCTCCCGGTAGGTACTCAGCAGCTCCCCTGACCACTGACATTCATCTCTGGCCGTGTTTTGACTCCTCGTCCGTTAAACCCCTTTTACAGCTCACCCTTACATAGCGCCCGTGTAAAGCAAACACTGAGATCACAGAGGGATCCACCGGTTTTGGACCGTTTTTGTCCATTCACTGTCTCTATTCTCTATTTCCACAGTTCTCTGGAGCACTAGGAAAGAGATGGGCTCTGTCTGCTTTGTATTCCCTCTGGTTGTATCACTTGCCAGAGCCCACAGAGAGCTAAAAATCACCAAAACCAGTTGCACTGTTGAGTTTCCAATGCCACCACTTGAATTTAGGGTATCGGTTTCATAAGCAAAAGCAGTACAAACTGAAAGCCAGTCCAAGGCACACAAACATCTTGTATTCTTTACAACCAGCCCTTCTTTTCATTGCTAGATCGAGACAGCTTTGGGATTTCAGAGGGCCAGAAGTCTTATCATTAGAAAATCAGTCTGTTTACATGTTCATTTCTTTCAGTCCCTTGCTTATACTTCTGAGCCAGGTAAAACCCAACACTGGTCATGCCACAAACATGGCAGCAACATGTCCAACGTGTCATTTAATTTGCATTCTTCAGTAGTAATTTTTGAAGTCCTTTTGTTCATTAACTTGTTGCTTAGGCTGAGCACCTCATTAAACCCATGAACCTGCCACAGCATCAAGCATGCAACAATGGCAGCAGGGTTTAGCCCAATTGGCACTCTGATATCCAGCTTTTTATCTGCAGCTCTTTTATATTCAGTGTTGCAGCTGTACAGGCTCAAAGCCCCAGTCTAAACACAGGATGACACACACAGCAGCAGCCAATATTGCCCAACCCCATTTACACCTTTCTACTCAATTTGTATTTTGAACCTTTCCAAGTTACCTTTAGATTGCTTGTGTCAGGCTGATTTTTGTTACCTCTTACAAGGTTGCAGAGGATTGTGGTAACTCTAAATACATGAATACACAAACACACATTTTCCATTATCTCCTGGTATCACAAGAAAAACACCTTTGCATTCTGCCATCTATACCCTGAGAATCTAGTAAAGGTACCTAGTGCACCTGCTGCACCAATCACACAGCCTGCAGCACTGTGAGAGCATTAACACCTCTGAAATACTGCAGATTTTGTGCATTTGTGGCAGATCAGAGGTGCTGAGAACCAAGTGCTTTTGAACTGTGAACCCGAGGATCTTGACTTTTAATCCCATCTGTTATCAGGTGGTGATATGGAAGAGCTTACTGAATAGGACAATAATTATCATTTTATAAGTGGAGAAATGAGAGCACAGAGAGGTATGTTACCTTCAGGAATAAGATATAAATTAGTCCTTTCCAATACAACTCAACACAGAGAAATCAACCCCAACCCCCAAACCTGCCCATTCCACTTAGAGTGGAATGAACATACTGATTGGGAATTTGGAGTTGCTTGTTGGAGTCTGCTGGTAGAGTTAAATATGAGCATGTTTATCAGTGAATTGAATACAGCAGGAAGAGGAATTTTTGGGTGGAGGCCTTACTCTGCTTCCATCCTTAGGACAGATGGAGAAAAAGCCTCCTTTCACAAGGCACTTGGGAGAAGATGAATAACCCAGTTGTTCCAAGCTGTTGTCTGTGGGTTCCTTTCTCCAAGGAACAGGGAAAGAAAGAACTTAACCTACAGCTGGATGGCACTCAGAACAAGTGAGCATATGCTCTTGCTTAAATTATTGAGATACTTTTGACCAGTCCTTCACTCCAAACCATTTCATAACGTGTGCTAGGAATTGCATTCAGGTGTTCAGCTCTCAAGTCAGTTCCCTGTACATTTTCAGTGTTGCTGAGTAATGTTACACTAGAGCTCAGCAGTAGACTGGAAGTCAGGTGTAGGAAGGAAGGGCTTACATGACTTTTGCTGAGGTAATTCAATATCATTCCAATTGCCATTTTATTTAGATGATGAAAACCAAAGTATATCAATATACTGATATGCTGAATTCTACTAATATTCAATCACATCATTAGTAAAAATATGTAAAAACATTGCATTTTCTGTTCTGAAAATGTAATGATTATCTTGTCCCCAACAATCCATCTTATAGTTGATTTCAGGAAATCCAGCATTTTGCTTCTGCCTCATTTTTCCCTATTCCAGACGAATAGTCCCATAAGTATCTTGTAACAAGTCAGCTTTAAGTGAATGCCTCATCAGAAGAATAATTCAATAGATACCTGTAAAATCTTCAACAAATGCTGTTTACATAAAACTTCAGTTTATCACTTTGTATTTCAAAGAGTCAAAACCAATCTAAGATATACTTTGAAATGCTAGAATTCAAGCAATATAGATGACATTTACTAAGTTGAGGTGTTCAATAGCTGAAAAAGTACTTACAGAAAACAAACTGATGTAAGAATATTATATTTTAAATTCAAGATAAGTTTTCTTGTCCAAAATATTGAAAACAACAACTACCAGTGCCATGAAGTCCCCCTCTGTATAAATATTCAGCTGCCACTGCAGGGTTTTTTTTTAGACTTCTAAATACATAGAAATACAACTGAAACATGTCACCTTCCAAAGTGACTCGAGCCTTTTAACTGTGTGTGCAGCTTTATCCAAGTTACACAGCCCAAGACAGCAAATTATGCCCCCAGCACTTCTACCACAACCATTTCATGTTTAGCCAAGAACTGTGTGGTATTTTAGGAAGTTCTCATGATCACATATCAAAATTCTACATGAAAATATAGGCAAACATCCAGCTTCTCATCCGGTCAAAAAGAGAGAATTTAATACACAAGGTTCAAACTTACAACTCCCATGTAGCTACAGAGTAACCAGGCTCCTCCTATGTAGAAAACAACTTTTGACAGCCCCAATATGGAGTGCTAATACATCCTTGTCATAAAAGGAATCAATACAAAATAAATGTGTTAATGAATTTCAAATTCAAATGATTTCCAGCACTTCAATAGAATAGGTCTGAGATTCTCTCAGGTGGTTCAGTCTTTGTAATTCCCGCAAACTTCCTTCAATCTTATTGAGTTCGGAGTAGAACCGTACCTGAAAAGAAGAAAACAGAGACCTTTATAGTAAAATACATTTTAATTCTTTTCATACATCACCATACTGTGGAACTATCTGTGTTTTTGTCTGTATATTTAAACCAACCAACCAAAGCAGCTTTTGAAATCTAAATGAGACAGAGGCAACTGCAATTCATGCTCAGGAAGGAGCACACAGAGGAGGACACACATAATTTGATTCACTATATAATTTGGTGTTGTCTGTCCTCCCCCTTTCTCAACATCCATATTCTAAATCCAACTGAAAATCAAATAATCATCCCAGAAGAAGCAACTTACTTGGGCTCTCACAAACTTATGTAGGTTTGAAAGCAACTCCTTTGCTTCTGGCAGCATCACCATGACAGTGAAGTGAGCATCAAGCAACAGGCACATCCAATCCATGATCTGCACACAAACAAGAGAAGCACACTTACACTTCCCAGTCTGGAAATAACACACGTTTGGCTTTGAAAGCTGACCTCTGAGATGTTAACTTCTAATGCAAAATGCATGGGTTCATATTTTCAGGTATATTTGGGTTTTGATTGTTAAAGTGTTACATCTGACTTCATACAGTTTACGCTGACAGACAGTACTTTGTAGAATGAAGGTAGGTGTCAGCTGATTTTAGATATTCCCAACTACTCAGTTACACACCCCAGGAAGGGAAGGAAGCACAGCTCTTAGAAGGAGCTGCTCACCTGATTTATTGTGGGACAGCGTATTCCAGGAAGAGTGGTGTTAACTTTTTCACTGCATTTCACATACAGGTAATACAAATACCTGAGAAATAGCTGAAAGTAGAAAAGACAGAACATTTGTAAAGGACAAACATTTAATAGACCAAGGGATTTTGTCCTGCACATGTTAATATTCATAAGGATTTTTAAAAAATTAATTTTTTTGTTTTGAATGTAAACATGGATGCCTGTATACTACACATTAAAACCAAGTTTTATGGTTCTCTTACACCACCAATAGCTGGATGTTTGAAAATACTCAGCAATATTCAATGTAAATTACATTCAGGGGTAATCACTGTTCCAGGAGATGCGTCAGAGCTGAGATCAGCTTTGTTCTGATGTGTGGGGTTTTTCTGAAATCACATTTCAGGAAATTACACATATGCTCAGGTACACACAGTTCTTGAAGTTCTATTTCAGATTTTGAGAAATGGGGAAGTTTGGTGGGGTTTTTTCCTAAACTGAGGGGATCTAGATTTGTATTACATTTGGGATTATATAAAGTTTGTTTCTCATATTTTCTACATTTCTGTTCCTGATACAACTGACTAAATTACTGTGTTTTTTTCCTTTCCTAAAAAGCATCTAAATCAAACAAAGGTATTATCACTTGCTAACAGAATATGAACATTTTCCAGGTATGCTGGGTCATAAAGAGAGTTTCTTTCTTACACATTCTAAAACAAGTGAGGACTACAAATATCAAGAAAATTACTGAAGTATGTGGAAAAATGTGATATTCCTTAATATTAAATCTTATTAAGCATCCTAATTAATTTTCATGCTTTAGTTTGTTATTCAGGAACCAGAAAGAATAGTGAATTTCTCATACACGACTGAAAAATGCTCTTCCCTTTCCCTCATCACAAAATAATAAGGGTTTTAAAATCTTTTAATGTTAAAATACTTACAATAGCTTGTCGAGCTGGAAGGTTTTTCAGGTGAGGCAAAAGAAATGTTTCAGTGTAAGGTGAATGGAGAACAGCATTTCTGTGCAGTGCTATTAAGGGAATAACATTGCAGGAAAAATACCAGTTTCTACAAACCAGAGTGAATTCTAAAGAAAATATTTCTCCAGGTTTTTGAGAGATGTCCTATTTGAGCTTTATTTCTATTATGAAATATCTACAGCAACTGAACCATCATGACAGATTTAACTTGAACAGTTCTGTCCACTGCAAGGGTGTAACTGCCTGATGTGTTTTCACAGGCAAATATCCAAGGCACTGATAGCTTTTCTCTTAAGCAGAGAAAGATTATTGCAGAAGTGTAATAAAACTAAGTTTAAATTGGTGTAGGTACATTCTACAAGCTAAACGTTTCTATTTATATTTTAAACAGCTTTTCTACTGAGTAGGAATTGCTGGTATGAGACAGCAGAAACTTTCAGCAGTAACAGAGGATGTGCCTTTAGGGAACCCCAAATCCCAACACCCCGGCACACGCGATGCTCTGGCGTCCCCTCACCACGCAGAGGATACAGCAGTGCTGCCTTCTGAGGCCCTACAGGGCAGGATTCACCATGGCTGCTCAGCTGGCTCTCCTTTGGCATTCTGGGATCACACATGTCCTGGTCCATGTCTGCACTGAAACCATTTTCTACAATTTCAGTCTTAACTTCTTTGTTGTCGAATTCGACATCAATGTAACAGACCACAGAATCTAGATTTACATCTATACGTTCAAGATGAGCTTCACTCATGCTGTGGAAGAAAATTTCAGACATTTAACACTTTCAATTATTAGCTTTAAAATCAGCAATGCCATCAACACACATAATGAACTCCTTGAAGCTTATTACAAAAACATAAGCAGACTAAAATCTGGTGAAGAAAATAAGGAAAGACCAATTTCAAGTTACCTTAAAAATGCTTTCAGGCAAGCATAAGTAATTTCTTCAGGAATATCTGGAAACCGTTCTAGGCAGATTTGTAAGAGATGCATATCTTTCTTCTCCAAAGCAACAGCCATTAAATCTGGACATAAACTATAAGCATATGAAATTAACAGGTTGCACAGCTCACACTGAGAACTACACTGACTACTAAGGTAATAGTACTAATCTTCCTCCCCAGACAGATTTTTATGCAAAACCACATCAGAAAATAAGCACCTTTGGAATTAAATTCTGATAATTCAAGAGCAGCTAATGAAGAACTTTATTTCTACTTTTTAAATTTTTCATTTAAAAGACTACTCCTTATGGTTTAAAAAATGCAGACTCACTACCTGTAGGACAAGTCCCGGGTTTCAACAATCTGCTGCAGGAAATCCTGAGGGTAGTACTTTGGATTTCTTTTACATCTGTCTGTAAGGGCAGTGACCACACAGCCGATGGTGGCTTGCAGATCTGGGGTAGGTGCTTGTGCCATCAGTTGTCTCAATTCGGTTTCCAACACGTAATTAGAAGCATCCTGGAAAAGACAAATACTCTGTAATTCAGAAGCACAACGCATATGGTTTGAGAACTGCCATGGCATTAATTAGACCAAGTAGAAGCAGACTTATTTTGGAATTCAAGTGACAAAAATCTACAAAAATCCCTCACCACTCTATGTTTTGATAGCATAGTTTCTCTCAAGCATGAAAGAGCCAAATGAGGAAATACTTCCCTCTGAACTCAGGTAAGCAGTAAGTGCTCATGGATCACCTGTTACATCAGTGACCATACCAAGGTGTCCAGCCACAGGTGAACTGTAGGTAAGCTTCCCTTCCTGTGTGACCTATCACAGCACTTGCAGCAAGTTCTAGAATGGAACTGAAGAGCTTACTGGTGTATTTGCAGTGGAATTCCTGACAATTCCTCCAACTTCCAAAATGCCTTGAACAAAATTAAAGCCATAAATAAGAACCTAAACAAGCAAAGTTCAGAATAAATATTCTCCCTTATTTAGTGTAAGAGACTGTCATTAAAAATGAACAAATTTGTGCAAGTTTCCAGAACTCAGCTGTTATAAGCCCTGTATTGTACAGTTCTCAAAATAGGCTCCTGTGACAAAACTTAACTTCATCATGTCCAAATGCTGTTCTTGCACAATAATGAGATTAACAATATCCTTCACCTCACCTGTTCAAGGCAGCTTGGTCAACCTGACATGTGCAAGAGAACATGGAAAGAGGTCACAGCTTAAGAGACACCTAAAATATTCTGAGAGTGTCTATAACACTACTAGAGGATGTTTGGGTTACTTACTTTGAGATTTAGTAAGAGCTGCCCAACTGATAAGGTCTCTGGCTGTTTTGCAGCAACAGTGCTCCTTCTTGATCTTAACTGTGGTAAAGAAAAACATGGAGTTATTATTCAGCTCCAAAATACTTAAGGATTTCAAGCAAAATAGAGGGACACTTCATGTGGAAACTTGCTGCCCAGACTATGATTACTAACTCCAATTCCAGAAACAGTGTTAGAAACAATCAGTAAGAGATAAAGTGAAATTTCTCTCTGCTGCAACACCTTAAAGTAGCAGCATAGGGAAAAGACAAGACAAACAACAACCCCAAACGACCCTGATGCTAACTTACATTCATTCTGGACTCTGCTTTCAGAGTTACAGACTCTTGGGACTGAAAGGAAACCATCAGCTCTTCATCTTCCAGGGTATTCCAGTTCACAAACGAGGACACATCTGGGAACACACAAATGAAACTACATGAAGATAACACAGCACCTTTATTGAAGTACGAATATTGCATCAACTTATGTGAATAGATACTTTCTTAACTATAATGCAAGTGATTTTATGCCAAGAAAGCTGCCAGTTTTATTTCAGCAGCAGGTAATTTTATGACCTTTTCTATACTGTTTCTCCATTTTGCCTCTGGGAGCAAGAGAAGTAAGTTATTACACCATTTATCCTGAGCATTACTTGCAATGTTTTACCAATGCAGTGTTTAATTAAAACCACTATGACAGTACTATTTTAAACTGAAGTTCACAAACTAAGGTTTGACATTGCCCTGTCCAATCACAAACACTTCAAAAATACTTTTTAGGAAACAGCACTTCACTTTGTTTTCAATATTCATCACTAGCATTCCAGTGTTCTCAGTAATTCCAATATCTGAATGACAACCCAGGTTAAGTGAAGCCACAACTAATTCAGACATTTGTGTGCTTTGGTGTTCCCAGCACCAGTAAACTGAACAGCCAGGAACACAGTACAGTTGGTTCAAGCTGAAGAAATTGCTTCAAGCTGAAGGAACACAGTACAGCTGCTTCAAGCTGTTTAGATTCAATTAATTTATAGGACTATGTTAAAATAATTTTTATACAATTTCAGACATCTTCCTTTTACAAGATCTTTTCACTGTAATTATATTAAAAAAAAATCTTACCAGGGGTTTGACTGTCCTTGAGTTTTCCCACAGCAGCTGCCAAGGATGATGTTTCACACTTGTACATAATTACAGTCAGCACTTTCCCATGAATCAGAAAAAATTTTTCCTCATAACACCACAACTGCAAAATATTAAAAAGTATCAGTACTGAGATGAGTAGAAAAGTGAGTTCTTGCACTGATGTGTAAATCCTCACTGGAAACTTTAACTGGAAGTCAGTCATCAGATTATTTTAAATGATTTTCAGTAGATTTAACATTTGTTAGCAAACCTTCATTAACTGCTGATTTTAAATACAGAAATTAAAAGGGTTGAGTATTTTCCCAGGAATGTCCTAAAATACAGTGGCTGCTCCAAGGCATTAAAGCCCACTGAAAATTTCATTATTTAAGTTTCCTCTTGTGCAATTTGAAGACAAAAGTAGTCAGCTGATTGGGTTCACTAGGGCATTTATTCCTTAGGCGTCATTTTACCTATTTGACTCCTGAATAGTTTGAAGAGCTGTTCAGGTGTTCATAGAATCATTTAGGCCTTCAACTGCAAACTGCCTGAACAGAACAGACACTGCTGGGTTTTGTGTTCAGTGATTTTATTTACACCAAATGATCATGACCATGAGAAGTGACAAAGTACTAAATTATCACAGAAACTCCTATAGGTTACCATTCTCACAATGAATATTCTGACAAAAACTGCTCATGAACTGGTCAGTACTACTTTTGCTGCAGAAGTTGCAATTACTGCTCCTCCAGCAGCAGCAGAACTCTGCAGCCCAACACTCCCTTCCCTGCTGTCAAATGCACAAAGCTCAAAGACCCCAAACCCATGGCTGAGCTTTACCTGGCCGCTGGTCCCCAGGGGCAGCTCCTTGGAGGTTTGCAAGGTCTGAAATTTTGTATTCCATATGGTCAGGCACTCTGAAGGAAGTAGAGACAGATGACACCAAAAAGCAACATAAGTGCTACATTTGCCTTTGCTACTTTCAGTTACAAAAGCTGCACGAAACAGCAATAACTGTTTCCAAACAGCTCAGCCACTATTTAGCATTAGCAACTACATCACTGGGGTTAAACCACAACTCAAAGGAAAGTTGGGTTTCCAAGGAAGAGCTTTAAACCAGGACAAGAGGAACAGCACAATTTCCCCACCTAGTGCTTTGCCCAAGGAAATTTGAGACCTTACAACACACTGATATGATTTTTCAAGTTACCTGTGGGTTCCTTCCCAGGTGCAGCCAGACTGCCCAACACTGCAATGTGGTCTTTGTCCAGGACAACTAAAGATGTTCCTTTCAGAACAGGTCCAGATACTGAAAGGTTCAGTAGTAGTGACTTGGACAAAATTTCTTCTTCTTCTTCCTCTTCTTCAGTATCTCGCTGTAAAGGTATCAGAACCTGGTACACACAGTCATTGGAATCTGTCAAAAAATAAATAATCATCACTCTTTTACAATTGTTTTTGTGGAAAAATCCTGTTTGATATCATATGGCAAAAGGACATCCAAAAAGAACAATATCCAGTGAATACTGAAAGAAGAATTAATACAGGATATTTAAAGGACCTATGATCCAAAGCAGCAAAGGAAAGGTACAGCAATAAAGGAGTACTGAGATCTGCAGGGTACAAGTGATCACAGGTAGGAACAGTTGGCCTTTGCAACCATTAAAGTTATTAGGAATCTTTAATTACTACTTGTAGCTGTTTCAGGAAGCTTAAAAAACTAAAAATATTAACCAACAATTCATAAATATGAACATTTTATGTCCTTCCATACAATTCTTTGCTTCATTATCACAACCCATTAACAAATATCACTTACACAAACACAGAAGTGTGACAGTTTGGTTTGTTATATGTGCTGTGAAACACAGTGGCTGGGCTGATTCCTGTTGTTCAAGCTTGTATTTGTGTAGACTACTCAGCTTAGGTTTCTGTACATAGACAAAAAAAACCCCATCCTAAAATAAAAAAAAAAGAAAATTTTCCCTTAATTTACACAAAGATATAACAGAAATTCAGATATCAGTACTGCTTAACTTTGGATGTTGTGCAAAATTAGGAAATAATCTTTTCTCTAGGACATGCAGAATAATTTGGAACAACATGCAGACTCTAACAAGTAAAGAAAATTCTTATTGGATGCAACAAATGGGTTTACAAGAAGAAGCGTTTGCACAAAGAGATTCATGTATAATTCCTTTTTTAAAAACATAGATCCCATTCAACAGTTCTTTGCAATGAGTGATGAAGAGTCACACAACGTCTACTGTATTTCATCTTATTAATTGTTCTCTGCAGTTCTGAGAGCCCAAGCTTGTCAGCCCTGAATGCCACAGCATTTCCATTTAACTGCTGTATTGATTAAATCAGGGTAATGATTCCACTAAAAGCTCTTAAATCAAATGAAACCAGTGATGGATTTTGAAAAAAAGCACTCAGGTCTGCTATTAGAGTTTTTAAAATAAAAAGTATTTAACTCACTTTCTCAGTGGTGAAAATTAAGACAGGTTGTTGGCCTTCCATGAAAGCTCCACTCCACCTAAAACCAGAAAGCTGGATGAACATCCTCCAAATTCTAGGTTTATACATAAAGTCACAATTCCTTAGGCACCTTCAAATTTTTAGGAAATCTCTAAGATTTAAAAACGTGTTGGAAGAAAACACCCAATCCCATGATCTTGGTCTTTGACTTGCCCCCATCTCCTCGAAAGCAGGAATAACTCTGATCATCACAGTCAATTCCTGTGAGCAAGCACCATCCCAAAGTGGCCTCACTTACCTGATGACTTCACCTGAGATGATGTCTTCAATCTCCTGCTGAGGGGCTTCCAGGAGCACATCGAGTGTCCGAGCTGCCCCCGCCCTGAACAGCACCACCGGGCCCCCGTGGGGCAGGGAATGGACCCTGTACACATCTGCTGAGAGCTGCAATAACAACAACACAGCTCTGTTCCACCTGGAAAACTGAGGGCTTTAGTCATTAGAACAACTTCTGCAATAAACTTTTAACAGAAGAATGAGGAACCTTTAAGATTCTTAATAATGTAGTCGGTGATTTGCCGAAATGCCACAAATTATGCAAATCACTACCCAACAAAAAGCCAGGAAAATGTCCTGAGGAGCATCACATTCCTGAATCACATCAGAAAAAACATGACAGGGTCAGGAGGCCACACAACTGCTCTACAGCAACACAGAAAGTGATGTTTAACACATCAACCAGCAGAACACAAAGATCTGTAATTGAACACAATTCGCCATCTCCAGAAAGCCCTCAGAAATGCTGCCCTTGCCATAACAATCACTTTAAGAGAAATATTCTGATGATAAAGTTAGTGCAAGTGAATTCTTAGCAATACTCCAAAACATCATGAAGCACAAGTTAAGCTAAAATCTAATATGGCCAATACTATGAAAATTAAAGCACTTTTCCTCTCCACCAGGATCCAAAACACATAAAAGAGAACACATGAAGGAGACTTACTGTTGCTTTAAAGGCTTTGTCCAAGTTAATGTCTTCATTCTTCCATATTCTTAACACCTTTAAGAGAAGCATCATTTTTAGGTAAAACTGTAACACACAGACTTCTCAGCACTCAAAACACCAGCAACCACAACAGAAGTTAGGAGTATTCACAGTGACCTGAGTGGGAACTGCCCCAGGGGAAAGCAGAGACAGCAGGAATAGAAACTAAGCTCAAAAATCCTGAATTGGAAAGAAAGGAGAGGAAAGATTAAAGAAAAAGACACAGCAGAACTCTGACCAAAAGTAGATCAGAGTGGTGGAGACAGGTGAGACACAGATGGCCTGATCTTCACAAGCAAGGCGAGGCCAGGGGTGACATTTCAGCAACAATGAAAATCCAAAGGCTCAGCAAGATCTAAGCAAATGCTACAAGGGCCTCCAGACCATGGTGCTCAGCACAGAAACTGCTCATGTGACCAACGTCAGAAATGTCACACTACTGATTTTTTCCTCCCTACATTCCCTCAGAGGAGGAACCACCAAATTCTTTTTCCCTGTAAAGAAGGATGAAGGCTCTCACCTTATCATCATGAACTGCAATGAACTCGTGGGTTTCAAAGTTGCACACGACAGGACAGGTGAGATTCTGCCCATGCTTAACCGACCAACAGCCCAGGGGCTTCTGATCTGAAATCTACAGAGTCACAACAAAGACACTGCAATTAAAATTAACATATGAAAGATCACTCTGGGAATTTCTCTCGTGACAGAAAGGAAATGGCAGCCACATCTGACATGAATTAGAATATTAAAATATGGACACTGCTATACTCAGAAATTCCTCTTGAGCATTCCTGTTTCCATCTCTAACACCAACAATTTCAGAATAACAGAAAAGATAGGTTTCTTTTCCTCTAAGAAATAACTTTGACCTGTAACAGTCTGAAGGGCTTATGCCATGAAGCACAAGTACAAGGCACGACTTTTTCAAAGGGCGGATGTTCGTTTTATCACTAGTGTAATTTGCTTTTTCTGACTGATACAATCATACACAGACTTTTTCTCTTCCTATTTCAAGGTGAGTTACTGAGATGAAGAGCAGTGGATTTTGCAGTCTGAACTCCTGTTCTGTGTGATTCACACCTGGCTGCTCTGAGGACACCCAGCCCTCTCCTCACTCTGCAGTACACTGGGTGTATGTACAACACAGTTATGTCGTCACATATGGTGTTGGCAGTGGGAATAAATAACCCATAGGAGGCTGTATCATCAACCTGCTTAGATGATGGAATGGTCTGGGTTGGAAGGGATTTGATGACCAAGTCCCAGCCCTGCCATGGCAGGGCCACCTCCCACTGTCCCAGGTGCTCCCAGCCCCAGTGTCCAGCCTGGCCTGAGCACTGCCAGGGATCCAGGGGCAGCCCCAGCTGCTCTGGGCACCTGTGCCAGGGCTGCCCACCCTCCCAGGGAACAATTCTAATACTTAATACCTAATGTAAACCTAATCTCTGTCAGTTTAAACCCATTCCTGCCTGTCCTGTCACTACAATCCCCAGCCGCATGGATGTGATAGTCAACTAAACAGAGAAACTCAAACACTTGCCTTAAAATTTCTTATTATGGTCGACTGAATAACAGAGACCAGAACACACCTTTATTTTCAGGAGCTGCAAACTAAAGTCTTCGTGCTGCCAGCAGGACGGCAGCAGGCCCTGAGCTGACAGCCCAGACCCTGGCGCTGCAGGGAACACGTACCTGTGGCTTCGGGAAGTGTTTTTTGGGAGGGGAAACGGACAGAGGATACCAGCAAAAGGAGAAGGACGCGAACAAGCGCCCGAGCGGCCCCGTGCTCCCGAGCAGAGGGAGCGATGGCAGCGGGGAGCGCAGGGGGCAGAGCACGGCCAGGCCGGGCTGGTGCCGCTCCCCGCCCTGGCTCCCGCCGCGGACAGCGGGGCCCGGCCGGGCCGGGCGAGCGGGAACCCGGCAGGCAGCGCGGCCCCGGCCCGGGACACCCCCCATGCCGGGGCTGCCCGGGGCGGCGCTGCCGCTCCCCGAACACGCGCGGGCGGTACCTTGAAGAGCGTGGCGGCGCGGCCGCGCTCGGTGAGCAGCACGAGGTCGCGGCCCGGGCCCGGCTCCAGGCACAGCCCGGGGCCGCCGCCGCCGGGGCCCGGCCCGCGCAGCGTGAAGCTCTCGCACAGCGCCGCCATCTTGGCCAGGCCCGGCTCTCGCGAGAGTTGGCGCGGCGCTCGCGCCCCCGCGTGACCCGGGGCGGGGCCGGCCGCGATCGGGACAGGCCCGGCGCTGTCGCGACAGAACGCGCGCGCTCCTATCGGGCGGCCTTGCCCGGCCGGGGCTCGCCTTCCCCGAGCGCGCAGGGCGGCTCTGCGGCTGTGCGAGACGCTGTAACTATTGTAAAAGCTGAGGAAAGCGGGTAACAGTTGTGCTCAAACAGAAGCGGGGCAGTCAAGGGCCTGTGGGCGCTGCCCTCAGCCGGGCTCTGCCCATCGGGCACTGCCTCAATCGGGCTCGCCCTCAATCGGCACTCCCCAGCCGGGCATCCCGCGGGCTCCGCACGGCTCCTCCGGCCCTGCCGGGTGTGTGCTAATGAGGGATCTGCTTTATGCTAATGAGGGATCCGCTTTATGCTAATGAGGGGTCACGTGCACGCCAATGAGTGGGGTCACGGCTCTGCTAATTAGGGTCACGTGTATGGTAATGAGGCGGTCACGTGCGCGCTGATTTGCCCGGGCGCGGGCGGCGGAGGCTGCGCTGGGGCTTGGGCTGTGCCGGGGACAATTGTCCCGGACTGTCCCTCTGCAGCAGCACGGGGGGTTTGTCCCGGGTTGTTCCTGGATTGTCCCTCTGCAGCAGCACGGGGGGTTTGTCCCGGTTTTCCTGGATTGTCCCTCTGCAGCAGCACGGGGATTTGTCCGGATGTCCTCTGCAGCAGCACGTTTGTTTGTCCCGGATTGTCCCCTCGGCTGCACAGCTCGTCCCCGCCGACCGCGGAGCCGCAGGTCCCGTGCGGGTTTTCACCGCTTTGTGCAGGACTTGTCCCGTGCAGGATTTTGAGTGAGCGCAGGTTTCGGCCAGCGCAGGCTGTGACAGGTCAGTGCGGGTCAGTCGGGTCACTCTGGGCTCCGCCCGCCCGGGCGCAGTGACCCGGCAGCTGCCGAGGGCCCCGGGGCTGGCGGGCTCTGCCCCCCGCGCGCCGTGCCCTTTCCAATTCCAAACATTTCCAGGGCCCTCTTTGTTCCCTCTGCCCTGTCCTACGCTGCTCTGAAGCTTTCCCTCCTCAATGAGCGCTGCCGTTCCTTTGGAGCAGGGAAAGCTTCGTTTCTATGGAGAAAGTCTGTGTAGAAGCTTATAAAGAACCGTTGTGCAAGGGAAACTTCTGTTGACTAAAATTAACTGACTTGGAGACAAGCCTGAGAGGATTTGAGTGGTCTCTTTTCCAGTATTTTCCAGTTATTTGGTACAACACTGAGCTGCCAAACCCTGCATAAAGAATTAGATTCCCCACTGAAAAACTTCCTTGTCAACCAAATGGTCATTTACAAGTGAATGGGCTAATGCCAGATTGATGGGGCACCTGGCCCGGTAAAACCTTTACAGAGCTGGGGCACAACAGAACCCGAGAAAGGCTGTAAGTGCTTTAAATTTTCCTCACAAAGCTAATTCTTTGTGCTGTTTAATTTTGAGGAAGTGACTTGCAGAGCTGGGGTAGAAATGTCAATGGTACATGTTAATGAGGAGGTTCCTGCCTACAGGAGACCTAGTAAGAGAAAACAGCCACGGTTGTAAAGAATAGTTGTTGGTAGTTTATTTACAACAAAATACAACGAAAAATACCATATTAAAAATAATAAATAACTTGGGAAAACCCAGAAACTAAGTGATATGAGAAAAATGACAGTCAAGTTCTCCTGCTGAGCCTTGCACTATTGAATGTGCAGAGCAAATCAAGACTTGGTCCTTCTCTGATGGTGGTGATGCATTGCCTGATGTTGCCATCAGTGCTCTAAATGAAAGAAATTAATTACTGGACATAACAGAATCACGTGGAATTATCACAGAAATGAAATAAACCAATAAAACCTCTTTTAGTGACACCACAAAACTACAGGAGATAATAATTCAATGACCATGCTGTTCATTTAAAGCAAAACATTGTTAGACTTATTTAGCAATTTTAACTTACACATAGAAAACCAAGTCCAAACAATGGCAACAGAAAATCTCCTATTGACAAGATCTTGAATTCTCTCTTACTGCACTCACTAATTCATAAAAAGCATATACATTTGGCTTGTTTCAAAGGATAACACATTGTTTTGAAGTTATAGTGCAGCAAGCTTCAAAGCAGTTTTAGCGAAGTATAGCAGTCTTGTTACAAACTGAAATTCAAGGAACAGATATTTCAGTTTCAAAGTCTCTACAGCAGCAATTAATGCAAATTGTCTACTAGATGTCACAAAATCACCTTCCAGAATAATCAAAAAAGCCAAAGAACAAGGTCAAATAGTTTCTTCCCATAAGAATGAATCCAGTCCTTTACAAAATTAACCATTACATTCATAAGAAATCTCATTGAGTACATGTTTCAGGAATGTGCTGCTCCTCACAACTTTTGTGGGTCTCTCCCTTTTTGATTTTTTAGGAGATGGACCCTTCTGAAGCTGCACTGAATTGCCAGTTGTTTTGTAACGATTGTTCCAAAATACACGTAAGTACAAGCAAAGCTGGGAGGTTTTCACAGAAACCTGAACAAACTCGTCAGTTTTTGCTCTGAACTGTGTTCTCCTTGATAAGAGATTCCTTGCCAAGTCCTAGCAGAGCTGCACCACGGTATTCTTGTCACTGTGGCAGAGAAGAGGAACACGGCTGTGCTCACCAAGCTCTGAGGCTGTACCCAGTAAATAATCACAGCGTTTATTTTTGCAAACAAAGGGAGGAACACCTGCAAAACTCTCTATTTTAATCCTAATAAATGTGTCTGAAAATACAACAGAAAGGGAAAATCCATACTGAAAACAACCCCTTCTTTTCAAGGTGTTACACTGATATACTCAGACCTTTCTTCTCATTTAATTTCATGTGTGCCTGCTGGGAATATTCTAGAAAAAGCTGTCTTATCCTAAATAGCAGCCAACCAAACAGAGAAAGGCATTTAAAGATCATACTGACCAGATGGGTGATGACTGCTGGGGAAAGCAAGGCAGAGCTCAGCACTGGGTACTTCCACGACCAGTGAAAAGCTGGGGTATTCTTATCCTAAGCAGGGACACATCAGAGATCTTTTAATTGGCCTTGCTGGGGCAGCAGCACAGGCAGAGTGGCTGCTCCTGAGCTGCCAGAGTGAATCCCGTGTGGGGACACGAAAGCTGGGCACAGCAGGCAGTGTCCTGTCACTCTGACCCTCCAGCACCAGTGTCTCTCTCCTACATCTCTGCCAAGCAGATATTCAAATCTGTCATGTTCAGGTAGGCTAATGATTTTCACAAATGACTCATCCCCAAACCTACTTAATATCATGATCAATGTCTTGGAAATCAATCAGTGAAACACAAGTAAAGGTGGGACTGCTGTGATCTAATAATCTGTATCAAGCCCAGATTCCAAAATGTGAATAGAAACTGTCATGTGTGAGCACCAGGACACTGAATAGAGCTGAGCAAATCTGTCTTGGACAAGCTGAAAATCCATTGAAACAGACTTTCAGATGGAGCAGACCTGAACTATTTCTGCATGGGCCAAAGTCAGGCGATGAGAAAACAACCAACCAATGTTTTATGTTTTCAAAGGCTTCCCTTTGCTGCCAATGTTCCAATCTTGATACTAAACCAATAATAATAACAATAAAAAGATTACATATGATCCTATGATTCCCTAATGTGCACACTTGTTAAGGTGAAATCATAAACCGATGTAGGAAAGTTTTGTTTTCACTATTACAGTGACTCCTTTTTCAACAAAACAGCATCACCCATCAGGTGACCAGTGACTGGGAATTCCAGCTCTGGGAAGAAAAGCAAAGCCAAGCATGGACAGGCCATGGGAGAATGCAGGAAGTCAGACCACAGCAAGCCTACAGAGAGCTCTTGGATTTTGGATTTTGCTGACTGCAGGATTTTCACTATCAGACAAATGAACACTTGTTTCAGTGCAGGTTGGCAGTGGAATTACTTCTGCTCCTAAAATTTCCCCCTAAATACAGCACATTCCACAAAACTTGTGCTGCAGCTGCAGCCAGCGAGGAGCTCAGTGCATTTCAGCCCCTGTGCCAGGTCTGGGCAGCCCCAAACTGAGTGTCCAAGATTCAGTGACGGCTCAGCTCCGGAGAAGTCTCTTTTTTTCTCAATCCATGAATCGTCAGTGGTGGCACAGAGTATCCCCCACTGGCATCGTGATTCAGGTAGGAGCTGTCGGTCCCTGGGAATTGAACAGTGGCTCATTGATGTCACCCAGAGGCAGGAACTGCAGCAGCCATGGAACAGCAGCTTGTGTGGCAGCGAGCAAAGTGCCCGGAGCAGGGCCACTGGGGCAAGGCTCTCACCCAGTTCATGCTTTGAAGAGGAAGGAAGGGACCACTCCTGCCATTTATTTTTCTCCTTCTTCCATCATCTACACTTCCCTCTGAGAAACATCCTTATCTACAATTGAATTCCTGAGGTTGAAGAGTGATTTCACACACAGACCAGGAAGAGCACTTCTGGTTCCTCAGTATCTCCCATGAGTCATTATCTTTTTGAAGTGACTGATTTTGTCCCCCTTCCCCAAACGAGGCAGTGCCAGGACCCAGCTCTGTCAGATTGTTCTGTTTAGCAAAGATGCAAGGCAGGAAAGAAAAAGGAGTCTCCTGTTTTCTTCCCTTTACATTCAAGGTCTCCCAGCCTGACTACCACTCTTCTTCCAGCAAGGAAAAGACA
The DNA here is from genome assembly GCA_032173965.1 of Sitta carolinensis. Classification (NCBI taxonomy): domain Eukaryota; kingdom Metazoa; phylum Chordata; class Aves; order Passeriformes; family Sittidae; genus Sitta; species Sitta carolinensis. The sequence continues at coordinate 3,475,402 of CM063298.1, read as the reverse complement.
GAATTCATTGCTTTTGTTTCTCAACTGGCACAATTCAGCTGCTTTTTTCAATGTCACAGAACACCACTGATAAACACCAACACTCTGAGCTCACAAAAGGACAGGGGAGAGCTAGTAAAATACATTATCTACAAGAAATAGGTGGTTCCTTTTACAAATTCTGTGCAAGGTAGAAATAGTTCAATGGCCTCAAAGTCAGTATAATTAATTACAACTGGGGCTTTGATACAGTGATATTTTAGGTTTGAAAATATTTGTGGTTTCTGTTTTAGGCCCCAAATCCTGAGTCATATTAAGCGAAATGTGGATCTGTTGGTGTTCAAGTACAATGAGTTACAGATCAAAGGTTTATGAACACACAGGAGAAGCCTGAGAGTGGGAAAGATTTTAAAATTGGTTATAAAAGAAGAAAATGGGAGGGTTTTTTTCTGTTAACCCTGCATTCTAATTGGCACTAATTTGCCTCAGAAGTCCTTGGCAGATTTATTTAATACCTACACCTAATTATAAATGCTGTGACCTAGATGAGGGTTTGCAGGCAGAATACTGCTACAGAAGGATTGGTTTTCGTTTATAGCATCTCCTCAGACTGTTCCATTGATGTCAGTAAGATGCACCATATGGCTTGAAACACTACTTTAGGAATATATAAACTACTTTCTCTTGCATGCACTTTTCAGAAGGTTTTAAGGATCGAGTCTGAGGAAAGGAGTTCTTTCCACACCGGAAAGATTATTTGAAACAAACAAAAAAACCAACCAACAAACCACCACGACCTTTGTAGCAACTGAGTTATGTCACTGTTGCTGTGGCAGACATGGCTTATCAGGAGGAAACATGCAGGGTTAATTTAAAAAGGTTTTTTCGATGGATCTGGAAGAGTGAGAGTTTCTGGAGCAGACTTTTTCCGAGGCCGATCTTTGGGAACTGTTAGGAAATCAGGAGCATCTGTGGAGAGAGGAGTTGAGGGAGCACTAGATGGAGCACTGCGGGTTGAGGAAGGCATGGAAATGTTAGAGATAGATATTGCCGGTGGGAAAATCCCAATCTTCTTGTTGGTAGCTTCCTGAGTGGCTCGTTCAAACTCTCGGACTTCGTCCATTGTCATGTCTTCAACGAGAAGGAATGAAAGACAAAGGCACGTTAGAATAATTTCAAATAATCATTTCATTAACTCAGTTAAATTACTTTCATCCAAATTCTAAATCAGGGAATGATTGCCTATCATGCATCTCATTAAGTGATTCTCCACATGAATGCCTCCCCATTGTAAGGCGCTGACTGGAGCACAATGAGCACAATGTAAAGGAAACAAAGTTTTAAGTACATTAATCACGTACTAATGGTTCCTCTACCTGGGTCTGAGCTGAATAAAAATTGCTGCCTCTGTAATTGCTGGGAAAATCCAGCTATCCCACAAGCAACTAAAGAGCACATTTGGATAGTCAGCAGGTAGCATTTTTCAGAACTTCAAACAAAATACAACTGAAAGGGGTTTAAATTTTTTTCTTTTAGATTATGAGCCCAAGGGAGCAAAGGGTTTGTCATGGTTTGTTCATCTGCTGTAATTATCAAGGGATGAAAAATTCTCTCTCCTTCCATTGACTCGTAGCTGCAGCTTCATGCACAGGACCGAGCCTGTTTTGCTTTTCCACTAATAAAACCTTAAGAATTCCCTCTCACTTGACAAAGCCACAACATTCAAAGCCGTGCTTCCCAACTTGCCATCCGGAAACTGCGCTTAAACCGCGGTGGGCAAGTGACAAATTCCCCGCTCGATTCCCTGCAAGAGGCAGGCCAGAGAGATGAGGGGTTAAAGCCCCTCCGGCGTGGGAAGCCGGGGGCCCCGCGGTGCCGGGGGTCCCGGGGGTGCCCCGGGGTGCTGGGGGTGTCCCGGGCTGCCGGGGGTCCCGGGGTGCCGGGGGTCCCGGGGGTGCCCCGGGGTGCTGGGGGTGTCCCGGGCTGCCGGGGGTCCCGGGGTGCCGGGGTGCCGGGTCCCGGGGCTGGGGCTGCCGGGGTCGGGTCCCGGGGTGCCCGGGCGGGGGTCCCAGGGGTGCCGGGTCCCGGGGTGCTGGTGCCGGGGGTCCGGGGTGCCGGGTGTCCCGGGGGTCCCGGGATGCTGGGGGTCCGGTGCCGGGGGTGCCGGGCCCCGGGCTCCCGGTGCCGCCGAGCCCACAAGAGGGCAGCGCGAGCCCAGCGCGGAGCGGCTCCGCCGGAGCCGAGCCGGGCGGAACCCGGGAGAATCCCCCGGGAATTTCATCTGCTGCAAACTGGGAAGTTGAGCAGAAAACCAGCAAGGCTCTCCTGGAACCTGGCGCTCCACGTCTGCAGTGCCTGCAAGACGCCCACCGAGCCAATTGAAGGCAATGTTAAGATATTTGCTGAATGTCAAGTTAAATTCATAAATTTCAAGTATTTCATTAGACCATTTATAGATTCTTTGAGCCACGAAAGCTCAAAAAACCTAGAAATAAACCCAGTAATCTTTAAATCAGTTAAGACGTCTCACATATTCGAGTGTCTGAAGCACAGGACTGGCAGTGGGGATTACCAAATATGTGACAAAATCCTGCCCTGCCAGGGCACTGAAGCTTTTTACCCCTACCCAGCTGCAGACATGTGCAACCTTGGCTGTCGAAGCAGCTTTCTGTTGTGTTCCAACATCACGTTAAATAAACAAAAGCGTGCATGGTGCCTGCTGCCATCGCTCCCCCTGCACCGCATTCCAGGGACCTTTCCAGCCCACGCTGGCACTTATTAGGAGTGAGAACGACGCCTCTTTCAGATCTGACAGAAGTGCTGGCAATAAACAGATGGTCCCAGGGGAACTGTACCTACTCGTGTTGCAGAGAGGTTTGAACCTCTTCCACTGGTTTACATTTTGTTTCACACCCTGTAACAGTGGGTGAGCGTTTCTACACTCAAAGTGTCCCAAATTCCCTGAAATCGCAGGGATTTTGATTGAGGAACTCTGTACGGTGTCACCAAAAGCTGTCTTGGACAAATGAAAGGGATGGGAAGGTTTCTTAGTGCATTGTCCTTTGAAGTGAAGTCTTGATGAGTGGAGACACCAAAACTCTTAATTTTCAATTCAGACATGAAACACTTCAATTGACTTTTACTTTTTAGCTTATATTTGCTTTAATTTCCTTCTGCTGTGATATACACTCAAGTAAAACAGTCCTTACACTGAGCTAGGAAGACTCAGATTCACTTTATGTTTTTTTTTTTTTTTCATTAATAACTTCTGTTCTGACCTCAATGACAATTTTTCCACATGGAAACTACAGGTGGCAGACTTCATTCAGAGGCAAACCCTGAAGTGCAGAGCCAAAATCTGAACTAATTCTCTGCTAAGGAGTAACCTTGATGTCAATGAAGCTGCTGTGTCACAAACACAAGGATTGCCTTCCTGGGGACTACACAGACCACATCTCCTCAGGCTGGGAACGGCTGGCACTGAGCAAGAGCCAAGGGAAGACCTGGAGCCCTTCAAGCCTTGCCCCACACTGATTGCATGGCTAAACCCAGCTCTGAGTTCCACAGCACCATAGCAGAGGGAAAGGAATGATGACATTTCAGGAGCAAAGGCCACTGCATCTTCTCTATTTGCAGGCAGGTTTTTTTAGGCCTCTCCTTGTGGGTCCTAAATTAGGTAATTAAGTACTTTATGAAATCTCCAGACTTTGAACCAGAGAACCTACACAGAAACCTGCCCTTTTCCACAAACCACTGTTATGTACTTCTGAAAATACTTCTCACCTTGCTGGTAGCTAATCAATGACAGTGACATTAAAGTTACCTTGAAAAGAGTGAAAAATTCATTAGATTTTTTTTTCCTGGTGAAACAAAGAATTTTATGAGTCCCATAGAAGTTTTCCACTCCCCATGTTCTTGGCTTTTTGACTGGACCACTCTGAACTCCTGCATTTTTTAACTATTCAAAGAATAGAAAGTGAAAATCCTCTTAAACTTCCTCTTTATGCATCCAAATGAAATTTGTGCATTGTGTTTTCCTGGAAGCCAGGGAGCTGTATATGAGCCCAACCCCACCCTCCCTTACATAACTGGCAGGGTTACAGTGCAAACCAAAGGCAGAATTGCACTTCATGGAGAAAGAGTCTGTTCTTCTTGAAGCAAAACCTCCCCAAAATTCCACTGACTGATCAGCAATTGGTTGCTCTTTTCTGGTTTGTGCAGGTGTATTGGCTGAGGATGGGCAATATGTTTTAAAAATTGACATACTCTTGCTTTGGCATGGCTCTCTATTTCATCCACAGTAGATGAATGTTGGTTGCAAACTTTAATGTTGGTTTTTTCATGCATATTTTTCTCGTATTCTCGAACATCATCCATAGTCATATCTGTAAAAAGTTCAAAATTGTTGGCATTTTCCATTGATTCCGTACAAACTTAATTTTTTTTTTCCTGAGGAGAAGGTTCTAAGAACACAAAGTCTTTCAGCAGAAGCCAACGAAGGATTTTTTAAAAAGCAAGGAGCAACTAGCTTTATGAAAATTGCCTCATAAAGGTAGTTGTGTCAGCCAAGGAAGGTGCAAGGTTAAGTCAGAGGGAGTCAGAGAACAGGAAGGAGTGGAAATTGTTCAGGAGTGTCTGTGTAATGTAAGGTAGGCAGGAAGTACTGAAGTGCAGGCCTTGGAAAAGCCAAGATCTTCAAAAGAGATTTTAGAAGATCTTTTGGAATAAAGGATAGATACAAAAATATTATATATATTTACTTACCTTTCAGTCACTTGCAAAAGGAATTTTTGTTATCTTTGCACTGTACATCTCATAACCAGCAAAACTCTTAGTGTTAGAACCAACACCAGCTTAGATTCCAGAAACTAACACTTAAACTGGTAAGTGAATTAACAGTGACTATGTTAATGGTTGTGTAGCCTCAAGCAATAGAATGAATGATGAAAATTAGAAATATCCCACAAATGGGGCAGATGCCACCAGCAGGAGCACTGGGCACTGCCCAGCCTGGCTGGGGGGCCCACCCAGCACAGCCTGTCAGGTGCTGAGGAACAAGGCAATGGTCAACACCTGCAACAGGATCGTCAACCACAACTCCAGCAAAAACATAAAGAATCCAATAATTGACCTGTGGCCCTTCTGAGTATTCCCATGCTTTCCATAAACCCACTGGGGAGTGAGGAGTCAGAACAGGAGCAGTGTCAGTTTGTTCTGCTCTTTATGGTGCTTTGGTAACTTCAGAGCCTCGTAAAAACAGCCATCACCTTTTTACTCAAAACACTTAAAGAGCATTTTATTAGCACAGTCTGTGTGCAAATGGGTGCCCCTTTGGTCATGCACTGTGAGCTGCTCTTGAGGCTCCCCTTTTCCTCAAGTTTATGATGTGCCACTGGGATTTGGGAATTCTTGTATCACACCACTCCTTGTTCTGTGCTGTGAGGCTCCTGCTGCATTTTATGAGGCAGCTTTTAAGGCAAGATACAACTTCAGCTGTTGTAATGGCAGCATGATGTCATAATTCACCAGTAAAAATTAATGCAGTCTAAAATTTTGATCAAAAGGAAACATGGAATACCCCTAACTCATACTCTTTCAGTCTTTTGCTGTTATCTGGAATGAGAAACAAGCTCAGAAGCTGTGTCAGTAACATGCTGGGATGTGCTTTGCCAAGCAGAGAACATGCTTTTTATTAGTAAGTAACACTGAGAAAATAGAATTTCTTATTAATAAAGCTGAATGCAGTTTTGTAAATTAAATGACAAAACACATTCATACTTACAGGGTCAGTAACAGCAACCAGTCATTAACATAAAACACTGTTTATTACACTGATTATTTGATTCAGTATAGCTGACTGTCATCATCTCCAGGTCTTTCACAAGCTTTCATTTTAAAAAGTGTTAATAGACATTTAAAAATTTTATTTTTGATGCTAGATTATAATAATCTATATAATAGATTATTATATCTATTTTATTAAGCCCAGGTTTTTAGGTTTTGTACTTAGACTGATAATTAAGCTCTTAATTACACTTAATACACTATATTAGTTAGTAAAAAGGCTCACTCTGACAGGAAAAATCCACAAGATAATTGTGTATCACAATATTTCATTTGTGGAAAGGGTATTTTTGAAAGGGAGATTTCAGACTTAGGAGGGGAAAATCTAGTGAAATGTTTTTGAGCTAAACCTATTTGGTATGTTTAACCCCATTGCTATTCATTTGTCATCATTATCAGTAACTCTGCTAAAGTGCAGCTGACACTTTGCTCCTCAGTAACATTCTCCATCTCTCACTGTTAGATATTTTGGGTAGACTGGGAGCAAATTTATGGGCTCAATTTTTACATGAAGTCAGGCTGTTTTATTTAAAGTTACCAGTTTCCTTGACTTGGTACAGGAAAAAGAATGGATTGCTCTATTTCAGGTAAAAAAAGAAACAAATCTAAAATTAAAAAAATTAGCTCTGAAGGACTCTCCCACTGGATATAAAATTCTCTTACTAGTTTACAGCTGTCCCAATAGAAAAAGATATTTTTAGCAGTTTCAGTATTTTTATGACCATTACAGCACAAGATTTTCATGCAGTATTAAATTTATAAGAACACTGTAATTTCAAAAGCAATTTTTTCTTATTTCCAAATGATGAGTCCACTGAGTTTGTGGTTAAATTCCAGTGCAGGGCTGTGACTCCCCTGAGATGTGTTTAGAACAGTGACTGTTCCTGAGCAATGCACAATGGTTCTGAGCTCTGATGAGAGAGGTGTCCCTCACCTGTGAAATGTCCAAGTTGGTGTTTCCTGAGGCTTGAGGAGGGCCTAAATAAACATCCTAAATAAACTGCCAAATTCCCATGACATGTTCCAGGCCTGTCTCAGAACCTGTTTTAAGAGTAGCTGTGATTATGGATATGTCTTACAGAAAATGCATGTAGAAGGCACAAACCCAGGGAGCTCGTTTTAGACAATGTGATTGGCTGGTTTGAAATTCAGATTACTTTGTCCTGCTGGAAGTGCCCATATTCCCACAGCTGGCTCGTGGATTCCCAACACTTTTTGCATGCAGCTGCTGCTGAGTCAGACCCCATAGGATTTATGCTTATGTACATCTTTCCTCAGAAAAGCTCCATCTTTTCTCTTTGCAATCCATATCAATAGCTTAAAACTTTCCTAAAAAGCTGGAAATGTGTTGGATCAGAGCCTCAGGAGTCTGCAGTATGTTAATGGCTGCAAGTTAAGGCAGCTTTAAGAAGAAGCTCTGTTCAAACCTGCACGAGGTTCTCTTACAGATGACTCCTGCCTGCAGTGCAGGGTGAGGCACTGGTGCAGGTACCCTGACTTGCTGGGATGGAAAGGCATCCCTGGATGCCTCCTGCTGCCTAGATTCAGCATCTCTGGCAGTGCCCAAGGCCAGGCTGGCTGGGGCTTGGAGCAGCCTGCTCTAGTGGAAGGTGTCCCTGCCCGTGGAAGGGGTGGAAGGAGACGAGCTTTAACACGGTTCCATCTCCTCCATGAACAACTTGCACTGTGGAGTGCACATGGAGCTGATGATCCATGAAAGCCAATGGAAACGTGCAGTGAATGTCTCAGGCTCTGCATCAGCCCTCTGGAGGGGCTGGCTCGGGAGGACACTCACCATACCACTCATCCACCCAGGCAAAGGCCTGCCGGTGACCGATCAGCAGGATGTCTCTGACCACCTGCAAACAAGCAAAGGGTTAAAGGCCTCAGCAGCAGCAAAACATTTCATCTGTGTCTTTCAACAGGACCGAAAGTGAGAAATCCTCTGACAGGTCTGTGTCTAAAAAGCCATTCTGGCTTTGCAGGGCTTCTAGTCCGCTTCACACTGGCACTGGATCTATTGCCAACACTGAATCATGGCTTTGACTAGCACGGGAATCCATTGGGGATTGTGTACACATTCCACTAAGCTTTGGCCAATTAGACATTCTGGATCTCTTCTTTTCCCTTCTCAGTTTTTTAAACATGTACAAGGTGAATACTATGAAACATTTTATCATTTGGCAGTTATGCTATTCATTAATTGATTTTTTCATAGATTGATTGGAAAACTTTCCCACTATCTGTTCTTAAGGAATTCTTCACCTCACTGCTATATGTATGGGACCCCTCTGTACTCAGAAATACTTCAGCTCATATATGGGTCGCAGCACTGAAAATGTTATTGACAGCTTTTCTCAACGTTAGTCCTGAGCAGCTCTGGGCTTTGTCAGGTTTGTACCCAGAGTGAAGTCCTGGGCTCTGCTCCAGCTCTTGCAGACCTTGTGAGAGGTCTGAGCAGACTGGGCCGAGCTCCCAGGCTTCTCCACAGCCGCATTCCCAGGAGTGCTCAAGTTCTGCCTATGTGAAGGATAAGAAACAGCTCCTGTTTCACTGACCTTGTGTACAAATTGCTCTACTCTGGTTTGAAGTCCCCAGACTTCAAATTTCACAGTCACAAGTTTGTAGGAACACATAATTGGCTGATGGGTCTCTCTCCAGCCTTCTTTCAATTGGCCTCTCCCAGTTTTCTGTGACTTGAAGTATTTGGGATCCTGCAAAACAAAGAAAACATACAAGGAAATGCAGGAGGGGAAGTTGTGTTTATCAGTTTGCTAAAGTAAAAGTTTCGATAAGACACAAAACATGCCAATAAACATTACGAAAAAGTAATAGGAAATTGACTTTTAAAATGCACTAGGATATCCGAAAATCCAAGGCTGGCACTGAATCAATGGCAGCATATTCTTGGAGATGCCTTGACAATCATATCATTCAGGATGTTTTCTGCTATAAAGAAAATCTGTTATTGCAAGTCATTATTGTGCAGTGCACTCCAAGGGTTATTTATGGCCTTGGAAAAAAAAAAAAGTTGCTTCTTCAGAGCCTGCTTTTCCACTGCCCCTTGGCGTGAACTGCTTGTACTTTCCACCCGTGCCTGTCTCCTGGAATCACGTCCAGTTGGAGCTTTGACACTTCAACACTGACCCTGACAATGCCACTTTCAGTTTTAAGTGAACTTGTTCGTCCTAAGCTAAGTAGGAAACTCCTGCAGTTTATCCATCTCTGGTTACAACTGAGTTACGAGCAAACACTGAGTAATTCCAACTCTGTTTCTCTTTCAGGAACTGGGAGATCAAAGAAACTGCAACACTGAAATTACAACACAATTTCATAAAACCATTAAAGGCATTAGTTCATCCTTTTAAAGTTTGCTTTCATCTGTACAAGACACAATTTTATCTGTGAAAGTGTTATTTTCCATACAGGTATAATTTTATTTCCCTTTATGTCCAATCCTGCTAATTATATCTTGTAAATAGAAATAATTTATGGTTAAGCACAGATTGTCAGAACTTTAAAATTACGTAACTTCAGAGAATTCATAGTGGAGCTTCTAAAATCTGTCCTGAAGAGTAACCAGCAGTGCTCAACTGTGTTCTTTCCCCAAGGCTGAGGTCTGGGAAGATCCTTTGTTACAAAAACAGCTAAACATGTACTTAAATAGTGCTTAAATTATGCATTAAATGGATGACAATTAAGAAAAACCCACAAAAAATTGATAATTACTCTGATCTTCATTTTGCTTCATTCACTGTGAGCTTATGTGTCACCCAGCATTCCTGTTTCCTACTGTTTAGTTATCTCTTGACTTCTGGTTTTATCCTAAAGTGAAGCTCTGCCATTAAAGCTTCTCTACAAAGCTCTAATGAGGTGATAGTCTTTCCTCCCTTTGAAAGTCACTGCTTTTATTGCTGACACAAGCTTTGCAATTGAGCTCCCAGTACAATAAGGTTTCAATGTTAAATCACCATAAAAACAGTTCAGCATCATCATTTATCAGAGCAACACCCCCTGTACAGCACAGCTCATGGTCACAGGCTGCTGCCAGTCTTGTCACCCAACAAAGCTCAACCACAGATGGATCTACACAGCTTCTGGTTGAAAGACTGTTTAATAATTGATACTGCCTGAAGCAATCAATATAAGAATGATACCAATAAAAAGAAAAAAGGGAAGAAGACGTAATATTCAGAGAGGTGTAACATTCCAGCTGGAGGTTCCATAAAAAAATAAATCATTACAGAAAATTTGTGATTTTGAATATGCCTGTAAAATATTCCAGAGTGAAAAAAGGATCTCTAAAAAGGAAAATAGTTTCCTATAGGTCAGGGTCTGCTGTTTCTTAAACACACAGAGTGCTGGTGTGATGGAGCCATTGCCTTGATTCAGCATTTCAGATACACCTTTAATAATTCTGAGTGTTGTACTTTACAATCCTTCAAAGATAACCAGATCTATAATGGAATAACTTCAGTGCAGTCCAAAGGGATTTAATGTAATCAATTTGATTCGGTATCAAATAGCAAGAAATTCTAACTAAAAATGAAATCATGAATAACTGCCCTGCATCACTGCTCAGCCCAAGCTTTATGGGTTGGGTCTGTTTGGTTTGTGGGTTTAACCCAGGGGACACAGAGTGGGAATCACTCAGAACTTGGTCCCCACAACTCACCCACCATCAGTTGCAATGCAACTGATCCATGACATCACTCCCAGGTGCAAATTCCCTTAAAGCACCCAGAGATGACACCTCTGCATGTCTTAATCCTGTCCCTTTTTCTTGAAGGACATGAGGATTAGTCACAAATTGGCTGGAGAGCTCCATGGGAAGAGCCAGCAATGATGGACGGTACGGGCAAATCACATCAAACCGCTCTTAGGGAAATTCCTGCCTCTCTGCAAACATTAACATATTGATACTATAAAGCTGCAGACTGATGAATGGAAGCCAGACCTCAGAGGAACAGATTTCCAGCCTGCTGTATGAAAGATCAAGGTGTTAAAGACTTTCCTGAGTGCTAGCTCAGGGAGCTGAGACTCACAGGCTGCACAAGAGCCAAGCAGGGGGTGTAAAACACACTGTGACTTTGGGCAAGGTCAGCCTGAGAATTCAGTGTCTGGGCCATCAACTCAAAAGGCACAAATGTTTGACAGAGCTGAGCTGTTGTAAGAAAAACGAATATCCCTGGGCTTTAACCCAGCGGCTTAAAAATTACATGTTTAACAACATCTTGACTGTTTTACAAAGGAAGAAATTCTGCCTAGAAATTGCCTGTGCTATGGATCATACAAGGAAGCCTTAGGGGAAGAATCTCTACATTTACCTCTGTATTTTTCCACCTTTCCTAGGCCTCTGCTATTGACCATAGCCATGGGCAGCAGGCCATGCCAGAGGGGCTTTGGTGGGACCAGGAATGCTCATCTTTCGCTCTTCAATGCCTGATCCAAAGTCCACTGAAATGAATGAGAACTTGGACAAGAATGATTTTATGTGCCTAACCTGTGGGTTCAAATTGCCAGACTAAGACTCACAACCTGGAATTCTTTCTGCAAGTAGGCACATAAGGTCCTTCTATAACAAAAAATGAAGCAGGGCTGATAATTTTCCATTAAAAGCAAACAGAAATTATATTGGTACCCAGCACTGCTTTTCTCAGCAGCACTTGTGGCACATGTACTTGAAGCTTTTCTTCCTGTCACTAGAAACTGGGCAAGCTGAACTTTGCTCTGACCCCACTTTTATGTCATTATTTAGGTAATTAATTTTGTGTGTTCCTTATTTTTGCTTTTAGGCACCCATGACTTTCTTCCTAGAGAAGGCATCATCAAAGAATACTGTGTCTATTCACTATTTTTCCCTTGATTTATCTACTGGCAAAATCCTCAATCTGTTTTAAATGTAATGGCATAGCTAAAATCTTTTTGTTTAAATAACCTTCTTGTCCTTTTATCAGCCACAATTTATTAGGAAAGCCCATCTGGCAAATCCTTTTGCTAGAGGAGCAAAACCTACTCTGTATTTGCAATACATTATTGCCAGGTGCAGAGTGATTTAAAAATAGCACTTCTGCCAACAGAGCAGAAACATCATAACCCGTGAGCAGGGCTGAGTTGAGAATAAAATGTAAAATTACAGTGAAATAAAAGCCTCTGTATGTTGCCTATGGATTCAAACATAGCACTCTCCCAGGATTTATTACTTGGCCACGAGTCAGTGTGGTTATTGATGGAGTCTATTATTTACCATTTAGCATTTATTTACTTAGCTTTCCTCACGGACGTCACGGGCATCAGCCGTGCACTGGTAACGCCCTTTCCAGGAAGCAAACACAGCACTGGGTCATTGCAATGCCTTTTCACAATTAATTCTGAGCTGATACTTTGTCCTCAGAGTTAAACAATGAAATGCATTTATTGTTTACAGAAAACCTCCCAACCTGCTGGCCCGCTGGCGCTCAGCTCTGCCGTGGTACCAGGCCTGATCTGGAGCTGCTGCACCCTGGCTGTGCTGGCAGCCTTGGCAGCCCTGGCACCCTTGTGCCTGCCCTTGCTGCTTGCTGGGCAAAGGGCCCCAGGCTGAACGTGCCAGAGGTGAGAGTGCACCCTGCTTGTGCCACACCTCCTGTGCTCTCCCTGGAATTCTACAGATGTCCCTCAAACAGACCCTTCCTTCTTTTTAATGCCTGCATTAATTTTTTTCAGACTCCTATGGCAGTATCGTGGTGCTTTTGAAGTGCAATCATTTTTCCCTCTTTATGCTGAAGACCATTTTGTTTGATCTTGAATTTCAGAACCAATCATGGGTTTAATACCCGTCATCTGGCATTTCAGCATCAGCTGTAGTTGCTAGGTTTTGGATTTCAGCTTTTATAGCCAGGGCTCAGGAAAGATTTATGATGTAAAGATGCTACCATAGACATTTATGTGGAGTCATTTTTTAAGGACTTTTAAAAAAAAATTCCATTAAATGGTATTTTCTGGAAGATCCAGCTAAATACTTAAGAACTGTAAATATTGGGACAGTTCTGAGGTGTTAAAATATGATAATCCAGCCAGCCTTTATGTAAACTCACACGCTAAGTGAGTAAGGAAAAGGAAATGTTCATACTTTTTCATGTCCTTTGCTGAACTCCTGTGCTGACACGGTGCCTACACCCACCAGGAGGCAGAGGCAGCTGGATTATTTCAGCTACCATCATTTAGTGAAGTGACAGAAGTTTTGTTACTCTGAAAGTGCTTGGACAGGCGTAAGGTGGACCTATCAAAGAGCAGCTGTGCTAAAGGAGAAAAGGCAGCAATGGAAGAAGAAAACTGCATGGAATCTGTTTAGAAACAGCCTGAAAAGTTTATTCCATTTGTCCAGCGCTTGGTTGCTTTGTTATAAACAGGAAATGAAACATTGTTAATTCTGAGAACTTGAATATGTTTGCACTGAACATTTTGCTCAGTAGCTCACAGCTATGGTAAATGTTTCATTTAATGAATGATTCACTGGAGGCCCTCACTCCTCAGCATAGCTCAGCTTTGTTCTTTTCTGTGTTTCAGACAAATATATCTGTCTATATAGCTGGTGATACATATTCATCGATGCTAAAGTCACAAGGCAATGACTTCACAAAATGTACAACTGCTCTTACCTGGCTGGTACATTCTCTGTACAGAGAGACAAAATCCTCTACTCGGTGCAATGTGTGCATCCAGATTTGGAAACATGGAGCTCCTTACAGACAAACAGGCAAACTTGTTAGCTGGGATCTAGAATCAACCTTTCTCCTTTTGGAACCTCACATTTAAACTTCTTAAAACTTAAAGGATTAGACCCAAGCTTGTAAAAAAGCCTGTATTTAAAATATGGCTGCTTCCCCATGGAGTTTGCAGATGGTCATGAAGTTAAAGAGAGGTCCCCTGCTTTGGGATACCTGAATTGCTGCAGTTTCACCTCCTCCAGCCTTCCACAAAGGCAGAAATCAGCTCAGCCCCACGACAGAGCTGGACTCTAAGTGTTTATAACAGCTCACAAAACTGTCTCCTGGTTCACTATTGCCTGCTGATTTCAGTCCTGCTCACACTGCCAGGTAAGCCCTTCATCCTTGAGGGAATCCCAGTCCCTGGGGTGGATCTGTTCAAGAGATCCCTCAGCATTACTGGTAGAGTGTCCTGCAATGAAGCAACAGCTCTCCTGAAGCCTCCAGCTAACTGGATTCTTCACTTTTCAATTTTAGTTAATATTTAGAAGGAGAGAAAAGCAAATATGCACAAAGTTGAATTCAATCATTTTCCCTTCAGCCAGGACATTTTCATGGAACATATTTCCTCTCTCAGCACTGGTGAGAATGAGCTGTTCAACTCAAATGGAATATTAAACATACAAGATTATTTATATATTTTGTCTTTTTATGTGTGAATCACTATTATGGAAATGAAAATGGAATCTGTTTTTAAGATTCATGTCAGGACAACTGAAAAACTACTTTTTAGATCATAGGTGGGAGGACAGTGGTTTTGTCCTTCTACCAGCAGGCTCATAAATCCCAGCAAAGAGCAAGCAGAGGAAGTAGTGTGTGAAGGCTTTAAATTATTTAAGCCACTCTCTAGTATGCAGTATTACAGCTAAATAATGACATTTGCTGTTAAATCTGAAGTATATTTTTAATTGAGGAAGAATGTGCTTTCATCACAATGTAAAGAAAACTAAAGCTCATTTTTAGAAGCTGCCAAACACGCTGACCCTGATAAAGAACTTGCTTTATTTTAAGCCTGTGAAAGAGCCACTGAAATGAAGAGATTACTGACATGCCTGAAGTTAAAATTGTTCTCATTGGTCTTTCTGGATGGGAGTCAGGACATTTATCCTGTGGGATCTAATTGTTAAATCCTGAGGATTGCACTTTGCTTTTAATCCTTAAACTCAGTAGCAGTTCAGATTAGATGATCTAAAAGCAACCAAATTGTTGTTATTACTGCCACTAAAATACATTTCAAAAGCTTACACTAACTGGGTTTATCTGAAGCTGCAATTTGGGAAACACAAACCCTTTCTCATTTGCATAGAATTACTGTTCTGATTGAAAACAGACAGAAATTACATTTACGAACATTAAAAATCTTTATATTGTCTCTAAATTATGTAAGAGGCCTCATCAGAAATGGGAATTCGGCTTCATATTTGTCATATGGTTGCATAAAATCCCCATAGTTTGTAAATATTGGAAGATCACTATTTTTAAATGTTATTAATTCACTACCAATTACGGCATGTGCACAGTTAAATACTAAAGGTGTTCTTCTTACTGCTCTGTATGAATTCTGAAATAGAATTTGGTAGTCAACAGCAAAATCATCCATCAGTACAGAAAAAAAACAACAGATGCTGGGCTATTTTTGTTGTTTAAACACATATAAAATTCCATTTTGCTTGGATTCGGTCTTTAGATTTGTCTTTGAAATAGCAACACAAAGACTCTGAAATGCTTTTCTCCTTTAAGATGAGCCTGCTTTTCTGTATCAGGAGATTAATCATAAGGAAATTATGCTTAATAGTTGGCTATTAAAAATGAGCAGGAAAGTTGCAAAACTGATTGTCACCATTGTGTTTACAATTTCTGAAGTTCAGGGATTGAGATGAAAATTCTCACAGGATTTCTTTAAAGTACAGTTAAATGCTGACCCCTTCCATTAGCAGCCCATTCCTAAATGGAGCCAGAAGCTGTGGAGCTCAGAGAAGATGATGGGACCAATAAGCTGTTTCATGAGGTGTTATATAATTTTTGGTACTAAACAGATGGGTTTCATTACCTAAGGAAAGTAATAAAATTACTTTTCATTCTACTGTAGGCTCAGTTTTGGTTTATGACCCGTACATAACATTCAAAATAGGATCTATATAAATGGAAGGTAACAAGTACTCGACTTTTTTAGTCCAAAAATCATGTCTCCTATAGTATAGAAATATATTCCTTGGCAAGCCCTCACTTTCTATCCTAAAAATGATTATGTAGTCTCATTTTAGATAGTTAAACAGCTGCCATACTCACTGCCAGCTATGAATATAGACTTGGCTTCAGTGGCAAATCATATCTCCAAAATTAAATGCGAGCATAGATCTGCTCATTCCTCTCTAGCTGCTTGTTGTGAACCATCATTTATCAACTCTGAGATTAAAACATTGAGACCTTGTCTTCATTTGCATGGTGGCTGCTGATTTCAAGCAGTGAATTGCATTGACCTAGAAGAAGCACGCTCTTCAGAGATGTGCTCCATCAAATATACATGGGAGCAATTTCCGAGGGGATTTTCAGAGTGGCTCTGCCTGCTGCCATTGATGCTTTTTGGCAGGTCTGCTGTGGTCTGCAGCGTGCTGCAGTCCCTCTTGGCCTTGTGTCATTGTTCCCCTCAAGCAAATGTGCATCAGCCCCTTGTCAGTGCAGCACATCTGTCCTTTGCTGGGCTTGGGCACTTTGCAGGACTCACTGATCAGGTGGGATGCAAGGAAGGACAGCAGGGGTGTTTAAAAGTGCTCAGATCTGCTAACTCTTCACTGAGCTTTATAATGCAAAGGAAAGGCCTTTTCTAGTTTGGACTAATTCAGCTGAATATCAAAGGTCTGGTACAGGATGTGCTCTGATAAGAGTAGGAAGATATTTCAAAGAATCCTCTGCAAAAGAAAGTGTTGGGCAATGTAGACAGAGAGGCTGCTGTCTGCTTCCCCTCCAACCTGACGCTCTAGAAATATTACTGACCAGCAAGATTTTATACAAAAATAAAATAGTTTTGATTCCTATCCAGGCTCTTCTAAAGCTCTTACCTTCCCTTCCTCAGCAGTTCACAGCCAAGTTGCCTCTTACCTCTGATTCCTTGTAATAGCGCTCGGGAATCTCATCGCTGGCAATATCAATAAAGCAGACTTCTCGCTCCAGATCTTTAGCTTCTTTGTCAAAAATCTGCAAGAGGGAAAGAAATTCAAGGCTGTTACAGAACAACACCCCCACAAAATCCACCTGGAATAACTGTTACAAGCAGTTTCAATGACTTGTGCAACAGAATGTATTTTAGGCTTGTGCCTGAACAGCGTTGTGTAAAATACTCAAGTTTTTGCAGGAACATGGTCATGTTCTCTATCCTACTGCTCACATCGTGTTCAGCACTTCTTGCTCCCACTGCTGTTCTTCCTTGGATTTTTGGAATGGAGACTTTGATTACAAACAGTAAAGCCAACAATCTGGATTGGCTTTACTGTATTCCCCAATCTTTGTACTGGAGTCTGTCCCCGTGTGAAAAGCCCGACTCTCTGGACTCGGGGTGTTTTCACACTCTAAGGACTACAGCAATGTGCAGGTGTTTGCTGGGAACAGTCAGTCTGGGCTGTTGTTACATTGAGAATCAAAATTTTGGTTGAACTGCCTCAGTGGAAGCTGCAAGCTTCCCCAACCCCTCCATGCACACACACTTCAATCCTTCAGGAGCTCGTTTGGAGCAGCAAGCCTGCTGTTCTCTGCAAGTAAACGATGGAGATATTTGAAAATCCAGGTCATTTGCAGCAGCAGCAGCGCAGTATCCTTCTGTGCCTGTGTCCATAATTTAATTATTTAGGCATCTCAGTGACCCATGTGACTTACACTGTGTCTGCAATATATTTCCCTCATGATTCTGAGACTTGGAAACAGCGCTGAGCTAAAAGGCTACCATGAATTAGTGCCATGAAATTCAGGGAAGTTGTGCATCCACTGTCAGGATCAGTAATAAGCTCACAATGTGCTTTTTCCTTTGGGGCACAATGTTCTATAGATGACATTTCCAGGAAGCAAAAATATTTTTGTTTTCATTCCTTTTTTTTTTTTTTTTTTAGATAAATGCAGTGAATGCTCTCTTGATTTAATTAATTCTAGAGGAACAGTTAAAAATACAAAATGCCAGCAACTCTTTAGTAAAAGAAACGCTACTTCATTATTTCTGAAAGCATTGGGGCTGCCCATTTAAAGCATTCAAAAAGAGCAATGGACTCCAGTGAACACAGGAACCAGCTGGTAGGAAGAACATTGCTCAGGAAATCATCTTTCAAATAAAGGAAAAGCTGAAGTTTGACTCTACAATTTTAACTTGTCCTGGTAGTGAATAAAACAGGCAGCACTGAAGGCTCACTGAGCTAGATGTAACATGTTCACACATCTGAGAGTGCAGAAGAACTGAGAAGCTCCAGCCTGGTTTTATTTGTATTGATATCCTTCTCCAATCGTTGTTTTGCACAAAATCATGTTGATTGTTTGAACAAATTGGAACTGGGAAGCCCTTCTCCCGTAGTGTTCCTTCTCTGAATTGGGTACATTGATGGAAATGACTCTGTGTTGATATATGTAATATAGGTCACCTTTTATAAGCTTCCTCGCTTGCTTTTTTCCTAAACAAATTCAGAAATACAGAGCAGCCCCTGATGAAATCAGTTGAACTATTTCTGGAACAAGATTCATTTCATCATAATCTCTCTAAAATAATGGAAATTGCACTTAAATGGACATTACCAGGTCAGCTGAGGCTTTCAATCTGTCCATGGTTTAGGTACAAGCCCCATAAATTCAAGCACATGCAAATCTCTGCCCATTTGCAAGGACCTAAATGGAGATTATTACCCAGTGTCTTATCCACAGAAATGTGCCCTGCTCTGTCCCAGGCTTGATCCACATATTTTACCTCATATGAAAATAGTTCTAAATTCCTTTTCTCTCCTTAAAATGCTGTGATGGAAGTGGGGATGACAGATGCCTTTGCCAATCTGTCAAAAGCAGGAGGAATTTTTCAACCATTTCAACGATGCCTTATTTGCTGCCGAGGCTGTCTCTGACCATTTCCTTTATTCCAGAAGCTTGCTGAATGACATTCTCACTTCCCTTTGCCAGCAGAACTTGTTGTCTAATCATTTATGCTTCTCCCTTTCTCAGATTGTCCTCACAAGATTTGCAGCTAGAGATTTAATCCTCTCATTCTATCAGCAGTCGAAAATAAGAAGTCATTAGAGAACAAGACTGATTTCTTTCTTAGCTCTAATTCTCTTATTGCCTCTCCTAACAACAGTATCTTGGATTGCCTGAAACCCTGTAGGGAGGATGGGTTTATTGTGTTTGGGATCAAAGTGACTAAAGAAACTTAAAAGTTTTAAAGGAAAAGATTAAAGGCCACAAAAAGAAGCATAAGGCTCCCAATCTGTGCAACTGTATTTGCAAATGTGCAGAAACTGAATGGTGAGAACAATCTGTATCCTTAAGAAGATGATGTAGAAAGAATATTAAATATTATATTGGAAAGAACTGGACAGACTTTACATTTGGAAGCCAAGTAGTTAATTGAGATAAAAATAAACAATCAAATGGAAAACAAAGAGCAACATTCAGACTGAAGTGGCCTTTTTGCCGTGGGTTTTCGTTTTATTTTGGGGGGAGTAATGTGACAGCTCTTTACAACAAATATTTATATACTTCCCCTTCCTAAGAGGAATGAAAACTCAGCACTATTTAGACTACATCACCCACAGAATGACAGCAAGTGGGAGAAAGGTTTCAACTGAGTCTTCTTTTGATTGTCAATGGTTTCTTCTGGTGAAAATTAAAAACAAAAAAAACAGCCAGAAAACCCAAAACAACTAAACACCTCCTCCCCCAACCAACCAACCCACCAATGTCAAACCCAACCAATCAACCAACCAGAAACCAAAAGAAAAGTATCCAACCCTCCTGCCCCAAGCAGGTGATTCCAGAACCTCAAGAAAGGCAGCTCATACAGGATACTGCAGAAATTTAAGTCCTGGGGAACTTAAATTTCCTTCCTTTGTTTCCCTCCTGCCCTACAAGGATGTGTCCTGGGACATCCTTTGCTAGCAACTTCCCTTCTCCTGGCAGCCACAGTCAGAACAGAAAGTCAGGTTAGGATATGAAGGGAAATTTAATATATTCTTTTCTACAAGCATTTTTCCCTATTTTTTTTCCTTTTTTTTTTTTTTTTTTTTTTTTTCTATTTTCAGGCTAAGTTGCTGGCTTCAATTTTATTCAGATATAGTTAATCTAAAATGTAACTTTTATGGCCAATCTCCATAGCTAACCTTGATTGATATAAACAGCATAAAGCCAGTTTCTGCTGAATGCACTGATTCCACCCACCCTGGCAAACTCCTCACTCATCTGCAGCACCAGGACTCCAAGGGTCACATCTGTGCCTCTGGCTTGGCTTTGTTTCATAATACATGAGTCTCTCTTGTGATGTTTGCTTTCCATCTTCAAGAGCCAAAGAACCATCCAAGGGATTACCAGCTGGAAAGGTGTTTGGGGCTGTCATTACTACAAAATTCTTTTTTTCCCAGCCTAAACACGAGGAGTTTGTGGTCAGAAGGCTGTAAAGAGACAGCTAATTCATGGCAGGGCTGTAATTTGGTAAGGACTGCAAGAATAATCCTTTTCTTCCATTTGAAAAATGCACAAAATATACTCTTCACCTTGAAATTCTCATCTCTGCAGATTGCCATGGTGAGAACCACTGGCTGCTCCCCAGTGTGTTGCTTCCCACCTTGAGAGCTTGTATCACCTGCTCCACTGGAGCTCTCATTTTCTAAAGGAAAACTGACTCAGAACTCGACCCATGGAGTTTATTCAGAGTGTAACTTTTCAGTAAGTCATGCTTCAACCTCAGCTACTTCCAAATTCCCTGATTTCCTTTTGAGATTTATTTAGGCAGAGATTACAGGAATTGACCAATTTCAAACCTGTTCATGGGATAAAAATGTTTATGTGGATGTGCATAATTGGAAGCAATTTTTCTATGGAAAAAGGTTGTGTCTTTGTTTGAGAAGATAAAATTTGGCTCCCTGAACTGGCTGGGAATATCCCTGTGTGCCACAGAGTGGGAGAGGCAGTTACATATTTATCTGCAGCCTTGCTCTCTGTTCCTTTTGATCTCCATGTCACGACTCCCCTATTATTCCATCTCTTATAAAATATTTCATTAAGATTTTCTGGACAGAGAACCAGTTTTTTATGTAATTATGTCAAAGTGGCTGTGCTTCCAAGACCGCAATAGACTATCAATAATATTTACTGGGATTAGTTTTTTTAAAGTCACATCTAGTTCAAGTGCCAGATTTACTGACTAACTTCAGTAGTTCATTTAGAAAAATCAAAAAGTAGAGGCACAACCATATCTCTTGTTCACACTCTGTCAGTGTGGGCCTTGGCATATGTTCTGTGATAGCCATATGTGCTCGGGACACACGATCTGCAGTTCAGCAGAGAGCTCTTCCCCCAGGAGGAATTCTGGACTAACCTTTCCACTTGTTTGCCTTTATCTTTACAGACTTCTTAGAGGGTGGGAAAGCATCACAAAATCATGATTTTTTCATTGCAAATGATGGGATACTCAGTACCATCATACAGGAAAAGTCCAGGTAAAAAACAAATCACCCTAAAAGTGTCCCTTGCTTTGACTTTGCCATGTTTTGAGTGATGCCCAGCAACCCCTCTGACAGTTTCCAGAATGAGATCCTGTGGTGCAGTGAGGCTAAACCAGGGCACAGCTGAATCCTTTTCAGCTGAAACCAGTATTTCGTGGCCGTTGCCTTAAATAGTGAATTTACATTTAATTTCCATGTGCTATATTCAAGTTTGTTACAACCTAGTTCCACATTACTAAGACAGGAGACAAAAATAGAGAAAAAACATCCTAAACTCAACCAAACTAGGAATGGATTTTCTTCTTAGCTGCCATACCTAAAATTTATTTTACTTTAGTTTCATGATCAAGATCCAGCCACTGATTTTTCCAGAGAAAAATGTTATGCTACAAGCTTTACATACAGTGAATTTTCATTATTGACAACCTTTGAATTATTTGACAAGCTGTAGTTTTTTTGCTTTCCTCAGACACCATCAGATGGCAAAAAAATCACTGCCCAAATATCAGCAGCAATTAATTCTGTGACTAAGAAACAAAACAAAACAAAACAACAGAAATCAGTCAAACAAAATGATCCTTGTGCAACAAATGGGAAAATGGAATGTGTCTGTGATACAGTGATTTGCTTGAGCAGTGTCTGTCCCCACTCTGCCTTTCCTGTCCCTTCAGCTGCTCTGCAGCCTTTCCCCAGAAGCAGAGTGTGGCATGCAGGGCCAGTGGCACTGCCAGGGGGACCTGGGCATTGATTACAGCAGCCACTGCTGCCATATGGTGGGGCCTGGAATCAACACAGCTGATTGCAATGCACAGTTGGTGCATTCCCCACTAAAAGGAAAAACCTAAAATGTGTGTCTGTAGTGCGCACTGAAACAGTAAGAAAAAGAGATGGGAGAGATAAGAGAGCAAGACAACAGCTCGACTGAATTAGTCCTTTGTGACACAAATACTGGCCAGTCAATGGACCGTTGAAAGAAAGTACCTGTCCGAAGGAGAAGAGAGTTTCAGGAAGTCTCCTCATGGAAAGCACACACCCAATTTATTGACACACGAGCAGTAACTCCCATCCCCCTGCCCTGATTTCTACCATTCCCTTCAGTAGATACCGGTAAGAATCTGATGTTCTTTATGTTTTTAATAGTCAGAACACAGGCTTTATCTATCTATATTCGAATTCCCAAAGTGCTAATTTTCCTCTGGGAGAAGGGTGATTCCTGTGCCCTTTTACACTGGCCTGTGCCCCCGAGGCTGTTGGCTGCAGGCACCTGCCCAGCACTGCCAATGGAAGCAGCTCAGGAGACAAAGGAAGCAATATTTTCATGGACTCTACCGACACCACCTCCTGCATCATTTACATCTCACAAAACGTTCTAATTTTTAAAAACTCCATTTTGTAATTTAAAATTAAATTTCTCTTTAAGAAGTTAACATTTAATTTAAAAGATTTGCAAGAGGAAACACTGGCTGGCCTGACTTGCTGGTTCAGTTTCTGACAGTGCTAATGAAGCTGTAAAGCTGCAAGGTAGCAGGGACAATATTTGATGTACTCACATGTTCATACCAACACTGTCTCTGTTTTTCTAAGAATAGAGTTGCCATGGAACATCTACATGGGATACATCAAAATCAGCTGCTCTGAGCACTGAAGTCACAGCTCAGTGGATTTATGGTTCTGCACTACTACACAAGGTTAACTAAATAAAGACATTTATTGTCTATTGTTCTTCCTGTCAGTGTTTGTGCAAATCAACTGCAAACTTTAATAGATTGGAAAAAGAATGCTTTAACACATTTAAAATAGCTTAAAATGATAATGAAGTCTAAGACACAGAAAAATCAGGTTCCAGAGCAGATACCATCTTTCACTAGTAGGACACTATCTTCTGTCATGCTAAATGGGAAGAAAAATCAGTGGGAACTTTGCATCAAGATATATTAGGTAGAATTATATCAGACAACACAACATGTTAAATAAAATAATTCTAATAACATTCCAGCCTACCAAATGACAAGAACCCAAGACCATCTATATTACTTTCTTCCATGGATCAGAGGAATTAGTTTTATTATCCTTATGTCTAAGTATTGCTTGTCACAATCAATATCTACTTTTTTAAGACAGTATGGAAATGAAGGATAGATCAGAGGGCAAAGTTTTCAAAAAACATATACGATCTAAAAAAGTACATTGAGAAATAGCTGAGTTAGAATCAGATTTGTATTATTGCCCTCATTACTGTAACATTAATATTCATTCAGTCTATTTTGCATTACAACTGCAAAATTTGCAGAAGTATTTTTTGGATTAATTATTTCTTCGTCAGACAAGGCTGATAGTTGCAATGAAGGAAAATACAGTGTATCTATGGAAATCTATAGCAATGGATGCTCTGCTTCCTGTTGTTTTCTCCCCAGACAAACAGTGACATTTAATCTAAACTCTGACACATAGGAGAAATGCACTTTGCAAGTTCTTGAGGGAAATTTAAGTCTGCTCATTGAGTAATGGAAATGAGGTTGCCTCCTACTCCTAATTCCAAGGTGTTTGGATTAACAGAAGCCTCTCCATATTTAGGAACCTTCCAGCATTTCAGTGCTGTACCAGTCATGTCTGTGGTCCCAGATAAAGGTCATGGGAGCACAAAAATGTAGATCTTCCATTGGTTTATTGTTTTCACACCAGGGAACAGCATGGCTCTGAGAATTACAAAATCAGGGAAATTAGGGCTGGAGTGCAACCCTCTCATTCAGCTGCTCTTTCTCCTCCTCAGTTCAAGTAGGGGTCAGTGAAAGCTCTTAATCTAGGCAAACACTGGCTTAGTCTGTGATTCAGGTGCTGCAATAGAAAGGTAATATGATATTATTATATTATAATATGATATTACCCTACTGGCACTCCAGTAAAATGGCATTGGAAGAGCTGGATTCAAGCAGAATAGAGTTTCTTTGATTTACATCACTGAAGTATCCCACCTCTGTGCCACTTTCATCTGAATTCTCTGGCTGCATATGGTTCAGGGCTTGATTCACAGTATTTTAGCCACAAGCTGACACACTGAAAGAATTCACTCTGCTTAAATAGCTTCAGTTCTTCCTCTGTCAGACAGCAGCCCAGCTCATGTCTGCTCACTGCTGACATTATAAAACACCAGAAAATTAGTCTGCACCCTCCCAAAACCAAAGGTGTAGGCTTGCTCTGAATTAAAGTGCTGCCAAAAAGCAGAAGTGAACATTAAAAAGTGCATAAATTACACAATGTTCATCTAGCGGGTAATGTAATACACTTCTTTTTAACTTACTCACTGATCTGGCTTAGAGTAGCAGCGACTGTGAGTGCTTGGTATCTGGTGGTTAATAGATGATCCCTGTCATGTTCCCAGTGGGAAAGTGTCTGCATGCCAAAAGCATTATCCCAAATTCCACCTTGCTCTTGTACATGTAATTATTCTGCCATAAGCAGTGCAACAGCTGTCAGCCTCATGAACAGGCAGCCTCAGGGGGCTGAGGAAATGTACCTCCCACCTGGAGAACAGAACACCTCCCTCTTACCAAGGCTGCTGGAGGGACATGCCAAAACACTGGGAGGCTGGGCTCAGACCCCTGAAAATCTGCTTGTCTGCCTTTTTCCTTCTCAAGAACGAGTTCAGACATCCTGCCATTGCGTCTCTGTTCCATAGATCAAATTTCCAGGCATTTAAACATTTATTTCATGCCTACAAGAAACTTCTCCCATAAGTCTGAAGCCAATGCATACCAAAATGAAACAGGAAGAAACATATTTGTGTATGAACCCAAGAGTTCAATCTTTGCATGCTGGGCTTTATTGAAAGTTATTCTTTTTTTTATATTTTTTGCAAGGTGTATGACTCTGCTTTGCTCTCTACACAAACAAGTCTGATTGACCTCCTGCCTTGTGCTCCTGAGCCTCCTTGATCAGCAGCTGCTGGCTACTCACTCCCACCCTTCCTCTAAAGAGGATTTTACATAGTTAATTGCCCTTCTCATCTCTAAGCTCTAACTCTGAAAATTTTAACTTCGGGTAAGTGACTGCCAAAAGCATCACCTAAGTGCACAGCCATTGTTCCCAGAAGCTGCTTACTGAGATCTCTCATCTCTGACCATTGTTTGGTTTCCTGTTTGCTCTTCCTGACACCACCTAGGAATTCAACCCCCTTTACTCAGAGATAATAATGTGAAACACAGAAAGTGGAGTACAAGCACACCAAAAAAACCCCAGTCATCTTTCTTTACTTTCCATAAATGTTCATCAAGACTAAATTCACATATGTAAATTCTGTTTTGTTTAGAGAAGGAACAAATAGAATAGAAGTGGCAGGAAGGTGTGTACACACCTTTCACCTCCTGGAAGTTCAGAGGTAACTCCTCTGCAGCTGCTAGAGACCAGGACACCCAGGGAAGGGCAAAGGCACCAGTCTGATGGGGCATTTTCCCCAAACTGAGAGACCTCCAGGCCCCAGACACAGACTGTGGTTAACAAAGAGGATTAAATCAACTTTTGCATAAGGTGTCATACTTACACTGTCATTGCTTCCTTTGTTGTCCTCGTATTTTGTCTCTATATGAATGGAGAATTTAGGCAAAAATGAACACTGCAACAAAAGAAAAGTATGTTTAACACAAGAAATATGCCTTGCTTCATCAGCTGACATATTCAGTACAGCCCTTTTGGTATCACCTTTCTTATTTTTTTCAGATTACTTCAAGAAAAAGAGCAAATGTTCACAGAACTTAAACCTGAAAGGTTTGATGAATTCTGGAGGGATCTAAAGATTCTATCTAAAAGCTGAAAATTATAATGAAGATATAAATAAATCAGTATAAGCAGTCTGGAATAATTAGATGCAATGGTTTTCATGCTCACTATGCCCAGGAGTATGAATGTCCTGAATGTCTTGTTAGAAATTCAATTCACTAATATCTTCAGAGCAACTTGAAATCCCTCATCACAGACCAGTCTATCCCTCATATAGAAAAACCCAAGGACACTTCACCAGATGCAGGTCCCAACCAAACAGTCAGCAATGCTTTCATATGTGAGGGCTTTTTCTTAATTTTCAGTGCAAAATTAATTTTAGCTTAATTTCCTATTAATGAAATTAAGATGGATTATGAGCCCCTGTGAAAATTCCTTTATACTAAATCCACATAAACCTTTATACAATAATGCCAAAAAAACCCCCAACACACCAATGTTTTTCTGTTAAAGATTAATATTCTCTATTTACATAGGAATAAATTTATTTTTCTGAGGATTGCTTAGCTTAGTTGGCTCATGAAGACCAGAACTTGTAATACTAGGCAACATAATCCCATCATAATAAATATTTCAAATCTATTTTATTTATCATTTCTTTCAAAGCAAGCTTTCAGACAGGCAGATAGAGCAGCTGTCTAACCAGCTCTAAATGACACTAGTTCAGCACCTTTCCTGTTAGTCACCACAGCCTTCCTTGCATTAACTGCCAGTTCCTTGTGTGATGCATCACTAATCCCCTACGGCAAATGACTCTCTCATGGGCTGTACATTCAGGTTATACAATGAGCATGTTTGGATGTCTCAGTGTTCACCCTGCTGCAGGTCCAAGTTCAGGCTTGAAAGCATTCAGGGATTTCTTCTAAGGGAGGGGCTGGTGAGTAAGGGCAGAGGGCATTTAGGGGCCAGGTGTAGTGCAACAACAGAAATGAGGAGGCAGCTCCTTGGAGCCTGCAGGAAATACTTCCCTCCTTCAGTGGGTAAGTTAACAAGCCATTGTTCAGTCTTCCTCTGATCACAGGATATCCACTATCAATAAGCACATCCAGAATCAATCCTTGTTGAAAAAATGAGTGAGATGGATTCCTCAAAATAAGGTTCTGATGCCATGGAAGGCAAAACCCCCTATGTGCTGTTGATCTGAAGCACAGCTGCAGTTTCAGAGAGAACTATGAATAAAGCCAAATGTCAGATTTCCCTTTTACCTTGGTACTAAAGAAATGCCTGCTATTTTCAATCCCTGTCCAGAGGTTGCCAGCGATGAGTCAGGTCATGACACCGAAATGTCACGTTCCTTGTCCTGGACGTGAGGCTGCATTGGGCTGCCTGTAGCAGCTCAGCAAGCCACTGCTTGAGTCTAGTTGTTGATTCCTGTGACCCAGAATCTAAACTCTAATTAAAACAAAAGATCTTCTAACCTTGTATTTTGAAAAGAAACGGTAAGAAAAGACCAAGGATCCTTAGCACAGCATAGAAGAATGGTGCTATTTACCTCAAGCCACCTCATTAGAGAGCCACTTTCTGTAAAGCCACCCACAGGCAGTGTCCCTGTGTGTTTAGTATGAAGGAGAGTACTGTAACAACCTAATTTGAGATATAAAATGGTAACATGGGCTTACCCCAAATGAAAATTCAAATTCTCCAGAAAGTCCTCCACCGCAAAAATCTCTCTCCGAAACTCAACTGGCTGGCAACCACTGCTCCAGCAGCTGTGGGGGGTCTCACTGCCTTACAGGAACACTTAGCAGGGTCCAAATTTTTGAACATTTCACAGAATGTGTCTCATGATTCATCAGCTGCACTCTGACTAATTGGCAGAGGGCTCTGGCAGAACCAGAAAACTGTTTATGCATCATTCAAAAGACTATTATTCATGGTGCAAAAAGTTGGGGTTTTTCCCCTCAAGTGGCCGCATATTTACTTAACTGGGGATTAAAATTGTTATGCAACAGTCAGAACCAAACTGGGGAGTGAATAGTGGGTAATAAACCTTTTAGGAGATTCTTGTTTTCTTCTGAGCAGCACTCCCTTTCTGCTCTGCCTCCTCTGGGGCCCGTGTTCTTCCAACACTGACCTGGAGGCAATCGATCGGAGCACATGCAGGAATGCACAGGGCACTGTTTCCAGCTCTCCATTTCACTACCTCTGCAGCTTGCAAGGTTCCTCTTGGGAATGAAATAGTGGCAAATTCAGCCTTTAACTTGAAATTAAACTTAAGTTCTACAGAATAATTCAAAATCTTCAGTCACAGTGTCTTCAGTGATAAGGTGTCTTTGTGTAAAGCTCTCAAAGGAGGCATCGTAGGCATTATCACCTCCAGATTCTTTAGAGATCTTACAAACTCCTTTAAAGATTATTATACCCTAGCACACCTATGACACTCAAAAACAAGTAAGGGGAATATTCAGGGGATTATGTTTGTTTTCCTAAACTTTCTGTATTTGGCATCTCAATTCTGGAAGAACCAGGAGAGGTTTAAGGCTCCAGAGAGCGTCCAGTGCACTAACAGGAGTGTGTACCAGTAATTACCAGCAGTGAGCAGGGTATTTCCACGGCAGAATGAAGGGAATGAAAGCAGCATATGGAAAGCACAGCCCACAGTTGTGTTTGCAATTCCCTACATATAACCTCTTGAAAAACGAAAGGCCTATTTTTAGCATGATGATTGATTAGTGTTGCCATAGCAATAAGCAACACTTACAAGAACAGGGTAGAACCGAAGTGTGCCAAAACATTGCCAAAGTCTTAAAGAGGCAGTCAAACACAGGCGGGGTGTGAGAATCACTTCACAGAGAGGGTTGTCAAATTAACCTCTGTGTAGTAATTACACCTGAGGTGGCTGTGGGAATTACTGGAGTTGTCAGCAAATACGTTGGTCTGAGAGAGGTTTCTTCACCTGCTTTGTGTGAGCGATGCCTGTTCATCAATACTGTTGCAGCTGGTTTTATTTTCCATGTGGCTTCTGCCTGCAGAATGTTCAAAGACCTGCTAGAGTCCTCATCCTTGCTCTTCACCTCTCCTGCTCCTTGTGAATATTAATCCACAATCCTTGGCAGTTATTTCTGTACAGTAAAAATTAATCCCACTTTTTTTTTTTTTTTTTTTTTTTTTAAGCAGCAGAAGCATATTTCCCTAAATCTTAACATAAAAGCCCAGCAGGGCAGACATTTAATGTAAATGTTCTCTCTCATCTTCCACCACTTCTCATACTGATGATGTTTTCCTGTGGTCACATGTGCATTATTTTGACAACACAGGTGGAACAGGATTCTTTAGAGAGCAGTCTCCGTGGAGCCTACAGACAAAGAACACAGTGACTGCTACAATGGGGTGAGACTGTTCAAAGAAATTAAATCTTTTCCACAGGGTAACTTCCATATAACACATCCTTTAAATTCAAAATTTTTGGGCACTATTTTGGTAACAACAGCATTTCTTTATTGAAGATCAAGAACCTGGGAAAGAGAAATGGAGTCCCAACTTTTCTCTAAGTGGCAAAGGAGATGTGGGACTGTGGGGTGATGGAAGGTGAATATTCAATGGGTTTTTTTGAAAATGGACAGCGGAGTTATTGACTCCCCTCAGAATGCTCCAGACAGCCCTGCATGTGAGCCCCCAGAGCTGCTGGGTGATCAGGTCACCCAGGCACAAAGCAGCATCAATCAGGGTGACCAGGCTGGGAGAGAATAGACGGAAAGGGCTGGGCAGGGCCATGGCTTCTGGAAGATGTGACTCAGTGAGAGGGAGGAGAATTTGGAAAGCAAGATAAGCACAGAAGGTGGCAAAGAGCAAACAAAAATGCTGTTGAGTGGAAAGGAAAAGAACAATGCAAAAACAGGGCTTGAAAATAAACAAGGGAGCAAAACTCTCATAAACAAGGGGAGAAAGAAAACCACTGTTTGTATTGTATAAAATAACCTGGAGATGGAACCATGACTAACAAGTTGCCTCCAACTGCTATAAAACTCTTATCTCTGGCTTTGCTCTCCCTTAGGATCTCTTTCTTTGATACATGGGAACAGTAACCTGCTTATTGAAGAAGAAAGGAAGTGAAAAGCAGCGTGCACAAGTGGAAATGACAGTCCCATCCATCAGAGAGGGAGCTGGATTGCTCTGGAATAAGGCAGTGCTGGAAAAAGGGAATTCTCCCAAGCAGTTTGAGTTACTCGTTTCAATGGGATTAAGCTATTAAATGAGAATACAGGTTTCCAGCTCTTTAAAAAATGCATTATTTTTTTCCTATAAATGCTATAATGGTCCTTCCTTTTGCTAGGATCTCTAAGGGAAATAAATCTGTGTTTTCCCAAGACAATGGCCCCAGTGAGCCTGTTTTGGAGTTGGGGGGGAAGATGGGAGGATGCTGGTAGTAGCTTTGCATTAGGCTGTAATCCTGCAGTATGGATTCTGCTGCATTTTTGATGCAGACTCTTCAAATCCTCAAACTGCTGAAAAGTTTCAGCACTGAAGAGTGAGGGGTTAGATCCAAATTTCAAGGGCTGGTAATCAGATAAAGAGAACACAGGAAAAACCTCTACAGCAATGTTTATCGGAAACAACTGTTTTCCTTCTCAAGTCATCTCATTATAAAAATAACAATACAAAAAACATTCCTTCCAGATAATTTACTTCATGGATAAACCAGCAGCTAAGTGAAGCACAAAACATGCCCGTTCTCAAAAGTAATCAGAAACCAGCAGGTCAGTAATAGACCATTTAACAACTCTCACTCTGGGGCCTTGACACATACCAGATGACATAATTTCATTTTCCTCAGTCATTTGCTATAGAAGAATAAATGTCATCGTGATAAATCATCAAAGGAATTGTTGTCTCCTGCTTTCTGTTCCATAACAGTTTTTCATAAATATTCTGGATTTATATTCTCTTCATAAGGATGTTTGGGACATTGGCATGTTGAAGGAATGCTCCTTCTCCTTGTACAGACAAACAATGCCATTTTAATGTTTGTTTTGTTTATATAATTGTGAAACTAACAATTGTCCATAAATAATGCACAAACAAATTATCCACCTCTTTTTAAATTTCAGCCCCAGAACTGAAATATTGCTAACAACGCCAAAGCCATTCAGGTCAGGTGGCAAATTTATTTGAACTGATCCCTGGTAAACACCTGAACTGCACCTTCAAACCCAGAAGAATTTGCTTAAATTCTCTTTTTATTTTTCCTAACCACTTTCTACTCCAGCTTGAGAGCTAAACTTTGGCTCATTTTCAGTGTACTTTGATCACATGAAGATTTTGTGCCATGGTTTAGTCACCAAACATTCATGATCTGATTATTTGTTTGCTTGAGCCTCCTCTCTTTTTTTGTCCAGAATCTCCACTGTCACTTGAGCAGATCAAATGGATATTTGTTCTGAGTTTATTTTCTAACAATATCTCAATGTAGGTAAAGAAACTTAGTTCTATGCAATTTTTCATTTGGTTTGCAATAGACACAAGTTTGCTTTCTAGTTAATTATTTCTAATCTTGCTGGGCAACCTCAGAAATAAGAATAACAAAGCCTTCTGAAAGTTCAATTGTTCTTACCACTCTGAATAGCATAAGTATTTTCCACTAAAGATACATATTTGCAAAGGCTGTGATAAGCTGGCACACAAGGGGTTGTTGAGAGCTGCAGGGCATCTTGTCTCCATCCTCCAAGAGAAAAAGGACCTTGACTAGCAAAGGAATTCTTTCTGAAGGCAGCAGCTAACAGCCCCCATTCCCCAGGAGCAGGTGCAGCTGGGCAGGAGGCACCTGATGGACCCAAGCCCTGGAATTGCCAACGGAGTGGAATCCATTGGAGTGGCTCCTAGAGGGCTCCCTTTCTGCTGCATCCTAAATGCAGTATCCCAGGTTTATTGTCTTCACATCAACCTAATCACAATATAAATGGATTTGTAGATAAAATCTAAACATGTATTTTAGCAAGATGTCTTGTCAGGTTTCTAATGACAAGGTCAAAACCAAAGCAGCTCCAGTGTCTTACTTGAAGACTGCTTTCTCACATACAGTTCTGAAGTAACACCCCAACCACTAAAACTTTGAACATTACAGGAATATCTTATTCCCTAAATAGTGCCCCCAAATCTGGATGACTTCCTTTGGCTTCAGCTTTGACAGTATTTTTTGACTTCCTCCTCCCTCTCAATGTCAGCAGGAAGCTTTCAAGGATGAGCTCCAGCTCTGATACAGCACTTCTTGGGACAGTCCTCGTGTGTCATCTTCCTGAGAGGAAGTCTTTTGTAGGGCAGCTTTAACGGGGTGCATTTGCAGATGCTCTCCTGACATGACCCCACAGCACAAATTACACCCCACAAAAGCATCTCTTGTGCAATAGCTCTGCTAAACTCATCAGCTCAAGTGTGTCAGTTGCTTCACATGCTGTTAACATGGTTGTCAATAGCCGGGAGCAGATGTGGTGTTTGCTGTCAAATTTAGGGGTTGCTGTGTAACAAATACCATTGCTTAAAGCAGATGCTATCATAACTGGATCCAGATTACAAAGGACTAGCATCAGGACAGTAAAATTTCCATTCCTGTTTTCATACATCCAATCGCTCTTATACAACCATGGCACAGAACAATATTCTGAAAATTACTTTTTAATGCCTGATGAGCATTTTTTCTTAGGTGTCCTAATTTCAGGTCTTTAAGAAGGTCATATTTATGAATTCCATAATATTCACAGGAGAACCAGGTTGATGAAATTATTCCATATTGCATTTCTGAATGCCAGAGTATGGGCTTGAATGCAATTTCTCAACAGCCTTCGTATTTTACAAGTGAAAAACCCTAAGACTGTCAGTAAGGTTCAGTCTGCTGTTCACATCCTCTTCCAAATCACTAACACACACTGAAATAACATGCTGAGCCTTTAAGGTCCTTCTCTTTATTTAGAATGGAGCTTACAAGGTTAATAAGGTGTGAACATACCACAGTGCAGTATGTACTTGACTCGATAAGATTATGCTTTATTTATCCAATTATTTGCCTGCCTTTAGAATGAGTTTTCCTTGAAATGAGGCTCAATTTGACTCTCACTATGTTCCACAGACCCTTCAGAGAGAATTTATGATCTCTAAGAAAAGGGTTTCCAAGCTATCTTACATATTTTGGGCAATGTCTGTGGGCTTATTCTTTCTTTCAGAATTCTCTAATGAATACAGAAGATCAAATTTAGAGAAATATTCCAGACAAGGATAGCAATTATTCCCAGTGGTATGTTTAACATTTTTGTTCTAGATTCAACAGTTTGAGGCAAAGGCACTGACTCTGCTTTCTGTGAAGATAAATTCAGAGACTATCAGCTCCATTAATACATATTTAAGATTTTTGTCTGAAGTACAGTTTCCCTGATCTCCTCCCAGTACTTCTAGTTCTGTTTCCTTGCACCATGGTGAGTAATTAGTAATCACTGTCACTTAGTGATTGCTTTGCCTACCTTCTACATTTCTGGACTGATTTAATTTTTCTTCACATGTCTCTTCAATGCTGCAATCACTTCTGCTGATGCTCTTGAACATTTCTGTAGCTGTACCTTCCTCTGACCTGCACCAGGGTTTGTTTCACCAGATCAGACAGAGATCACCTCCTGATTCAGATTCTCTGGGTACAGCATTGCTGTTTGGTTTTAATAATATATTGCATTTCAAATTTAGATACATGTTTCTGTCTGCCACCACCCTTTACATCATCCCCACTTGTCTATTTCAGTTAAAGAAAGAAAAACCACATTAAAAGATTCAAATTAATTTTCAGTTAAAGAAAAAAATTACCATGGAGTGATATCAGTACAACACAGCAAATGTCAGCTTCCCAGTCTAAAACTAAATGTGCCATCAAAGGTAAACCTTAATTAATGTGAACTCTGACAGACCCTACCCAAAGTCTCTTCCAGCAAAACCAGCTGAGAATCTGTCTCTTATCCCTACTGTCCATTTTGGGACATTGGGTTTCCTCTGACAATCAAATGAATATTCTAAGTACCTGTGGCACATATTGAAAAGCACAGTTTCTTGCTTTGGGTTTTCAAACCAGGCCATCACAGTTTCAAGTCTTGCTCTCCAGTGTTCAGATCGGAGCCTTTAAATCCCTTTGGTTTTTACTTTTTATCACACCAATTTTTTTTTTCTCTTTTTGTTTTATGAGCTTTTAAAAAACATGCACAAACATTTTGTGCACTGCAGAATTAAGAGAAACATCTGCATTATGCTTTACCTGCAGTCAGAAGTTTGAGCTAAATGAAAGCAGGAGGTTCTGAAAGGTCCCTTCACCTGCAACCTCCTCACCTTCCAAAGGCTGCTGGAAACTTATTGTTATTATTGAGGCCAGCACATTTAAACAATTTTTCTCATGATTTATGTGCTATATTTTGCCTTAGCTCTGCAAGAGGGAATGGCTGATTTTTCTGGGCACTGTGCCCAGATTATCTTTAATTTTGTCTACAGATTGTACAGTTTCCCAGATACTATACCAGAGATGAGCATTTTATAAGTTAATAAAACAATAAATAAAATAAAATGTGTTCTCATGTCTCCATGTAACAACTGGAACCTTAAAAGCCTCACCCTTTTTTATAGAAGCTTCTCTTTCTTACAGTCAGTAAGTAAAAACTCAAATTATTTTGAAGTGATAAAAACAAAATAATTTACAGGATCCCCTTAGAACTACCTAAAATTTCCCTTTAAATTGCTTAAACAAATAACTAAAATAAAGTTTCACTATTGAATGCATTATGACTAAGTTATATTAAGAAGGAATCAGATTGGATTCCACTACTATGTTATACATAATTTTTCTATTTTCAGAATAAAAAGAGGAAGAAAAACTTACTGTGTATTCTGATTTCCAATTGTTGATTTGTAAAAAAAAGAAAGAAGAGAGAAAAGAAAAAAAAAAAAAAGACACATGAAATAAAACAATGATGCAAGATCCTTACAACAAATACACATTGATAATAAAAATGACTGAGTCAGATAGTTTGAAGATTTATACTTGGCTAAAGCCTATGGGACAATAAAGGACACAAGTCCAACAGAATCCAAGCACCTGACATTTTCTTTGCCAGCAAGAAATTGTACAGATACAACACTCCAGTTTTTACCTATCCTTTGTCTATAATCTTCATTTCCTGATACCAGTAAATATAAGGTGAAAAAATATATCCAGTTCAACAGGAGTTGTTAAAGAGGCTTGGTGCTTGTACTTGAATATAGAACTTGGAGCATCTGAAGATAAACTAGACTATTCCCAAACCACCAAGCAGCAACCATTTCTGCCACATTCCTTACCTGTGATTGTGTAAGGATAATAATTCCAGGCCTTCTCTGTAACATAAAATATTTTGGGAACAACTGCTCTAGCCCAGCTAGGCAGTTTGCTGAAAGTAAAAAGAAAAGACAAAATTAGAATGAATTGTGACTTATGTGTATTGTAGAAATAAAGATACTTCCAAATGTGCCCATCATTTGCAAGGCGTTTGAGGGATGCAGCAGCAACAACCAGACTTCTCAGGGGTATTTTAATTTTCTGCCTCAGCTGTGCTGCCCTCACAGAGGGAGCAGATCGGTTCCAGAGGATCAGCCTTCCAGAGGGCTGAGCTGAGGGTGCTCATTTTGGGAGTTCATGGCCTGGGACCCTTGGCCACACTCCACCTGTGAGGCCAAACCAGGTGGAGCGGTGGCACCGTGTGCTCAGCCACAGGGAGGCACTCTCCAACAAGAGGTCAGGAGGAAATGTGGGATTGCAGCCCACTTCGATCCCGAATCCATGATTTCTGCTCACAGGTTCTTTTTTCTTCCTTCATATTCTCTGCCAGCACTGAAACCCTCATGCTCAGCTCACCTGGCACGCGGCTGTTCCCACACTACCGACACCAATTCCTGAGTAGGAAGCTTTTATATTAAAATTAACTGATCACTCAAAACACCTCGTGAGGCTGGTAGGCAGCATTAGTCCCATTTTGCTGATGGGAAAAGTAAATAACAAAAGTGAAGAGAATTAATGGAACTGACATTACAGCTCAGAGCTCATTCTGACAAGAAAACTCACCAGTGCAGTGGTACAACGGCAGCAGAATCAGAAATCAAAGACAGAGATACACCATTTGAATGGATCATTAAAGGGTAATTAAATAATACTATGGAAGGGTGACAGCATTTTTTACTACCTGGGATCTCTTATTTCCAGCACTCTGGTCACAGAGGGTACCAAAAACTGATGAACAAAGAAACATTTAAAAAGGCAAGTTCATTAAAATTCATCTTTCAACCCTCTCTTAATGACTTCAGTTATAAGCACTGAGGCTGCCAGGAACAAAGATGCAGAACTAGTTATTCCAAGGACAGCAGCCCTTGGACACCACAAATATTCCTGTACTTGGGGACTCAGTTCAAATGATGTTGGTTTGGCAAAGCATTGAGCAGAGTGCCCAGGCCAAGACTGAATCTGTACTGAATGCAGGAGATGCTTCCAAACCTCAATTTCCCGAGTGTAAATGTTTGAAATAGTTCTGTTTAGATAACTGTGTGCAGAAAGTAAATTAACTTTCCATATTAGCAAAATTCTGAAGAAAATACATTTGGGATCATTAAGGTTTATTTAACCATGATCTGGCTACATATAAATATTTTATTTGTCCAGAGGCAAAATGCAAACGTTAGTACATTATCTACAGAGTCAAAGCCAAGTGCATTGACTTTTGCTCTTTGAAGGCATTGCTCAAAACTGGATTATTTTCTTTACATAAACCTTCCTTGTGTACAGACTTTTAAGCAGCATTTTACATCCTGCATAATAGACTTCCCTGTATCAGATCTTCTGTTTATTTTGTCAGCCTCTGTCAGCATGTTTAGGAATGCTTCCCTTACCCCTGCTAAACTTTACTCTGATGCCTAAATTATAAATACCAGAGGATGCAGACTTTCAGCTTCTGAAAACATTGCTCCAGCAGGAGAGAAGAGGCAATAAACAATTCTAAATATAGCTAAGGTTACACTGACACTAGAAAACATACATCTGCTCATTTTGCACTTTTTTGGTTATTGTTGTTTTTAGCATATTTGCTTGTCTACCTATCCTCACCAGTACAGCACATCCTGAAAAAAAAAACTTTATGAGCAAAACACAGATTATATTCAGAATTGCTAGCAAGTCCCAGTCACAGACACACATTCATTCTTCCAAGGTCCACTCAAAGAAAAGATGATATCTCTATTTCAGTAGCAGAGGTGTGAGGATCAAACTAGCTTTGTTTTCTTTTCCTTATTTCCTTATTTCTCCCCCATCCAGATGAAGTTCAGTCTCAAATTTCTTTAAGATGTATCAGTTCAGATCAAAATAGAGCAAAGCAAAGTTTGCTAGGGTAGTGGACCCAGGAAGAAGAAAAGCTGAAGGAGAGAACTGTGTTGGTGGAAGTCGGGTTCCTCAGCAAGGCAGGCAGAGAAGTTTCCAGCACAACCTGTATGGAAGCATTTCTCCTTGAGAGAAATCCTCCAGAGACATCCTGCCTCCCAGCAAAATCCACAGCAGCCTAAAAACCTCCTGATCCTTTCCACAAAGCTTCAACAGAACTCCAGTATCTGGTGCCATCGTTTCATCACACCCTGCTTCAAACAGCAAACCTGGTGATGGAGGATTCAGAATTATCATTAAATGTGGTGAACCTGACTTCAAACATCCACCACAGCTTTAGGTAACTGTCCTGAGCTCTTGTAGGCACAAGATGTACTTTGCCAATGTTTGTACCCATCTTTGGCTAAGAAGTCCTGTGTTCCATTGCCTGCACTACCAGGAATCATGTGCTTCCCAAGCATGGCTTGTACATGGCTTCTAGGTTCTTGTGGCCATTCTGAGTTGCCCTGAAGTGGCAATTCTGAATATGCTCTTCAGTGTTTAAAGCCTTATTTTAAATATACAGGAAAGAAATACCCAGAACCATTTTTAAACAAAACCCCATAGCTTGTGGGAGCTCTACAATGGGAACACATATATTGATTTTTCCCAAATCCTGTATCCAGCCTGTGAGAGAACACTTACAATTACAAAAACCTTAATTGTTGGCAAGACATATATTATTGAACTCTTTTTGGTGTGTGTGTGTGTGTGTGTGTGTGTGTGTGTGTGTGTGTGTAACATCACTGGTGATTCAATTTGGCCTGAATTAAGGTTAGATGTGTCAGGTTTGCAGGACGAACTTGCAATGTAGAAGCAATAGCTGCAGTGTTTGTATGCCCACACCAAAATGCTGCAGAGCATAAGTTTAATAAAATGAAACAGGCCCAGGGGAAAAGAAAAACTTCAGAAAAGCAGTGGTATTCAATTAAATCAGCAGTAGTAAAAATGGGAACAGATTGTGCAATCTATCTCATATTGCACAAATATATATATATCTAAACATCTCTGGCCTGTGAGTGTGCAGACATTGATCCTCAGCAGCATCATTGCAGCATAGGAAGACAAACACTTCACTCAAAGAAATGGTGGAACCTCAGGAAGAAAACTCCCAAATTTTCTGCCATTTCTTTAATCCTAATGGTCCAGAAGGCTGACAGTACAATGGTCATTCATAATGTCAATTAATTTTGCTGAGGCAAAATACAGTCAGCAAAAATGCTGGCTTTGTGACATGATTATGAGGTGAGTGAAACACCTTTTTAATGGTTTGGTTTTGTTTTTCTTGGGGGTTGGGACTTTACTGGTTTTGTTGTTTAGTTTTTTGGCTCTCCCCTCCTCAATGATTTTGGAAAACAAAATGACGAACAATTAAGTGTAAAAGAAAACAGAAGTTTTGATTTTCAGTATATCCTTAACTCCAAGTTATAATTCCTTCTCATGGAGGAAATGCTCTACAAGGAATAACAGCTAATCCCTCTATTTCAAGCCATTGATCTCTCCTACCTCCCCACGGCTACCAGGAAGCGGCATGTACTCATGGGAACACCTTTTGAAACAGAAAGGCTGTTGCCTGAATTCCTTGCAAATTTTTGTTACAGTCCATGCTGGGAGAAGCAGTTTCACTGCACTTGCCTGTTGAGATAGACACGTTTTTCTGTGAGCTGACCATTGCCATGGTTGGGATCTTCATAGGGCTCATTCTGCACCACTTCCACACCCTCCCCTCGGTCACTCTGCTCATGGCTGTGCTTGCTGATCATGTACAGCTGTCCAATTCTGTACTGCAAGGCAAAACCAAGAAGAAAGTACATTAGTTCTATGTTACAAATGTATTCAAAAGCCATGCTTAGTCAATGATACGCTGCTATGTGTAAATAAAAGGCAGCTTGAAGGGGAAAACCAGTATTTTTGGGGTCCTCCCATTACCTTATGAAGTCCATGGCATCACTTGTGGAAAATAACAAAACCTGTGTGCATACAAATGTAAAGAATTAGGCAAGTCCTCTATTATTAAACTTTGTATTTGTAAGTATATCAGTTAAGAATAAGTAAACAATTAATCTACTGTTTCTACATGCTGAAATGTAAAGGGACTTGGACCAGCAGGTGAACTCTAAAAGTTCTGTGGGACACAGGGTTCTCCTGCCCTGCCAACACAACAAAGCCCTGCAATAAGATTTGGGGTAACTATGGCTGGTCCACAGAGACAGGAGCTCCAGCTCTTAAGAAAAAAACATGTGGACTCTAAGTCCTTTGGAAAAAGAAGTTTGAGTGACTTGGCAATATTATTAAAATTAATATAAGCACTTTAATGATAATTTTTCTATAGACTCCCAAGTAACTTAGGAAGCCAAACACTATGAGAATTGGCCCAGCTTTGCTATCATGGAAAAAGAAATTGTTGCACTTGATTTTTTTTTTCTCACTATATCTCATATCTATATCAGGGCTTTTGCCTCCAAAGAAATCTAACAAAAAAAACCAAAACTCCTTGAACTTCCATTAACGAAGATTTTAGAGTAAAATTGCACTTCCCAAAGTTTTTTGGTCTGAAATGTTATTCTCAAGTCTTTTGCACACTCTTTAACATACCAGGGTTCTTCCAACAGTCTTTGGACCTATCCAGTTTTCTTGATTGGAACCCTCTCTCCCCGAGAGCAATTTGTTTAGGCATATACATGATGATCACTTCCATCACATCAATCCCCCTTCAAATACAAGAACCAACCTGTTAATTTAGAGAATGGCAGCTACCACACAAGCTGCCAAGGACTAGCTCAGCATAAGCAAACAAAAGCATTGTGACAGTCTGGCCTCAGAAAACTCTATGAGATTCTTGTGGGTTTTGCATTATAAACAGCAATCCTATCACATATTTTAAAAAGCCCAAATCAAAAGAGCAATTAGCTCAGAAAAAAACCCCAAACTATCACAAACCTTATTAGCAACTGGCAACAAGACAGTCTTACTAAACAAAATGATAAGCAATAGGAGGATGGAGGGTACCCTATATTAGTTCCTCAATTCTACATAATCCTGATTTCTTCCTCTACAGCAATAGGTCATCAGAAGGCAAGCAATTTGGAACCTGCATCTTGATTTAAGAGAGTAAGTCCTAACATTGTTTTTCTTGCTAATCCACTTCTCTACCTTTGTCTCTACTGAGTCCTTTTTCTCTGTCTCATCACATTTGAACATTTTGTCCTTATCTCAAAGGCTCTGAAGAGCTGCAGACCTCACACATAGCTTTTAACTAGATCCATAACCAATTGTCTTCTCTTTTTCTCTAACAAAAATGAATGTATTGGTGCACAGTGAAGGAAAAGTTTGTAGTATATTTGACTTGATCAATTAGTACAGTTTGAAAAAGGGTAACACAAAGCTGTTCTTCAGGTCTGAAATCAATGCAACACACTACAAAGCTGAATACAAGTTGAGGAAAAATGCTTTGCCTTTAATTAGATTTGTATCAATTAGGCCACCCGGGAGCACAGACTTCCTGCCTGTGGAGTGATAAGGATGGCAGAAAAGAGGAAAGGTGATAAGGTCCTTATCTTCTAATGGTAAGGAAGAGGTCAGTAATTTGTATCCTGTGGAATATGAAAAGGTTAGATGAGAAGTAGAGAGAGAAATTACAGTTTGACATAAAGTCAATATTTCGATCATGATCTCCATTGGGATTTTTGTTATCCCATAAAGTTATGAATTTTAGTTGCCATAGACACCTCTGGAAAGTGTTTCTTAATTGCACATATCAATTTCCTATGTCCACAGAGTCCTTTGCAATTTTGCTCTCAGTTGTAACAGTCAAATACAAACACCACAGTTTGAAATATCAAGATGAATGTACTTTCACCCTGAGAACCACCTGTGGGGTTGGACTGATGCCTTCATTGGCTGCAGCACCATGAACCAGAGATACCCCACAACACCATGTTTGGTTCACAGAGGTTGTTGCTCTTTCAAGGACCCACCCCACCATAAAACCCTTGCAAGATATCAAATCCAAAGACCGTAAATGAATCTGAGCAGAAGTTTCAGGGGCTAAGCCTTGTGCCCACTGCCCTCTGCAGAGGAGGGTCAGTGCTGTCAAACAGCAGCTGCTTTCCAGATGCTGCACAGTCAGTGCTTCAAGGAAGGTTCTCCTCAGCTGGGCTCCAAATCACACACGTTCCAATCACAGCCACGATCTCACAGAAGGGATCCCAGGCAGCTCAGCACGGCGCCTCCCATTTGGAAGATGCTGGAGGGAGCAGAAGGCACCAGTGCTGGACAGCTCTCCTGCAGGAACCCCACTGCTCCTCAGCTCCTGCAGGAGATGACTTTCAGCTCTGGCTCTGACAGTCCAGTACAGATATCCACCTTCAAAGCCAGCTCGGGTGGGGCCCTGAGCAGCCTGCTCCAGGGAGAGCTCTCCCTGCCCCCGGCAGGGCTGGAACAAGACGAGCTTGGAGGTGCCTTCCAACCCAGCCCATTCTCAGACCTTTCATAACTACTGGAGTGGCTGGGCAGTCCTGCTGGAAAGCAGCTGCATTCTGCAAAGGAAACATATTTGTACGTGTACTTTAAAGTAGCTAACTTAGCTCTTTTGTGTGCTGTTCATTTGTTTCTATCTGCTGTACAGAATGTTAAAATCATTCTAGAGCAGAATGGAAAATGTTAACTTCCAAAATAATAGTACTTTACTAAATCAGAGAGTGCACAACTATTATTTCAGATAAAATAGCATTTTTTCAAGTGTATGTTTCTATTCACATGATTAAAATCCAAGGCAAAGATGTGTCTTTTAGAACTTGCTGGAATTTAAATGCCTGAATAAAAAGTCACAGCTTTTTCTCAGTTCCTATGGATATTGTGAAGAAATAGCAGTTAAGAATCATTTAACAACCGTAATTGATACACGTTATTCCTGCAAGAGTAAACTGATGTGCCACTACTATTTATG
The DNA here is from genome assembly GCA_032173965.1 of Sitta carolinensis. Lineage (NCBI taxonomy): Eukaryota > Metazoa > Chordata > Aves > Passeriformes > Sittidae > Sitta > Sitta carolinensis. Next base: position 3,433,030 of record CM063298.1, on the reverse strand, counting down.
TTGCTCTATCACAGTCTGAATTTCTGTGTTCTTAGCTGTAAGATAATTTTCCAAGACCATCTACTTTTTCAAGGAATTCAGTAAAATTTCACACAATGGCACCTGATACAAATTTGGACCTGGAGCAAAACTCCTTGTAAATTCTTTACAAATTTTAATAGGGGAAATTCTTTACAAAGTTTAATAGGCGAAAATTTATTCAGTATCAGAGTAAGAACTTCAATAAACAAATGCCCAGAATATGGAATTAGAGGTTTCTAAGGGTATTGCTGTGTAGCTCTGGTAGTAGCCCTGATGTTTCCCAAGCCCTAATGAGTGAGGCTTTGTCTGGGTGGTGACTTGCCTGCTCCTTCAACAGGCAGATGGTGTTTGCTGTTGGGATTTAGTCATACAAGAAACAAGGTTCATGCTAGCAACAGCATAAGGATGGTCAATCAGATCTTGTTTAAAATTATAAGTGAGACCAGAAGAATTTTTATTCCTCAGATAGGAGGGAAAAAAAAATAAAATTTAAAGGGGGCCACCCCACCCATCTTTCATTTTTAGAGCTCCCACCATCTCCAGCAGGAGCTGCACAAGAAATCTTTGTACAAACATGTCTGAATTTTTTCAGCTTGACTGCCTATTGCTCAGGTTTTGATTTAATGCAAGCAAGCCTCAGAGTACAAACTTTCAAACTTCAGGTGGAATATAAAATATAAAACTCTCTCAAAGGACAAATTATGCCAAAATTATCTCGTATCTGAAATTTTCATACCACTCCTTGAAGTTCTTATCTGAATGCTCACAGAAAATGTAACAGATTTATCACTGGCTTCGTGTTACATAATTCTCATATTCAAAAGAATGGTTGAACACTTTCATCTACATTTACTTCTCTGTAACTAGACTATACCATCAGGGATGGTGCTGCCATTTCAATTTGTTCATTTTTTTGTTCTAAGCCAGTAGTGAGATCCCTCCCTGCAGAGAGGAGCTGGAGTCCAAAAGACACTGAGTGTCTTCTGCCTGCTCAAGGTGATTGTTTGGTGAGCAGCATTTTAACAGTGGAAAGCATTTCTCACATGTGTTCATGCTAAAACATGCCAGTGGCTTCTAGTCCTGTTCTCAGAAAAATGCAAAGGTAAAATGGAAAAAAAGAAGAAAAGCAGCAACAACTAAAATGGATCATATCTGTCCTTATGCAAAAAGGCAGCTCTGAAGGTTCAACCCTGCCTCCACTGATGGCAATTGTTGTTTTGTCTTTGACCTCAATTTAGTTAAGATTTATTTCTAGCAAGAAAATACAATGAATCAGCTTCATCATCAGTTATATCTGTCCAGCTACACTGAAACCAAGGGCATTGATTATGGCAAAAGAGTAGCAATTTTATTAAGGAATTCTGATTTACAGAATGCTGTCTCATTCACAGAAAACAATCTTAAAATTGATTGATACATTTCTGATCTATTTTCAAGTCTTAGTCTTTGCAGGATGCTCTGTGTGCTCCTTGTGAATGTGTTCCAGGACTTAATTTTATTTTTTTTTTTTTTACTAAAAGATTAATAAGAATATTATTCATCACTTTTCCATGTTTTGAACTATTTAAAACAATTGCTGGTCATTTTTTTAAAGGACCACCATGAGACAAACATGGTGATCCCCAGGTAAGTTACTTGTTCAAACATGCACAGCCCATCACTCCCAGCAATCTCTTCCCAGCAGTTTTACAGAGGTATTTAACCTCTGGAATAAATTGTTTGGAAATGTATTTGCTTGAGTAAATATCTTTGTTTAGGAGGACACACTGAGGTTTCCTATTATGTTTGTTTTGATGTTGAGGGCATTGTTTTCAGGTCCTGATCAAGACCTAAGCCCTACACTGCTACAGATATGAAAAGCTTCCAGTTAGACACTGAACCCAGGCAAAGAAAGCATTAACCTTATTTTATATTTGATTAATTGAAACAGAAATTAATACATCAACCTTAAAAAAGATGTCTGTGATAGAGCAGGGAATTTAGCCTCAATCGAGCGATTCCAGCTCAAAGCAGTTACCACAAGACACACCTGTAATTTCTTTTTCATTCTTAATGATAATTACTTAAAGAGAAGTGGTTTCTCTTGTCTCCCTCACTAACCATAAATCCTTCATGTGAGTATTATTAGACTTCATTTCACCTGGAATGGTGAATCCTGATGCATCCTCAGCTTGTGTGGCTGTGGGAGCAGAGCCCTCACGTGTGGGCAATTCCAGCCCTGGCTGATGGAGCTCTGAGGTTGTGCCCTGCGATCCCCAGACTCCTGCAGGTGATGATTCATGGCTATTAACAATAATTTCAGAGCTCTTTTCCATGACACAAGCTCCAGCTTCTGACAAAGTGATTTGTTCGCCTTGTTATTAACATTCCTAGATTGGTTTTAACAAGAATAGAGGAATGTGCAGTGTACTGGTATTGGATTTTTCATGTATGGCTGGGTTTGTATTGGCTTCTCCTCGGCTGCTTTTGGAATTAGGAATTTGCTTTGCTTTGGTTTCAGTTGGGGCACAGAGCCACTACTTTGTAAGCAATGGAGGTGGGTATCTCTTGATAACCACCAGCTCAAGGTTTTACTGCAGGATATTTCTATGGAGAGAGATCAGTCAGACTTGTAACCACTGCGGAGTAAGAAAACTTGCCACTGAAATAAATAATCTTTTTTTCCTAGAGAGGCAGGAAAAAAAGCAAGAAGAAAATAAACTCAATGTATATTTGAACTTGGAAGAATCATCTTATGTAGCACAACTTACCAGTGTGAAAGTAGTGGTTTAGATTTCTAAAATAGTGATTTTCCTGGTAAAATAATGACATTGTGGGCTAGGGCCCTGTGAAAAGAGGACTGCTGGGTTTGACTGCTTGGGAAATACTGCAAGGAAAGCATGAATAGTAAACAGTGAAGGCTGAATGGGGGTGGTTCTTACAGCCCAGTGCAGTGCTGTGCAGACATTCCCAGCCTGCTGCCCTGACCCTAAATCTCCTTTAGCCTGGCCAAACAACAGTGTGGAGTCTGCACTAATGCATTGTTTGACTTCTTGTTTCTAAGCTAAGTTGTTCAGAGCAAACCAGGCACCTTTGCACTGCATTCTCTTTGTCTTGTAGAAACATCCGAAGTGCAAAGAAGTTTTTATGAACTGGTAATTTAAATGGCTGTCCCCAAGGCACAAATATGAGAAAGTTGCTCCAGGAGAAAAGGTAGATTTCTAAATTATTGTCCTCATAAGGAAATCTGTTTTTATCTATACAAAAGATGAATCAAGGAGTAACACCAAACATCTAGGTCCTAAAGTCTAAATGTTAGCAGAATTCGCTGTTGTGATTTGAGGCCCCAGCAAATAATGCAAATTATTTGGTGGTATAAATGTCACTCCCTGCAGCAGTATATAAAGAATATGACCAGTCAGAGTTTAGAGTTGAGCTTGAAATTTTTCTTTCAACTAATTCCTGCACGCATCTGTGAATCACAAAGCACTACACATCTGCTGACTTGCATCAGCAGTATTCTTTACCGCTGCCCAAATTCATGGGAACATGCTTTTGTAGCCTCACAAACAAACAGTTGCAGGGGGAACAGTTGACTTTTGCATGCTGTGAAGTGCCATTCTTACTGCTTTCATGTTTGCTTTCCTTTTTCAAGGAAGAAATTACATCCTTAAGATACTTTATCTGCCTAAATTCCCGTGAATGACAGTTCAGCAATGACAGGCTCGATGTTGAAAGTCAGTCTCCTCCTCTGCTATTTCCAGATGAAGAAACAATGCCCACTCTAAGTGTACAATACCCTGGCACACAGTGGCTTACAACTAAACAAGTGCTATTGAAACCAATACGAGCAGGTCTAGATCTCTGGTTAATGGGTGTACAATGAAAATTAAAATAAATGAAAATTAAGTTGTGAATGTTCAGCTTTCATGCAAATGGTTTGCCAAATATAGCTCATGTCCTGTTCAAATTGTAGTCATTTTATGCTTCTACACCAGCTGTGCTATTGAGAAAAGCCAGCTGTTTATCTGGAGTGTACAAGCTCATACAATTTTTAAGAATCAGTTTTTATTAACAATATTTTACAGTGAGTCAGCTGGTTACATTTTTCAGCCACGTACACTATGTGCTTTGTACACAAATACTGATGATATTCTATTATGTAGATTTATCCATGTATTTCCTGCAAGGAATGCAGATACATTTCCGGAGGCTGTCTCAGAAGTGCTCTGTGCACATAAAGGATGGCAAAAAGAGACTTGCTGTGTGTCCTGAGCAGTGTGTCAGTGCTGCACACTGACCACTCTGCCCTTCTTCTCAGCCCGGGTTCTGAGTAGCTGCTCTGATTGCCTGCAAACATGCCCTGCCTTGATTCCAGCTTCCTGCTCTTCATGCACAGTTCACTCTGCCTTACAGTGCACAATCAGTTTGATATCATCAAACATTATTGAAGCTTTTTCTAAGGCAAGAGCATATTTTATTTTTTTGCCACCATTCATTCATGAGGTTGTTGTTAATTTAAAGCCTGAAGCTCAAGGAGCTGTTCAGTACACATCTTAAAATTTTAACTTAGAATGTGGTAAAATGAAGTAAAACTGCAACATAATTTTTGTAGTGGTTACTAAAGGGTTTTCAGTGACATAAACTCTTTTCCTAATATTCCAGGAAAACACTCTTTCCATTTCAGATATTCCAAGAAGAGTCAGAATGGAAAAGCGTGGCACTCTTGATCCCTGTCACCAATCTCTTTGCAGCAGCAGGCACGAGCCCTGCACATGGGGTGGCACAGGACTCTATTTCACTCACAGTGAAATGGAACATTCTCCATGGACCAGTGATGGTGATGGAGAAGCTTGCTCTATTAAGCCTGACTGCCAAAGCTGTTACCTGTTTTTCCATTAAAGCTAACAGGATTTGGGAGGGGTGGGGGTTGAAGAGAAGAAACAGACTCGTGTGCCATGCATATGAAACACATTTTAGTTGGCCCCAGCTGGGACGTGCTGTGGCCAGCCAGCCACACAATGTGTCAAAGGGCTGGGCTGCAAAGCTGGCTTTGGACAGGGAGGTTGACTTCTGCGAAGTGCACGATTTAAAAAAGTGAGTTATTTTCATTCAGTTCAGTTTAAGCCGGCAGTATTCAGAGTTTCATACGTCCTTTGACCCTTTCAAAATTCAATGAAGTGCAGAAACAGACTTGAGAGTTAGGTTTATCTTTAACTATGAATGGACCAAACACGTGTGCATCTATTCATGCTTTTAGAAATTATTTTCTCTTTTTGCATGGCTAATGGTACTTGCTTAATGTTTAAGTAGGACTTCTTTCCCCTCAGGCTCCTTTTCTCTAATTACTCTTCTTCAGTAATTACTCATTTTTATGACTTAAAAAATCTCTCTCACACCAACACCATCAACTTTCAAGTGCAGAGAATTTAATGCTTTCAGAAAAAAAAAATTGAGTAAATTTTGAGTTTAGAAGCACCAAAGAGACTACAAAGGATTCCATAGACTTTGTCAGAATCACAGCAGGGAATAATTCTGCAATTACATTTTTTGGCAAGCAAGTTTCTTACAATGCATTTTAGGCAATATAATTCTGCTTATAAATATGAAAAAAGAGAACTTTCCTAGTACGCAGAATCTACAATGAATAAAACAGCATCAGAATATAGTATTTAGTAGTAACAAGCTGAACAAGACAAATCCAATCTGCCTTCTGATATTTTATTCAGAAGAAAATTAAATTTTTTTTGCTACTTACAATGAAATAAAAATATGTTCACAGTCCAGAATATTTCATTTGATTATCACAAATACTTCATCCTACTCTCTGATCTTCTAAAATAAAACTGACTCAAATTTAACTTTTAAAATGCACTTGTTTTATTCCTGCATCTTGTAGACAAAAATAATGTTATAAAGAATCCAGTGTCTATAAACAGTTGAGGTCACTCCTGCATCTCTACATCTAACCCAGGGATCAGGATGATGAAAATATTAAGGTTATCTGAAGTCATCTGCTGGAAGGAAGCACATGAGAGCAATTACATAAGAAGGAAAGGAAGAGTATTTTCTTCCCCAGATTTTAAGATACACTGAAATCTCAAATCTAGTACTGAAAGAAGATGTAATTTTTCCATTTTAGTTAATTAGAACAAATGTTTGCAATTTAAGTACCTGCTCTCTATATCTGTGACAAAATCCCCTCATGCTGAAATGAATCACTACTGTAGGAACTTACTGCTTCTGTACCTGTGCCTCTGTTACATGCACAGATCTGTAATAAATGTTGGGTGCACATTTAGGGAGGAAATCTGTTTGCCTCTACTGACTTATGGAAAATCAAAACTGCAGCCAAATAAACTCTCAGGCAGGAAACCTGGGTTTTGCTGCAGAACAAAAAGCAGCTGTGACACCTGGAGGTGCACACACTGGAGGGGTCAGCGTGCTCGTGGGTTTGTCCAGAGTTAGAGCACACAACCTTTCATTGCAAACTTCTCCACATTGAAGATGCAAGTTCTCTGATGATGTACAGCTGAGCAGAATTGCTGCCTTCCAGCACTACACAGAACAGAAGTCTTACGTAAGTATAAGCAAAATTTCCAGGAAGGACCACATTCCTGACTGACTGACAGGCTATAAAGCTTCCAGAGCACACATTCCTTCAATACCATATGTAGACTAAAGGGAGGATGAAGGCAAAGAATTCCTGTCAAGGGGCTCTATAGGCTTAATTCAATTTTATCACAATCCAGGAATGTGAAGCTGTATGGCCTCCAGATGTTTTTGCCAGATGGGGCCACAGCATTAGGCATTCCACCAGTGCTTATCTGGTTTTAGTGTTCTGTAAGGGAAGTCTAGAACATTACACAAATGCAACATCTCCTCTGGGACAGAACCTTGAAACAGTGCAGAGGGAGGTGCAGGAAACTCCAACCTGCAGATTTGAACCAATGCAGACTATGTGTGTTCATTGTACTCAGGAAGATTAGAGCGTGTTATAATGTTTGGGGAAAAGGGGATATAGTTTCTCAAGCTTACACAACAAATATGTATCTCTACATTGCACAGAGATTCTGTTCTATATAATCTGTATCTCTATATTTTAGTCTGATTATGCAGGGACTGTAAGACACAACTGGCAATTTATCAGCACAGACACCAGCGTCTGAGAGAATCTGTGGGACTAATGGAGCCTTGACCAAGCACAGGGAACTAAAAAACTCTTCTAGGACAGATACACCTTTGGATAACAAAACCAGAAGTAATGATCACCAGGAACAGCAGGGGAACAAGCAGCTCCTGGTTCTGTGCTGGACTGTGCAGCACCAGTAACAGATAAATCAGTTTCTCAATATCTCTAAGTGGGAAATAACTTTCTTTCTGCCACAAGAATTTTGTTTCATCTTACGGCCTTTTGGAAACTTCCAAGTACAAAGAGGTTTCCAAAAGGCCACTTCAGCTGGAACAGATGCTGTTGAGGCCAGTGGAAAGCCTCTCCTGTTGACTCCAGAGAGCTTTGTACGTAAGTGAACACAGAGCTTTCCTGCACTGCCATCTCCAGTTAACCACTTCCTCATTAGCTAGAGCCAGCTGCGTCACTTGGAACGGATCCTTTGGGTCTAAGAGTTCATGGTGTACAGTAGCACCAGGGAATAGAGCCGAAAGCCATAACAACAAAATGGATAAATAGAGAAGAATTCTGTATAGAGAACCTGCTTTTCTTCCTGCAGCCCCTCAGAGCAGCACAGTGCTCTGAGACAGTTGTGGGAGAACCATTTACATGAGTACTCCAGGCTGGAATCTGCCCTCCAAGACACATGCTTGAAATGGAAAACATGTAGCTCAAAGACTTGAAGTGCACACATCCTGTAAAAAGCTGGGTTTGGAAAAAGTCAGAGAATTAATCCAAAGCGTTCTGCTGTAGACTCCAATAATTGACAAACCCCCTAACAAAAACCACACACACACAAGCTGAACAAAAACCTCTCCTCACCAGAGTCTAAAAATACAGTTACAAAGAGATCAGCGCTTCCTTTCCTGCCACCCAGGGCCTTCTACTCCCCAAAGGCTCCTGTGATTGGTTCAGTCTCAGAGAGGAAGTGGTTGCTGCAGCAATGGCAACCCAATGAAAGCTCTTTATCTCCTACATTTTTGATTTTTTTATAGCATGCAGAAAGAACAGACAGCAAGACCACAAACTTGTTGCATGGCAACACAGCTTGACCTTCCCTATTACTTTTCATAAAAATAAAGAATTCAGACAAGTTTAGAGTATTCTTTGACATACGTCATGTGCCTCTAAATTATTCCTTGGGAAACACAAAAAGGTATAATTAAGGAAAATGATGGAAGAAAATATTAAAACATGAATAAAACTCATTAAAAATGTTGATGCCCAAACAGGCCTCACAAGTTGGTCAGTAATCTTATTTCAGTCTAACATACTTTTAAATGCATGTGGTTCAGTCAAACATTTATAGCAGTATGTATCTGCATTACTTTTAAGCTAAAACATTGCTTTTATAGTGGTTTAAATATATTCTACTATTTCTACAGGCTTGTGACTGTAAAAGATTTTTATGACAAAATTTTTTATTCTAAAAACTTTATGAACTCTCAGCTTTGTTAACCAGATAATGTCATGCTTTAATGGGAAAACTCAGGGATTTCTCCAACAGCTCAAAGATTAGGTAAATGCCTAAAATTTCCTTACTAACAAATCAAGTGCTCCCGTGGACAGTTTCTCAGATTTGTTTTAAATCTCTCTCCCTTATGTGAAATCTTTTGGGGTGGGAAGAGAGGGAGAGGATGTCACACTGCCTGATAGGTGTTACCAAAACAGTGAAACCTCTAACATGTGGTATTTCATGCTGGGCCTGGGAACTTGACTAGGAAGATTTTAGCAAAGCACTTCAGAGAACAGCTTTAGTGGGAGCTCGTGGCAAACTGTTCCTGCAGGATCCACACTGTCACTTTCCAGCCACTTGCTAATTTTTAGAATATTCCATTCCTCCATCTCTCACATTCATTCACAGAATGAATACATATAAGGAATGTTAATGATCAATTATCCAACCTGGAAACCTAAATTCTCTATTTCTCTTTTCTTTTGGCAGTTGTTTTGCCTGGTGCTCTGTATGGACTGCAGGATTCTCCTGAGAGGCTGATAACCATCTGGGCACACTGAATTCCTCACTGCCACAGCTGAACTGTCTCCAGCACGTCAGACACACAAATTAAAGCTACACAATGGAACAGCAGAGCAGGAGTTCCTCAGCTGCACCTTGCTTGATCCTCAGCATCTGATACACCTACATCCCAATCTCAGATTAGCAAAGCCACCACAGACAACCAGGATAAGCAGTGCTTCTTTAAGATTTTCTTCTATTCAGGCCACAGTCAAATAGTTAAAGCCAAATAAATTAATGCACCTAATTATTCTCTTTGATTGAAAGCATGGTAATGAGCAATTTGCTGCCTCAACTGATCACAACTGTCACCAAGAGGCAGTCACCAGTTTGGCTCTGTGGAAGCTCAGTTTCACTTCTGTTGGAGCCAAGTGGCCATCCTGCTGTGCGCACAAATGCTGGCAAGTAGGGCTATATGTGGGAAGAATTCTGGCATTCCCAGTGGGATTCATCAATGCACACAAGGTTTATGAATATATTCTACTAGCTACTATATTCTTTATACCCTGTGTACTCCAGCTGACCATAGTAAACCTGCCATGTGCCATTTCTCTTGTTATGATTCTGAGTTAGCTCCACAGCCACTTGATACAATCTGGATCACCAATAACTCACACTAAATAAACAAATAACACACAGAAATGACATTACTTTAGAAAAGAAAAAGCACCCTAGGTATACAATAAAATAGAACAGTGGTCTTTAAAATAATATTTAATGTCAAAAAGGGGACAGAAATGAAAAACTCAAAAGAAACTTCATTCCAACTTGTTTCTTTAAATTTAAATTGCAAAACAAATAATTACTCTTGAAAAATATTTAAGATGTTTAAAGAGAGGCCTAAACACAGAAGAGAAGTTAGTGTTGTAAACAAAGCTCTTTCAGGCCAAGGAAAGATGCAAGGTTGTATTCAGGGCTGCTGGATGACCAGTGTTTTCATGTCATTTTCCCATGGCACTTAGTGACATTAAAACTACAGAGTCTGGCAAGCATGACTGATTATTGTTTTATTTTCTCATTCTTCCAATAATTTCTAACACACAAACACATAATGACCATCAACAGAGAATACAAAAGCTTAGATCTGACAACCAAACAGGGCTTCCAAAAGGGCAAGCTGCGTGTTTAATTCAATTGGTTTTAGTGACGGGTCAGGGCCCTTCTTTCACAGCTCAGAGGATTCCCATTGCCCAGTTCTTTCTGAGCTACTGAGAACAAATAAAAGATTTCATTCTAGCACCTGAATGACAGTGTGTGGAAGAGAGAAAATGCAGTGTGATTTTCAGCTTTGGGTTCATGCAGTATTTCCTATATTACCTGTTGATGTTGCCTTCATGAAGGCCAGAAAATTCCACATGGAGCAAATCTGCCTCACAGTTCTCCTCAAAGGTACAAATCTACCAGATGCAGCTCTCATGGCAGTCTTCTACTCTCCTCTATTTCTTTTTTTATGGGCAAAATAGGATAGACAGAACAAGGATGACCACGCAGCACTATGGATCTGCTGGCTCTTGGTGGCCTCCTAACAAAATTTAGGAAACTGCTTGAGCAGTACCAAGCACAGGGTACAGAACACACTGATTGCAGGTGGCTCCCTGAAAGTCACTCATTTTTTGCTGCCAGAACTCACAAACTGGAGACCCAAAGTCTCATGTAGTGGCCTTAACTTGGGAAGGCTCTTTTTCTTACAAATAGATCTTCCATTTTTCCTCTCAGCCCTGATGTGCGCTACCAAGACACAACTCACTCTTCTACAGCCAGAAGGTTGAATTGGAGGCTTGCTGTTTATATGGTTATGCCAGTCCTTGACTGTGCCACAAAGCCCTGACAGCCCCAACTCTTCAAAAACTGGCTTTCCTGACACAAAGACAGCCAGGATGGTTAAAGGTCATTCTTATCAACAAATGCCTATGAATGATCAAGCTTCTGTCTTTTTTTTTTTTTTATTTTTATTTTTTTTATCTGTGGACATGAAAGGATAATTCAGTAATTTCATTACAACAGGAAAATCAAACTACCATTGGTTTTTCACTTATTATTAAAGGCAGTCCTTCAGGGCTGAACTACTACACTATTCCTTGCCAGTCCATTTTTAGTTCCTTTCCTTTCCTTTCCTTTCCTTTCCTTTCCTTTTCCTTTCCTTTCCTTTCCTTTCCTTTTCCTTTCCTTTCCTTTCCTTCTCCTTTCCTTTCCTTTCCTTTCTTTCCTTTCCTTTCCTTTCCTTTCCTTTCCTTTCCTTTCCTTTCCTTTCCTTTCCTTTCCTTTCCTTTTTCCTTTCCTTTCCTTTCCTTTCCTTTCCTTTCCTTTCCTTTCCTTTCCTTTCCTTTCCTTTCCTCTTTCCTTTCCTTTTTCCTTTCCTTTCCTTTCCTTTCCTTGATGATATTCATATTACAAAACTCTCAGAAAATGGATGCTTTTATCTTTGCAGCTGAGGTGCCTGTGAAGTTCCTATGATGTGAAAGGTTTTCTGCATTTTAGTGCCTTTGCCATGTGAGTAACTGGCAGACGTCACTGTGGTGTCACTGTCCCATCTTTGGGACACATTTAGGGCAACAATGAAGCACAAATATGCATTTTCTCAAGTCAAGAAATGCAGTCCTGAAGGGAAACTTGCAGAGACATGCTTGCCTCTCTGCTCATCCATAGACCAAATGTTTCCTTAAGGCCATTTGAGTGACATTTCTTCTTCCAATGACAACAGAAGGAAAAAGTGACATTAAATGAATTCTCAGTTACCATCGGGTATCATCCTCAAAATAATTTTCTACACGTCACAACAACTTCATTGAAATTCCTAAAATTGCAATTGCCCCTGCAAGAATTCAAAACTATGAACAAAAATGTGCTGTTTTATCCTTTCAGAAATACAGTAAAAGATAGAAGAAATTCATCTCAGCCAGCCTCTTAGAGAACACCATCAGCCTAAAGATTTGTATGAGTAGTTATTTAGTGAGAAGCTCAAAGAAGCGGAACTGCCTTAAATTTTCTTGAAATTAAAGATAAGCTGTGGTTTTGAAGGTTATATGAAAAAGATGCTGAAAGAAGATGAATTTTAAGAGCTATCCAATAATTAACCTGTGAAAAAAGATGAAAATAATAAAGAATAACAGACAGGGACTGCAGTGAGAACTCAGTGTGGGCTGACTCGTTTGGCTGAACTGCTCTGTGCTCCCATGGTGAAATTGTTTCCAACACTCAGGCCAACGTTTGCAGGTAATGCAGGTGGAGATGACCAACCCAATATTGCCCTCAGGACTGTCCCTGCTCTCTTAGCTCTCAGTTTTCTTAACTATAACTTCTGTTTTATTACTGATTTTTTGGAACAAAAGATAAAGGAGCTTATAACTGAAGCCAAATAACCATTCTCATCTCCTGCTGATCTGTATTTGACTTGATGACGGCCACGGTCTTGCTGAATCTGGCCTGAAATATCAAAAGCAGCTGGTAGTTTGACTTAATCCAGTTTTGCTCTGACAGTAACACTGATGAAGGCACTTCAGTGCATGTGCTGTGCATTTCCTAGCTGTCTGTTTATACTGCTAACAATGATGTTGATACTGCAGCAGGTCACTCATTGCCAGTTAAGTAAAACAAGTTTATGTTACCATCAACTATTTATTTCAACACTGACATAAGCAGTGTATAGTGTAAATACATAGTTGTATTTTTCTGTTAACAGAATTGTATTTAAAATTCATGTTATCAGTAACAGTAATATGAAAATGAACCACTTACATTGAAGAGATTTCTATCTAAAGTATGAGCAGAGAAAGAAACAGATTAAAAGTCATTAACTGGCTAACAACTGCCATTACAAGAGATTCTTCTCTTGCTGGCAAAAACTCCACTCAGGTTTAGTTGCATGTTTTATTTGGTCTACTTTAGGCTCAGAAAGCCACAATGAAAATGGCTCCAGAATGTTTCAGTTGCTGGTAAAAATAATAGCAATTATTAAATAAAAATGATTCATTGTATTGGAAATAAATGTCAGATTTTTTTTTTTTTTCCTTTGGAATGCTCATATGCCTACAGGGAGCTAGGAAAGGGACTTGAAATTCAACAGACATGTAGTCTTTGCATAAATACTTATGCATGAAAATCCCTTGGCTAAATAGAAACCTTTACATTTAAGTCTTTGCAAATATAGCTCCATATTCTCAAAGAAGCTTTTTAGGGCTTTCCAGAAGATTTATCAAAATACTCTGTTCTTCCCGCAAACTTTCACGGATCCTGCTATATTTAGGATACGTTTCTCGTGTTCTTTATCACAGATTTTTGTCTATTGCTAATTCTCTTCTCTCATATGGCACTGTGTACATTTGGAATACTCATTTTATCCATTACTTCCATTATCTCAAGTGCAGCAGCCTGTGCAGTGCATCCCAAGGTTCCAGCACTGGTGATAAGAGCCAGCAGCTCACATGAGGCCGGATGATCACACATCACATGATGGCCCTGCCCATGGCAAGGGGTGGGACCAGATGACCTTTAAATGCCTCCTTTCCAACCCAAACCATTCTGTGATTCTATGATAGTCAAGTTTTTTTTTTTCTCAGAAGTTTGCAAAATCCCCTGAGATAATTACAAACAAAAACTCTGCTGAAGGAAGTTTTAGTCAGCTTGTAAAGCCAGGCAGTCAGGAGCTACGGAAAGGGATGGGTCTTTGATTGGATCTAAATGCACTTGGGTACCTAAACACTGGCACAATTAAATAATCAGGTACCACTTTCTCTCCCTATTTGAGGCAGTTGCATACTAATGTGCATGATTTTATGTAGGGCTTCTGCTCCTTTTGCTGAAGTGCTGAAAAACATTCTGGGAAGGGCAAACCGTGCCAGCTCAAGGTCACATGAAGCGAAGGCTCCACATGAGCACGGATCCTCTGGGCATCACCAGCACGAGGCCTGGCCGTGATGCAGAAGGATGAGGAATCACAACATTTAAGCAATGGAGGTGACACAAAGCAAATCACTTAACCCCAGATTTTTCACAAGCAATTGCTATTCTCTTGTTGAGTGGGGTACCCTTGTCATCTGGGTACCCCACTGGACACAAGAGATCTAATTCGGAGAAATGCTAAATATTTACCAGCTTGCCAGCTGCTAAAGTCTATGAGAACTCTGTTTCCAATTCCACCCTGGAAAATCCAAGTGTTAAATACTCAAAAAAAAGGTGACTATTTTCAACTATTGTCTCAATACAGACTTCATCGGCTACATTAGAGAACTTGTTCATTTACAAAAGTGTAATGAAAATAAATTGATTAATATTTAGTAAACATTCAGGCGCTTTAGTGATAAGCATCACTCAAAACCATGATAGACACTGGTTCCAGTTTCAGAGATGTAAGCTAGTGGAAAAACAGACTGAAAGTTATATCACGAAAACATGGTGTTCACAACAGCCTCACCCAGACTTTTCAGGATCCAGTTTTATGGAAAATATATTCAAAAAGCAGGCAAACCAAAACTATATGGGCAACAGTAATTTTGGCACCTCCTAATTCTAAGTGCCATTGAACTCTTAAATAACAGTTTTTAAAGCGGTCTACGTTGATACCAAAATTATAATTTCCCTGTAGTTTTGGAATCTCTGCAAAAGGATAGAGGCTACTGAAATCTTTGCAGATGAGTGAAAATGAAGTGACGTGGCTCTGAGCTCAGAGTGGCAGTTTGCAGATGTACTTTTTCCTGCTTGTGCTTTTTTTGTGGTTAAATAAAAGCACTCAGCTTTCAGTTCTTATCTTTCCAATGTGTTATATTCATGCTACAGGAAACAAATATCAGTATTTTGACCCTGTGGGGTTTTTTTCTGAAAACAAGACATTAATACAGGGTAGAGCAAGCAACAGCAAAACTTCATTTTTTAAATTGGAGAAGCAGCAAAATTAATTTTGAAAGCTTCTTCGTTCACAGCTGAAAAGCTTTGTACAAAACTTCATCCTGGAGTGATATTTTCAGCTGTAATATAGGGGTTAGTAATGGAAATGCTGACAGGCCCATAATTATGGAAGCGGAGCGGGCACCACTATAAAGTATATCAGATAGGCAACTGCTTAAATTCAGTACAAGGTATCAAAAGAAGTTCCTGTCTGTCCTCATTAAAGCAGCACTTGAAATTCCTTTTAACCTCTGTGCCTCAAACTGTTAATTTGATGTTCATCAGGACACATACACCAGGACTAATACTTGCATGAATACACCCCATTTTGTGCTTCAAATCGAATTGGTGGATCGCCCTAAATGGTTATACTCACAGAAACAGAAAAAAAAAATGGCAAGGCTCAGAATATTCTATTTTACAGGACATAAAGTGAAGCCATGTAAAATAACATAAAAATGACACAGCCATTCCTGTGTTCTATGAGGTTTTAAAGCTTCTCTTTAGATCCAGATAAGCAATGATATATTTGTGTGCAATTACACTTTGGGACACTGAGGGGGAAAAATTGCCATCAACTCTGTTCACTGGGTCTTGTTTGACAGCCACCTCATATATTGGCATGAAATTCTTGATGCCTGCACAAATTCCATGCATGCAAAAGAAAGAAGATCAAGCCTGGAGGTTCAGGAAGGCAGTTGGGTGAATAATATGCTTATAGCCTGTATAGATTTTAATTTATGTTGTTAGTTACACTAAAAAAATCTCACTAAATTGGTAGCATGATTATAATGTGCAAAGTATATTCTATTTCTGTAATATACCAATTCTGAAATTTCATCTGACAGTTGTCTGCTGCAATAATGTTCTTTTCTTCAACAGACACAGAAAGAGCAGCAGGAGGTTACCTTTGAATTATTTTCAACTATGTACTCTATATCATCACTCCAACAAACTCACTCCTATTGCCTTCTCAGCATTAAGGTGCATGAAAACTACAGAAAGAATGAATTTACCTCTCTTGCATCTAGCCAGAAAATCAATTTTTTGGTGCCAAGTTCTTTTGAAAAAGCCCTTTTTCAAGCATAAAGATTTTTTTTTTTTTTAAAATATGTATTGCATTCTGTAAAAATCTAGGTCTACAGCTCTTATCAAGTAAGGGAAATAACAAATGTCACATTCCACAGAAGCTTGCCTCACTGGAAATGGGATTGATGGTGTTTTTGATGACTAGGTAGAGAAAGAAAACATATCACTGAACAGAAAGTACTTTCCCATGGAAAGCTGGAAGAGTACTATTTTGAGTAATGCCCTACTTAAGCACAGGGACACCCTCACTGTGTCACTCACACAAACGTGATTTGCATGTTTTGATGGTTTATAATTCTGCCTCAGACTACAGCAATGCCTTCTACAAGATGATTCAGAAGATTATTATATTTGCATATTTCCCCCATTCCTGGCAGCAAAAGCTTCCACGGGCCATCAATTCCAGGACTGCAGTCACTACAGGAGAACACGAGCAGCAAAACAAAAAGGTCCCGACGTCTACTGATGTCATTCTTAATTGAATGTGGAGCACAACTGGGGCTGCCAGGGTTCCTGCACTTGTAATCATGGGATGTTTTTATTTTCTGATGAGGAAAACACATTTTCTCCTGAGGAACATGGGATTTCAGATATCAACAGAGGAAAATGTAATTTTGTCATCCCAGAACTAGAGGCCACATGAAGATTTCTGACTGTTAACTCACTTGCTGAAGAAGATGAGGCAGTAAAGCAAGGAGTTGCAGAACAGAAAAATGTATTGGCTTACCAAGCCAGGCTCATTCCCCCTAGATATCTACAGACCAGAAAAAAACCTTGCTTCTTCTTGTGCCATTTTGTCCATATTATATATCATTTAGCAAATCATCAGGCTTACAGTTTTATTAGAAGTCCCTAAGGAAACAGCTTAAATTTTTTAACATAATTTGGTCCTCTGGTAGCACAGTTTAAAGAACACATAAATGTGAATAGCATATGCAAAAAATACTTGTGGTACTTTGTGGGAGAGTAAGACAAAGCACTTCTCCTAAAGCCAACAGAATTCTAGAGAGTGCAGTTCAGGACAGAATTATCTTGCATGTCACACACAGCTCCTCATTCAATGAATTCTCTCTTCAGTTCATATTTTTGCATTCTTAATTCAAAAGAAGAGAAACTCCCACTGGCTTCACTGTGTAGAAGTGGACCTGAGAAGGGCATTAATCTTGCTGACCAGCATGCATAGGAATGCTGTCAATTAATTACAAGCATATCAAACGCTTGACTGCAGATCGTGGTGTGCTTTTCACTTACTGATTTACAGTCAGTGGGAGGAGGTTACAGCGAAAATGTAACTACAAATCAAAGTTAAACATGGACATGGAAATGTATCTCTGTTTTCAAGATGGGCAGTTCTCTGTGTGCTGGAATGAACCAGGACTGTGGTGGTGAAACAACTGTGTTTGCTCCTGGCAGTGACAAAGGGGGGAAGCACTCCTGGAGGACCCTGTCAGTTTAGATGCTGTGCATCCTATAAGAGCTAGGATCTAAAATAAAGCAAATGTTAACTCCTTTCAGAGATAAAACAATCAGGAGTTCACAGCTCCAAATGGAAACCAGGGAACATGACATCCTGCCAACCAGCACTTGGCAAAACAACTTCTAATATAATATGCAAATACTGGTGCACTGATAAATATTACTTGCAAAAAATAATAATAAATTGTCTGAAATCTTAACTGTTTGCATTATTGCTACCTCTGTGATTCTCTTTAAGAAACAGTCCCCAAATAGTCGATGGTTTAAAGGAATAGAAATTAAAAAACAGTAATCAAAAATCCTCTATTGAAGTTTTGTGCCTACATGCAGTAAAGCAGATAGTCATGGTAAAAAAAATCTGTTGCTATTCTAAAGATTGCATCTTTGCATTTACAATTAATTCAGTATGTTATGTTGGCATTAAATTATAATTCTACACTTTCACGAAGTAGGATGGTTGTATAAATTTGATTTTCATATGCTTTTCATTTACTATCATCTATTCAATGTATTGAACAGAAAATTGAAAGGGTATGAGAGTGGTTCCCATTACTCAAGAAAAATAAAAAAAAAGTGTGTGACTAGCACAGCTTGAATGCATAAACACAGAGTGAAATTTAAGACAGCTTTAGTGAGGAGAAGTCATGTGTTAATCTGTGTTTGAAGAGGTCAGCAGGTACACAGCCAGAGCAGACCCAGCAGATAATGGGCATTTTAATCTCAAAAGCCCATTTTGCCAATGTCACGGAATCACAGAATGGAAGGGACCCACCAGGATCATCAAGTCCAACTCCTAGCCCTGCACAGGACATCCCCAAGAATCACACCCTGTGCCTGAGAGCACATTCCCCCATACTCTAAAAAACCCAAATTTCCCATAAGGAAGGTTCTTGCATGGTCAAATCATTGTTTACAAGGTGCAATAGAAAGTGAAATAAATAGACAAATAATTTTTAACTCTGGAGAGAGAGCACCAGTTAAGTCCCAGAGGAATTTGTGCTGGAAGTGTGTTCCACTCCTCATTAACTATGGTTGTCTCAACTTAAGATAACTTGAACCCAACAAGGATGGAAAGCTACATTTTTGAAATTAACCTCCTACAAAAAGGATTTAAAAGAGGGAGTGGGAGGCATATTACAGAGAGTACAAAGAGAAAAAAGGAGAGAACATAGAGGATACAGTTACAGTGATCCTAGCAGCCTGCAAGGCTCAGAGAGCAACTCTTGATTAGATGAAAAGCTCAGTAACTTTATCTCCTTGACCTTAGAGGGAATGAACACCTGGAACACCAGCTTAAAATTCTTTAGCCTAAATTCACCACAGGGTCACTTCAGCACTGCAGATGGAAGAGTTCAGGGATGAAAACTTTGGCTTCACCATGGTCTTCTACACCCAGAGGAACCAAAGAGCTCCCAGTGTCCTGCTGGTTAGCCTGTGTCACAGCTCTGGTACCGCTGCTGAGACAGAGAGGTACAGCTGGGCCACTCGGCTGAGCAGTGTGAAATTACAGAGAAAGAGCTCAGGTCAGCTGAGAGGAAACCAGAGCTCCCTATCAGCAGTTCAGGAACACAGGGAATACAGGACATGAGCCTTCCATCCTGGGCAAGTTATTTCCCATTCTGGTGAAAATGCAGTGCACATCCCAGTGCTCTCCTATCTCAAGGTAATGATTAATTTGTGGAGCTGTTCAGAGTCTGCCTGAAAAGGATCCCGTACTCAGAATGTCAGAATGGCTTTATGTCACCCACAGGTCTTTGCATTTTCATGACAGCCATTCCCCAAGCAGCTTCATTAGACAGATACACTGAAATGCTGCCTTCTGTCAAGAAACCTTTCACAGAAGAGTTTGCATATTTTTTGAGTTTATAAAAAATGCTAAAGATTAAACAGGGAAAAAACCACGGTAACTCTTTATTCTATCAGTATGAATGCAACATATGAAGAAATTATGAATTTTTTGAAACGTAAGAAACTGTTTTAAACTAGCATCAATATGCAGGTATGTGAAATAGCAAAAAAAGTCTACTGATGCCCTAAACCTTTTAGACTATGATGATATAATTTTTCTTTCCCTGTTTTCTAGAATATCGGAAGCAGATGCAATGCACTAATTTGCTACAGAAAGGACACATGAACCCAAATTTTCAGCTGACTTACTGAGGTGAACTTCCTATGTCAACTTGCAAATTTTGCTGTGCTTCCCAAACAGTTTTTGTTTAAATCTGACATATACAAGCAATTTGCACACATAAATCAGTGGGGTGATGAAATGTTGATAAAGCTAAAAGTCCTTTTCCTTTGAAACTCTTGACTGGAAGGTGTCAAAAGTCCAAAAGTAAAAGAAGGGTTTGCAAGATAAGACAGGCAAAAATGCACCTCAACAGCTCTGTCATTATTTCTGTGTCAGTAACTGCATGATAAAATATTTAATCAGCAAGTCTATTTCTTTTTCTAGTTGGTTTCCTTATATTTCTAGTTTCCAAAAAATAGAGAATACTCTTAAATGTCACCTGATGGAGCAAGTGAATTCTATTGCTATAAACCTTATTGCTTAAATTCCTTTCTCTGAAAAATGCATCTCGTGTCCTTCCTTTTCCCCTTAATTTTCCCTTCTTTTCTTTTAACTGATAAATGGGTAAAAATGTTTTAAACCAAGAGCATTTTCACTGTGGTGTAACCTGAATTTAAAAAGCAACATACCAGAGAAATCAACACTCAGCGCAGGAGGGGGGAGTAGAAGGAACCACCCATCAACACCGAGATAAAAATTCATGCTACAATTTCACACAGAGAATCGTGACTGCTAAGAATGAATATTCATAGATAACTGCTTAAGAAAAGTGTGGAATAACCTGATATAAACTCAACAAAATGAAGCCTGGTAAAGCACAGTGGCAAAGCTTTCATAAATTTCAAGACTGAATTCTGGTTTGAGGCAGATGAAGAAGGCAGCTTGAAGGCTGAAGCAGCAGCTTGACTCCAGCCTCTTGCTCTCGTGCCCACCCAGGTAACCTGGTAGGAAGAGTGAGGTAGTTATTGCTCAGGTCAACATCTGTTTAGATGAGCTTTAGGCAGCTCCAAGGCACAGGTTTACATAAGGACGCTGGGACTTTCAAACTTAGCATCAGCACCAAAAAGAGGAGAAGTCCTACATCTCAGAAAGACCAGGTGGAGGCACAGCTGACCTGGGAAAACTCAGAAAGACCAAGAAAAACCCAAGCTGAGACTGAATTTCCATTAGATCTGTGAATCCAAGACATTGTCCTTAAAACACGTGATCTACTAATCTACATTAATTACCTTCAGCAATGTTTTTTAAATTTCCTTTGATCAAAAACATTTTGCAAACTCAATTTTTTTTCCTTAACTCACTGTTCTTGTCAAAGGTTTGGATTGGCTACAATGCTGAGTTCTCTCCTTCCCTTACCATTAAATATGCATGAATACTTCAAAGCCTAATGCTTTACTGCACACTTACTGTTACATGGAAGTTTGTGAGTGGCCCTAGGGAATGTCCTCAGCTTTTCTGTAACAATAAACTCAATCGAGTGCTACCTATAACATAAGCCTAAAGTAGCTCACTTCATTTGCAAGTCTAACTTCCAAAATTGTGGAAAAGGCCTGCAAACAAAGATGTTAAGTATAACAGCCCATGGAAAGGAATGCAATTGCTGGGAGCTCGTAAAAGGCCTTAAGGACCTCCTTGCAAAGCTTTAAGACATTCTCTGACTCTTGGTCTTGTGTACAAAGCAAGTGACACTGGTTTAAATAACATGAACATTTCCAGCCAATGTAAACCGGCTTAAAAACCAAAATATGACAAAGCACACCATCCATGAAACACTATTTTGTTTGGCTTTGCTTTACAAAGTGGTAAAATGCGAAAGGAAAATTGAGAAACAAGAAACAGCCCTGAACTGAGTTAAAGAGAAAGCTCTGTGTGTGCACACATATCCTACTCCTGAAAATTCATTTTATAACCTATAGCTATAGGAAAAATTAGAGGGCCCAATTAGCCAGACTTAATAAAGACCAAAGTCTGACAGCTGTGTCTAAAAGCAGTACAAAAATCCTCAACAGGAGACTGCTGTGCAGAACTCAGGCAGCAAGCTCCACTCTGCACTTCACTGCTCGTATTACTGTGCCAATTAGGCATCCTTGGTATGGTTCTATTAACGTATTTTATAAATGCCTTTGATAATAACCACGCTATCCTGACTGAAGTATTTGCACCTGGTTACTTTATACTCCTGGGCATATGGCTTTTTGCAGAAAATACAGAGCGTTATTTTGTGTTATTTAATTTTCATATCTTAGAATATTTTGGGGAGAAAAATCTACAACACCTTTTTTCCATCCACCTAAATGTTATGAATAATTTAGGATAGTATGTGTGTTTCTGTCTTTTTATTCTGAAGAATGGAAAAATATAGAGGTATTCACATGTGTAAACATATATTTATATATTATGCCATTCATGTATGCTGTATATACCATTTAACTGATTCCATTGGAGTTGACAAAATTTAATTAAAAGCTATTCTTACGGTCATGAGAGGGGGATGCTTTGAAGAGTTGTGATAGTAGGATGTGTCTTGCCCACATGGAAAATCTGGAAAACTTCTGTGGAAAACTTCAGGAAATGAAGAGTTGAGATGAGGCAAAGGGCTGATGCGTGGAGATCATGAGCAAACAGCAATCGCTGCTCCTCAGCTGCTGGCCAGGAATCCGAGCTTCACCCAGAGGTCAGTCCCCAGGGGAAGGGTGAGACAGAGACCTGGCCCTGTGCATCAGAGCAGCTCCTTCCCTCCTTCAGAAGAGCATTTGCTTCTGAAGTGGAGGATGCTCATTGATGACATTCCCTGGCCTGTCACAAGACAAATCACTCATGTTGTTTACTCCAGTCTTGGCCACTGAAGACAAACTGGCATGTCTGAAAATGTCTTGGCAAAAAGGCAGTAGAGGTATCTACATTTAACTTGTAATATGCTTGCAGCATGATTAAATAAAAACATAACCACCTGTTACCCTTAATTCAGTGGGAGTATCTATTTTCAATTATAGCATTTACTATCCACCCTCAAGTATGGCAAGGAACACCATGGCAACATAAACACAGTCGTGGCTGCTTGAGAAAGTTAAATTATAAATAGCAATGTATAGCCCATGAGGTCCTGGAAATAAACTAACTAATCCATAGACATTTGTTACTATGACATAACATTTCCACTCAAATGCTGTTTGCCTCATCTCAAACTCCCTCAGAACAGATTTAGAAGTTTGGCATCACTTGATTCCAAGAGTTCAAGTTCAGGCATGAAAAAAAGCAGAGATAGTGGAGAAAATAAGCTATAGCAGAACAGTGGAGAACAAATTAACAACAACAACAAAAATCCCCATTTAGGCTTTATTCTGTTTCCACTGAAGTTAATGAGGAAAAAAATCCCAGCGTATTCCAAAAGTATAAGATTCCCCTTAATACAGACAAACATGCTTTTATACTGAAATCATCCCTGAGGAGAAAAAAAGAAAAAAAGAAAAAAGAAAAAAAAAAAAAAGAAAAAAAAAAAAAAAAAGAGAAACAAAAAACTGGGCTTAACTGAGTAGCAAAGAGTTTAGAAATGCAAATAAACTTAGCAACCCTCTAAGACATTGGAGAAATTTTGGAACTTGGTGCTCTCTTTAGCTTCATTCTGAGAGAAAGAACCATGGTAACTGCGGGAATCCAGGGACTCAAGCCGAGCTGAGTACTCAAGAGGGAGCTGAATTATCAATTGTTCCAGGCTGCTGTGCAGTTCCTTATTCCCTGCAAAGCCCAGGCCAAGCAAGAGCAGCAGCTTTTTGCCAGCTGGCCACACGCCTGCTGAGGCTGGAGAGCCTTCCTCACTTTGGAGTGACCAAGGGCTCAGAAATGGGAGAAAGGAAAGGAAATCAATGGCTCTATAAAACTAGCACTGAGCATTGAGAGTGAAGAGGTAACTGAGAAGTCTGTGGTGTGAGGACAGCAAAAATTTCACTTAATGTAGGCTCAAAGACATCATATTGACACAAATCTAAACATGTAATAATGTTATTTAGGTTAGGCAAGAATAATAAAGATTTAGAGACATCAGCTTGGTCTCTTTCTTGTTCAGAACAACAGATTTGATAAATTTACATTTTCTTTTAGTTTACAGCCATTGGTTAAAGTCCACTTTTGATCAGATTGATAAAAATCTGTAATGGAGCTCCTGAGGTAAATGGAATTATTTCAGATTTACACCATGCAATTAAAATAGAATTTAAATTCTCAACATTCTGTTCTAAAAATACGCTGTGTTTTATCGCACATATTTGGTGAAATCTTGGTCTCTGACATTAGCAACAGCACTCATTGGTATTACTATGGTCTAATTTCCACTGAGTGTTTTTCCATTCACATAGAGTGAAGCAAAACAAAACTGCCTCACTGAAGGAAGATTTAAATCAATTTTATATCAAGTCTATGGGATAAAATAAGCAGATAGGTTATTCAAGACTGTAATTGTGTGTGTATTTAATGTGCCTCTTTTGGCTTATTGTGAGTCATTGTACAATTAATTTATTAAATGAAAATATTACTAAGAGGTCAGCTAATTTGCACTTTTGAAAAAAATCTGACAAGATCAGAGAAGTAGCTGGATAACTGAGTCAAGCATCTTCCAGAAGATAAGATTATCCATACCAGGACCAGTGTTCAAATGGACCTAGCAAGTGAGACCACTTTAAACTGTCGATGTATGACCAGGAGAGATTCAAGCTTGGCATGGGTAAGAACTCCAATAGAATTATCATTGTCTTTACCTTTCTGATAAAGACAATTTTTTGCTTCATGGTAGACTTCTGTATTTTAGGAACCTTTCAAGCAAGATGGTGCCACCAGCACAAAAGGTTATTTTAATAACTTTTATATAATGAGAGCAAAAAGCTGAAAATATATTAAAAAATTAGTTGTGTTTGTCATCAGTGGCTGATTGTTAATCAAGCACTTGAGCAACGGTGTGTGTCACACTGGAGTGTCATTACCACACAATTATTTTGTCATGCATTGTAATAATATTTTTACAGAAAAAAACCTTGAACACAGTTGTTAATTGGTCAACACAATAAACCTAAGATGACATTTAATGTGATGAAATGGAAAATAAGGCATTCTCAGCATGCTCACAGAAGAGAATTCCCACAGAGCCTAAGTATCCCTAAATCACTTGGGCAAGACTAATCTTAGAACAGACACGTAAAAACTCCTAAATAAAGACCATGAGTCTTCTGGAGAACTTATGAACAAGTCTTTCACTAAATCCACAAACATTAATGTCCTGTGACTCACATGACTCCTGGTGCTTTAAATTAAGTGTGTGTGCAAGTTATGGATGTGCTGGAGCTTGAAGGATGCACAGCAAAACCAGCTTTGGAACTGCAAATGTAAAAAACCAATAGAACCAAAAGCTGCTTCAGCATTTTCTAACCACAAACAAGAAAAAGATGGGAGATGCATTTTTTTTCCCCCAAGAAGAGCCATTAAAATGTCATTCCTACAATTTAGCACCCTGCATTGTACTTTAGAAAATTAAAAATAGCATTTTGATACATATCCAAGGATTCAAAATTGGCTGATCACTTATAACCAAAATTGGAAAGAAATTATGAACTTAGAAGGAGATAAACAAGACTAAGCCCAGACTAAAAGCATTATATATAAACACAGGTGAAGTTCAAGTCTGGTTTCTCCCACCTACAGACTGTAAATCCATCTGTTAACCCAACTTGAAATCTAAATTACCTATTCTTCACTCCTTTTTAAACAGTCAATAATCCCGGGGAACACCTTTCTTCTTGCTTTTTAGATGCAGGCAGACACTGGCAATTACACTTAAATACATATACAATATTCCTACAGAGAGTTCTTCAGGCTGTGCTGGAGGGCTCACACAGTAAATTTGCATGAAATGTCATTATTTACTTTATTTTAGTATAAAGCCTCACAAAATCTACTGCTGGTCATGAGAGATGCTCTGTCAACCAAAGAAGATAAATAACTCTGTGAAAAAAAAAAATTAAATTCCAAGTAAGTTTTCCATGACTAAGGATACAAAGGATTATTCCTTACCCACAATGACTGAGAATATTCAAGGGTTTGCCTGTGTGTGTTATCCATCCTCAGAGTATATAATGGTTGCCTGTGTGTTAGGTTGGACAGCCAAAATGGAAACCCTGTGTGGATTTTAGCATCCAAAACTGACTCACTTCTATAAGAACAGCCTGGGGAACACATCTGTCACATCACCAGTCACACAGAAGAATTTAGTGAATGAATCATTGTTATAAACTATGGGTTTTCCATTATCTGACTAGGCAGCCTTTTGTACCCAAGAACATGATCTCTATCAGATTTTAACAATGCAAATGCCTGTCAGATTAAAGGGAATACTCATGAAGGAATATATAATTTGTAACCTTTCCTAAGTTAGTACAGAAATCTTTGTCTTCCTCTAATCTAAAGGGTTTTATGGACTTTAAGAGCTATTAATCACCTACCTTTTTTTTATAAACACATGCAGTCAAGCACATGAAAATTGGCATAGGTACATTATTTCTAACCTTAAAAGTATGAAGAATGAAGAAATCAAGCAGACTGGACTATGGGAAAATGTATTTGACATATCAGAGCTCTTAAACTTCAAGTTGCCAATATAGACATCTACATTCATTATTAGGTAGATAAACAGAAGTTGTCAGAATTTCAAAAGTGCAGATCATTTGACATTAACATCAACTCTTACAAGAACTTTATGTTCTCAGCAAGATAAAGTTCACCTCAAAATAAAAATTAAAAAAAAAAAAAATCAGAAAAATCTAAGTTTTAAAAGCCAGTATTGACATTCTGTGTTTTTCTCTCCCTTTTGTTTCCAAACCTACATTATGCCTTAAAACCAAACACAGCTCACGGAGTTCTTGATAGCATCAAGGCTCTGTAGAGTGCTTTAGCTAGAAAATGTCCTAAACCACCAACAGGCTTCATTATCTTTTGTGGGAAATGCAAAACTGGGCCTGTACTTTGCTAACGAAGCCCTCAAATTAAATGTGTGGTATTGTTTTCCATATATATGTGTGTGTGTGTGTGTGTGTGTGTGTGTGTGTGTGTGTATACACCTTGGAGAAAAAAAGTGTTGACAGGGAAAGACAGGACAAGGGAGATAAAGAGAGATGGATGTCAGAGTCTGGTGTTCCTTGGGTAATATTTAATCCTTTCCACTGAAAGAATTTTTTAATGATTTACACTGAAGTCTGCAGAAAAAAAGATTGTCTTGTTTCTTTCACAGAATTATCCTGAAATGTGCAAACAGGAGCGAGGGAGAAAACTGCATATTTTTGGATTTCTATTTGCAGTGGATATCAGTAAAGGTTTGACATGTGCTCTGCATTGCTGTACTTTTACAGCTGACCACAACTAACGAAAGAAGGCCAAACCAAAGCAAGGTGTTTATTACTTCCCATGCTAAAAACAAGCTCTCACTTTTGTCTGCTCCTTCCTGCAACTAGACCATGCAGCAAAAGAAAACTGAACAGATGTTCTTCCTTGGTGCTAACAGTTAACTTCTGGTGCTCTCTCTCATAGGTTTTATCTGTTACAATGATTCTTCCCAGGCTATAGGATTTAAGGTGAATTTAAGGTCACACTGGGTGTAGCAAAGACCTTGTGAAAAGAGTAGATATGACCTCCCACCAAAGACCACATCCAACCACTTTGCTGATAGGAGACATACACAAGGAATTTTTTTAAAGGGTAAAAAGATGGTGAGAATGGTGTAAAGAGCTTTCCTGGCTCAATAATTAGCTCTGAATCCTCCTCAGACCAATGTGCCAGTGCCTCCACCATATTAATTGCAAAAGGCAGGTGAGACTGCCAATGTTCTCAGAAGGCATCTCCTGGCAGAATGATTAACTACACAAAAGGTCCTTTATGTTCCACAGCAATTCAGTATATTGTAGAGGAACTGGTGTGAGATGCATTAGAGCTGTTGATAGCTTAAATTAAAATTGCACAATAAGCCTCTGTTTTTGCTTGACAGCCTCAGCTCAAAAATGCCAGACAAATGTTTTCTGCAGACATCATGGACATAGCATGGTCCAACTGTAATTTCATTTACAAGTAATTAAAATAAATTAAATTTGATAAGATTGCTTCAGCTTAAGTTTGTTTATAGTCCTCTTGCTTATGACCAACATACTGCTTTTATGTTCCATACATTGATACATTCCTGAAAATATGTTCTGTGGCTATAGTTGGGAAATGAAGGAAGTGGACAAGGTTGACCATCATTTAATCTATCTGTTTGCAGGATGAGTAGATGTAGTTTGCCCTGCAGCAGATCACTGCACTTTAGAAAAAAATTATTTTGCACTTTATACCTACTAAAGGCTGTGCTGTACTACATACATATAGCTATGTCCAAATATTGTAACACCTGCTGACTCTCAGGGCATAACAACCCTTTCTCAAATGCTTTCAATGAGCTTTAAATCTGTCAGAATAAAACATGTTATAACGTGTACCCTTTGTACACAAAATGGGAGACTATGAAATATTTTTAAGAAGTGTACACAAGATTCAGAGGATACAAATACTGTTTACACACGTTGTTGAAATAATTTTACATAAATAATCCACACTGGGAGAATTCACAATGTTTGAAACAAGAACTAAACAATGGACATTTTTATAAAGCAAGCAGCAAGGATAACACCTCTAAACCCAGAATTTGTTAATGCTGAAAGGACTTTTTGTTGAAAACCATGATCTGCATTTACAGACATTTTGCAGGTCTCTGCTTGTTTGTATTCATGACAATACAGCTGTTCCTCCACACCTCATGCAGGCAGTGCTCCCCACAGATCCATCTTGGCTTTTATTTAGCACACAGAGTGGGAGTGATTCCACCAGCCTCAGCCTAGATAATCTTGGTTGAAATAAAGAACAAAGTAAAGAAAAACCTGTCAGGACTTTAGGTACAGACCATGCACGTACAGTTCAAAACTAACAGAAAACTTAATGGTCATGCCTGTTTCCCAGGAAGAAATCCTATAACTCCTGTAGTTTATTTGATGTTCGGCTTTCAAATTTACACAACCCAGCTTCACATCACTCATAGCATTTTACAGCAGTAACAACTCAATTTTCAACAGGATCAGCTAAAATGTCTTTCTGTCTGTTTCCCTAAAGAATCATCACTTTCCTCACTAATCAAGAATTTCACTATACTTTGCCTCTTCCAGAAGAGTTCAGTACCACACCAACCTGTTGTATTTGGTTTACGTTTTCAGATAAAGGTATCTCTAAATCACAAACCCATGTAATCCTTCCTGTGAAAAATTGTGGCATTCTGATTGGAGCAATAAGCTCCAAGCCTGAGAATATTTTAGCATCTCTGCTCTTTTCAATAGCTTGGAGTTCTTTTCACTTGTTAGGAATGTGGTTTTTTAACTGATGATATTTAAAACCCACAATGCAGCCTATTCTAATATTCTCTCATATGACGTAACAAGCTATTTGTAAGAATGAACTAACACAGGAAAATGCAAGGGGAAAAATTACTAAGCAGTAGGCTCATTTATTAATTGCAGCTGGAATGAAGACTGGTAACAAATCCTATGGAATTACTGGAACAGATTTTACTTGCTTTATATACTAATGCAAAGAAATGTTTTTTTCTTATTTATAAGGTCTCATCTCAATGTTAACAAACAGAATGAGTTTGCCAAAAGCACCACAAATGAGGTAAAGAATAACTTCTCATTGACAATCATATTGCTTTTGTCAACCAAAAGTTACATCCTGACCTTATTTGCAAAGTTCTTACAGCAGATGTTTTTTTTTTGCTTAGCAGTTAACATGGGGCTTTCTTTCTCAAATTATTTTAAAGCTGATCAGGCAGCTTGTGACTATGGACACGTAACAGACATAAACAGCTGTCAAAAATCCAATTTACTGAAGAAGGCTCAGCCTTGAATAAGAACTGTAGTGTGGTGCCACTGCATCTCAGCAAGAACTCTTGGAACAACTCATCTTTCCTGGTGCTTATGGACAAGGAACAAATGCATCTCCAGCTCCTGTATCCTGGCTCAAAATATACCACAACAGTTCAGTCTGTATCAAACAGCATTTCTCAGGAGATGTTTTCTTTGCAAGAAAGCATTTGGCTTCCAAGCAGACAGGTAGATAAACAAACCTCCTATAAATATTTGGTTATTTTATCTAATATGGGCATCAAGGAAAGAATGCCTCAGGAACAGGATCTGCAGTAGCTAATGAAGGAATTTCCTATCCACAACAGTGCCAGAAACTCTTTAAACCTGGAGACAGTGCTGCTGTTACACTGACATCTATCAGTTTTCCACTCTTCTCTAGAGATATATTTAGGTTGCAATAGTCAGCCAGAGCAGCACACACTCCTACACTGCTGCCTGCACAGGTATTTACATGTGAGGTCGTGACTTCCAGTTACTTGCCTGGACATTATACAACACTTCATTGCACATTTTTCCACATTAAACACAAAATCTGACTACAGAAGATGGCATACAGGTGCTTGGTTAACAGAGCTAACATGTCATCTTTCCTGCCTGTGCCAGATTATTTTCACAGGAATGATATGGAAACCACGCTGGTGTTGGTGACAACACCACAAATTAAGGACATAGTTCTTTCTCATTCATGTTGTGAGACTTCTATGGATGGGTAACTGGCAAGGCAGTGCTAAAAAAAGAAAGCTGCTAAGGAAGTGCTTTTGGATACATGTATAAAGTGCACAGGCTGAAAGGCAGAACATCCAAAGAACAGAAAAAACAGAGTTTATTAGTCTACATAAGAAAAACAGCACAGAAAGGGAATCCATGCTGTTGCCTAAGAAAGAAATGCATTTTTCCCACATCTGTTGAGACAAGACCTCAAAAATTCTTGGGTGCTTAACTGCCAGTGGTGTCCTGGCTGGTCAGGTACCTGAGTGCCACTACAGCAGAGCCCAAGATCCCAACCCTGCAGCAGCTCCTGTGCAAACTCCCCTTCCCTCAGAGCCCACTGAACTTCAGTTCTGCACAAGGCAGTCTGGGCCTCAGAACCAAAATGCTCTCAGCTTTTGAGGGGTGAGCATTGCCCCAGGATGTTCTTCTGATGACTGCACAATGCAGCACCTTGTTCTTCACAAATGGCAAAAAATGTCACTGTGTTGGTAGTTAATGTGCAACTGAGGGTAAAAATAAAATAACACCACTTTCTTAAGACTGTAAGAGATGTTACAAAGATGAACCACTAGGAGAAATAGAGAGTGGGACTTCTTTAGTATGTAAGTACTGTAAAAAAATAAGGTATTTGTTAATTGCAAAATTATGTCCGGTTTCGTTTTATAATTAATAACTAAACTGATGCTAAACATCAGACATGTTCTAGGTTCCTCATTCAGGCATGTCAGCTACTGTGCTTGGATTAAATAATATTTGATTGAACATAAGACGAATGACAAAAGTGAGTATCTTTACTAATTCTGTTAACATTCTGGGGAACAAATGACATCCAGCCTTGCCTTCTGCCTCATCACAAATCAACTACTCCCATTTTGGAAGATTTTTGTACTTTTCTGCATCTGGAAATCTTCTTTAACAATAGTGTTTCAAAATAAATTAGATCTGCTCCCTTCTGATGATGTAATGAACTGTTATTAACTAAGCGTGGTAGTCTAAGGACATCAGGAACTGGCTTGGATAAAATGTTGTCTACATTAGAGTGATGCAATAAACAAAGAAAATTATGTATTAAAAGAATAATGCCATCCAATATCATAGCACATGATATAACTTGGATGGAAACGTGCTAGAATTAAACCTATGTCTATTTAACTTCATGTATATGGTGGTTTGAGCTTCTGCTCCTAGCAAAAGGAATTTCCTGGGCAGCCTGAAGTAAATATTTGACACTTTCAATTCTGAGTTTTAGAGAAGTGTTAATTTGCCAAATCTGAAGATACTGACAAAACGACCATTGAGACGACTACTCTGTCACACCCGCGAGGACTTCTGCACACATATTGCGAAAAATAAAACCGTGCGGCAAAACGCTCGCCTGGATGGAGCCAAAGAACGAATGAGTGCATTAATAAGCGGATTAATGAGCGAAGTGGGGCGCTCCGGCTGGGACCCTCGGCCGGGACCCTCCGGCGGGGCCGTGGCGGGGCCGTGCCATGACCGGAGCGGGGCCGGTCCATGACCGGAGCGGGGCCGTGGCGGGGCCGTGCCATGACCGGAGCGGGGCCGTGGCGGGGCCGTGCCATGACCGGAGCGGGGCCGTGGCGGGGCCGGTCCATGACCGGAGCGGGGCCGTGGCGGGGCCGTGCCATGACCGGAGCGGGGCCGGTCCATGACCGGAGCGGGGCCCTGGCGGAGCGCCCCCTGGCGGCCCCGCCGCCGCCCGCGGGACCAGCGGAACTTTGCGCGCAGCTCGGCGCAAAATGCGCGCTCAGAGCGAGCTCGCCTCCCCTCAGCGATGCCAAATCTGCAGCAGATGTGGCCAAATAAGACAACACCGAGTTTTTTTGTACTTGCAGGACACTAAACCGTAAAGCACCATCTCCTTTCCAAACGCCATCAGGCCTTTGGGCACTTAATTGCACCCACAAACACTTCATGAGCACCAGTAACTCCAGAGCACGTGTACTCCGCGTAGGTATTAATTAAAACAGCGAGCAGGTGGAATGTCTGCAGATAAATAAAAACATAATGTTCCTAACACAAAGTTCAGAACACCGACAAAGAGCTGTTTGACTTTCAACCACTTCTTTAAATGACAACAAAGTTTTACTAATAAATGATCACCTCTCTGGTGATCAAACTCCTGTGCTGGAGTTTCAGGCCGTGTTCAGCTGCGAGGGTATTTTAAGAAAAGGTGAAATATGTTTGGAATCTGGGTTTTGGACAAACGCTTTATGAGACAGAAATTTCAGCACAAGGCATTTCCTTGCAAATATGCATGAAATTCCTCTGAAAAGTCTGGTTGGAAAAATCTTTATAATCAATATTTTGAAGACACAATGCTTTTGATACACTTAAGTTACCTTCGTTCCTGCAGGATTCCTATATTTTCCAATAAAAACATTCCTCTCTAACCAGTCATCTCCGACTAAGTTCTTTACACGAAGAAAAAATTATTCAGCAAAATAAATATAACCTCAATTGGCCTTGCAAGAGAAAAGGCTCGGTAAGGAACAGCCTCTCCGGTATGAGCGCGGATCTTACCTCTTCAACTGTCAGAGGCATACAGATCCGGTACTCCTTCATGAGCATATTCCTGCTGCTCAGTGCGGACCGGCGAACTGGGAGAAAAGTGGTAATTTCTGCACAGAGATCACAACGGAAACCAAACACGGGGGAAATAATCAAGCCTCTTTTTCTGTGCGCGCTTGACAATGTGTCCACAAGACAGTAATGCAACCATCCAGGAAGGCTGACCCAGCGAGAAGAGAAACCACCACAACCGCTTCTTTCTCCCAGTTCTTCCTCCTTCACACTGCGATCATGGGAATCTCACAGACGCTCACACCGAGACACGCTACAAAGTCTCAAACCCCCACCGCTCTCGCCCCAGCCGAAGACATCCGTCGGAAGTGCATGGAAACGCTGGGCTCTCTCGCGGCTGTGTCAAGACATGCCTGGGGCGGCGAAAAGAACAAACGAGCCCGAAATGTGGCTTTCGCCCCCGCCGGCAGCACGTCGGGCGGCAGGAGAGATGTGATGCTGATTCCCAAGACAAAGGCTTTTTATAACGCTGCCTTCCCCGGCTGCCAAACGCGGCTCCCACCTCCCCGCCGCAACGCGGCTGCGGCCGCCGCGGCTCCCGCTGGGCTCGGGGGGGCACGGGGGGGCAGCGCGGCGCTCGGGCGGCCGCGGCTTCCCCGGCGCAGCCGCGGCCGGAGCTGCTCACGGGCGGGCGCGGAGCGGCGGCGGCGGCGGCGGCCCCGGCGGGGCTCGGCTGACATCAGCGGGCGGCAGGGAGGAGGCAGGGGGCCGCCGGGGGGGCAGCGCCCGCCGCCGCTCGGGCTCGTACAGCGGGGCCGGGCCGCGGGGCTGCGGGCAGCGCCCGCCGGCGCCTCCCGGCAAGGGGGCACCGGCAGCGCTGAGCGCCAGGAATTCGCGATTTCAGTTAATTCTGCCGGGAAGACTTCTCGGGGTTTGGAAGTTTATTGCCCTACGTGTGACAAGGCACCTGGCAAAGCATTTCCACCCCGGAGCAGGAGCAGCGAGCCCGTGAGCCCCGGGGTCGCGCCCGCCTCCTCGGTACAAAAGGAGAGGAAAGGACAGCGTGCGCTCGGTGCGGACATACACAGGATGTGGAGGCCTCACCCATTTCCCTTCTGCTCAACCCTCCGCTATCAGCCAGTACATTTTGCAGCACAAATAAACCCCCCCCTTTTTTTTTTTTTTTTTTTTTTTTTTTCAGTTTCAAATGACACACAGAAAGTTCAGTGAAAAACCACCTCCTTGCTTGCTGAACTATAAAGCTAGAACCGTTTGAGGAGGTCTCCCCCCCTTCCTTTAGTGAGGAATTTGTTAGTGAAATCGGTTTTTAATATGCATGGGGGTTGTGTCTTTCAAAGAAATTTATCCATCATTAAATTACAACTTGAAATGCACAGGAATCCAATTCTGAAACTACCCGGGAACCCTGAACTGTTACACAACCTCAGTATTTCATGTTTGAAATGCTCATCCTGCTGCTTCTCCTGTGCTCCCAGTGGCTATAAAGCCATTCACTGGATTGCAGAGAAGCATTGTGAGAACAAAACACAAGGTACTGTACAGATAATGGTAAAATATACATCTGCACTTACATACCAGTTATTTGCAAAAAACTAAAAGCAATAAAATACCATATTCGGGGCAGTTAAAGAGGAATTTAGGTCTACAATGAAATGCGTGTTTCATAACAAGAAGGAGCAAAAGCCCCTCAGAATTTCATTGGTTCTGGATGTATATTTCAGAGCTGTGGGTATAATTCTCAGCCCAGAGGATACAGTGCCATCTCCTGGAGCCAGCAAGGTCTCTTTGCCAGTCCCTTGCAATAATGGCATAATATTTCATATCCCTGCCTTCCCAGGGAAGTGCAAACACCTACACAAAGAAATAAAAATTCTGAGAGCTCTATTAACAGTCTGGATTCTCAACTGAGGTATGAACAATGTGTTTAATGAGACTTCTGTCTCAAATCTGACACAGCCATTTATAAATATGGAAACTGTGGCTGTAATTCATAATGTTGGTACTGCATGTTCCTGGAATTCCAAGCAAAATAGCAAAACGAAGGCAATACCTTGTGATATTTCACTGTAGGAAGGACATTGAGATGCTGGAGCATGTCCAGAGAAGGGAACAAGTCCAGAACACCAGGGGTGGCTGAGGGAGCTGGAGCCTGGAGAAAAGGAGGCTCAGGGGAACCTTTTGGCTCTCCAGAACTCCCTGACAGGAGGGGGAAGCCAGGGTGGGAGTGTCAGGCTCTGCTCCTAGGAACAAGAGTTGAGAGGAAATGGCCTCAAGCAATGCCAGATGAGGTTTAGATTGGATTCTGGAAAACATTTCTTTACAGGGTTGTGAAGCATTGGAATAGCCTGTCTAGGGAGGTGGTAGAGTCACCCTCCCCAGAAGTGGTCAGAAAATGTTTGGATGTGGCACCTGGGGGCATGGTTTAGTGGTGAACATAGTGGTGAAGCTGGGCTGACAGTTGGACTTGATGATCTTAAAAGTCTTTTCAACCATAATGATTCCGTGGTTCTGTGGTATTACCCACAGATGAGAGACAATCCAAATTCAGATCTAGAACAAGCTTCAGTTTTAAGTGATTTTCTAGTAGTTTCTTCCACTAGGAACAGTTTTTCTGGTTTCTGCTGAAAAGCATTGTGAAAAACCTGAACTTCTTGGCGTAGGGCCTTGATGCTGCCCAGCTATAGGCAAGGACACTGATTTCAATAAAACCAGGAGAAATACTTGAACTAGTTTACCACCGATCATGTGATTTCGACATAAAGCAAACCTTACAGCTCTGTGTACATTAACAAAGCAGATCTGCAGAAAGCAGTGTGTTGGATACAGAACCTGTTTAAAATGGAATCCAAGATTAATTCCCCTACCTGCAGCAAAATGTTCTCCAGTCACCCCAAAGCACAGCTCTGCCTTGTGCTGATTGCACATGGGGAAAGCTGTGACCCCAAGGATATCCCTTACACCTCCCCACTGGGAGTGCCCAGACTCTTTCCAAAGCACATTCCCCAAATGCTTCCCAGAGGACATGCTGAGACAGAAAACTTCCAGCTCCCACGAGCCAGGCAGTGCCTGCCAAGCATGCCTGCCTCAGTTTGGGGTTTTGATTTCCATGAATTGGCAGGAAGTTTTACTCTTACCTCTGCATCATGCTCTCTACCCTCTGTTGTGAAAATGAGACATTTTTCACTCATTTTTCATTTCTGACCTGGGGGGAAAAGCCCATATGTTAAATTATGCTGAGTATGAACTCCAGATGGACTTGTGTCAACAAAGTGTCGCTTCAGAGCAAGAGGCAGGAAGAGCCAAGCTGTTTCTTTGGGTGTTTCACTACAGACTTTTGAATAAGAATTTAGTTTCTTTTTTAGCCATTCAGGGATTCTATATTGGAGGCAACAGCTGTCTCCTCATCTCCCAGCGTACCCAGGCAGGTAAAAGAAAACAGCAATTGCAGAAGGCATTTATTTTCTTCCTCTTTCACTCACTTGTCTGAACCAAATTACTGCATATGGGACTATGTTCAGTTAGATTAGCATGTGACTTTTAACCTCCCTGAAAGCCATCACTCCCAATACATCACCTATAAAAATATACTAATATTACCATGAGCTAAAAGAAAGAGAGAGTAAAAATTTGTAAAATTTTGTAAGTGGCCAGAGTTAGGGAAGAACAACTGATACACACTGTGTGATACATGCATGCATTTTCAGTACTTAAGTCAACTGAAATTAAGTTAAAAAAATTAAGGGTAATGGATAAATTCTGTTAGCAGACTTTTCAAATCAAGTTTGTGTTCAAACAGAAAGTGATTCAAAGCCCATGGTCTGTGCTGTGCTAATTGGAAGCATGTATCAGACACAGTTGCAAAATACAGTATTGGAGCTCTGAATTCACTTGATTGAATTACTCTGAATTTACACCAGTGCAGCACATGTAGGAACTCAAGTCTTAATTCTGTCAAGAAAAGATTTAAACCAGTTATCTCAAATACCTCTTTGCCACGTTAACATGTTGGTCTGTGTACAATATGGTCTGAAAATAACACAACACAAAATGTAATTTCATGGTAACTTCTTCCTGAAAATCCTAAGTAACACCCAAAGATTCCCATGGCAGGTGGTTGGAAGTAGGTGATCCTAAAGTCCCTTCCAACCTAAACATTCTGTGATTCTTATTCAGGGTGTTCTCTGAGTATTTGAGATGTTTGCTTGCACACACGAGGGAGTTTTTCTGAATTTCCCCAGTGAATGAAACTTCTGTGGTGTATGAAATTGCACTGGGAGATGACAGCTACCTGCAGACACAGGCATTCCACCAACATCTCACAACTCATCAAACACATTGATGGTGCAACACTGTCTAGATCAGGATTCCTGTGCTCTTAAAGAAACATGGTGTCCTACCTTTCTCCCACCACTCCATCAAGGCTAGGCGATTAAAAGACTCAAGAGATACAGTGGAATGAGACACAGTGAAATCACCAAGGTGAAATCAGCAGCTACAGAACCCAGAGTGCTCCACAGCGGCCACATCTGACGTGTCCACACAGCCAGACTGTCCCCGAACTCGGGAGAACAGAACAAACTCACCATCCTCCTGCCTCGCCAGCCCCAGCTCCAGCAGCCCCGGGGCTGCGGCAGCCGTGCCGAGCCCCGTGGCCGAGCTGAGGGGCCGTGACCGTCCTCTGGGAGATGTTACTGGGGGATGTCCCTGGGAGATGGCACCGCCACAGCCGGCACCAACTCACAGCTGCTCTTCCTGTGCGCCCCCGGCCAGGCTGGGGTTCAGAGGTGCGGATTGAGGGGCAGATCGGTTCAGAGGGCCAGATCCGCTCTGAGGGGCAGATCCGCTCTGAGGGGCAGATCCACTCATTGGGGCAGATCGGTTCAGAGGGGCAGATCCGCTCAGAGGGGCAGATCCACTCATTGGGGCAGATCCCCTCATTGGGGCAGATCCCCTCATTGGGGCAGATCGGTTCAGAGGGGCAGATCCGTTCAGAGGGGCAGATCCGCTCTGAGGGGCAGATCCGTTCAGAGGGGCAGATCCACTCATTGGGGCAGATCCACTCATTGGGGCAGATCCGCTCTGAGGGGCAGATCCGCTCTGAGGGGCAGATCGCGGTCCGGGTCCCCTCAGAGGGGCGGGTTGAGGGGGGAAGCCCTGAGAGGAGCGGGTCGAGGGGCAGACCCTCTCAGAAGGGCGGGTTGAGGTCTACATCCCCTCAGAAGGGCGGCTTGAGGCGCACAGCCCCTCAGAAGGGCGGGCTGAGGCGCACAGCCCCTCAGAAGGGCGGGTCGAGGCTCACATCCCCTCAGAAGGGCGGCTTGAGGCGCACAGCGCCTCAGAAGGGCGGGTCGAGGCGCACAGCCCCTCAGAAGGGCGGGTCGAGCCTCACATCCCCTCAGAAGGGCGGGTCGAGGCGCACAGCCCCTCAGAAGGGCGCAGAGCGCTCCCCATCCTCTCGGAGGGGCCCTGGGCGGAGCGGGTCCCCTCAGAGGTGCCGCCTCCCCCCTGCGGGTCCTGAGGCGGCCGGGGGTGGCCGCGGCAGTGCCTGCTTGCCGCGGCGCGGGGCCCTTCGGCGGGGCTGCCCCCGGCGCGCCTGCGCGCGGGCCCGGCCGGTTCCGGTGAGCGCTGAGGCGGCGGAGCGGGCGGACATGGCGGAGGGCGGCGCGGAGCGGGCCGATGGCCGCATCGTCAAAATGGAGGTGGATTACAGCGCGACCGTGGATCAGAGGCTGCCCGAGTGCGAGCGGCTGGCGCAGGTGAGGCGAGAGAGAAGCCTGGCGGGGCGGACGGGCTGAGTCATGGCGCGCTAGGCCGCGCGTGGAGGCGGCGCGGGGCGAGCCGCGGCCGCATCCTGCCCCACGATGCGGCGTGGAGGGGCCGGCCGCGGGCTCTCCGTGCCGTGCTGAGGAGGGGAAGGAGTGGACGGCTCCGCCGTTTCAGGGCTATGTGGAGGGGTGGGCAGGAGGGAGGTTGGTGGCCGAGCGTTGAAACTGCTCTCCAAGGCAGCGGTCACGGCCCCAGCCCTGCTAGAGCTTATGGAATGTTTGGACACCGCTCACAGATACTTGGATTCTTAGGGATGTCCTGTGCAAAACCAAGGCCGAGAAATGGACTCGATTATCCTTGTGGGTTCCGTCCAACTCAGCCTAATCTGCTATTTTAAGACGGGACGAGGTTTCGGGGCGCAGCCTCCAGGGAGGGAATCCGAGGGCCCCAATCCACCCCACGGGCCGTGGCTCTTCCCGGCTCGCTTGCAACACGGAGTCGCTCGTTCATCGCGGGACTCTGTGCGCCAGAGCTGCCTTCGTGTAACAGGTCCCGCGTCAGATTGGACAGGCGGCGCTGGGCATCCTTTAACTCGGTTACATGCGAGCCCCAGGGAGCAGCACGGGCTCTGGGGCTGTGTCTGCCTCCTTCGGCTCAGTAAACAAGGGCTCTGCACATGCCCTGGGTGACCGCAGGATGTGTTCCACATGGGCTCCTAGGGATGGAGCATCGGTGTTCTGTAAAAAAGGTTCTCTCTGGCCTGGAGATTCTTATGCAGCACAGATCTCAATAAAGACAGAACCATAGCATCACAGAATGCTTTGAGTTGGAAGAGGCCTTAAACTCGTCTCATTCCACCCCCTGCTGTGGGCAGGGACACCTTCCACTAGTCCAAATTGGCCTTGAACGCTTCCAGGAATGGGGCAGCCACAGGTTCCCTGATGTTGCTGTTA
This sequence comes from Sitta carolinensis, assembly GCA_032173965.1. Taxonomy (NCBI): domain Eukaryota; kingdom Metazoa; phylum Chordata; class Aves; order Passeriformes; family Sittidae; genus Sitta; species Sitta carolinensis. Next base: position 3,393,354 of record CM063298.1, on the reverse strand, counting down.
TTTGTTATCCCAGCAGGTTGGCATCTGGCTCTTTACATGCTGTAAATGCTCTGCTTGATTCATGTGTTTCATTGTGAAAGACTCACGTTGAATGAACACTTCTGAAGGCAGTAGCCTTAAGATAAATAAATTGCATCTTAGATTATTTTAAGACTATTGTATGGAGAGCAGGCTCAGAGATTTTCTCCCACTGGCACAGCTCTGCAAAGGAATGGAAGTGATGGCCATGGTACATTCTGCAAAAAAATATAAACTCTGTGGCATTAAGAGCACATTCTTGACAAACCATTGTATGTAGCCTAAAATATTTCAGCTGGGATGTTTTAGAAACAAATTTAATTTTTTTTGTTTATTACTAATTTTCTAAACATTTTTTGTTTCTAGTTTCTAACTGTGTTTTTGCAGCCCCACCATTGCCATGGGCTGTTACAAACTCACCTATGTTAACTTTTTTTTTTTAACTAGCTATTTGCTAGGATTTGCAACGTAGGACTAAAAGTACATTGTAGTATCTTATACTCTGGTAAACAAAGGCAACTATGGTTCTCACAACCCCTCCAGAAACAGAACTATTATAATTCCATGCTTAGCCTGTAAAGCTTGTAGTTAATGCTTTGTATAATACACTGTAATTAAGATATGAATATGGATGAAAGTAATAGGAGAAGATTTTTTTTTGGCCAAGGTATTAATTGCATATGTGATCTCACTGAAAACTCTGTTTTGGCCAGAGAAGAAATGAGTCTTCCATGCAGCTCAGTGAACGTGAGCTCACCAAACCTGTCTGAAACTTGCCAGGTTTCTCTCCTAAGGCAGACAACTTAGAGCATGTGTTGTGTGAAAATGAAACTAGTACCTCTCCAGTTTTATCTGTGTAGAACTATGTATTGAAAGTAAGTGCTATGCATGCTTTTTTTTAAGGGGAAAAAAAATTAGTGTACGGGCTGGTCTGTGTTTTTATTTATGTGGGAATTTGAGCTGCTCTCCGTTTAAACTGAATTATGTTCTTAACTTATGGAGATAATTGTTTGCCTGTCTTCTTAGGAAGGAAGATTGCAAGAAGTCATTGAAAACCTTCTCTCCCTGGAAAAACAAACACGGACGGTGAGTAGTGCATGGTGGTGCTGGGATGTGCTACATACTCATGTTCCACTGGGTTAAAGTGAAGGCACTTGGAGTATCCTTGGAGTATCAGTCTTTGTTTTCTTTGAAAAGCAAATCAGTGAGACCAGACTCAATGATTTTTCCCCTTTGTGCTGGAAGGCTGCGGGTTGTTTGTCCCGTTTCTAACACCCTCTTGGTTTGTTGCAGGCTTCTGACATGGTCTCCACATCCCGAATCTTAGTTGCCATAGTGAAAATGTGTTATGAAGCTAAAGACTGGGATGCTCTTAATGAAAATATTATTCTTCTGTCAAAGAGAAGGAGTCAGTTAAAACAGGTGAATTTAATCCTTTGAAACAAAAAATAAAACTGTATTTTGGAGCTGTATTATGTGTCTGGTTCCCCCATGTGTGTAGGGACTTTATTTGCAAAGATGGTGGTTCATCTTTGAACTCTTCTGCAGTGTGTATTGTAGACATATTCCTTATTCATGTTCAGATGTGTATTAAACAGAGTTACTGTATTGTGCTTATATGAAATGTGTGCTTTGCATGCTTGCTTTTGAAACTGGCATACTTTGGCATAAAGCACTTGCATGTAAGGAAGTGCAAGTTTATTGCACCGTGTTCAGTTCGAGCAACAGGTAATTTTAATGGCATCATTGCTTTAGGAATTACCTATTGTTTACCTCTTGTTTAGTGTGCAGAATCATCACTAGTGTGTGTAAAAGTAGGAGTACAGTTTAGTTCTCTGGCTTGCAGACTGTAGCTGGAGGTGTGAATCATTCCAGCTGAATTTTGAGGAACTTCTTGAGGAAGGCATTTTTAGAATTTTAATTCTGGGTTTTTTTTAGAAGTAGGTATTTTAATAATAATTGTACCAGCTTTGTCAGCATCATTACCTGAAATGCACATTCCCATACCTGTGCTTGCTACTGAAGGAAGAAATCTTCTCTCTTCCTTCCCTTCCTGAGGAATCTACAGCTGTTCTAAGGAGAGAGGGTAGTGCACACAGTTAAGAGAAGGTACAGGTCTCTTCAGCCTTGCAGGTCTTAGGGCAAGCAGAGGAGTTCTGCCAGTCCATGTGAGTCCTGTGAATTTTCAGGATAGAACTGCATGGCATGAATTATTTTCAATATTGGAAAAACTGAGATGAAAAAAATGACAGAACAGCCTCATGTTTGCTTTGTAGCATCAGTCTGTAGCACCATTGTACACGTGTTCATGAATCAAAGAGAGGAGCTGTGTCTTTGTGTGCTTTTTGCTGAAATGAGTCTCTTTAGTGTGATGTGAAACTATTTATTACTTTCCTCTGAGTGTTACACCTTGAATTCATTAGAGAAATCTAAACCCAAAGTGTTTCCCCCCTGTTCTCACACTAGGCAGTTGCTAAAATGGTCCAGCAGTGCTGCACTTACGTTGAAGAAATCACAGACTTACCAGTCAAGCTGCGCTTAATCGACACGTTGCGTATGGTCACAGAAGGAAAAGTAAGGCTTTGTTTTAAGACTAAGTGTCTAAAAGGTAGAATAAAAATGTTTGCCTTCTTTAAAAGCCTAGTTTCTTAGTGTTATATTTTTAATCTTGTGCAAGTAATACTAAAACTAATTTTTAAATTATCCTGAGAAGCCAAGTAGTTTATTTCCTTCCAAAAGACTGCAGATGTTTTCTGTATTTAAATCATATGCTGAAACACTGGTCCTGTTCCTATGATGTAGGTATCTAGTTGTGTTATTAATATTCTTAGTAATACATTTCAAAATTCTAAATTGCTATTTCCTTTTCACTTTTTAAAATGTTATGTATTTGAATTTGTTAGGGAAATAGGCAGGTTTAATTTAATTTCTCCTGCACTTAGCAAGGTATTACATACAGCTATGATAACCAGAAGGTGATACAAAGTGAGTTACTTATACTGCATTCCTTTTGCTTTAAGAAAAGAAAGATTTCTGAATTAGGCAAGTTTGTGTCAATCTTATGACTTCTGTCTGTTAGTCTAAATCATTAGTAATCAAATCTTGTTGATTAATGGCTGGTTAGGAGTTAAGTGAAATAATTCAAAGGACAGTGCTTACTACACATTAACCATTCAAGTGTAACTTCCCATCTGTTTTGATATATTCTAGCAGACAAAATATGCAATGCTTATTCACACTGCATATCCCTTTGTGTTTGCTTAAAGAGTCAGAGTTCAGTGTAGACATTATTTTTTAGATTAATTTGGGCCAAAAAAATTTGGTGTGTCGGTTATCCATTGTATTTCATCAGTGTATATTGTGGACAGTTCCAGTGTAGTGGGTGGATACACAACAAATTAAGTGGTTGTATGATGACAGCAATAAATGTTTTGCCCAGTGGGATTGCAGTCTCAGAGTTTGCACTCCTCTTCAGAAAATTCCAATGTTTAAATGCTTCCTTGTGCCCTCAGATATACGTGGAAATCGAACGCGCTCGCCTGACCAAGACACTTGCAACAATAAAGGAGCAGAACGGGGAGGTGAAAGAGGCTGCCTCGATTCTGCAGGAGTTGCAGGTAATGCCTTGGCACTCACAATTGTATCAGCAATAGCAATTAATTCTGGCTGTTCTGAGATTGTTTAGAAATTGAATTGGGTATGTTTGCAGAAAAGCCTGGCATGAGATTGAACTGTTACTGGTAAAAGTGCAGTTTGGCTTTAACTGCTTTGGGTAGTCTTATGGTTGGGTTACATAGAATATTTTCCACTTGGAAAGTAGATTTCAATTCTCTGCCTACTGCATTTAGTTTGGTTGTTGTGGATTCTTTGGTGTAAGTGGGGGTGATAATTAAAATGGAATAACCTTTATTCCATTTTCACTTGCTCTGTAGTAGCTTTTCTTCTGTTGTTTTGTTTTTGTGTGTTTTCCCCTCCAGACAACCTCCCACGCTTCTGGCACAGTTAAGCCTACACTTGATTTGGCTTTGACAACATTAAGTGGTTATAATTTCATTTCAGGTGGAAACCTACGGTTCAATGGAAAAGAAAGAACGTGTAGAATTTATCTTGGAGCAGATGAGACTCTGTCTAGCTGTAAAAGACTATATTCGGACTCAAATTATCAGCAAAAAAATTAATACAAAATTTTTTCAAGAAGAAAACACAGAAGTAAGTAATTGGAGGATTTCTCACTCTTTCTCCCTTGTCCCACCTGAATTTTAATCTGACTTGCCTCTCTTCAGGTGCAAGTGTATTTATTTAAATCCCTCTGTTTCCTGGGGTTCAGCTGAATTTCATTTACCTGTCATGGAGCTGTGTTAATTCGACTTTTTGATACTCTTTCAGAAATTAAAGTTGAAATACTACAACTTAATGATCCAGCTGGATCAACATGAAGGCTCCTACCTCTCCATCTGTAAGCACTACAGAGCCATTTATGACACTCCCTGTATCCAGGCGGAAAGTGAAAAGTGGCAACAGGTAAAAAAAACTTTCCATACAAAATGTCTGTATTTCCATGTGACAAATACCCATTTCTTACCACATCAGTGTACAGTGGATGAAATAGCTTATCAGTCTGTTTTTATTTAAGGGGCTGTATTAACAAATTGGTTAGTTGAAAACAGATAGGATAGAGTTGATTTCAAAAGACTGTTTATAACCAACATGTTACCTTTGAAATTGAGACTGTCTCAACTGTTTCATACAAGTGGAGAGATTACAAACAACTGTGCAAGTGTTGTCTCAGTGGTGCTGTTGTGTGTGCAGTACAGATGTTTTTCACGTTTGAAAAGTTTTTTTTTTTCATGTATTTATTTGAAGTACTAGAATTTTGGTTAATCTGTGTCAGTTTAAATGTACTGTAGTCAATTTCTGAAAGATTATATCAATTTCACCTTAATTTCTTAATACACTGAGCTTAAATCTTTTATGTATTAAACTCTAAGCTCTGTATCAATTTTGGCAATTCCTCTGTTTAATAATGGGAAAAACCCACACTCTTTCCTCTTAAACAGGCACTGAAGAGCGTTGTTCTTTATGTTATTCTTTCACCTTATGACAATGAACAGTCTGATTTGGTGCACAGAATTAGTAGTGACAAAAAGCTAGAAGAAATCCCCAAGTATAAGTAAGTATCCTTTCTAATAACCAATTCTTAGATTAAAAAGTGTCTCTCTGTAACAGTGCAAGTAAATCTCGTTATGCTGAGTCTGCTATAAGCAACTCTGAATTTAAGGCTGCATTAAAAATACTGCAAAAATGTCATGGTTGTTCTATGTGAAAATAAATGTCTCTCGTAAGAGAGATCTTTGTTAGGAAAACAGTGTGACTTGAGCTGCCCCCATTATTTATGGTAATAAGGAGAAATAATTTAAAATTATGCTTTTGATCTATTTTAAGTATGAACCAGGCCTTATTAATACAGCATTGTAATCCAACTGTACTAAACCATTTAGAGACCTCCTAAAACTATTTACCACCATGGAACTGATGAGGTGGAGTGCCCTAGTTGAAGAGTATGGGAAGGAGTTGAGAGAAGGATCCCTTGACAGTCCTGCAACAGATGTTTTTGGCTGTACAGAGGAAGGTGAAAAGAGATGGAAAGATTTAAAGAACAGAGTCGTGGAACATGTAAGTATCATTGTCTGTAAACAGTAGCTGTTTACTCAGTGCCTCAGTTAAAAGTGCTTTTTGCTTGCCATATTTTAATCACAAAGAACACAAAAAAGTAGCTAATAAAGCAGCAGGTAAGGTGTCTTCTGTTATTTGCTTGTATATCTTTACTGTATGTTTATATTTGGCATAGTTGCCACCCAAAAGAGTGTATTGCACTCAAATAAGATTAAGCATTCAGGTTTCAATAAAGCATAAATCTGAAAGTCTTGCTTTGTATTAAATTCATAATTGGTTGATTTAATTTCTTAATAATTTATCATGTAGACTTTTGTACCTTCCACCAGCAAAAGAGCTGTTTGTTCACAACTCCTCACATCCCCCATGCTGGACTGCCATTAGAGAACTACAGTTCCTAATCTGCTTTTAATATGGACTTTTATATTTTTGCAGCCTGCTTCAATTATTTTTTGCACATAACCCTCTACTCTGAACACTTTTATTCCAGAATATTAGAATAATGGCTAAGTATTATACCAGAATTACAATGAAGAGAATGGCACAACTCCTGGATCTGTCTGTTGATGTAAGTCTTGCTTTGCTTATCCTTCTTTCATAACAGCAGGTGTGTTTGTGGCAGAGATGTGAGTATTCAGCACAGTAATGTTCTTGTTTAATTTAATTTTCTGCCTCTATGTGAGTTAGAAAACTGTTCATTAAACCTTAAACTCAGTTTCATGATGCACATGCCCATAAGGCAAAAACTGCTCTTAGAAGTTCATTTATGTTCAAAGCCTTGTGTAAATGTTGGAGCTCCTTGCCTGGTGTTTCAGTTTTAAAAAGTTCTTGTCGATGAGTGATTAAAACCAGCTGAAGAGAGGGTCCTTCACCTGCAAATGTCCCTGTTCATCGGTGGTGGCACTTTGTGAACAAGGGGTGGAGGGGTCTTCCTGCCACCTGCCTTTGTGTTTTCAAGAGCTTTCCAGGTAGAATGACACATTCTGGACTTTGAGTGCAAATGAAAATTTACCCTTTTCACAGAATCTGCTTTTCCCACAAACTCAGAAATAACCCTTTTTGAGAGTGGTCAGTAATTCACTGGGATTTTCCCAAGCCTTGCTTGCCACATGACTTGCTCTGGTGTAGCCAAGTACACCAAATTCTAAAAGTTCATTGGGGACATATGTTAAACTTTAATTGCATGAAAGATAGATAATCAGATATAGGTCAATTGAAAACAGTGGTTTGTTTTGTTTTTTTTAATAGCTCGTGTTAGTACCTTGCATTGCCAGCATGTGAAATATTAAAGTATCCTGCATTTTTTAAAGTACAATATTGTTACAACTGTACTTGTGTATAAAGAAAATCTTGTTCCTGGTGTTCCTTGTTCCTGTCATGCTCTTTGGGAGGAATGCTGGTGTTTTGTAGATAAAAATGCTATTTTCTTGACTTAGTGCTGTTTGTCTTTACAGGAATCGGAGGAGTTCTTGTCTAACCTAGTAGTTAATAAAACCATCTTTGCTAAAGTAGACAGGCTGGCAGGAATAATCAATTTCCAGAGGCCTAAGGACCCAAACAATATACTCAATGACTGGTCTCACAAGCTCAACTCCCTCATGGCCCTAGTTAACAAAACCACACATCTCATTGCCAAAGAAGAGATGATCCATAACCTGCAGTAAGGTGCCTCAATAATCTCAGTGCTTTTAAAGAAGGCATTAAATCTTCATAATAGAGACTATTATTACAAGTGTGTATATGGTTTGTTTTCTCCCTGTCAAGCCTTCCTGGTCTAAAATTTAGAACATAATTCTGAAATTCCTGTTGACAATTAAGTTCCCTTGATTATTCATTCAGTTGTTAAATGTTTTTGCTACAATTGGTGAAAGAACAGAATAAAACTGTATTGCCTGTATAATAATAGTCTCATGAGTTCTTTTTTTCAATGTGTACCCTTGTCTGCCTTAACATAAAATTCTGTGGTTATTTCGTTACAGGACTATTTTTGAGGCTGTGATTGAGAGGATATACTGTAAATAATAAAATCCTAGTGTTTTACAGTGAGGTAACTTAAAATGATAGTAGCGTAAAGTTATGTCAAGATATTCTTTGAACAAAATTTTGGATGTTTATGTGTAAAAATAATGTTATTTCTTACGATTTGGTACTACTGTTAGAATTTTTTAATTAATTCTGAACTGCCAGAGCAATCAATAATACGAGTAAGTACCTAACTTACCTACCTTACCTACCTTAACCTTCCTACTTGTCTGCTTGGTACAATTCACTAATTTTGCTTGTTACAGTTTGTAAGGGCTGCAATGGCAGTTAATCAGTTAGCTAAGCTGGTACTTGGGAGCTGCTGCCTCTCATCATGTGTGTGTTATATTCTGAGCAGATAATGCCCTATTATTTACTTTAACCTCCTTGTAACAGAGGGAAGTTGTGGACTTTTCCCCCTGGTCTGCTTTTTTAAGGAAGTGAAATAATAGAACAAATAGTATAGTAAGAATCAATGGAACTTCTATTGAATTTGCTCTGGTTTTGGAATGATTTTTAATGCTAGCCATAACCATTCTGTTCATAATTAATTAAGTAGAGACTACAGTTGTAAATGATGTATTGAGACGTGTATAAATTCCATCTCTACAAGCACACTGAGCTTCATTCAGTCTAATGCTCTTTTCATGAGAATACACAGAAATTGGGAAACTCCAAACAAGTATTTTGAGTGAGAGAAGTCTGAAGGGACAGGAAGAGATGGAAGCTTGTAAACAGAGATTTGCATTTGAAATGCAGAGTTTGGACATAGCTGATGGGAAACTTGGGAATGTAACTTGGAAGGCTTGTAACTTTCAAAGACTTGCCAATCCAGCTCACTGCATTTGAACAACAAAAAGGAAGCTGAACTATCAGTAAGGGAAGGAAGAGGAGCAGGTATTCGGAATGCACAGAATGTTTACCATCTAACTTCCTAAACTGTATTATAATCCCAGCTGTACAAGTTGTTTAAAGTCTTGTCATGACCGTTTCTGAGCATGGGATGTTCTGGCTGTTGGGAGGCTTCAGTAGTACGAGCAAAACTGGCTGCTGTCAGAACAATGGGCAGAGTAGCTTAAAAAACAATGTATCCTCTGGAAACTGAGGCAAGAGATGTCAGAACAATGGGTCAGCATGGGAAGTGGGAACTTGCCTCTCCCTGTTCTTATCATAAACACTTTTCCTTCCAGTTGCAGTCTGGTCTGGAATCTTCAACCCCTTCAATGGAAGCATTTCAGCCTCTGATGCTTCTTTTCATTTTTATCCTAGAGTGGAATGTTTCAGTGGTTCCCTGGCTCTTCTTTCTGGATTTCTTGCAGATTCTTTTCCCTCTCTGTCCAGGCTCTATCCCTCTCTGCTGCCTTTGGCTGCATTTAGAGCACAAGTTTGTTGGAGAGAGGAAGTGGTTTCTCTCCCCTCACAAGCACCTTTTGCTGTCAGCGTGGAAGAACTTTTATCTTTCAATGGCTCAGGCCTCCTTAAAAAGTCAGTTCAGAAGGATTATGAGGGGTCACTTTCATGGTCTGTATTTGTGCCAAAGATCCACAGTGATCAAGGTCTCTGCCTTTTGATCTGAAAGAGATTTTTGTTTGCTCTTGGAATACCTTAGTCTTGGTTTGGACCACACTGCCCAAGGCAGACTCCCTCCCTGTCCTCAGAGTGAGACTGCTGCTGTGTTCTGAGTATTTGCTGCCAGAGGCAAGAATCCCTCAGGGTTTCCCTCCCCATACATCACAAAGTTAAAATAGAAGTTTTAAGACAAAACTCTGGATTTATTAGGCTATAGAGTAACTCCAAGAGTGGAAAAAACCCTGTTTATCCTAAAGTTTGGCGTGGGTGATTTTTTTTGTTTTCTTTGGTTTTTTTAGACTACATTGATGAAAATGGAAGTGTGTCTTCAGTCTATCTCGAAAAGGTTGTCACATCCAGGCTGCTACAAAAAAGCTCTAAATTTTTAGTGCCAGTTCATCTCAATAATGCAGATATATGTCAGATATAACTCCTCCATGACCAATTAAAGGTCAGCATAAAGACATGCCGGCTTCTTAAAAAATGCATAGAGACTGAAGATCTTTGATCTTGACAGTGTGAGATCAAACCATCACATTACTCTGACCTTCGTAGTTTCTATCTCTTCAGTGTACCTTCAACATCCCCTTGTTGCTGGTTGCTTCTCAACACTCGCATTTTGTGGATCAAAGGAGAAATGAGTTAGTTTGAATATTACTTGCTCTAGAAATTACATGTGCTTAAGGAGTCCACGTTGAAATGTTACCCTTGGATAATTATGAAGTAAGATTAAAGTTGAGATAATCTGTTCATTAGAGGACTCTGGAGGAATTCCAGGGGAATTTTCATGCTGGAAACTCAAAACTTGCTGGTCTTCAGCCTAATAACCAGACATTAATGACTGCCTAGAAAGAGTTTGTTTTATTGTTTACCAAGACTAGGAACTACTGTTGCTATCTAATCCCAGGTCTACCACTGCCTTGTTTGTGGCAGAGGCTAAACCACTTAACTTCTGTTACTTTCCCATGATTGCTGCTTCTGAGGGAGTTCAAAAATTTATAAAGGTCCAGTGTGCTAAGACAATAAAAACATTGCTCCTGTTTCTGCAATCTGTCTGGCACTTCCATTGAGAAAGGCCTCCTGTTGTTTTGTTGCTCAGGGGTGTAACGATCTGTTCGAGAAGCCTGCTGGGATGTTGGGCTGCAGGGTCAGGGAGGCAGTTCCCAGCTGAATGTATTCTATTATGTCCTTATTACTCGTACATGTTAATTGTAATGGTTTTTCCTGCATTCTGGTTAGACATCATGAGTGGAGCTGATTGAAAATGGAGTTTTCTGTATTCATGAAATACTAGTTCCCAGAAATGGGAGTGAACTTGAGCATAAAATGGAAATTGATTTTCTGAATTTCCTCTGAAAGCAGAAGAGAAAGAAAAAAAGTAGCAGTATAAGTTTCAAATAATTAGAGTAGTTTTGTTCTGAAAATGTAGAAACCAAGCTGCAGTTGTGATTCCAAGTGTGCAGCTCATGGGCGAGCCAGGACTCCAGGGCTTTTTGGCTACCGAGTCTCCCTTGGGCCTGGAGCAAGTGAGGGTTTGAGAGTTCCCAACTCTGCCAGAAGCTGTGCCACACCTTTCAGCACTCTGCTCAGATCTCTGCTTCATGGCAGCGAGCCTAGCAGCCCGGAGTGGCCCCAGGTTTTCAAACCCCTGGGTTTTGGCAAGGAGCCTGGATTCTCCAAGGACCAGGGCATGGCTCCTAGCTTCAGAGAATAGGGGGAAGCCCTGTGAGCCAGCATCATGTACAGAATCCTGACTGAAGAGCAGGGAGACAGGATGTGTTAGGGCTTCTGTACAGGGATTCCTTGCACACGTGGTCCCTGGCAGGGTGGGCTTTCTAAACATCCAGTAAGAAATTGCTATATTCAGATTTGAAAGATTTCAAAATCCTAAAAAAGGTACAAGTGGAATTGAGTTTGACATTGCTGCATTCATTGGAGGGTTTTTAAAATTTTACCATTATGATGAGTCCCTAGAATTAGCTCCTCAAAGGCTTAACAGTGATGAATCCAGTCAAGTCTCATGATGCTGAGTGGAAATTCCTTGTCTTTGTTACACCCTCATGCTTCCCCATTATGCCTTTGGTATTTCTTGTCCACCCAGACTCCTGTCACCCCTGCTTCTGGTCTCTTTGGGCAGAAGTCTAGCACTGCAAGCTCTCCTCTTGCCATGAAACCCCATTGGATTCCAGGAATTCAGGAAGTCTGGACAACTCTGGAAATGCAAGGCAGTAGTGCCCTACCCAGTGCTCAGTAACAGCCTGGCTTGTCAGCTCATCTTGGGGGATTGTGAATGAGGTGTTGGAGAGGTTGGAAGGCAAAATTGCACATCAAGGCAAGTGAAAGAGATGTCTCATATAGATAGATACTGAGTTCCTCTCAGTAGCAGAAATATAATAATCTTATAATAATAAGATATATAATAATCTTATTTTGTTAAACATCCTTTAATATTGTACTGAAACATGTCAGTGCAAGCTATAAGAAGTCTCTTCCCCGGTAATCTGTAACCAGTTCCTGGGCCATTCTCTGCCTCTTGGGATGTTACCACAGAAGTGGCTCTAAAGCCAAATTGGTTTTTTAGGCCCTTTGGATCTCATCCCTTAAGCTAGTTGCTATGATTCTCACTTTGAGCAGAATTTCCAAGGTTAGTGAGCCCTTGGAGCCCCATTTGTTTTGGACCAGCAGTCTTCATCTTTCTATCTGGTAACAAGGATCTTGAAAGAGCTTGGAGGGGACAGCACATGGAAACAGGAGAGCTGTTCCAAGCTTGCAGGCTTGAACAGAGCACTGCTTGGCAGCCACCCTGTCCCAGAGCTGCTGGCTCCCTGTCCAGCCTCTGGCACCTCCACTGAGGGTTTATGCAATACACTGGACCAGTTCACAAAACAGACTGAAACCTCCTTCCTATGGAACTAAAAAGGGTTGAAGTACCAAGAGCATTAAAAGCAGTGGGTGGAAAGGCACATCTCCATGTTGTGTTTTATACACTGGGATTCCCCTGCCCCCAGGGTCCTCCCCAGCTCCTTTCTGGGCTGTTCTGACAGGGCAGAGTTGTCACCTTTTCACAGCAGCCTCTTGGTACATCCATTCTGGAACTTTAAATCAGCAGAGACAGAGAGTGGTAAGAATGGGGTCTGTCACTGAACAGATCCTCCAATAACTCACTCACTGCCACGCAATGTTTTTCTTAGCGCTTTATAAAAAAATACTGTCAGAACAAATGGACTCAAAAAAAACTTATGTGAAAAATACACGCAGCTAAATTTCTGTCTTCTCCACACTGAACTTCAGAGGATATATGTGTTTATATCTAAAAGTATGCATACATTGATAATTCTATCTTCTGCTGCTTTTCCTAATTATAATTTACTTTGAAGAAAACCTTTGCATTTTTAACAGAAAAATAACGACCAGTAAGATAAAGCTCACTAGGAACCAAAGACAACCAGCCTCAAAAGTAAAAGGACTAACTCCATTTCAACAACCGGGACTGAGTGACAAAGTTAGCTGGATCCTAAACATAGTTTCAGGTTCCTTTGATCCCTGTTCCTTGCACAGTGCCCACAGAAAAGACAAGTCACAGCGCTAGGAAAGGTGTCAGGCTGGTAGCAGGGACAGCAGAGATGGCCTGTGGCAGGAGCCACAGGAAGGGTTTATCCTGAAATGGCATCTCCTGCGTTGAGGCTGGGACCACCCACACTCCCTCTGCGACAGCACGACTGCACTCCCAGCTAGTTATGAAGCTGAATTAAAAAGTAGACTGATTTAAGATGGGCGGCAAATGCAAAGGATTTATTTAGATTTATTTCCGCCTGTATTTACATTGTTGCAAGGAGCTCTCTCTTTATAAATGCATTACTGATGAATATTGAAAACTTGCTTGGGCACAAGTATTTTCTTGCAGTGGCAATGCATCAGAGGCTTGGCTGGTGGTTATTCTTCAAAGAGTTACGAGGCATTAGACGTAAATTTAAATACAAATGTAAATACATTATACAGGAAGATCCAATACTAAAATGATCTGGATCTTATTTCAATTAAAGGGTAAGGAAAAGTTTTAAAAACACTTTTAAAAAAAGTTTTTGTTACCCCGTTTTGGTTATAAACTTTCTTAAGATCCTGAAGTAAGCTGCTTTTCCACCATTTCTTGTCCACTTTGCCCTAAAGTACAACAGCCTGTGCAGAGCACAGGGCACCTATCCACGGCAGCTAAGCCGGTAACGCCTTGAAAAAGCCAGTTTGCAAAAGAGCGTAGGTATTAAGAACTGATTGCCAAAGAGTCTGAAAACAAAGCTAACAGGGAAGATTACTCCATGAAAATAGAACTGTTATGCAAAGCAGTTTCTGGGATTCATAGGCAGCCAGCAGTGCGTTAGCAGCCGTCCTTCAGCGCAGGCAGCTGGGTCTGGAAAACACGGTGAGAGCGTGAGCTGCTCCGGCACCTGCACCCGGCCTCCCCCAAGTTTCTTTGAGGGAAGGAACTTTAAAAAGCCACAGGAAAATAATTAAAAAAAAAAAAAACAAAACAAGCCAAACAGATTAAAAAAAAAAAAAAATTATCCAACTCACGCAGTAGAAAAACCATGAGAAAAAGTAATTTGCAAGCTTTTTCCAGGGGTGGCTCCGTGTCCGGCTCTGGCCGCCCCCCGCCTGCCGGTACCGGCCCCGCCAGCGCCCCTCGGGCTCCGCAGCTGCGCTCCGAGCCCAGGGAAGGGGAGGGGGGGAAAAAAGAGAAAAAATAAACCGCGCCAAAGCCCCAAAGTTGCCGGTTCCTAGCGCGGGCGGCGCGGAGGGGGCCCCGGACGCTGTTCCGCGAAGGGACCCCGCGCTGAGGGGACAGCGAGTGCCGGTGCCCATCGCGGACCTCATGGCCCTGCCCTGTGCCGGACCGCGACCCCGTCCCCATGGCCGCTCCGCCCGGGCCCCGCTGCGTCCCGCGCCGCTCCGCAGCTCGCCCCGTCCCGTCCCCTCACACCGCCGCCCTCCGCCTTCCGGGCCGCGGGGAGGGCCGGCCTTTCCCACAATGCTTTGTGGGACGTTGACAAGTGGATCCAAGATGGCGTAGAAAGTAATGACAGGTAAGTCGGGACTTCCCCGACCGCCCCCGCGGGCACCGAGCGCGGCCCGCACCGGCCGCCCGCCGCCCCGCCGCGCGCTCGGGGGCTCCGCGGGGCCCCGCGGCTGGCGGGGCGGGCGGTGCGCGGCGCGGGGGCCGCGCGGGGCCGGCGGGAGCGGGCCCTGTGTCCGCCGAGGGCCTGCGGCGGCCGCCGCTCGCGGGCTGTTTACGGGGCGCTCGGCCGGCCCCCGGCGCTGCCCGGGGCCCGCGGCGGGCGGAGCGGCCCGCGGCCGGCAGGGCCCGCGGGCCGGCCCGCAGAGCCGGGGATGCCTCGGCCGAGCCCGGGGTGCTCCGGGGGGGATGCAGGGGGGGGTGCGAGGCAGCTTTGTTTTTGTACCGGGCGGGGCGGGAGGGGGACGGGAGAGGCGGCCGGGAAATAACAATGGTGAAATAGAAGTGAAAAAAATGGGGTAGGTAGGGTTTGTGGAAGGATGGAAAAATAAATTGGAAGAATTTACCAGCTGTTGTAAAATTCCCCTCTCGGAGCGGTCGAAGGGTGGGCAGATGAGCTTCTGTTTTTGTTTTCTGCCGGAGGCTTTGGCAGGGAAAGTGAAGTTGGGAGGTTTAACACAGGTCCTGAGAGCAGGTTTTGTACCCTGGATCAGCTCTGAAACTGAAAACAGGAGCGTGTCCACTGCACGTTAGAACACAGCCCTTCGAGCAGACACGGGTCTGTGTATTTTTAGGGCAGGTCCCCAGGCAGAGGGATCTGTGTAACCCCTCCTACGGTGGGACACGTCCCTTTGTTACTTGCCAAAGGAGTGCAGTTGTTTTGGCTTCAACGCTTTGTTAGGCAATTGTTTTTTTGATTAGAGTAACGCGATTAAACATATCAATGATGGAAATTAAGAAATAACTACGGGGAAATGGTTGCAAGGCTGCTTCCCAGTTAATGACAAAATGAGTAAGAGTTAACAAGATAATAGGATTTTTGCGTTATCAAAGGTACGGCGAGCTTGAGAGGAAGTTTTAAAATACCACATTTCACTTTTCATTGAAAAAATAAAAGAATTCAGTTGTGAGACAGAAAAATACCCTGAAAATGGAGATCCCCATTGACAGATTGAGTGTTCCACCATGTCTGGTCCTGTTGGGATGGTTTGGATTGTTGACATTGTCTGATGTTGTTGTTCTTAATAATTAGTGTAACTGAAGCAAGGCAAAGGATAAAGGACACCACCTGCCATTCTTTATATAAGAAAAGACATGTTCCTTTATAAAAAATAAAAAAATAAGCAAGTGATATTTGACAAGTTTGCATTTTTTTCCAAGACTGATAGGTAGAGTAGGGAGGCTTTAAAATAATGTGTATTGAATCTGGTTGTTTCAGTACTTTTGAGCCATAGCAGATTATGAATGAAAACACCTTCTTTTTTCTTTCTTTTTTTCTTTTTTCTTTTTTTCATTTTTTTTTTTTTTCTTTTTTTTTTTTTTTCTCTTTTTTGTTTAGATGGCAAAGCTTTTGTGATGGGCACAGTCTGGGTGTGCTGGGCAGGTCTGTGGGGAGGAGCTGATTTTGAACATTCAGTTCAAACTTAGAGGAGGGGAAGGTGTGCAAGGGGCCACCACATTCCCTCCACCTCCCTGGGCTGCAAACCCAGGGAATCAGACTTTGGTAGGCTTGGTTCTTACAGTGCAGAAATTGTGAGTGGCAGAAGCTGAGTTAAGCTTTTTTTTGTTGAACTTTAATTAGCAGAGCAGTTTTTCTTTATTGGTAAGTGAAGGAACATTTTATGTGTTATTACTGATAAATTGAGTTCTCTTTGTAATTTGTTCTGAAAGCAGAAATTACTTCTTTATTTTTCCTAGCTGAAATGACATTTCCTTTATCACTCTTCACCTCTGTGATTTTTTTGGACTTCTGAAATGTACAGTGTGTATTTTCCCTCTTTTAATTCATACAGGCACTGTGCCTTTTTAGGTGAGCTAGATGAATTTTTCTGTGGTAGGAGCATGTTAAAGTCATGGTTTAAACACTTGAAAGGTTATAATAGCTGATTTCTTTTGGGTTTTTTTTCTATTTTGGGATTTTTTTATTTGCTTGTTTGGAGGCTTGTTTTTACCTCTTCCTATCAGATTAAAATTAAAGGGAGATGTTGCAGCAGCATCTTATTCTCTGATTTGTCCCAGTTCTGCTTCTTGATGTGTCATGGAGGATCCTTTTCCTTTGTGAAATCTCCCTGGTTTTGGGAAGTTCCTCCTGGGCTTTGAGATCAGTGTGAGTAGATCTGGTTGTAGAAGAAGGGCTGTGGTGTGGAGAGAACTTCTGCTCAAAGGTGGATTCGTGGAGAAGTTCTCATCTCAAAAGATGTGAGTCAGAGTGTCTGGAAAGCTTGAAGAGGGGATATTCCCAGGTGGGTAGGGTACAGGTCTAGTGCTTGAGAGATGTGTGTGGAGAGCCTGATGCAAATCACTTCACCTGTTTGGGCTTCCTTTTGAAGGAATTTAAAATAGGGGTAGTGAATCTTGCTGACTTGCAAGGAGTCCTGACGCCTGTGGATGAAAGAACCCATGTAGGAGCTGGGCAATAATATTATTGATGTTTTCCAGCTCTGTTAATTTAATAGTCTGATGAAATATTTTCTCCACTGTTGGCAATTATTTTTGTTAGTAAAATCCCCTTTGCATTTATAGCTGGATATTCTTTCTGACTTTTGGTCTGTTGGTTTGTTTTTATTTGTTATTTACTGCCATCTTATATTTGCTACTGAACATTATTCTAGGTTGTTTTCATTTTTGTAATGGCAGAAACAATTGCTGGAGCAATTCAGGTTATTAAAGCTCTTGAATCTCTCACCTCACTGCATCCCCTCCTGAAGTCAGTGGGACCTCACAGCTCTGGTAGCAGGAGTGAAATCTAAATTAAAAAAGCCTTTGGAATTAGTTTAAACCCATTCCCTGTGTACAGCCCGAGTCACTGGGGGCAGTGGTGGGAGCTGGAGCAGGGAGGGAAGGATGAAGTGCCACTGCCCTAGCTTAGGGCTAAGTGGTTGGACAGCTGGAATTCCCCTGCCTGGGGGATCAGGAGGCCAGGAATCCCAGCGAGCCTCAGTCCTGTCCTGACATTTCTGCTGGCATTGCTGCAGCTTTCTTCCTGGAAGGAAGCAGATCCCCAGTGTTCCTCTCTGTGCAGGACTGCCAGTGGCTCATACTGGGGGGGGGAAATTCCAAATTTTGTAATCCCAACCCTCCCTCCTGCTCGTGTTGCAGCTGTAGAATCCTTTCTCACTTCTTTTGTGGAGATGCTGTGACAAAATCTCATTTTCACTATATGGTGCATGTATTTTTTTCCCCCACAAA
The DNA here is from genome assembly GCA_032173965.1 of Sitta carolinensis. NCBI lineage: Eukaryota > Metazoa > Chordata > Aves > Passeriformes > Sittidae > Sitta > Sitta carolinensis. The sequence goes on along the minus strand of CM063298.1, from coordinate 3,375,656 downwards.
TGGAAGGATTGTGAGTTAGATTTTCAGAACAAAGGAGACTTTCCTTTTTCGTTCTTGTTTGTCTTGCTATCTCTAGAGTGGCCTTTGGCAGCAAGGCAACACTTGTGTTTATATGTATCAATGACTTACCTTTAAAGACATGGTACTTTATTTGTTGGATTTCTTCCCTTAGTGCAGACTTCTGTACTTGCCATTCTTTTCAACAAGGAAGAGAGAATGTTTTAAAAGAGACTGTTTTTTCAAAAGTTTCCACACAGCATTGGTATGGAATTAAAAAAAAAAAAAATCTGAAGGAATGCTTGGTCTTCTGGAGATACTGACTGGGAAAATAAACATGTGTTTCCCCCAAATGTTTTGGGCTGGGAGAAAATAACTAAACTTCATAGACAGGGAAATTTGGAGCCTGCAAGGTCAGAGGCTGCTCCACAAGCACCGGCCAGCTTCTGGGGATTTCATTATGGTGACACTGATATGTGACTCAGGTTCCTTATTCCAAAACAGTCTTGCTTACTGAGCTTTTCTCTTCACACGAATGTTTACAACATGAGGCTTCCAACAGAAGCAATCCCTCATGCCTGAGAAACATAGAAAAGTGAATATTACTGTTGGAAAAGAAGGGATTGGGAATTTAAGCAGGGAGATTGTAATTACCCATGGGTAAGAATTTGTTTTTCTGTTGCATTTCTATTGCACTGCCAGTTGAAGTTAAAGGATACTTAATGGGGCTATAACGTATTACCCAAATATTACTCTCTAATTTTTTATGCAAATTCATTCTTGTAAATTAGAAATGGACTGGTTATTTATCCAGTCTTTTCTCAGAGTCCTCCATAATACCAGATTACAGCCTTATTACAGGAAATCCAGATAAGAAATTACAGATTTCTATCTTTTTCCTCCTTAAATGTAATTTTACTACACTGAGAGGTTCCATTTTGTGACTGCAAAGTTTGAGTGGTGGCTATGGCCCCATCCTACATCCAAATGAGTACAAACTGTCAGATTTTCTGAGTGGCATGGAGTCTTTGTCAGATGTTAGAAGGCTTGAACCTTAGTAGGAAGGTAATTTAGAGTTAATAGCACTGAACTACACAGGTTTTCCAAGAAGCAGTGGATACACAGTGCTGCTGAGCTGGTAGCAAGAAGTTTTGTAGGTGATGTTATGTAGAGATATTGTGTTTTGGCGATGTGACTGGGAGCTCTTTTGCCATTTGTTGCTGTTAGTCCTGGGAAATCTCACTTCATGAACAATGATGTGTCTGAGGTGAATGTTTTGGATCTTTGGCTTATGCGTGGTTTGGGGAAATAAGTTTCATGCTCCTGTTTGTAAGCAGCAGCAAGGCTAGTGATTCTTGGAGCTGTAGTGATGAAATATTGGGAGAAAAAGAACAGTAGGTTTGTGTTTGGTATGAAATTTTGAATGTTGCAGGGGCAGGAAGTGAAGGATAGAAGTGTGAGCACTGTGCGGACTCGTCTGAGCTGGTTTTATGGTAGTTAGGGTAAGTGTTACTTAGAAATGATCTTTCAGTCTGTGAATTTCACAGTCTGGGTTTTTTCCCCCCCATAGTTATATATAGCAAAAATACTGTATTCATCAAAACACTAAAAATTATGGTACTTAAATATGCTTAAAAGGTCTTTCATAGCCTTCAGACCCACTGGCAAGAGGGAAATCTGTAACATGAGCTGTTTTTGAGAATCTTGGTTGTTAGTAATGCGGCACGAGTGTTTAATTTGCTGGAAAATGTTTAGTGGTTCAGAAAACCAAGAAGGTAACAAATCTTATCATAAATGGAGAATGCCACAAATGAAAAGCGTAATGGTTTTGGCAATATGTAAAATAACACTTCTTCCCTATGTATCTTTTCACTTAATGTAAGATAATCTCTATTTTTTTTAAGTGAAAATTTCATTTTATCCTGGGCTAATTTTGGGAGGACAGGGATGGGCAGTTGGCCTCTGCTCCCAAGTAATGTTCCTTCATGGCTCTCAACTAAATTCCCCCTCGGCTGGGATTCCCAAACAGTGTTGGACCAGCCATAATAGCTGCCTTGCATCTACCCCTCTGTTATCTTGGGAGCCAGAATTCGTTGGATTTCTCTCATCATCCGCTCGGGGGGGGTGGTTAAGGGGAATGTTTTTTGCGTACTTCAGAATCTGGGCTAATGTGGTGCTGTGGGTCTTTTATTCCAGTGATGGTTCTGATTAGAGTTGTTTGTGTCAATGGTTTTGAGGTAACTGAGCTCTGGCCGTATCTTGAGACACTCACACGTTTGGAATGGCGCAGGACATTTGTTTTGTCGTTTGAACTGACTGATACTACTTGGCTGTAGCTTTGTTTATATTTGTTTGACTGGGCTAGACACTGCTCTTCTGCTTCCCAAGTTTTGTCAGGATTCTGCCGTTAACCACAGCAGGATCGTTGCTCATTCCTGCTGATGCAGTTCTTTGAGTGGGGTTTCAAATACGTGACTGAATCACTGATGTTCATTTCAAAAGGAAGGAGGAGGGTGATTTCTATTGGGAAATGTGTTCTGGATACATGTTGTGGTGTTTGCTGTGATGGGAAAACTTGGGAATCTGTATTCTATTCTTGAAAGAGTCTAAAAATTGAACCTGTTGGTACTGCCATGGTCAGGCATTTGGGGAGAGGAAACAGGGACTTTATAAAAGCATTATCCATATGCAGAAAGGTTAATGTAATTAAAATACAGAGTTGCAAGACAACTCCCCAAACTAGGCTTAGCTTTATTATGTTGACCTATTTGAAGCATGGTCATATAAAAATGAATTTCAAAGGTTATTTACAACAAAGATAGCAGTTTTTAGAGGTGGAGGGTTAGCTACTGCTTTGAACTTCGAAAACTGTGCACAAAAATACCATGTACAGTTACATAATAGGCATGGTTTGGGGAAAGATGTGTTTGGAGGATCTGTGGGTGGCATGATTGTGTTATTAAATCTGTTACGGTAAGACCCTTTTGTGCTAAGCACTGTGTAAATGCGTAACAAAAAACTCAGTCACAGTATTATTCACTACTATAATAAATTAAAGTTCATTATAAAGCTGCAATCAAGGCTGAGGTATATTGAAAGAAATTTTTCCTGTTTTGTGCCACAATGTTCTGGCTGATTCCTGAGCTCAGTTTGTGACCTGTGCAATGTACCTGATATTCAGCATGAAGATTTTTTACCATCTTTTGCCTTTTGAATGGATTGAAAGAGTGATTCATACTTTGCATCTCGAACAGCAAATGAACTTGGGGCTTTTATTTTTCCCCATTTATCCAGCTGTAACACCGTGATAGATACCTGTAGCATCTGCACTTGCCCTGGGGATCAAAGCTGTGCTTTTCAGCTAGGTCTGCTCCCAGGAGGGTGTTGCCTTGCAGTATCAGGTCATGTCAGGAGTGGAGAAAGTTCTTGTGTGAAAGTGAAAGTTTGGCTTTTGAGAGAAGAGTGTTTCAGCATTGCTATGATATCCTGTTAGGAAGAGAATATTTGGATTGAACCACTGAGCTTTGGAGCTGCTGGGGGTGGGGAAGAGTTTGCATGGGGTTTTTGAAATGGGAATATGCTGTGATAAATAATTTCCTAGTTTAAAAACACTTTTATTTCTGAAATCCAAATACAGCTGTATTAGATGAAGTTGTGAATTGAACATGAGACCGAGAGTTAGGAACTGCTAATTTTGATTCTGTCTTTGAGTCTGATTAAATTGGTGGATTTGGCAAATGAACTATGGTCAAGTGCTCTCTACAGACAGTGCTGCCTGAGTGGCAGGTTCAGTGAGCACTGGAAAACTTGTGATGTGCTTTTGCATTTAAACTTCTGAAATATATTTATAAATCTAGTGATACGTGTCCTGTGTTGAAATGATGCTTGGGAATCTTCTTTGCCTCCCCTTTGCATTCCTTGGGAACACAGTTTGGCACTTGCTGGGCATTTTGAAAATGAGGTGGCACGTTTAGTCACAGCTACACAGATGTGACTGTATCATAGAGCAGCATTTCTCAGAGGGGACTTCTGGCACTGCTTTATGACTCAGTGGAGAATAATATTAGGAATTGCAGGACTGGATAAGTCCTTAAAACGAGTAGTATTCATTTTTTGGTCAAAATTATTACTAAACAGCAGTGCAGAGACAGAGAACAAGGCTGTGTTCTATTATTCAAGTGTTGAGAAGAGAGGTTCTGACACAAGTAAGGCACGCTTTGGAAAACTGTGGATTATGATGTTTAAACCAGCTTTTAGAATATGGATATTGTTCTGAAAAGTGTGTTTGGGTTTGAGTCCTGTAGCTTGGTGCTGCTCCATGGAGAGCTGACTGGTCGTGCAGTGCTGATTCTTCCCTTTGTTTTTCTCTGACAAATTTCATTAAGAGAAGCAAAGATTAAATTATTTTTCTAATGCATTTTTTTAAAGTAAGTAATTGGTGATGTTGTTATAGGGATAAAATGGTAACCATGGGGCAGTATTTCAATTAAAATACCCTCATCTTGGGTAAGTGTGAGAAACTCTATTCTCAAAAAGCAGTGTGAACATAGAGGTATAGGGAGTACAAATTCCTGTTGTTAACCAGTTATTATGAAAGATTGTTTACGTAAAGATTTTCTCTGAAGGAGCCAAAAACTTTAGGTGGGGCAGAAGCACCACCTATTATTATGTTACCTGATGCTTACTATGACATACTCATTTCACTGGGTTATTGCTTGCCAGATTTTAATTATTTGGGTTGAAATTTCCCATGGTAGGTGTTTTTCGCAGTCCGACTTTTTAGGTGCTGTCAAGGAGAGAAAGGTTCTACCAACATGATTCCATCTTTTCTAGAAATTGGGCAAAATGTTTTCTTGTGTTCATGATAAATTAGAAAAGAAGTAATCTGATGATCTATAGTGCTGCTTTGTGGAAAGTTGAGGTGGGTTATTGTATATTGTTTCTGCCAAGGATGTACTTGTGATCAGCCTTGTGAAAATCTTAGCGTTGGTCAAATCAGCATTGGGTTCAAATTTAAAAGATAATCCCTGCACTGAATATGCTTCAGCCTCAGCTAAACAGGATTTCTCTGTAATTTGAGGGCTAGGGCTCCTGCATTCCTCCCTGGTGTGATTTTGGATGAAAATGAGAGCACAGAAAATTCCCTTTTTGTTCTCCTGTTCCTCTTCCCTCCTAGCTCTACCTTCCTGAAGCACAGAGCAAGCAGTGACTGGATTTAAACAGAAGGTGCAAAATGCAGATTTTTGCAGAATTATAATTATTTATTACAATAAATGTAGATATGGGGGTGGTTGAATGAGGAGAAGGAGATTGAAAAATATTAGTATTCAAAAGAAATAGAAGGGAGGCTGTGCAGTGTGGGTACGTATGATTTATTTTATAATGCTAATGCAGTTGTTTGTTGGAATACAGTTTTGCTATCTGCATAAATTAGGAAGTGTTTCTGAAATGGAGTAGGGAATAGCAGGAAAGGAGAAGGCAAATCCTACTTGAGCCCCATCTTTACTACACTTTATTTTCTATATTTCTAGTGAATTTTCCCATGTTGTGATGTAGAGAAGTGCTGGATACTCCTAAGTCACTCTGCAGACACCAGGTGCTCTGTGTTGGTTTTGTAAAAGGGCTGTACAGTACAGGCAGAGCATAACGGGGAGAAATCACTTCTAGATCTCTTAATGTGACTATAAGAAGTTTGTAGAAACTTTTTCCTTGTGTGTTCTTATCTTAATTGTCTGTAAAATGGGAATATTGTCAGAATGATAAAGATATTTTCTTAATTCTTGTAAAGTGGTCGGTGGCAGTATTGTAGGCATTATTGAAAAGTTAATGAAAACATTCAGATGCTGTCTTTTCAATCAGATTTGAATAGCATGCAGTAAAGAAGCTCTCAAGCCCTGTGCTGAAGTGCTTCCCTGGATGTTCATTAAGCAGCAGCCTCGGTTCTGCCCACTCATTCTGCCAGGTAGCCCTTGGAAAATGTGCTCTGTGGCTAACACAGTTAAAGGCCAGATCATAATAATGCAGGCACACAGGAGGCCAGCATAAGCCTGTGCAGATGCTTTTATCCTCACACAACCTCAGAGTATCGAACTTTACAACCCAGTGTTTGTTCTGTGAAGTTAATGAATGCAATATGTGTGTATATATTTGCTTTGTTTAAATAGGGACCTTGTATCTGCTGGCTGTGAATGGCTTTCAGACAGCACCGGCACGGCACCTAGATGCTGTGCTTTCACTTGCCAGGTATTTTGCTTAGTTTCATCAGGACAGGTGATGTTTTCAGACAGCTGTGTGAAAAAAGATCTTTTTAAAGGCAGGATGTGAAGGTATTAGGGATGTGGTGGATGGGGTGGTTGCAAGTGCTGAGGCCATGAGTTATTTCCAGCTTTTGAGCCGAAGATAGCCAGTCTGTCCATGTCTGAGTGTTGCTGCTGCTGGCTGCACAGATTGTCCTTTTGCTGCTACTTCCAAAATGAAAATAAAAGAGATTAGTAAAGGTAATAAAGTGTTAATAATCACTTAGTAGTCTGTACTGAAGTCGTAACTGGCATGCAAAAAAATGTAGCTTGTTCCTATGGGTGATGTAGGTAAAGTGGTTTAAAGCCTGCAGAGGATCCAGATGCACAAGGCATTTGCTCTTAATCTCAAGTGCCTCTGTCGTTATGTGACTGACAAACCACCCACAGGCTCTTGTTCCTTTTTCAATAAACGTGGTTGTGTTTATTCTGTACTTTAAATTTACAGGACCAGACTCAAAGCTATGTTAATGTGGCCAGAGATCACTTGCCCTCCTCATTTATGGTGCTGTCTCTGATTTTTCCGTGGGGAAGGGTAGTCTAAGCATTTCACGGTCAGGGACATCATGAACCTCTGCTTTCCCCTTTTTGCCTTCCCCAAACAGGCATATCATGTTCCTCAGAGGCCTTGGAGCAGGAGTCTTGCTGCTGTTATGCTATAGGATAAAACCTTGAAATGCGCTTGCCTCATTCTGTATGCTCCATTTCAGATTTAACATCATTTTTGGAATTGAAAGTAGGGTCATTTTGCCTGGAGTTGTACAACATTAGCCAAAGTAATTCAGTTACTTCAGAAAACTGATTAGATTGTCCTCTCTCAAGGGTGGAGGCTTTTGTATTTGTTCTGTAAGGTGTGCAGTGCATTTCTGAGAACTCCTTAACTGCTCTTACGGACTTCAGCCGTAATTGCAATAAATGAGTACATGAGGGCTCTGCTGTTATATTTTTCTTAATAGAAGAAAATAATCAAAGAACCTTTCATATAATTCTTTATTGCACCCTGTGTATGAAAGATGTATGAAAGATCCTTTTCCTCTCTGTTACATTGGTACAGTGCACTATCATTATCTACTCTCATTTTATTGAATGTTTTTTTAGCCTGGATTATTTATGATGTGTATGTCCTGATACTAGGAAGGTGCATTTTTTTTTCTGTATGTCTCTAAGTAATTTCTCTATTTTACACATCTCTATTTTATTCCATCTGTGAGGCTTGAATAAGGGGGGGGTTTATTTTATTTTTTTGTCTCAAGGTAGAGATTGGGTTATTTTACCTCAATAGGTAAGGAAAATAAATGGATTTTTAATTTTCTTTTACTGAAGATATTTTAGTGGTATTTGGTAATAATACAACACCAATTGACACGTAGAGATGCAGGCATGCCTTACGATGGGATCACAAGAGATGCCAGAGCTACTCTAATGTGATTCAGCAGTGGACAGATGTACTATTCTCTCTTTTAGTGTGTGGACTGACAAATGCTGTTTGGTTGCAGAATTTTGATAGTTGGATTGCAGTGGCCCATGATTTCTAACTGTATTGTTGGCATGTTTGCGGTAGCTAGCTTTTTTATGGTGTCATATTTGATATATTAATTCAGATTAAACCCTGGATCTTTCCATACTTGTATAAAGTAAAGTATCTTGTCACTTTTTTTTGATGATTTTGAGTGAGAGGGGAATTATTAATCACTGGAATCGAAGCCATACCAAATTTGTGCCTTCCCAAATATTACTTGGATATATTATGAAAATAACAAAATTTTGATGTGTGAATTGCTTACATCTCAGTTTACCAGTAACAACTTTGAGAAATGGATGGGATGTGCACTGCTTGGGTCTGTGGTCTAAAAAGTTTGGAAACTCTGCTTTAGTGAAACCTGAAGACTATGGGATGGATCCTGGAGCAGTTAAACTGATGAATGCAGCCTTATGGCATTGACTGTTATGGGCAAGAAAAATAAATAAGACTTTTCTTTCACTGGTGGGTGACACTTTGCTACAGCTCTTGATGGTAAATGGCAGCACGTGGCAGTAATTGATGGGGTAACTGATGTCTTGGTATCAATAAGAGGCTGAGTTATAACTTAACCTTTCCCTGGGTCTGTTATCTGTCTTGTTACACATTTTTCATGAAACCTACAGCATCTTCCAAGACCCCTCAGTCTTCTGGGAAATTCAGTTCCAATTGACTTGAAGCTCAGAAGTTACTGAGGAAGGACAGAGCAACCAGCCTTGTAAATAAATCTAGTTGGTCTCTTCTTGCTTTTAAAAGGAATTGCTGGGAAGTTCTGATAAACCAGCTGTCTTTTCTTGAGTATTGCCTGAATTTATTACATGTTTAAAACTTCTCTCCAGTTTGGTAGCCAGCCTTCCCAGTTTGTGAGATGTGCTGAAAAATCCCAAAGGATTGGAAACAGTGCTTGCATTTGTGTAGAGAGGGGCAGGATGAGTGGAATTCCTGCCCTGCTCTCTCGGAGCCTGCGCCAGCTTGACCGCAGTAGGCGATGGAAGGGCAAATCCATCTCCTGCTTTCCCTTCCCGCAGGACACAGGGCTGCTAACAGGAGGACACGGCTGAATAGCCTTGGCAAGGAATATTTTGTGCTTGTTTCCCTCAGCAGAACTGTTTGAAGGGTTATGGATTGTAATGGGAGGCAGCTGGAGAGGCTCTTCCCCTGCACGTTCCCCATGGCAATGGGTCTCATTCATTTGCCACACTCTGCGATTCCCAGGATGTGGCTCTTGAAGTAAATTCAATTGATAGTAAATCCCTACCAGTCTCACTGTAGGACTGCAAGTTGAACATCATTGCTTTGGCATAAATCTTTACAAGAGATGTTAATGTTTGGTTAAAATATGCAAATATTTACTGACTTGTCTACTGTTTGTCAGCTTGGCATGCGAGACCTTGGATCTGATCCTTCTGTCTTGGCAGACATTGGGAATTTTGCCAGTAACATTAATAGGAACAGCATTGTGCCCTCTAATCTGTTTGTTTATGAAGTACAGCGAGAGTTATCTGGCTAGATGCTTTACAGTGAATTGAAAAAGCATCTGTTTGAAATTTTTTTAGGAACTGTCACATGCTTTGACTTATTATTATCTTCGTGTATGGACCCTTTGATTCCATGAAGCACATCAGTAAGATGTGGAGCATGGAAGTGCACAGTCATGAGTTAAACTGCCGTGAAACACTGGAATTTTAGTTCATGATGTTCTCTCCTCCTACATTGGTTTTAATTTGAAGTTGGACTCATCAGACTGTGGAGTGGTTCTTCAGAGCCTCCTGTGCACCAAGCAGGCATAGTGTTTACTTGGAAATAAAGGACTGTGTGGATCACGTTGTTTATCACTCTTCTTCCTCAAGCTGTCCCTTCTGCCTGTCCCAGCCCCCTCTGCAGGGGAGACATGCAGCTTTATTTGGAGATTGGATTTTAGTTACTCTTTTCATATTTGTTTACAAAACCCCTTTGGCAAGAAGGTGGAATACTCATTAGGAATATTGAGCCTGAAAATCATTAGTTGTAGGGGGAAAAAATAATTGTCATGGTTGGTTGTAAGAGCTACCAAGGTTTAAGTTACACCAGAGGGAACTAACCAGGTCTTGGAAATAATGTTTTGTGGAAGATAAGCTGAGTACAACTTGGCTTTCAATGAAATGCAAGTTCACTAAGTTCTCTTCTACTTAAGGGCAGGAGTTTGTTTGAGGTACAAAGTTTGGTGCCAGATTATATATTTACATATATAATTTCTTAGGTATGTCCACCTGTTTTAGATATGCAACTTTAGATAGTGGGGAAATGCCTCTTTACTGGTTTTTCAGTATTTTGAAGATGTGTTAAACTTCACTAGAGGATAAATTATTTCTCAGAATCGAATTTAGAACTCTTCTGGCATGTGGTTTTCCAGGTCTCTTTTGAGAAAATTAATAATCCTTATGTTTGCTCTGTTGCATGTTAGTATTTTAATTTCAGTTTTGTAGACAGAAGTGAAGCTCATAAGTAATTTGCTCAGTTTTGCAAAGAGAGTTTGGAATGTATCACAGGCCTTGTGACACTTCAGCTTTCAGTTCTAATCTGTAATAAATTCTACTCTTATTATATAGCGGATGTAGAAATTCCAATTTTATGCCTGAAATCTTGAAAATAAAGATCTGTAGCGCTGAAAAGAAATTTCTTTTAACAAGTACCTTTGCTCCTTGGCTGTTAAGGATTCTGTGAATACTTTATGGCTGGAAAAGACCTCGAATGTTGAGCCCAGCCTTTGACCAAATACCATTGTGCCAACTAAACTACATTGTGACGTGCATTTGTATTTTGAGCACTTCCAGGGATGGTGACTCCATCACTTCACAATGCTCAGCCACTCTTGCAGTGAAGAAATTCTTCCTCATATCCAACCTAAACCTCTCTGGGTGCAGCTTGAGGCCATTTCCACTTGTCCTGGCACTGGTTCCCAGGGAGCAGAGCCCGACCCCCACCTGGCCACATCCTCCTTTCAGACAGTTGTAGGGATTGAGAAGGTCCCCCGAGCCTCCTTTTGTCCAGGCTGAGCCCCAGCAGCTCCCTCAGCTGCTCCTGATCCCACTGGTGCTCCAGCTCTGTTCCCTCTTTGGGCTTAGTGCCCTTCCTGAAGGGAGGAGCTGGACCCTGCACTGGAGCTGAGGCATCAGCAGTGCCCAGCAGAGGGGAACAGTCTCTTTCCTGGTCCTGCTGGCACTTAGGAACTGCCCTGAAGATTTGAAATGTAGGTAAGTCAGGTGCTTCAGCAAACTAGAGTTTAAGAAATGGTGGTTGTAATTCACATTCACAAGTCTCAGTTGCTGATTTAGGGTACCAAAACTAGGAAAAAAGTTTCTGAAGTGAGCAGGACGAGTCAGGTGTCTCCAAGGAATAGTCTAGAGCGCCTGGATTGGACAGTGAAGTAGGCACAAATACCTAATAAATGTGCATGTTTGAATCTGCATGTATGGCTATAGATGGGATTTAAGTGAAATCTGAGAGCCTGAGTGCATAATTTTCTGTATGTTGTCCACATACAGGTTTTGTTTGTTATAATTTGATTTTTTTCCCAGGCAAATTACACTGCAGTGGCTCCTTGTCTATCAGTGTGTCCCATGCACTGTGATTTTGGTGGATTTTTTACACTCTGAAGTATCATTGGTGTGACTCAGTTTAGCCAGTTATCCATCAGCTTGATCCTTACTGCTCTTGCTTCCACTTAATTCACAGGATTTTGCTCAAGGTCAGTTATGTCCTCTGAAGTGCTCTGGAGACCTCAAATTGACCAAAGAAATTGAGTGGGCACTGCTGGGTTTGTGAAATCCAGCTTCTCAAAGAAGTTCTGTATTTCTGAGTTCTCTGTTTCTCCAAGCAGTCAGCATAAGGCAGGTGATAAGGAACATCTTTGCCTTTTCTGTGGTGCCGTGTTGGAGGAGAAGGGCTTTCAAATGTGTCAGCTGTGCTGGCCAGGTCACTTGGGATGGGATCTGTGTTTAATCAGCTCTTTGGGAATAAACACACAGAAGCTCTGCTCAGCCTTTTGGTCGAAGGAATTTTGGTTATATGTCAGCCAGGAAGTGAGGAAATCAAAAGTACAGCAGAGTTCATGGAGTCCTCTATTTTCAGTCCCTTAGGAAGAAAACAGAATGTACATGAGAAAAACATCAATTAACTGTTGTGTCACTGTGGGAGCAGATCCTAGATTTGTGAAATACACAGTGGCCTAAAATGGTAGTGAAGTGGAAACCAGCACAATTTTTAGTTGTATCTAGAAAAGATCCTTGCATACACAGCTTAAGAATACCTAACATTTATGTCACTGAAAATACGTGCTTAAGTGATCCAGCAGAATCTTTAATAGAATTACCTCGTGAATGAATTTTCTCATATGTATGGAAATGCAAAACCTTCTTGCCTGTTCCTATTGTTTGAAATTGAGGAATTATTTTTAGCAGAAAAAGAAATGTCTGGATAAATGAGGTAATATTTTGTAAGGCTGTTATTAAGAAAGAGGCACATGTCACAGATTTATACCAGGAGAAGTGCAAAATATTCAGGCTTACGTTCCTTCCTTATGGAGAAGATTTTTTTTTTTTTAATATTAGAAATTTTTGTATTGGTGTTGTAAAAGGAAGGCTGGTTTAAGTCTTGAAAAAATCAATGTTCCTTTATGCAATTATTTTGATACTGAATGGAAATTTAAGGATAGAAGGGAACACATAGAACACGGTGTTGTACGATATATGAAAAGACTTGTTTATCTTTCTTCTGAATGTTGGCTTAGGCATGTGTTAATGGGAGAAGTGGGATAGTGGATTATTTTTCGTATGAGGAAAATAGATTTATTCGACTTTAAATTCTTGAAGTTATTTACCTTTGGTTGAAAATCTGGAAACACCAAGTATAAAGATAGCTTTTAATAGTGAATTTTTAAAGTGGACTAAAAGTATTTGAGACAATTCTAATAGTTGGTCTCTAATCACAAATATTGACAATATGCTGCTTGCTAAAAGCAAAAATGAGAACTTGTAAGATTTTTCCTCTTTCAGTTATCAGAACCCATTTTCGTGAAGTCAGCTTTAATGTACAGTGTCTCTAGGGAAGAGTATCATGTATTTAAAGATGACAATGAAGGGAGAATGTGGACAGGGGTTATAGAAGTGCTTTGCTCTTCTGCTGGTGGTTCAGATGTGGATAACCATTTGTCTTAGTTTATCGGCAGATAATGTCTGTCTGTGGACAGATTTTTTTTATAACTGTCTCAATTCTCTCCCCTCCCCCCCAACATTTACTTAAAAATTATTTAAGAAGTTCTGCACAAAGGTGTTGATGTGGCAGGGGTATCTAGATTTTCTCAGCCATCAGTGTAGCTAAACCAGCAGAAGGAAGAGACAAGTTGTTGGTTTGTTGTTGATCCCCTGGTCTTTCCTGCCCTTCCCTGTCCATCCTTGTTGTGCTTCACCCAAAGGAAGTGTCTCCTCCTCCCGAGTGTAGGTGAGAAGTGCTTGGAGGAGAAGGTGTTGGGACTACATGGCTGCAGGCTCAGAGACAGCACTTAGGGGATGAGGTGTGTTCCTTCCAAAGCAAAGGTCGTGTTGCCATTGAAGACCCAAAAGCCTCTGCTTAAATCCATGCTGACTTTAAAATCTGAAACCCCTACTTACATTCTTAAAATCAGTCGTGGGCTTTGAGTACCTTCCTGAATTAGAATCAAAACTGAGAGCTGGGAGCGATGGAGAAAAGCCTGGGAAAAAATTAGTTAGTGAGAAGCTTGGTTTAGGAAATGTGACTGGCACAGCACGAGGGGGATGTGATACAGCACCTTGAGATGGGAATGGAAGTTGGTTGGCAAGTTGTCAGTGCCATTCCACAGCTAACCAACGTTTTATCGTCCCCTCTGCCCCCGCTCTAGGATTTCTGTCCCTGAGTCATGGCAGACAGAAGACCAGAGAAGGCATGTGAACAAGCATGTGAATCCCTTAAGCAGCAGGATTATGAAGTGGCAGTGAAGCATTGCACAGAGGCTCTCCTTTCCCTCAGCCAGTACCCCCCAGCTCACCTCCCGGAGCCCTGCCAGGCAGAACTCGACCGCATCAAAATCGAGACTCTTCTGTATAGAATTGCTTCCTTTTTACAACTTGTGAGTGTGACTCTTTATAGTATCTAGTGAAATGGAAAGAAAAGTCAAATATCTTGTATTGTCAAGATTTAAATACAGCTCGGAATTTTCGGCGTGTTGTTCTGCCCACAGAATCCCCTCTTGCTATAGTATCTATGAGGCTTCTGTCTTGTTGCTCTCCCTGATCCATTTATTTTTCAGGACTGGAACCTCTTGGTTTGGGTCTCAATCACAGTTCTCTAAACAAATAAGGAAAAATACTTAAAATATTGAAAAAACCCAAAGACATATATATTCCAGGAAGGCAAGATAGCTGGTTTTAGGGTACATATGCTGAATTACATTCCAAATTACCTTATCTTCTACGGGCATGAAATTAAAGTTTCTGCAAATAAAAACAGTCAAAAAGCAAAGTTAAGAAATGCCAGAATCCAGGTAGCTGGTTCATGCCTGCTTTAGCTCCATTTGCAAATTAGTCTTTTATTGCTTAATCCCAGCTTTCCAGGGCTAGGCTAGAGCATATCTGGTGAAAAATGTAACTTTCAGACTCTGGCAAATATTTAGTGGAAAGGTGTAAACACATCTTGTAAAGGTTTGTAAATGCAAAACAAGAGGCACCTGAATTACAGGTGACCCCATTGCCAAAGTTTTGGCCTTCCTTTAAAGCATCAGTTTCTTAAAGGAAAGGATGTTTCAGTGCTGAAGAATAAAGCTGCAACCTGCTTTTTCTTACCTTTCTGAAATGCTATTACAGATTTACAGTGGCCTCATCTACCCCAAATCTTCATGGTTTGAGTAGGAGCAGTTTCATCCCAGGTAGAAAAAGTTTGGCCAGGTCACAAGACCTTGCTGGGCAGCTTTAAGACAAATCTTGCCCATCTGATTAAGGGAGTGGTTTTAAGCATTCTTTAAATAAATAGCTGGATTGACTGATTCAGTGTGCAAAACAAGAATTGGGAAGCCTCTTAAATGAAGAAGTGACCTATCTTGTGGCTCCTCAGGGGAAGAGATTCACAGATAAGTGAATTTGGTTTCTCTAACAGAAGTTGTGTTACCACAGACTTGACCTCTCAAAATTATTTCCGTAAGCCAGTATGCAGATTGGTGCTTGGATTATTTAATGCATTTCTGACATCACTCTTTGAAAATCCTCTGAGGCACCTATCTGGATGTTCATCATAGTGATATTATTGCAGTGAATCTGCAGGGACCTCGAAAAATACTTGAAATCAGAACCTTCCTCTTAAAGACTTGAATTATATAGATACATAAAGTCTTAAGAGAGGAAACCAATCCAAAATTTCCTTCTTGTTTTACTAAATAAAATAATCCTTAAAATCACAATCACTACTGAAAAGACAGAATAAAATAATGTGCATATCTTAACATTTCAACATAACTGTATTAGTGAAGATTAAAAAACAAACAGCATCTTGAAAGTTAAATTTTATATTTTTTCCTAAGTGTTGTGAGCCACCCACAAACATATAACATACACACCCCTTTGCCCATTCAGGCTCCTCTTTTAAAATGTCCACGTGCTGAGAATTTGAGAAAAAGTCAGCATTTTAAGAATTAACTGAGAATTTGCAAAAAAGTCAGCATTCTAAGAGTTAACTATATTATAATTGACATGTTACTTATGTTCTTTACATGTTCCACCCAGGAAAAGACAAGGTAATGGTTTCTAAAAAGTTTTAAAAAACTTGTAATTCAAACATGTAGTTGTTTATGCTAACTGGAATAATGCTATTTTTAAACTTTTCATGTTTTACCTTTCAGAAAAAGTATGGGCAAGCAGATGAAGACTGTAGGCATGGTATGCTTATTTCTTTTTTATTACATAGTGTTATGAATTGCAGTCAGTTGTCTGAATTTTTAAAACTGATGCCCAGATTTGTTAGTTTGCTAACAGTGGTTTTTTTTCCTATCTAAAATAATGTATCTGCTTTATAATACTTTTTCTGCTTTTTTTTCCCTTTTCTTTTTTTTCTTTTTATTTATTTTTTTTTCCTTAAAGAGATACCTCACTATTCCTCAGTTCTTACTCAAGTTCCAGGACTCAAGTACATGTCTTGGGCTCAGTGGTGCTATTTGGCTAATAGGTATTTCAGTGCACAACTGTAGGAAGAGTTGCTAATGCCAGGATTCCCCCAAACATAAAGACACAAAGCCAGCTGATTGTTCCGCCTTTCTTCCCAGGGACATGGTGCATATTTTGGTTTGCATTTGGGACTTAGTTCAGAGAAAATCCAGATGAGGCACATTTGTTAAAGCTTCCAAATGTGCCTGTGTCACATTGGAGTCGATTTCATGTGTCACTACCTCTGTCAGGTTGGGTATATCTGAAGGACTTCACCATCTCTCTTTATCCTCCTTTGTTCATCTGTAATGTAAATTATTCAGAATTCTCTGAGAACTCACTGAGTTTGGCAAGTGTTCAAACAGTTTATCAGATAGATTTGGAAAGAAAAGGTGGGTACATCCCACCTTTTGGGTTTAATTCTTTAACTACTCCTGAATGTTAAAGGAAGTTTTTCCAGGTGACAGTTTTGTTACACAGACTGTGATCTGCTCTTCTGACATTCCTGTGCTAGCAAAAATCATCTTTAAATTGTTTCTTTCTGGGTTCGTGGGTTTTATATTGTTTTGGGGTTTTTTAACGTGTTTGTCTTCACTGATAGTCAAGTCATAGTTTGGGGAATTTGTGGGGCTCTAGCCTGCTTGTCAAGGTCCATACAAATTGACTAAGAAAAATAAACTTGCTTTCTGTAGGTGTAAAATTAAAGTTTAATACCTTAAAAAAGTCTAATTATCGCTTAATCAGTACCATTCTTGAAATAGTCTTAAATTTAAAAAATTTTCTTTTACCTTATTGATGTATGCTATAGGGGTGTAATATTCTAACTTCAAAGTTGTCATTCATGATGGCAAATAAAAGTGAAGGACATATGGAAAGCTGAATGATGGTTAAAGGAGGTAGGAGGGAGAATGCTGTTTTTAATGAGCAGTGTTCTCATCGATGGGCTCTGATGGGTTTGTCACAGGTGACAGGGGTGACTTTCATCTGTGGAACTTTTTCTTGCTGTATGTGTCAGTCATCAATATCTCAAAGGAACTGTCATGGTAACTGCTTGTCATCTCTCGCTGGACAGGCATAGAAGTGGGTGGAATAGGACCATTGATCTCTATCTTCTTTTTTTAAAATTAAGTAGAAAAACCAGCCTTTAAATGTATATTAGTTAACAAAGTAATAGCATCCAGATTATGTTAATTTACTTCATTCATGCCAGCATATTCTGCTCATGTTATTTTCCAGATCTAAAACTGAGGACATTTTTGAACTTACTAATGCCATATTTATGTATGTATATAAAAATGTTGTGTATGTGTATATATAAATATAATATCTACACATACCATATTTTTTATGAATATATGAATGAATGATTTGGTTGTGGTTCTCCATGATGTGTGGTTATCAATTGTAGCCCAGCACCTGACATTTAGAGTTTCTGCATTTATGATCCCAGAAGGTCTTAGTTTTGGTTTTATGTTTGAATTAATGTTGGGAAGTAACAACCTTAGCATGGACTACTTGATACTCACACTCCTTGATACTCAAAAGCTTCTTATAATGGGCAAAGCTTTATTCAAGCTGCTGTTCTGCCTTTTTACAAGACTTGACATGTTGCACAGCTATGATGGTTTTATTTGAACCTGAATGATCAGTGTATTCTGGAATAGCTGGAGAAATACATGTTCTTTATAGTATGCTGCTTGCTGTGTTACAGGGAATGATGATAACTTAAAATCTGTTAAATTATTCCACAAATCTTTCCCAAGATAAAGTGGTTAATGTGTTGCAAATTTATGTGCAACTATGTGTTTTAGCTTGGTGATAATATGCAGATACTGATTTGAAATATAATGATTGGAGATTTAATCTTTGAGATAAAAATAGCAAACTGTCAGACATGTTAAAGCTATTTTTGGTGCTTCTGCTTCTGATTTGGGAAGTAAGTTCTATTTTTGGCAATGTGGTCTGTTCTGTCAGAGTGGTGAATTCAGATAATCTTTGAGGCTCTTTATAAATTTAGTTACCACTGCAGTTTGAAGAGATGTCTAGTTGGTTTTATTTAAATGTTTTGTGGGACTGTGTATTTATTGAGTCTTTCATGCAATTTCTGTTAACGACGTGAATGACTGTTGAGTGAGGAGTTTTGATTTATTATTCCAAAATGTAGTCCTGAAGTTGTGGTGAATGTGAAATTCCTGTTAGCACTAAGAGGAGCTGTTTGCATCTGCATGAGTAGCAGTATAAACACAGATGTTGATGTTGCCTGCAATAACAGTTATTTTATAATTCCTTAATTTTAAACAACTGTCCAGCCTTCTTTTCAATTCACACGCTTAGCTTGCTAAGCTTTTTAGTCACTCTGGCATTTCGTTTTCTGGACAGGTAATAGTGTGATTAAGTGTTGTTGCAGCTTGTCTGAAGCACGTCTGTATGGTGAAATAAATCCTGTCCCTGCTGGAAGTGTTCAGAAAGTGTCTGTCTGGCACTGCTCGCTGCTGATCCCGTGCTAGGAAGCATTCAGAAAGTTTTCTGTTACAGGGAGCCTGTAAATTTCTGAGCTCAGACAATCGTTCCTATATGCCATACTTTGCAGCAGAAGTGAATAAAAGCCCTTTTAGAAGAGCAGGAATTGCCCATGAGGAGGTTGGCTATTTTTGGAAACGACAGGGCATGTGTTTTGTGAGCATGAATGGATCTTCCTGAGCATGTTTGTGTTACTGAGACGTTGTTGGTTGCTACTTCTTTTTTACCCTTTCTGTGAGAGGAGGTCCTTTGTGTCTGTGAATTTACCCTTCCCATATTTAATTCATTTTCTATTTTAGTATGTAAACATGGCAGCCTTTTTTGAGCTCACATGTAGCATTTATTAGCTGGTGGGAGACAAGCTTCAAGTTAATATTAGACAACAACACATGATACTTAATTCACATCCAACAAGCCATGGATTTAACCTGAGCTTCAGACTTTGTTTTCTTGTTAAGGGTGAAGGAAAACTGTATATATGATTTCAGTGGGTGGTGTGCTGAGGGTAATAGTGGCTGATTTGTGTTGCAGTGCTGGGAGAGGGGCTGGCCAAGGGCGATGGATCTCTCCGGGCAGTGCTCTGCTGCATGCATCTCAAAGGGAAGCTGCAAATTGTGTCTAATGTTCTTTCCAAATCACTGATGGGGGAATCACTGGTAAGTGGGTTTGCTGCAATCTACATGGTTTAAGAAAACAGTTTTGTATTTCCTTCCTTTCAAAACTCTGTTTAATAACAAACTTCCGAACATATGGTTCACTGGCAGGTTGCAACAAAAATGATTTGTGTGGAAAAGATAAATATATGGGCACACATATATCATCAGGATGCCAGGTTGTTGCATAACTAGTGTTTCAGAGTTGTGTGATTTTGAAAAGGTTTTTTTATTGTTGGCCATGAATCCTTAGGGAATGAAAAATAATTTTGCATATTTGTGCGATTGACAAGAATAATATAAATCTCAAATTTTTGCTTGCTTAATCTAAATTGTCCCTGACCCCACTTTGAATGAACTTCAGGAATTCTATCCTTTAAAGCAGAAAAAATATTGATTGGACTTTTAAATAACTGGCCCATGGTAAATTGTAAGACAGCATAAAAAGCTTTTCAGGAAAAGAAAAAAAGCTTTGCATTTCAAGATGAAGATAAAGGTTTGAGTTCAAAGCTTCTATTTTAGCCTTGAACTGTTAAAACTTGTAAAGATGCTTTTAACCCCAGACATGTAAGTAACTCTGACTTTTATGTCACTACCTTTGTGGTGAAATTAGGGGCATATTTAAGTCTCTAAAGAATAGTGGCCTTTAAATTTCTGTAATCTGGATTAGATAGGCAGTTTATCAGCATGAACTGCTGGTTTTAGTGCACCCAGAAACATGGTCACAGCTTGGTCAGACTGAGGGGAAACGTGTGACATCAGAAACTTGCAGGAGAACCTCTTACCTTGAGACTGGATCCTGTCTCCCCTGTCTTGGTGCTTAACTCAATCAGTAGGTTGTTTTTGAGAGTTCTGTTTGTCTGTCTGGTCTGTATCCTGAATTCCCTTCCCCCCGGCCATTGGCTATTTTTACATAAAGAAAGGGTTTTTTTTTCTTTGTTTAACTGTTTTCTAATGAAAAAATGTTTCATTGAAAAATTCCTGGTGAGGTTGAAGGAAACTTGCCTTCAGGAAAAATTAGTAAAATAGTCTTATTGCAGGGAATGTGGAGTGCCCTTGTTTTGAGCTGTTGTTGTGCAAATAAAGGTACCTTTGTATAGAGTTCCAGAGTGTCATCCCAAAGCAGGGTTTGAGAGGTTTTTACAAGCTTTAGGTTGTTAGACACAGTTGTTTTCAGTAGGAATATTAAAATCAGCAGCTGATTTACTGACTGTGCCATTGTCTGAAAGAAGAAGTGAAACAAAGTTTTGGAATGAATTTACTGAAGAGTTGGAATCCATCCAGTTTCCTCCCCAGTGGTTTAAGAGAATGATTCTTGGTAACATTTTTTTGCTCTAATACATTTAAGCTCAACAAGTTCGATTTTCAGCCTTCTGCTGAAAAACTGAAAAATCATTTTGGAAAAAACCTAAGGTTTGTTAAGGATTGTTAAGTGTGTAAGTTTTCAGCGAAGAGTAATTTCTCCTGCTCAGTAGCACAGTCAGAATGAGAAGTCTCACAAATGTAGCACTTGATTAAATTTCTGCAAGAGATTATTGAAATAAACCCCACAGGTCTGGGTTCCTTTAATCAAAGTTTTGACTTACAAGAGTGTGAAATTGTTAGAAATACCTGTGTATTTCACATAAATTCAGTTTTGAAAGATTTGTAATTCAGTTGTACTTGACTATGCAGTTAGTCACATGGCTAATCTTTGCTTTTGAGGGAAAACTCCAAGAATTACAGAGTCTACATCAGAGCAGGAAGAGTTATGGAGCTGCAGAAATTAGTGATCTGTAAAGTAGATCCTTAAAAAGAAATTAATCCATCACTGCAACAGCAGTGAAAGATTGTTATATTAATTCTTCAGAGCTTAAGTGTTGCAGTAGTCATGGTTTATTTTTTTCCTCAAGTTCTTCTTAATATGGTGCTTCCCTGAACTGGCCTGTATTGATTCTTGCTGTAAGTCTAGTGCTGCTTTTGGCCAGTGTAGAATTCCCTTTTTCACCACAATGTTTACTTAGTTTTATTTAGTGTCATTTAAAATTGGTGTTTTAAGTCAAACTCATTTTTCCTTCTGGTGTTATGGGGGAAATGAACTCGGTTGCTGTGGTTTAATGCACATAATGAAGGTTTATGTGTTCAATAATTAATGTTCTTTCTGCCTCCAGAACGGGATGGTAACTAAAGATCTCACACGACTGAAAACACTTCTTGCTGAAACAGAGGTAATAATGAGGATATTATTGGGAAAATAATGAGCAGTACCTGAAGCAGCTGAAGGGATGCTTTCCATGTGTCCCAAGGGATCCAAGCTCACTGGGAACAGACTGGTTCAAAAATTATTGTTTCTGCTGGTGTGTTGGTCTTTACCCATCAGCCTCTTCAGGAACTTTTCATCAGTCTTGCAGAATGTATGAGAAAATAAAAAACAAAATTATGTTAATAGGTTGTTGATTCCTGAAGTCGCAAGTAGAAAGAATTCCAAGTACTTAGATCTGCAGTATTTATTTATTTATTTATTTATTTATTTATCACATTTTTCTCTTGAAAATTAGTCTGATGTAATAAACATATATTCAGAAAATTTTAAGCTATATAAATACTTCTCAATCACTTTTTTTTTTTTATTTTTTTTTTTTTGTACTGGAGAGTTTGTACTTCAAACTCTCATGTCTGCAGTTTGAATTGTCCCCTCTTTTTTTTCCTTATGCTTAGTTATTTAATTGAGCTTTATCTTTTATGTAGATTGAAAGCTGAAAGACTTACCAATGTTTAGTTTTTGGTGTTTTAGAAATTCACTGCAGTCCATGTTAAGTTGATGGCAGGGTGGAATTTGGTCTTGTAAAAATCTCTGGAAGTTTTTTCTAAGCAGTTGACTCGGTGTTCTTGTCAGAATTCCTGTTATTATCAGAATCCCTGTTATCAACAGGGTTTGTGACTGGAAGTAATTTGAACTTTGATTGATATTTTTGTAATAGTTGTTCTAAACCCCATTTTGACAGCAGTCCTTGGTGATGAAATTGTTTTGTGTTCCTATATAACTGTGGGCTTTTTTTGTATAATTGTAGGCAGCTGGTAAAGTACCATCAGGATATCATGTAGAAGATTTAGAAGAAGGTATGTATCTCAATTTTAAAGCTACATAATTTCCTAGTGAGAAGACTTGGATCCTGCTGAATGCTCAGCACTGCATTGCAGGCAAAAAGCAAAAAAGGGCCCTGATTGTTGTGATGAGCCCCAGTGAGTTGGGATTATCTCAGTGTTGACTGGATTGGGAGGCAGAAGTTTCTGTGTGGTTACCAGGGGGCTGTATCAGAGCCTGCTCCCTTCTGCAGATGGTTGGAAACTCGCCTTCCCGACCTTTGCTCTAAATGAGCCTGTCATGGATTGGAAATCAGTCTGGGGGGTAGTTCTGCTTGTGTTCAGCTACTCCTGGGGTTGATGCTCAGAGATGTGGATCCCTGCTGGCAGGCTGGGAGTGGGCACTAACCGTGGTTGTGTCCCAGCAGGCTCCCGGGATGGTTGGCACTTCCGCCCCCCTCCGCGGGGCGTCACGAGCAGTGAGGAATACACCCTCTGTAAAAGGTAACCCCTTCCCCTTGTGCTCACAGGAATACACCTCTGTAAAAGGTAACCCCTTCCCCTTGTGCTCACAGGAATACACCTCTGTAAAAGGTAACCCCTTCCCCTTGTGCTCACAGGAATACACCTCTGTAAAAGGTAGCCCCTTCCCCTTGTGCTCACAGGAATACACCTCTGTAAAAGGTAACCCCTTCCCCTTGTGCTCACAGGAATACACCTTGTAAAAGGTAACCCTTCCCCTTGTGCTCACAGGAATACACCTGTGTAAAAGGTAACCCCTTCCCCTTGTGCTCACAGGAATACAGTTCTCTTCAAAAACCGCTGCCCATGATAGCCAAGGAGTAACGTCTGTTACTTCCCCTTGTGCTCACAGGAATACACCTCTGTAAAAGGTAACCCTTCCCCTTGTGCTCACAGGAATACACCTGTGTAAAAGGTAACCCCTTCCCCTTGTGCTCACAGGAATACACCTGTGTAAAAGGTAACCCCTTCCCCTTGTGCTCACAGGAATACACCTGTGTAAAAGGTAACCCCTTCCCCTTGTGCTCACCCCCTCCCAGGAGCACAGTGGGTTCTCCTTCATTTACCTGCTGCCAGAATGATTAAGAGGCCAAGAGAGTGAAGGTGTTTCTGTTCACAGGCTTTTGAAAGGGTCAGTTTATCCACCAGCACTTCAGTTTATAGAATGGAATCACTAATTCAGTTTTCATTATACAGTGGTTTGAGGGGCATTTTTCTAGTGGCAGGTCAGCATCTGTCTTCCTCCCCTACCTTTTTTAATTTGGCTGGTTTCAGAGATGTGAAAAGTTCCCAGGCAGCAGCATAAGCAGACTGAAGCACAGTCAGCTTACAGTGCTGCCTTCTGATAAAAGAACTTTTGTTGGTAGATGGGCTTTGTCTTCAGATAAAAAAAATAGAATTTCCCTCAGATCTCATTACTTTCCCTTTTGCATAAACTCAGATAAACAGAGAAGATCCAATGGCTTGTATTGGTGTTTCTCCTTGTTTTCCAGTCGTCTGGTCAATATTGCTTGTACTTCGTGTGTTAATTGTCATTGCTTTATATAATAAGGCAAAATAATAATAAACTGTATTAATATATATGGGGAGGAACCATTTATTGTGCACTTGATTCTGTTGTTTATGTAACTAATGCAAATTATTTTCAAAGGCTCTGACCTGCTTTTTAAATTACATGACTGAATTGCTGATTTTAAGCTACTTTTGGCATGGTTTTCTAGAGATGCTAAATCTTGGCAACTCTTCTTGACTCTTAATCATGTCTGGTGCTTATTCAGCAATTTAAAAAAAGCAGATATTTACAGTTTTTAGCTTGTGGTGATCTTTTGTTGAGTAACATCTATCCCATGTTTCCAACCATTGCTCTGAAACGTTTTTCCACTGAAGCTGTAAGGAGCTTTATGCTCACTGTTAACCCTTCCAGTAAGAAGGATGTGCCTTGCTCAGCAAATCCCTGTGAACAGCATCATTCTGACCAGGGACTGAAGATTTTAGTTCCTTATGAGAAAGCACTTGCAGGTACTGGATAAGAATTTTTGAAGCTCTGGTTTATTTTTCCCCTGTGTGCCATAAAGCAGTAGGAGTGCAGCATATTTATTCTAGATAATGAAGCTATGGATTTGCAGGAGGTATTAAATAAGAAAGTAAAATTGAGGAGAAAAAGTGTGTTAAAAATATGAACAATAGGATCTTGGAAAAACTGTATAATGACAAATTTTAAAGTAATATGCTTTCCTGTTAAATAATGAAAAGGAAGCTCACTTGGTTTTAAATCTGCTATGTATGTTATAAGAACAGGTCAGCAATTTTTTATGCTTGCACTCGATGTACTTTAGGAAGTGAAAATCATAATTGTGCTTTAGCATTCTAATGCAGTGGTGAATTGGAAAACTGACAGTAAGAATACTGAAATTGACCGCCAAGAAAAACATTCTAATTTAAAATATATTAAGAAACATAGCTTGAGAAGGCCTTTAGTGGCATGATGTTATATATCATGTTTATTTTGTTTACAGTTTGGGCATGCAGACTTTCAGGTACATTTCTGAAAGGAAAAGTGTGTGCTTAATGAAATGATAGCCACTGATGCAAGTGTGACCTAGATGTGCAGCTACTTGTGCTGCGAGGTTTTATGTCACAATCAGGTGTGACTTGGTTTTGTCTCACAGCTCAAAGTTCACAGTTTAATTCACATTTTATAACACATGTACTGTGGAAATAAAAAATGTGATGTTTGCATTAACTTTTTGTAGTCTCCTTTTGCAAAACAAACCAACAAATCATCCAATCTCCTGGCCTAATTTTATTCTGTATAACCAATTCTTTCCTGGTAGCTTCAGAACTTAAGCCTCTCTCTCTATTTCATTTTCATTTGTCATCTATTTTTTAAGTGCTTCAGTTTTGAAGAATGATGGAGCTGCAGCTACTGCCTTGTGGTTTATAGTTTTAATACAAAGTTAAATTATAAAAAGATTTCCCAAGTTCTGCAGACATTTTCCTAGACTTGCAGTAAATTCTGAGAACTGGAATGCTTCAATTGTATACAGGCCTTTGGAATAGCATTAATTTGATGCATCAGCACATGCCACTAAGTGGAAAATGTATTTCTTTAAGAAATTCTTAGTGTCTGCAAGAGTAGATCCTTTTAGACTAATACACCCTTTCCAAAGAAGAGGATTAAACCTTTTCCTAGAGGTTTCTGTGTAGGTGTATTTAATAGAAGGGACCATGTGATGTCACTGTTGTTTCAAGAAAAACTACTGATTGAGTATTTATCAGCTAATAATGTAATCACTGGAAGAAATCATGCTACATCTTTCCTTTGCCCTTGATTAACAGGGGACTTTGTGCATATTAATACAGTGTCTAGTCATTTCAGGGATGCTCTGTGATCTCCTTGTGTTAATTGCTGTACAAACACTTGATTCTGTTTTCTTTAAAGCTAGAAATTTCTTAAGACTTCCATCCCCTGTATTTCTAAGAAATTTGATATACTTTTCTGGGCTTTGTAATGAGAGAAGCTGCTGCCTCTCTTAGAAAATGCTGAATAAATATATATATTTCCATATTAGTTCACATGGACTAAACTGCCTTTAGTTCTGTGAGAGAAACTTAAAGAATGTCCAAATGTCCTTCTGGCTTTACAAGTAAAATCGTGATAATTTTTTTTCTTTCCCTTTACTGAAGGCTGAAAAGTTCAAGATGTAATGGTTTTTTCCTATTCTATGTAGATTTCTAGAGCAAGGGATCTGCAGGTATGGTGCCCAGTGTACTTCAGCACATTCCCAGGAAGAGCTGACAGAATGGCAGAAGCGATACGCGTCCCGCTTGATCCGACTGAAACAGCAGAAGGAGAACAAACAGTGCTCAGGCAGTTACATGGAAACCCTGATTGAGAAGTGGATGAATTCCTTATCTCCTGAGAAAGTGGTAAGGAAAATATTCTGCTTCTCTATGTGCTCACATTTAAAACTAGCATGAGCCTGGTTTTGCCCTAACTATCAGAGCTGCTCGAATCACTCCTCACCAAGAAAGTGTCTGACCAATTTGTTCCCCTTTCTGTCCTGCCCTAGGTCTTCTTGCAAAGAGACTTGGGTTGATTTATGGGTTAATCACAGCTTGTTCATTTTGCATATTCACTATTCCCAGAGTAGGATGGGTCAGCCAAGTCTCATGGTATTGTTCCTGTTCTCTGACCAAATAGCAGAACTTCTTAAACTGGACAATAAATGGTAAAGTTTTCACAGCTTAGTGGGGAGTACTCTTAATTTGTGTGTGGCTCCTTTTCTTTGCCTGCAAGCTGCAGGCACTGGTATGAAGAACAGCCAATCCCCAAATATTAAAAGTCTTAGAGTACCAAAGAGCATGGGATATTGAAATGATCAAAGTTAGCAGCTCTTTGGAATTAGAAAGAACTTTTTTGTGGCATTTGACCAGCTCTACTTACCACTTACCCTAAGGAGTTTTCGATCCATCTATAGCTGATTAAAATCTGGGAACAGTGGACTTTGTGCAAAGTGCATTGATGAGTAGAAGGCCTGATTCTCATTTCCTGTTGTGTGAATAGTCTCGTTGATGTCAGTGAGATCTGGGGTCTTCTGGTCCTCAGTGTATCACAGATCCTTTTTCCCAAATGAAATTCTGTTTTACTATAAACATTTACAATTAAGTTGTTTATTGAAAATCAAGTCTTGTGGTTGATTGTCCCTGAAAGGTTCTTCTTCACTTACACAGTGTGCTCTGGTAGATTTAGCTTGCTTGTCTCTCTGCATTAGCACATATTTACATTAATTCCTGAGTGGGACTTGCATCAATCCTGCACGATCTGGGAAACCATTCTTTCCTCTTTCCGTGAAACAAAATGCTACCTTTTCCTGAATATTTGTGTTTTGATATTGCCTGGAGAAGTTTTATGTTGTCTTCCTTTTCTTTTCATCTAGCTTAGTGAATGTGTAGAAGGAGTGAGAGTAGAACATAATCCCGAGCTCTCGGTAACGGTCACCACCAAAAAGTCTCACCAGACATGGACATTTGCTCTCACATGTAAGGTAGGACTACTTATTTTTTGAAAATGAGGCACTAATAACTAGAATGCAACCCATAACCTTTTGCAATTAAGATTTCAGTTGCATCATTCTTAAAATAGAGAAACTTCTAGCACAATCCCTTCTCTCTCTCTTTTCCCAGCAGCTCTGGTAAATGTATGAACTGCCCAGATTTCTGGAAATCAGGCAGGACCTGTACCTGCTCTGAGAAACTGCTAGTTTGTATTAGCCCTCTTTATCTGATTGCAAAGGAAGATATTCCTGGAAGAATTTCAGTGTCTCAGCCTTTGCATTTCTTTTCCAGCCTGCAAGAATGCTTTATCGAGTGGCATTGCTTTATGATGCCCATCGACCACACTTCAGTATCGTTGCAATATCTGCTGGAGACAGCACTACCCAGGTATCACAAGAAGTTCCAGAAAACTGTCAGGAATGGATAGGAGGAAAGATGGTCCAGAATGGAATAGATCACTATATATACAAAGTCAGTATAGCCTTTAACACAGAAATCTTTGGGACTTTTCGCCAAACTGTGGTGTTTGACTTTGGATTAGAACCAGTCCTCATGCAACGAGTGATGATTGATGCTGCTTCAACTGAAGGTAATGTACTAAAACTTTCATTTTTTGTATAATGGAGATCTTTCATGCCATCTCTTTCCTTTCCAGCTTCAGGCAGAACAGCATCTCTGTCAGCTCCTCATGAATGTTTTGTACTGTATCTTATATTCTTCATAGATATAAGTAGAAATAGTGGGCAAAGGCTTCAGAGGGAGTAAATCAGGCAGATAATTGGAATATGACTTACTCTCTGTCAGGATATGGCTCCTAAATATGGTCAAAATGCTGGGAATTTCTGATTTGGTGAGTGTCTGAGTGCAGCACTGGAAGTTCTGCCTTTATAAAAACATGTTTATGTTTTTATAAATATTCTTTTATTGATGAAGACATTAAATATGTCAGAAAAGGTCGTTAGAGAAGTGAAGTGTTTCTGTGTAAGAATACATGGGGTAATTAAAACAGACTGAGAAGCTGGTTTGTATTTTTTTCTTCTCTTGCAATACCTGACTAGCATTGTCAAAGGCAAGAAGCTAAGTATAGGCTTGTAATTCAATAATCTGCTGCTGGCATGAATTTTGAAAATGTAAAGAAAGTGTAACTATATTTGTGTTTTCAAGTAAAAAAAATGAGCTACAAGTTACTGTAAGTGTTTAGTCTGTTTCTTAAACTGATCAATATCTCTGAGTTCAAACCTGAAATAACTCCAGTATGAGAAAAACGTTAGAAAATGGAAAGATGTTTGAAGAGGTGCAAAAAAAGAAGGAAACACTTCGATTTATGGTGTAAGAGAGCTAAATATAGGTCACTGTATCACTTGGTAGTAAGCCATTGGGTGGGATACAGAATCTTAATTTTTAATGAAAATTTGAGAGATAAATACACCAACGAAACAGAATTATAGTACTGAGATATAAGCAGAAAAAAGAAAAGGGAAAAAGAAGGAAAAAAAGATGAAGCTGAGAAAATAGCAGTTCTCTATTCCTGGCCTTTATTTCCATATGACAGATGAACATTTGCAGCATTCACGAACAAAGCTGTAAACAGCAAATACCAAAGCTCATGATCTTTTGAGTGCTTGTAGCCAGGAGCAGGGGGCTGTGCATGGTGTCCCATCTCTGGGAGCAGAGGGATAGGCGCTGCCCGGGAGTGGCAGCTGTTCCCTGATCTCCATGGAGCATGTGGGTAATGGCAGATCTAAACCTCTGGGGCTGTGGAGAGCAGCCCTTGCCATGTAAACCTGGGGAGGTCAAGGGAGCCAAGCCATGAGTCACTTGCAGAGTCAGAGTTCCTGTCAAACCAAGCTGTGGTCTGGGGCCTTAAAGCAAGTGCTGACCACAGGATCCCAGGACCAGCAGGAATTCCACAGGAAGGTGATGGATGAGGTGGAGCAGCTGTTTCCTTCATGTGCCTGTCTGTGTGCACAGGGACACTGAGCTCTTCACACAGGGCAGCACTCATACTTCAAATGGAAAGAGTTTCAAGAGCTTTGCAGGTAATTGTAACTACAGAATCCTGGGCTCTTGGCTGTGTAATCTAAGAGGTGTGTAATAGGCAAGGGAAAGGGATAACCACATTGGATCTGTGTCCAATTCCATCATTTCTTTTACTTTTTGATATATATGAATTGAGATGTTGTGGAAATGATTTTCTAACAGAAAGATACCTGAGGTCTCTGGGTTTGCACACAATTCAGGGCCCTGTCGAGATGTTTAGGCAGGAATGAAAGGTCAACATTAAAATATTTTAACAGAGGAGCCTCCATGCTGCATTTTGAAATCTTTATTTACAGCAGAAAAAGGGATCTATAGGAAGTTTTACGGGCACTGATTATGTACTAACTGCTCTTTAAGAAAGTGTCACTTTGTGTGCAATCTGTGCCAGGAACTGTTTATGTCAGGCTTCCAGGGAAAGCCTCTCCAGTGCTGGGAATTAAATGGCTGTTGTTCCAGCAAGCAAGGAGTCAGTCCCAGCATAATTACTGAGCTTTTGGGATCTGAGGTGTGATTTGTAGCAGAGAAAGCTTAATTTCTACTGATGTTATTTCAGACACACAAACCACACAAACTTGGACTTTTTCTTGCCATACAACTGTGGCTACTGATACAGTTCAGGCTTGTGGGATGTATTTAAATGTGTCTTCTTAGTGAACACATGAGATCAGTAAGATAAGCCATGTTCCTGTAGACAGAGTGAAGCTGAACAGAGATTTCTTTTGCTAAAGTGCAGGGTTTTTTTTTTCTTATTTAGACTAAAGGCAGTCAGGATGATGTTAAGCATTTAATTTGAATTTGAAAATGTCTTTTTTGCACATTTTCAGCGTTGGTGTGATATCCTGGATACCTATGTTAAATCTTACTCAGAGATTATACATTAAGATAGCATAGCTTGACTGTAAATGCCAAATATTTTCGGCTCTGCAATTTAACTGCAATTCTGTTAACTGTTGTCATAGTGGTTTTGTGGTATTAATGGATGTATTCTATGTGGCTGTAGACAAGTGCTTGGTCTTCTGTTTCTCCTCTAAGCTATGTGGTCCCTGAAATCAGGGTATGCTGAAAAATGAATTTTCTTTGAATTTTCTGATTTTATGTCATGTTAAGTTACATTTCCCAAGTTTTACTTAATAAAGTAGCTTTAGCTACTTTATGTAACTGTCTGCATCACACACAGATTAGGGGGCTGTAGAACTTCTTTAAAAGGCTTTAAGTGTTGCAAATGCAATGATTCCTTACCAATTGATTTATCAACTTGTTTTTGTGACCTTTTAAATTTTATAATAAACATTGTAGGGTTCCTTACTATTTAGTGTTTTTGAAATGAGGGGCTGTTGCAGTTGGGTGTTAAAGCCTATTTCAGTGCCAAGTCCTTCAAAACTGTTGGTGATTGTTTAAATAACAGTCCTTTTTTGGTCTTTATTAATTCTAATTGCTATCTATAGAATGTTTTATTTTCTGATACTCTTGGAGAGCCTGCTTGCTCTCTGTGCACACCTGAAAAGTAGGGATAGTAAATACCAGCAGTGAACTTCCTAAAGGTGTTGTGGGCAGAGGAGACTGCTTGTGCTTTGGTATCTCTGAGGAGATTGGTTTTACTTGTGGGTTTTGTTTGGTGGTTCTTCTTTTGAAATAAAACCAAGCCAGTTGGGGTTTGTAAAAACCACCCACACCTTCCCTGCTCTCTGTCCCTGCAGACCTTGAATACCTGATGCATGCACGGCAACAGCTCCTGACCACAGCCAAGCGTTGGGATTCCACCTCTAAGACTATTGTGGAGTTTGAGCCTAATGAAACTACTGAATTGGAGAAGAGCCTTCTCACCAGATACCAAATCCCTCTGTCTGCTGACCAGCTGTTCACACAATCTGTCCTGGACAAATCATTGACCAAGACCAACTATCAGTCACGGCTCCACGACCTCCTTTACATCGAGGAAATAGCACAGTATAAGGAAGTTAGCAAGTAAGTGAATCCTTTATAAAAATATTCCTTTGAATATGAGGGGGACAGCTTTTTTCATTAAAGCTACCTGCTTCTTTATGATACTGAGGCTTTCTGTTTCTTTGGACTGAACCTGAACCAGTCTGGGAGTAGACATGTTTGGTAAAGGTCACTAGCACTTAAATATAAATTCCTGCTAATTCATGGAAACAAACAGTGAGTATCTGTGCTTATAGTTGTAGGCACTAAGCACCTGTTGGACATGGTTTTGTTAATTATTTTTGTTTCTAGTTTTCTGTCTGTCTATACAAAAATATGTTAATAATAGTTATATTTTTGTTCCTGTGTGAAAGTAAGTTATAGCAAAGGAATATATACAAATCTTTGTAAAAAGGGTTGAATTGTGGGTGGATCAGGCTGAGCTTGTGATGATGTGGCAGCTGACTTTATTTCCTAAATAGGCTGACATCCAGTTTCTGAATAAAAGTTCCTAATAAAAGGCATATAACATACATTGTTTGCTTTGTTGTGTCTTTAGGTGTTGTGTACAAATTACCTAACTGGTGTAGATGCTTGATGGATTTAGGAAAAAGGTGTGAAATTCACACTTTCAGACCTTCATGAGGACTTTTTTCCTGTGGTCATATTTGTGGTCAAAAATTTTTCCTGCATTCTTGTGCTGCTAAAGAGTTTTAGAGTTTTGTCACTACTCAGAATGGAAAGTCTTAAAGATGTAACATCATTTTTAGCCTAATTTGGTAGCAAATTTAGTTTTATCAATTACTCAAAGTTCCCAATCAGGAAGTCTTTTTTAAGATGAAGAACCATTCCTGGAGCTACAGAGGCTCAATTGAACCAACCCTCTAGAACTTAGAAAAGAAATACTATGAGTAGTTGTATTTCTATTGCTTTTAAAGCAGGAAAATGGTTCAATTTCTTTTTTAATCTCAGCTGAAGGGCAGTATTTGAGCTGTTTCTTATCTTCTACCACTGCTGCACTCTGCTCTTGAGCTGGAGTCTAACATGGAGGAATCATGCTTGTTGGAACACTGTTTCCAGCTTACAGAAATATTCTCCATCATATATATTTATAAACAGGCTGACTCTTCTAAGGCCTTTTGAAACAAAAGTGGATTTAAAGTAAATATAATGAAATACCATTAAAATATGAGTAATATTTTTACTGATAGAATTTTCACCTTGGGAGTTGCACTCTCATGCCTCGTAGGAAACCAAAGAGCAGCACACCTGGAGAAATGAAAGAAAAATAAGTGTATACTGTATGTAATGCTTTCCCTTTGGACTGTTTGGTGCAGAAGTAATTTATAGCTTGATAAGTTGTAAGTAAGTGTTAATAATCTTGAAGTCTTCTGTTTTGATAGTGTTGATGACAAATATTCTTTTGATCTTGTAGCTGACCCACTTTATTGCAACAAGGCTCAAACCAGCAGACATTTCCACTCTCTGTAGCTAAGATCACACACTTGCTATTCTCTAGTGAAGTGTCAAGGTTGCAAGCCTGGAAATGGGCTGAGAAATCCAGATGCAAGTGGGTTGTAACACCTCTGAAGTGGTGCCACAGTGACTGTGTTGATGAGCTGGAGCACTTTCAAGGGTTTGTGAATGTACATTGTAAAAGTGGTAGGATTGGCATCTTCTGACAACACTGGAGTAGCACGAGGGTCTGCAGTTCAGATTGAAGTGGATCCTTGGGTTTTGAAAGTGTTGATGGTTTCTCACTTTATTGGAAAGCTCTGGTTCAGACTTCATGTGGAATCACCTGAGTGGAACTGGACAGTATTGGGTGAAAGTTGCAGTGCAAACGTATCAAACATATCTTGAATTCATTTATAAGGGAGTTCTGGATAGTCTCAGGGAACTTTGCTTTTAAATCGTGTTTATTTTAATATTTCATGAGACATTTATACAAATTACTCCACATTAGTATCACAAAATAGAATAATAAGGGAGTCACTGCTGTCGAATTTCCAAGTGCAAACCCACTGTTTTTGAGGAAGAGCAAAGCAATGTTCCAGTCTTGATAGTAGTTGGGTTTTGGAGCGTGCACATATCTGTTCGTGGTTTTAAAACTCTTCCTTTCTTGCATATTGAGGAGCAAAGCAATATATACTTGTTAGAGTGACTAGAACATTTTCTTGTATGAACATTAAAGGGTGTGAGGTGGCAGACAGCTCCTTCCATGCTCCCAGAATTACAGAGCAGATTTATCCTCAAGGCTGTGAACATGTCAAGTACTGGCTCTGATGGAAAATAAATTTGCTTTTGTCATTACTGTGTGTTCCATTGATCACTGCCCAGGCAGGTGTCCCACTGCACAGCCTGAACCCTGCAGGTGTCAGTGTCAGAGCAAATGTGCTGAATGTGCTTTTGCAAAGTGGCACCTGGGGCTTTGGCCAGGATGGGTTTGTTTGCCTTTGGGGAATTTATTGTTTGCATTGGTACTGGATGATTAATGATTTATGAAGTCATTCTTCATAATTATTCCATGGTTTTATATATGAACAACAAGTTTTCTTGTAGAGGCTTCATGAGCACTGCAGGTAGACTGGCATTTGCAGTGCTTAGGAGAAAATAAAATTCGGGTTTTTTAAATAAGCCTGACTGAAAACCTTATTTTTTCTAACCCTGCAAAGCAAGGGTGAGAAATAGATAAAAGAAGCAACTTCTGATTTTTTAAAAATCCAATCTGAGAGGGTTTTGTAGTTTTGTAGTTTGCCAGAAGGTGTCAGCTTGCTCAATGGAAATTGCTTGATAATCTAAACTTTAAATTCCCTTTAGCACAGCAGATGCAGTTCAGTCATTTATGAAAACTCTAACGTGTGCCTTGTCTCAGAAATGCAATAAAAGTGTTTTGCAGCACGTTTTTATAAATCTGAATTTCAGCTGATACATATTCAGCAGCTTAGGGATCAACTTTAGGGAAGTTTCAACAAAATAAATGCACAATAGCAAATCATTGTATCTCAGTAAGAATTCCCAGCTCTTGTTACTCAGTTAAATGTTTTATATAGTGTTTTAACAAGGAGATAGGAGCTGTTTCAGATGTTGCTGACTTGCTGATAGATCCTTTGGAGTAGTGCAGCACTTCAATAGAAGGAAGCTTGTCTTTTTGTTACGGGGTTTTGTCCTGATTTAGGGCAAAACTGGGAGCAGACCCAGGACAGGTTCTTATTGGTGTGTGTGGAAATGGGAAGGGTTGGGTAAATGCTTTCCCTGTAGCTTGTGCAGTAACCTTTGTGGTCTTCCCTTGCTTTTGGAGCGTGGGGGACTGGGAAATTGAGATCTGACACTGCCCGTATTCTGTAAAGAGGCAGCTGTTACCACATGGGGGCAAACTTGCAGTGTGTGTGCAGGAGTCAGGATTTGCCAGATCTGAAAAAATACATTTGATTGGTTTGGTAGTTGTTTAATTACCAAGCTAAATTGTTGGATTTTATTGTTAGAGGATTATGATTATTGATACTGGAGGGCTTAAATGAGCAATTACCTGTTTATTAGGTAAAAATAGAAATGATAAGAACAGATCAAATAAAACCAGTATGAGTATGAAAAGTATTATAAGAGAGGAATGAATTTTTCCAAGAGGTTTTATTTCATTTGTGAATGAGTTTTACTTTTTTTTTCTGTGATTTGTTGTGAATTCAGGAAAAAGTTGCGGATGAGAAAAGAACTGAATATTGTTACTCAGTTGTCAGACTTTTTTCCCCCCTTTGTTCTTTTTAAAACCTGGTTGAAGCAATGTGTTTAAAAAACCCCAACACACTAGGAAGGGGTTACTTTTTATTGGTGAGAGGTCAATCAACTGTGCTAATAAGTCACTTTATGTGACTTCTGGAAAATGATAACTGCAAAGGATGAATTTGTTACATTTCTGGTTACAGGAGAAGGCTGCTGCTGGTAGGAATTCTGCAGATGGATGGTTTATAGGGCTGAGCCTGTGATGCTGTTCCCTCATTTCAAATAAAATTATATCATTTTAATGCCTAGAATCTGATTTGTTTCAATGTACTTTAATCAATCCCTCTGAATTTACTTTTTAAGATGGAGATTGTCCTTTTTGGTGTGCAGGCCTGAAGAGACAGATGGCATAAATAGGAATCTTGCTCTGCTCTTTGCCTGTTTGTCTCCCCTTGCATACCTACCATAAGACTCTAGACTGTTTAAATAGAAATTTTGACTGCTTTGGGACATATAATTCATTCACTCCAAGCTTTTATTGGTATCTAGTATTTGTTTCTCTCTTGTGAGTTTATTTTTTTAAACTTCCTAGACATTGATTCTTTTAAATACATACTTTATAGGCCACAGTCAAAAGGCAAAAGAGTGGGTATTTGTCAGCTGCATATTTACAAAGGGCCAGTTTGACTGTACTTGTTCATACTGAAAAATTAATTACTGAAGTGAATCTTCACCCTGAACGCCTGAAATTGCAGAATCTGAGAGCATTTTTGTGCACTGACTCGATGCTTTCTCACATAGGTTCAACATAAAAGTGCAATTGCAGATTGTAGCGAGCTTCATGCTCACTGGTGTTTCTGGAGGAGCTAAGTATGCCCAGAATGGACAGCTCTTTGGCCGCTTTAAGCTCACCGAGACGCTTTCGGAAGACACTTTGGCTGGACGGCTGGTCATGACCAAAGTCAACGCTGTTTATTTATTGCCTGTCACTAAAGAAAAGTCAGCACAGACCCAAGGAACCAAAGAGAAGGTTTATGAAGCAGCTATCGAGGAGAAGACAAAGGATTATATCTTCTTGAGGGTATCCAGGGAATGCTGCGAGGAGCTGAATCTTCGGGCAGATTGTGAGATGCAGGTAGGTCTGGCTGGAGGTGGTTGTGGTGTCAAAACTCTTTGCCTTGTGTTTGTTCTGCCTCCATAATTGATCTGCTTACCAAACAGAAATAACCTCAGATCAAGGTCACTGGAATTGCCTGGCATGAATACATTTTCACCCAAGGTTTTTCTCATCCTGCTTATTTTGTTTTGGGGAAACATATGTGAGAATCCTAATGTCTTAATTTAACATGGATAATTGGTCTGGGAAGACTTATGTCGTTCTGAGCTCTTGGTTTTGTGTTTGTTTTCTTAAAACAATAATTAAACTTACTAATTGATTGTATTTGAAACTTGACTGGAATGCAAAATGAGCTGGGGCTTCAGGAGCTGGCTAATTTTTCCTTGAGTGTCTTATAAATCTTGGCCCAAGGCAGCAGATCTATTCTGCATTAGAAATTAGGTCCTAAAGTTGTTTGTAAAATCATTTAGTACTTTATATGTGTATCACTGAACTGGTGGTCAGAGTCTTCAAGCATTGCCTGTATTTGAATGAATTTTAATTATGAGGAATTTTTTAATAATTAAATGTTAACCGAAAATTTGGAAAGCAATCCTCAGTTTACAACCTGAGGAGGTGTAATTTGCCTGTACAGAGTTTTTGTTAAAAGTGCTGGAGGTTTTGCTGCTCTCTTCAGTAGAGTGGATATTCCCTATGTGATTCTCAAACACTGGTAAAACTGCTTTGATTTCTGTGGATTTTGGATAACTTGGGTAGTTTCTTTCTTTTTTCTCTTATAATTAGAATCAGAAACTTGGTGGTGCCTTGTTTACCCACTGTTCTGGCTTAGCTATAACAAATTCACAATTCTGCTTTTATCAAGTAAACCCTTCATAAAGGTGGGGTGGAGTGAACTTTAAAGCACCGTGGCTGCTGCCACTCTGATTTTTGGAGTGGCTCCTCTGTTCTGTGTCCTGCTCTGTGAACTTGGCAGTGGATTAACTTCCTTTCCCACTGTTTTCTTATTGTGGAATGTATATTAAATAAAGCAGGTTACATGCCTCTCCATCCCAGATGGCCTCATTCAGTACTTTGTAAATAGAGCTATTTGATTCCATCCAAGCAGCATTAAAAGCAAAACAAATCACAAGCTGTTAGGAAAGTGATGAATGCAGGTAGATAACAGGAGGTATTTAATGCCAGGCACCTTGCTTGGACTCCCAGAAGGGGCTGTTCAAGTTTCACCCAGATGAGCATCACAGGTTTTCTGCATTTCATTTACCCTCCTTAGGTCGTGTGCTCTTTTGTCAGCCTTGGGTCTGTCTGGGCAAAAATATTTTCCCTGGAAAGATCAAACCACGAGTTTGGCACCCTTGCCATTTGAGTGGCAGTCTTCCCCAGACACCTGCAGGATGTGGCTGGGGGGACAAAGCAGTGCTGAGGAGGGATGGGTGGCACAGAGCTGGGCAGCAGGAGCAGTGCTGGTGCTCCTGAGAGGTGCAGAACGGGGCTGGTGGCTCAGCTAGCACAGGGTGGAAAAAGAATTCTTGAATTTTCATGTCTCCTATTTAAAAAAAAAAGTTTTCTTAGCCGTTCCAAACACCTTGGTGAGCTCCATGCTTAACGCTGTCAGATTTGTTGCTGCCCTTGTCTTCAGACTTACGGTTGTACGTCTTGCTGTAAAATGTGATAGTCAAGATGAATATTTAATGTCTCTGTATCTGCCAGAGATGGAAAGTTAATGGCTACACTCTGCAGGGATACAAGCAAACATTGTTTATTTACAGCAGAGCTAGTGTTGATTTTACATGCCACATAATGATATGAACACTAATACTGAAATAAGAGTAGGGATAAAAAAAAGCTGATTTACAAAGCCTTTAGAAGGAGGTGATCTGCAAGTAGTAAACATTGCAGGTACACTGCAGTGATCCCTGTGCTGTGAAGGGCCTTTGTGGGCAGATAAAGGAGTGTGAGGTACTACAAGTAGTTAAATCTAAAAGGATAAATTATTCCTCTATATGAGGAATTCTCCTCCATAGGAGAAGCTTCCTGAGAGAAGTTTATATGGCTTTGAAAGAGAAGTAATCACTTTTCTTTTCCTTCCTTCTGTCCTTCCTTTTTAACAGTCAAGGACTTTTTAAGGTTTTTATAGAAGTTGTCAAAAAAGATAATTGTAAAAATATATTCTAATATTGCTGTGTGTTTGTTGAACTTTCTGGTTGGTAGCACTAATTACCATGAGATTAAAGTGTGATTAAGTAAGAATGGGCTAACATCAAATCAGTGAGTGCTAGAGGAGAAAATTCTTCGCTCTGAGGCCAGGTTGTTGCTGTGGGCAGGGGCACATTTGGGATGGGGGGCACATGGCATGTGCGGGGCTGCACCTTCAGTTGGGCTGCTGCTGCTGGACCAGATTGCTCATCATTGCTCTGGTTCTGTTCTTCTCCTCTCCTACTCCTAATTGGAAGGACAGACCCAGCTTCTGTCAGGTGCTTGTGAAATCTCTCGGTACAGATGGCCACAGAAATTGTTAAATAATTGATATTTCCAGGTAAATGAGGGGTGCTTTTCCAGACAGGTTGCAGTAATGTGGCTGCTGTTGGTAACATGTTCACACTCATTGTAAATCTCAGTAAGAGACTTATTTGCTCCTATTTAATCACAAATGCTTATTAGATTTGTAGCACAGTAATTACATATATATATATATTATATATATATTATATATATATATATATATATATATATAGTGACAGCAGTGCTTTGGAAATAAATCTATAAATGTATAGTAGTCTCTTGAAGTTCTTTGGTGTTCTTATGCTGATTTTTATTAGTGCAGATCTGTGTCAAATTTTGTATAAAGGCTTCTGTTGTGAACGTGGAGTTCTTCAGCATAATACTCTGATCAGATTCATTTGTTTCTGGAGAGATTAATTACTGCAAATTTAAATACGTGTAAATGATAATCTGAGTGAATTGTTTTTATGAATAATTTCCCCAGGAGCTGCTTTTATCCCTTGTTCAAATTTAGAATGTACTTTTCTCTTTACCCTTTCAGTGTGTGTATGTGTCAACTACTTTCACTATCCATTGTTCATTCTGAATTGAATCAGGAATGTTAAGTGCTCTGCCTGATGGTTCTGGCTTTGTACCAGAATTTATGTTGGCAATGTCTTTTATTTACTAGCATTGAAACACCTGTAATTGAGAGAACAAAAACAAGAGTGTATTGGTAAGCAGCTAATTGTTAGAAATTAACTTTTGGGGAGTCCTAGTAATTGAACAAAAATGACAAGTTATGGTATTCCAGAGTGTTTGACTAGAAATAATGTTTGGGGTTTATCATTGCTGATTTATCTTATCTCTTGATCTGGTAAAATTTCTAGCCTGGCTTTTTTTTTTGAGGTTGTTCTTACAATAAGAGATGAAAGCTTACATTTGTAAACAATGTTTTAGGACAATAATATTTTCCAGGAGTGTTCCTTTGTATTAAAAAAAAAACCCAAACAGAAAATCTAAGAACGCTTTCCCTTTAATTTTTTTCTGAAAGTACAGTGAAATCTAATCTTAAAAGTCAAACAACAAAATGAAATTAGAGAAAATGCTATTTTTATCTTTGATTCAAAACAACAACAAAAAAGCAAGTTAATTTTATCACAGATCTTTGGATTGAATGCTGTTTGCTGTTTTCTTCTGAGAGCCAGTGGTGTGCAGGAAGATCAAAATGTATCACATACAGCAAAGTCTAATGAGCATTTTCTCAGTGAATCTTTTTTGTTCCCTCTCCATTCCTTTGTTGTGCAGGTTGAACTCCAGTTCCAGTTGAACCGCTTACCCCTCTGTGAGATGCATTATGCCTTGGACAGGATTAAGGACAACAGCATTTTGTTTCCAGATGTCAGCATGACTCCCACCATACCCTGGAGTCCCAACAGGTACCCAAACACTTTACAGAGAATGGTGGGAATGCAGCAGTGAATTTCTCAGAGCAGGTGGCTGGAGTCTGTCCTGGCACAGGAAACAAGGCGTGCTCCTCATTAGTGGTGAGGGGTTCAGGGGAGGGAGTGAAACTGTGCTGAATGGAACAAGAGGCATGAACCTCCCAGGGCCAGAGCCCACTGAGGGGTTTCCCTGGGGCTGAGCTGGGGGATTGGAGGCACCACAGTTCTACTGTGCCTGTAGAAAACAAACCTGCTGCTGTTCATTTCTGGGCTGCTGTCCTCCCCTGGAAACATTATAGGGATGTCAGTGCCAATTCCAGGAGTGCTGTGCAGGGTCCCAGGTGGGCAGCGTCCTGTTTGCTGATCCAGTAGTACTTGCTGAGCTGCAGCGAGCCCAGATTTGGACACATCCCAGAGGGTGTGGTTATGGAAGGTGTGGCAATGACTCCTAAAGGACCAGCCCTGCACTTGCAAGCAGCCCAGAGATGCTTTCTATACATGTCTCACAGTTTCCTTTATGAAATTACAAACCCCTGTGTTATATAAGTACGTCTAAAGAAACTTAAGGCTGATGCAGGGATGTAGTGAAAATAGTTTGTCTGGAAGAGGAAGCTTAGGGAGGAGAAATGTGAGGCTGTGTGGCACAGGGAATATGGTCAGTATTCTTGCTCTTGATAAGAGGGGCATGAGGTTTCTGTGCCTGGAGACCAGGGAAATGAGAGGAATGTGGAACTGATGGTCTGGGGTCTTGGAGGTGAGAATTAGGAGTGTGATTGTTATGCAGGACAAATCAGGACATAGCCCAGGCATTAAAAGGAAAACAGTCTGTCAGAAAGCTGAGACAGTGAGATATTGTAAGACAAAACCCACTGGAAAAATTGTAGTTTGTCTCTGGAAGGGTAAGAACAGATCCAGTACAA
Organism: Sitta carolinensis; assembly: GCA_032173965.1. NCBI lineage: Eukaryota > Metazoa > Chordata > Aves > Passeriformes > Sittidae > Sitta > Sitta carolinensis. The sequence continues at coordinate 3,334,700 of CM063298.1, read as the reverse complement.
GGGTGGGATCAGTGTTCTGGGTGGGATGATCACTATGTGCACCAGATATTTGGCAGTACTGAGAGAAAGAAGGGAATAGATTCTGTTTAGAGTTACACTACAAAGCTAATGGAGGTCAGTGACAGTCTGTTCACTGACTTAATTAGGTTTTGAGTGAATCTTACAAGGAAATAGTGTTTAATAATAGTTTGGAAGTAAGCAGTGATTTCAATAAAAAGGAGGCAAATCAAGTAGGATAAACTTTTATCTTCTATATAAGTACCAGTTGCAGTTGATATGTTGGTATAATGTTTTCTGTTTTTTTGTATACATAAATAAAATATGTAATGGTTACAGTTCAGTTTAAGTCAGTTCCATCTGGTGTCTTGATTTGTCCTTCCTTAAGAATGAAACTAACTCCAAACTGTCTTTCCTGTTTTTCTTGTATTTCTGTTTTATGTCCCTGTTCCTTTCCTGTATTTCTTAGTCTCTTACCAGTTTGTTGTTCATAAGCATCTTAAAAGTTAAAATTCAGTCAATTCCCTCTTGATCTTGCTCCCTGTTGATAACTACTTCTGAACAGAAACTTTCCCAGGCTGTAAGAAGTGTGTTGCTTGTACCAAAGCAGATCACATTACTAAAGTATGGCCATATGTGCAGCAGTGACAGGTGTTTTTTACTATGCATGTCTACTTTTAAATCTGTCACTGGGAATATTAAACTCTGTCTAGAAATCTTTAACTTCTTATGCTCATTGGAATTTTCTGAAAGTATCTTCCTCCCAGTGCTGGCACCACTGTCTGCTTACAACAAAATCCTTTTCTTAGACTTCTTTCCCATTAGAGGTACGTGCCCTGATGATCTTAAAAAAAAAAAAAAAAAAAAAAAAAATAATGAGAAGTTTGTAGTTAATTGGTAGACAGTAGTTTTTAAATTTAGATAACTTCTCCTAAACCCTGAGGTTGTGTAACTGTTTACTTTTAAAGTTGACAGTGTAAATGCTGCAGGGAAAAAACATAACTAATGGAACTATTATTTATGTGATAATAGTAGAAAAATCATTGTATGTTAACCTGATTTTGTTATCAGGGAATGTCCTTCTTCTAAAATGTGTGCTCTGCAGGTTAAGTGTTGTTAGGTGGGATGATGTAAATTGAGAATAGGTTAAAACACCCCCCCAGCTGTTTTATTGTAAATAGCAAATGTCTATGATTGTTTTGCTAGATTTGTTGATTTGTTTCATGTGCCTCAGTGACACAATGCATCCCGCTGCTCTGTAAGGGCTCTTCAGTTTCTTTAACCCTTTTGAAATCGTCCCCATTTGCCTCGTGCCTGGCAGTGGGTTTGAGGGCTGTTTGTAACCTCTGTGCTCCTCCGCACAGACAATGGGATGAGCAGTTGGACCCGCGGCTGAACGCGAAGCAGAAGGAGGCTGTTCTGGCTATCACCACCCCACTCTCCATACAACTGCCTCCTGTTCTTATCATCGGTCCCTATGGGACAGGGAAAACCTTCACTCTGGCTCAGGCAGTCAAGCACATCCTCCAGCAGCAGGACACCAGGTGAGAGGGGGCACTGAACACCCAGCAGGGCCCCGCTAGCAGAGAGGAGGGGATTCTGGCTAAAATTCCAATCAAAGGTAGAAATGCAGAATTGCCACCCAGCTTAGAAACCAGCAGACCCAAGCCATCGTCATCATTTGGGATGATAAAGTAATTTTATAATCTTGGCCTGTGTTTGCCATTTAGAACAGAACTAATTAAAATGGAACTTAGGTAGAATGGCTGTGATTTACTTGGGAAGTTTTGCAGCTTGGTAGATAACAAAAGCTGGTCTTTAAAATCATGTCTGGATTAATAATTACAAAATGATTATTGAAAAACTGACAACTGAAGGGTTTGAGCTGAGGGCTGGATCATGGGAAGTGCAGTAGGTCAGTGAGTAGTTCCATGAAGAGGAATCTGCAGGAAGATGGCCACTGTTTCCTTTTTTTTGTATTCTACTGCTTTGAATTGTTTTCTGTTTCTTCATTGCTTTTTTATTTGCATCCATTTATTCCAGCAGGATTCTCATTTGCACCCATTCTAATAGTGCTGCTGATCTCTACATAAAGGATTATTTACATCCATATGTAGAAGCAGGCAATCCCCAGGCAAGACCTCTCAGGTATTTTTTTAAGGCTTATTATGTATCTATAAAATACTATTCTTAAGAAAAGGTGTCTATAAAAAAAGGTTAAAAAACTTTTAAAACATAAAAGAGTATTGGCATTACCAGCAGTGCTTTTAAAAACACTTTTTTTAAAAGGAATGTGAAATATTGTAACATAATTTTTGGTTATTTGTTAAATAAAAATAAAGACATCCTTTTTTAAGTTTTTGTTATTCTGTTGATGATTGTATCTTTCCTAATGAGCAAGCTTTTGATACACTCCTCTAAAAGCTACTATGATAAAATAAAATGGACTTCAGTTGGATTTTAATTTCTCAAATTTTGACTCAGAATTACAAGGCTAATTTGGAAACTGGGGCTCCACACCTGGCTTCTTGGAGAAAAATTTTGGTGTCATAGGAGCTCCTTACTTAGAGAATCGTGTACAAGCAGTTTGGCATCTTCTGATAAATCAGTGTGAAGTGATTGTTTTTGTGTTGAAATGTACCTACCATGGGTGTTTTGGGGAAATTGGTTTAGAACAAAAAAAAAGATGCGAAATCTTAAGAGCAAGGAGGGTAAACTTGCATGGAAATAGTTAAGGAGGATTTATTAAAGGGCATAAATCTGCTCCTGGGAACATTTTACCCAGTAATCACAATGTATACTTTATACTGCTAACTTGGTGTTTCTATATATATGTTTTAAATTATGAGCATCATTTTCTGAATGCCAGTGGGTGAATTTATATTACTGAGAAAATGACTCTGTGTTTACTTGCTCACTATTAAAAACCATCCTGGACTTATATTTTATGTAATGTCAGTAAATCCAGTGAAGTTATGTGGAAGGGCTGCATTTGCAACAGGTGTAAATTCTCTTAGGTCTGTTGGCTTTGGTTGCCATGGGACATTTTACAGACACTGAGGGTCTGGCCAAGGGAAAGAAGGCAGTGTTATTTTTTAAAAGATGTCTTTAATCTGGTTGTGTTTTAACACAGATTGTCTTAAGGTGATTTGTAAAGCACTTTGGGATGAAAAACATTATGGAGTCTTAATTTTCTGAAGGGAAGAAATGTGTGTAATCGACCCTTTTGGGAATATTGAAGTGTGATTTAGCAGTGCAAGGAGTTAAATACAGTTTTATTGTTGCCAGGTTTTGCTGCCTGGTTTTCAACTGTGTAGTCAGTCTCAGAAATATGAAAAACATAAATAGTGGTATTTTTCTTATGGCTAAAATTTATGTGCATATTTGCCAAGAGAATCACAGCATGTAATTTAAAAGTCACTGAATGTTTGAATTTAAGTTAAATTGTTGTAGTGTTGTTATGAAGCCTTCAGAAAGTGCTGCTGTGGATTGTTTGATGCTGTTCAAATAGTCAGGACACCTCTATAAAAAACTGAAGTTTAAAAATATGGGAGGCACCTCTGGAGCTGTACATATATATTTTATTTGAACCATCCACAAGTATGTGTTGTTCAAATAAAAAATCTGACAGTTAATTATTGTTTGAGCACAAAGTGCATTAACCTGCTCTGGCTGGAGTTAAAGATCATTTTTTTCTGAATCCAAAGTGGTGTTGTGTGAGAATCCCAGTTCAGAATTCCTTATGGCTGTAGCTCCCTTATTGACTGTTACAAAGGGGTATTTTCAAATGACAGTCATCACTGCCAGGTTAAACAGGGGGATCTGAGCCTCTTGCAGTGTTTTAAAGGAAACAGCAAGTGGAGTGGAAGCAGTTAATTATTCAAGGTAGATGTGCTGCTTGCAGAGCTTGTTGTGTTTCTAAATAACTGAACACTTTGCTGTAGATTTTATCCCTTATTTACTCTACAAGTGATGAGTTGACTTAGTGGGGAACAGCATAATATTTTAGAATATTTATGTCGTTTTTAAAGAAGGAAAGCTAAATTATTTAACATTTCATACTGAAAACCATGTAGATATTTCTGTGGGTAAGATGTACATTAAATAAATTATCCTGTCAGTGATGTGACATAAAAGTTTGAAAAGTACAGTTTGTGGGGCTTTTCGTTTAAATATCATGTTATAAATTTGTATTTTCTCTTAATAAAATAACTTCCTATGCCCTTTGGAAAATACAAAGTCAGGGTGAACAGTGAGAATTTATGTTAAATCTAACTCCTGCACCTAAATGAAATACCAGTGAAGCCTGAAGGCCAAATTCTCATAGTCCTGATGCCCGTAAACAAATTATTACCCAAAAAAAACTGTGCCCCTGGGTTTGATTAGATGAGTCAGCTGTATTAGGGGCACACTCCAAAACCTGCCTTTTACTGGAGAAACTTGACACTGAAACAATTCCATATACTTATGTAAATGAATGCAGCAATGTTTGTGAAGGAATGAAACCCAAACCCAAGCTCCAGCTGGGAGCAGGGAGCCTCCATCAGTGCTTGTGTCTGCTGGTGAGCCACCTGATTTTTAGTGTGCAGGAGCAGCCAGGCACCTTTAGATGGTGAGTCAGAGCTGTAAGAGGGAGTAATTGGCTCCTCATTTGTGTATTCTTGTGCTCTGTGGATGTGCCTGTCTCCATCAGCTGCTGGAACCTTCTGGAGGTGGGTGCTGAGGGAGGAGGGCACTGTAGCAGGAGAATTCAGATTATCACCCTCTCCGAAAAACTCCAGCAAACAGAGAGCAGCAATTCCTCTGTATGTTGCTGGGCAGTGGTTGAGGTATCATAATATTAATTTAGTATTATTTTACTTGCATATTTCAGATTTAGTTGTTTCCATACACTGGTTTTATATGGAATATAGGGGAAAAGGAAAGAGATTGATATGGCCTTTATCTGTATATTGAGTATTTTTATATATTCTTAAGCATGTTTTTGCTTAGGAATAAATAAAACTAATATCTTCAGTTCAGCAGTTAAAAATATGGTTCTGTTAAAAATATCTCACCGAAACCCCTTCAGTTCATTTTTTTTACTACTTTGATCATAACATCCATGTGTAAGTCCTGCATGTATCCTGGAACCTGGTAGCTTTAGTATGTGGCTGCTAGCTAAGAATTATCCAGGTTATAAAAAATAATCCATAGGAGCCAGAGTTGAATTAAAAAAGAAAGCAAACAGCAACCCAGAGCAAAAACCCTCAGCAGTTTTTAAAAGACCATTGCCCCTTTTTCCGAATGAGTTCTTGTACTGAAAATGGAATTAATTAATTTTATCAAACATTAGTTTGGAAAAGAAATTTCTCTTATGCCAATTACTGTTTTCTTGAAACTCTGGCTTCCATCTTACCCATCCTTAAAGGAAAAAGGGGTTAAAAAAAGAGAGCTTTCAAGTTGTAGGACAGATTTTTCACACTTTTCTGCATCCCAAGGAAGATCTTTGTTTGTGAGAATGAGCTTCTCTTTGGAGATGGATCCAAAGAAATGGAAGAGGGAAATCACATGCTTTTAAAGTTTTCTTTAGTCTTCTTGTGACTAGTTAGATTTTTTTTTGTAATGGTCTCTTATCAGAGACTTGAAATTAGCCTGCTGGATTCCTTTCTCTCTGAGTTTCTGTGCTCTTTTTACTTGAGGGATTTCAGGTGAGAGGTAACAGCCCAAAAGCTGAGGAGGTGGGATGGATGCAGGAAGGGTTTATTGGAGCACAGCCTGGAGGGGACAGTCCTGGCCTTTCAGTCAGGGGCACAATAGGGAAAAGAAGTTTTGAAGAACTGAAGTTTAGTCCTCACTCACTCTGTTGTAAGGAGTCACCAGAAGTCACTGTTGCAGGACAGGAGTGCAAATGAAAGTCTTTTTACCTCCTGCAGAGGTTCTGTCTCAACTCCCCCTTTATCCAATTTTAGAAGTGTATTTTAAGTGGCTAGAGGCAATCCCAGATATTTGATTTGACTGACACTTAGTTGAAATAGTTGGGGAATATCTCCTTTTTTGATGTGATGGCAGGGAGGATGATGGAAGCACAGGCAGGTCAGCTGCCAGCTTGTTGCATTCTTTGGCTCGTTGGCTGGAGATGCACAGAAATTGAGGCTTCTGTTGTAGGTATGCAGATGCCACACTTAGAAATAAAGGTGAGCTGAATTTCCACAGGAAATGCAGATTCCTTGCATGTTGACCAAGCATTAAATACAGTGGATATATTCAGTGCCTTTGTTTGCAGAAGATTGATTCCCTAATCTGTAATCTTCTGGGAATGCCATTTTGAGGCAGTGCTCCATGTATGTGCCAGTAATTTCACTGCCTGTGGTTTGGGTAAACCTTATCCTGCAAGGTTTTAATTTCTCCAGAATTAAAGCCTTGATATGAGGCATGTGATGGGGAAAAACCTCTTTTGTAAGCTGTGGCGGGGTTTGGGTTCTGTGGCTACAGCTTGTGCCACTTTTTACTCAACTAATAATACAATGTGTTGTGGGTACTAATGAGTGTTTAGATTAACTTCAGCAGTCAGGTAGTTAATTTAAGGGACTCTGCTCATGCAGGTTTAAGATTAAAAGTTTTAGAAGTTTAGTCTTTTGTTTAATCAGAAGTTAAGGGCCTGTTGCAGGGTGAAATGTTATGATTTGTGTTAAGCTGGTAAACCCCATTTTTGTAATTGGTTCTTCCAACTTTGAGGAAAAAGCACCTAATAAATGAAATCATGGGTGATTTTATTAGCCCGAATTGCACCTGAGAAATAAAGTCCTTGTTCAGTGAGGCTTAACTTCTCTCATGACATTTTCGAAGTAGTCACATCTGTCAGGTGTTTTTATGCCAGTGGTGAATAATAGCTCTGGGATACCTATTTGATCTCACATCAAAATAAAAGAAATTAATGGGTAAGCAGCAATGCAGTTTGAAATACTGTCAGCCAATCTGTGAGTCACCCACAGTTGAATTTTTGTAATAAAAGACAGTGCATGGTATAATAATGTCTAATAACCATAATATTTTGCATTTCAATAGCACCTTTCATCCAAGAATCTCAAAGTGCTTTACAAACATAAACTCCCAATAAACTCAGTAATGCTCACAGTACTCCTGTGAGGTGGTGGGTAAGTGTTACCTCTGTTAAGGCTGGGGAAGTGCAGCACACCAAAGCTGAGGATAAAACAGCTGGGATAAGTGGAGCAGGGGTTATCTCCTCCTGTGTTGTAGCTGTTAGGCCTTAACTTGGTGTAATAACAGTTCATCAAATAAAGCTCATCTGTTTGATAGCTGAGAAGAAATAAAAATATGGGGGTAACGTTCAAAGCCTCCTGTTCTGAGAATGACTCAGGAGTGTGGGGGTTGTTCCTGCTCTGAACCCAGTTTTACCTGGAGTTACCTTTGGTCTCCAAGAGTGGATTTGCCTTGGTTGTGTTGTCAAATAAAAAGTCATTCAGGGCACTGAAGTGCCTTTGCATTTCATTTTGTCCAAAATGGACATTGTATCTTCACAAACCAGATTTATTCTAATCCTAGTACTTGTTTCTCTCACATTACATGGAGCTCAGCTGTAATTTTCAGACGTGGGTGGGCATGTGATATCCAGAGTCCAGCCAGTGGAATCATGCTCTGCAATTAGGTGCATAATTACCCCTTTCCAAACACTGTATTAATGATTTGGGATTTGAACTATGGGTGCAGGAGAAATAACATAATGAATAGATAAGCCAAACAACATTAAATCCCATATTTAGAACTAAAATTAATTTCTTTAATTTCATCATAATTTTCTTTGGAAATAAATTTAAAACCTTTGATTCCAAACTCTAATTTCTGTACAGTAATTTCCTGCGGTTTAGAGATTCTACTTCAGCTTTATAGTTCTTGATAGAGATTACAGTGTGTGAGGAACACCTGATGGAGGTGTCCCAAGGCACCTTTGTCCAGCTCTTGCTGGATGTGTTCACTCCTGTGGAGTTACATGTACTCTGTGTTCTGGGACACAGCCTTTGTGTCTTCTGTGTGTCTCTTCCATGCAGCTAAACTGGCTGTAACAGGTCTTCCCTTCCTGAGAAAAATTCCTTCCTGATCCCTTGGGACGATGGTTGAAATGAGCTGACATTTCATAGAAGGGTGTCTGAAGTCCAGGCAATGTCCTTATATTTTACACTCCAGCCAAACTTCTGGCACTGTTTCCTCATTCTTTTATCCAGAGTATCACAGTTATGGCCCTGTATGATAAAAAGATGAATCCACCTCATGTTTGGTTTGTAGTATTGAGACAACACATGGGATGGGTGAAGGGAACAAAACAGGACTGGAATATTTTTCATTTATCAACTGCAGTGGCTGAGATGTGCAGACCACTGTCAGTTCCATACTCTGGGCTATAGTTACATTTCAGGCCAGGAGGTATTTCTTTAATATGAGTTTATTGTAAGTTTAAAATTAATTAGGCATTGATGTGAGGTTCAGAGGACATAAATACTTGAAGAACTTAGAGATTTCTATATGTGAACTACAACCTGCAAACTGTTCATGTATGTAAAACTGCACTGCCATAATAGAAGGTGAATCCAAGACATTTTAGCATGTAGTTCTGCATAGTCGTGGTGTTTTGCTTCTTGAAGATGATGTTTATTTCCAGGAGAAAAGAGTATTAGTATTTGAAATATTTGAAATATTAGGCTGTGTTCAAAGCTCATGGAAAATAACCCCCTGTTTCTTCCCTAGGGTATATTTCCGAAATCGCTGGGTAAAGACTGTTCACCCAGTTGTGCATCAGTACTGTTTGATTTCAAGCACACATTCCACCTTTCAGATGCCACAGAAAGAAGACATTCTTAAGCAAAGAGTAGTAGTTGTTACTTTAAATACATCACAGTATCTCTGTCAGCTGGATCTTGAACCAGGTAAGATCATTTCTAGACAAGAAGTGTCCGTGCTTGAGAAATATCGTCCTCTTGCCACTGTTGGTCCCCTACCCAATTCTTGGAACTGTTAAAAAATAAAGTAAACAATGATAATCTTAAAATACTCTTTTGTTTTTTTTATGAATAAATGTTTATTACAAAGCTGTAAACTGCTGGAATTCTAATTAACCTTTTGCTTGTTCTTTTTTTTCCTTCTTTAAAAAAAAATAAAGAAGCAGTACTATCTATGATCTGGTGTTTCTGAGATCCAAGAGGGAAAATTCTGTTTGAGATTCTGACTTTGAATATTATGTTCATTAAGGTCATTACTCAGTGGAGCATGTAAGCATAAATAACAGAGCTTTTTTCCCTTGTTTTGTGAATTGTTTAGCTTTGCAAACAACTCCCACACATACAAGCTCTGTCTTTGTTAAGATGATACACTTAGGGTTGTTTTCTAAACTGAGATATATTAGGCTTATTTTTTGGGGCAGAGGCTGCTTAGGGTTTATTATTTTCCTGATCTCCAAATTAAATCCATCTGCTTTATGGAGAACGTGGAATTTCTTTACATGAGTTGTTAGGGTTAGTTTTTTATGACTATGTTTAAGCATTTGTTGCAACAGAGAAAAATAATATGGAATTTATTGTAAATATTTTTTGGTATTTAGATAGAAATAGCTGCTTTGTTTGGCAGAGGGCTGTGTACAGTCATGCCATAGCAATGTGTGTGCAGCTGTATGAAATTAATATTTTCCAAAGAAAGTTGCTACATTTTTATGTATGTAATCTGAATTGGATGGTGTGCTACGTCCTGTAATACTTTGTTTTAAATCCAAATATATCACAGGCATCAATGTATAAACCCACTTCTATACCTATTCTGAGTTTAGATTTCATAAAATATAAGTCTAGAGTGGCCAAGCTTTTTTTTCAAGTGCATGTTCTCCAGTGCATAGATTCCCACCAAACCTTTGGTCCAATATTATCGTAAGATTGAATTTAAATTTTCCTTCAACTTCTGTTCCTTTTCTCCCCCCAACATTCCTTTAAGCCCATAACCAGCAAAGTGCTCAGGTATGTGTGCCATTTAAATGGGAAATTTATTATGTCAAATAGTTACTAGGACTCAAGTAGGTGAGGAATTCCCTGTCATTGTCACTGTCCAAAGCTCTTTAAGTCTTGTGGTGGTGAAATGATTTTCAGATTTGAGAAACCTCTTGAGGGATGGTGTGCCAAGAGAGATTTCCTCTTGGTGTAAGGAGGGCTCAGATAAAACACCTGTTTAATTTCATGTGTATCACAAGAAAGAGGCAGACCTGGGGACTCCTGCTAATATCACTGGCAACCAGGTGACCACTGTTGGTCATTTGAGAGGTTTGAAAATTGTGTGGTTTTCAGTAGTAGCTAGAAATTAATTTGTGTAAGCCATACTTTTTAAAATTCTAGTCTTGGTTCCTATCAGAATACAGAATGTTAAGTTCACGTTCTTGTTTTGTTATCAATATTCATTTTATCATATTTCAAGTTTCATTTATTTGCTGATATCTCTGCTTTACAGGGTTTTTTACACACATTTTGTTAGATGAAGCTGCTCAAGCTATGGAGTGTGAAACGATTATGCCTCTAGCATTAGCTAATAAAAACACAAGAATTGTCTTGGCTGGAGACCATATGCAGGTAAGAGCTCTGCAATTTTTGAGTATGAAGTGGGTATGTATAATGTTTGTGTTTATCTATTTAAGTTACTTATCTGCACCAAATCATATAATGGATGGGGAAGCCAAGGACAATTCCTAGGACATTATTTGAGAAAGATACAAGGATATTTATTACTGTCAGGAGTTTATGACAGGTATTCCCTGTGGATTTTTAAAAGAATTCAAGAATATGGAGAATTAGGATTGAGAGAACATTAAATTTTTATTAGAAGCATCTAATCTGGTGAAGATTTGAACAAGTGAAAAGTGGGAAACTGAAACTAGCCAGTGCTTTTCTGTTTCTGCAAAGTGCCTGGGAGCTGCTTGGTTTGGAGAGTTTAAAACACTGATCATGCCTGTCATTTTGCAGCCTGTAGGCATGAGAAAGCATGCTTGGAAAAGTCAGCTTTACTTGCTTTATTGATTTAGGCCAGATTTATTTGTTTTTATAGATTTGCCTTTAATTCTCTTTGCATCTCACAGTAGCAGTAGAGTGGATGTTTGCTTTGGTACAGTAACAAACTCAGAATGGTGTTGCCACCTATGATTTAATACTACTGGATAATTTCAATGACATTAGTAATGCCAGGGACTGGGGTAATGCTTTGTAAATACTGCTCTCAAAATGCTTTCCAAGAGCTTGGAATTCTTACTTCAGGCTTGATCTCATCAGCCCAGCTGGGTGGGTGAAGTCTTCCCTGGGCCTGTGTGTCTCAGGCTGCCCTGTAGCTCAGGCTCTTACAGAAGATCCTCTCTCAGGTGTCCAGGATCTCAATTTCAAAAACTAGTATTTAGCTGTAGTGAAACTCAGAATCTGAATCATATGAATTCAGAATGATAAAATAAATGGTCTTTATTTCTAAGCTTGGAAATTGTATTTTATAGATCCCATTTTCATTATCTTTGGTTCTATTTCTCCTGCTGTAATAGATGGTGGTTTTATTGTTAAACAAACCCAGTAGGAGTTTAGTGTACCAGTAAATAGGTCACTGGGTTCTTGTTTTTTCTACAGCATTTCTGCCTGGCTTTTTAAATGGTACTAAAAAGTCTTTATTTTCTGATTCGTAGTAGTAACTTAATTGTAGAAGTGGTTGTCACAGTAATGGTGTAAAGTCATTCTAAACACAATTTGGGGTGTCAAACTTAGAAAGGCTCTTTGCATAGTTATTGAGTATTTTACTGTTCCTTTAAGATCATGCAGATCTTTTGTTGCTTTTCTGGTAGGAAGGAGCATTTCTGTGGCATAGCCATGGTCTGTGTCTTCCAACGATGAGTGTCCAGTAAAAGGGAGGTTTCACTTTTGGTTTGATGCAAAAACGATGCAAGTACATTTGTTGGGAGCGTGAAATTCCGAGTCCACCCATTTAGTTACATTTTCTTTGTGTGTGTGTGTCTATTACAGCTCAGTCCTTTTGTCTACAGTGAATTTGCCAGGGAGAGAAACCTTCATGTTTCCTTGCTCGACCGGCTCTACGAGCATTACCCTGCCGAATTCCCGTGCAGGATCCTGCTGTGTGAGAACTATCGCTCCCATGAAGCAATCATCAAGTAGGTGTGAACTTTTTCACTGTATCATGTGCTTCTTCTGACTGCTGCGAGTCAACAAAAGAGCCAAGCACAGCTGAAGTGTTTCTGTCATGAAATCTGACTCGTTTCAAAGTTAATTAGTAATTATCTGTTGTAATTTGGTCTCTTAGAGCAGCTACCGGGGCTGTGGGACAGAACCCCCTCGTTCAGGTGGGGATGCTAAACCAAAGAAGAGCCAACTTTCCCTTTTTGACTGCCCAGCAGTCTGTTATATAGGCTCTGTGCTTCTTTGAACCATTTCAGAATTTTAGATTTACTGGGGTGGATTATCTTGGAATGGTAAGCTGTGGGCAAGTAAGGAACATATGGATATGCAACTGCGAATGGAAAAAATAGGTCAAATTTTGAGCATGTTTCTTTACTGTTGACATCTTTTATTACTTCTTTCAAGACAAATTAATCAGTGGGTTTGCATTTTTATGCTATGATAAACTAATGGCTGCCAGTGTAATGAGCTCATCCATGAGCTGTGCTGGAAAGAATAAGTGCAATCATGGGGAAAAATGCTAAAGTTTAAATCCTGGCTGAAATATGTACAGAGGAATATTATGTTGGTATCCAGTCATACTAATTAGGTTATCACTGTGTTCAAAGCAAAAGCAGAAATATTTAAGTGCTCTGGGGAATCAAAAGTGAGAATGTAAAATATTTTTTACATAGCTTGATTGGTCTTCACTTTATGGACTTTGTGCTTATAAGCTGAGTGCTGCTAAATTTCTTACCCATATTTTGAATTTCTGAGTTTGAAATAAGAGAGCATCTGTAAAGGAAAGGGATCATTTCAGCTTTTCTTTAGAGATCACTTCCATGTCATTTACCTCAGAAAGATCATGAAAATTCACTTTAGCATCTGGAATTCAGGGAGTTCCAAGAAAGATCCACTGTGTTGAACACTGAGGTGAGGATGCAGAAACCCTGCTGGGCTGGGTTGGCTCTCTGGTGAGAGTCCAGTGTGCCCAGTTCCACTGGGAAGTGTTGCTGTGTGAGGTTCCAGCTGAACACTCTCATGGTGGTCCCTTTAGGAGATGTCTCAAGTCTCCTTTTTTGTATAATGTGGAGTTTCCCCTGACAAATGGGAACATGACACTTAGGACAGAAGTGTAGGAAGATGAAGGGCTCATTAATCATCGCTACCTCACTGAAGCAGAGACACCATGAGAATCTGAGGAAGGAACGAGCCTGACTTTAGAGCTGTAATTGGAAAAAACAGCCCATACAGAAAAGTTTTGTTGCTTAATGAGATCTCATTACTACAAAGTTAATTTGCAGAAGAGATGGTTAGTTTTGCCCCCTGGCTGCTGTGGACTGATTGCTGCAAGCCAACCCAGAGAGGAGCTCAGTGTTCTTCAGGGTTGTCCAGGGTAAGCCAGTTCAGGTCAGGGGTGGGCTGCAGTGCTCTGATGGTGTTTTGGTAGCAGACAAGTTTCTGTGGCTTTTCCATGAGCACCTGCTTCCATCTTAAGCTGCAGAATCCTGGAAGAACTCAATGGACCCACCAGCTGCACAGTCTCCTGCTTTGGCTGTCTTCGTGTCAGGCTCTACTCAGGTTACTGCATCCTCTGAGTGATAGCCAAAGAACATTAAGGTTGGAGGCTAAGCATTGAAATGAGATGATACCAAAATTCGCTAATTACTGGAAGCCAGTGCATTAATTTAGCTCGATTGTGCAATAGCATACAGCATTTACATCACTCTGCAGTCTCTCCTTGCTGCCTTTTTGTCTCATTCCATTCAGTTTGGCTTTTTCCCTCCTACTTTTCACCATGAAGTAGTTCTTGCCTCGTTTCTTTTTCAGTCAGCCAGCTGCTGGAATGGCTGCTGCCAGCAGAGGAACTCTGTTCTGGTTGTGTTTCTGCTCTCTGGCAACATAGATCAGCCTGCAGAAGAAGTCACAGAAGAAAAGCTTGGTTGACAGCTAAACGCTTGGCCTGCGTCATGCTCAGTGCACACGAAATCTGTAGTAAATTTATCTTCCAAGTTCAATAACTCTTAACTGACATGAGCGAGCTCATTGTCCAGCCTGGGGAATAAGCAGTGCCAGACAGCAAGTGTTCTTTTTGCCCAGTTTCCAGCCATCAGAACTTCTGAGTGAAACATCAGTGAGAATGTTCATAACTTTGTTGAGCTTTAGATGAGAAGAAAAAACAGCCTTTGTAGAAAAAGTGTTGGAGAAGCATATTTTTAGTGCCTTCTGCTGTGTCTGTAGTAGGGAAATATCTCAGAGAAATCATTTGAAGATGCTGAATAGTAATCAGTGGTTCTGTTTTCCTTATGAAGTATTTTGTGGTTGCATACTTCATCAGGGAGATTTGCATATTTTATCAGTGAGCTCATGTGTAGACTCCACATTTTACCCTGTTTTGCCTCGTTACAGTTACACATCCGAACTTTTCTATGAAGGCAAATTGATGGCAAGTGGAAAGCAGCCAGCACACAAAGATTTCTACCCTTTGACTTTCTTCACAGCACGTGGAGAAGATGTGCAAGAAAAAAACAGTACAGCTTTTTACAATAATGCAGAGGTAACCCTTCTTTGCTTTTACTGTCAGTTGTTTTCTTAAAGCTCCACTCCCCCAAATTTGCTGTTTTATGCTCAGTGTGGGTGGAAGACATAAATTGTCCTTTACTAGGAGAGGGGAACATGGAGTTTGCTAAACATGATGTAACGAAAATTGCAATTGTAGTAAACATTTCCACTAATTTACCTTCTTTTTTTCTCTGCAAATTATAAGCCGCATCTCATTCTCCCAGGTTCATTCTTCAGGATGTCTTTGCTGATAATTTATGTGACATTCTGATAGATGTATCTTAGCAACTGAGAGTAACTGCAATTTGAAGTAAAACTTAGATTTCTTTGACTGTTGTAGAAATGTTCCCACTCAGATAAGAGTCCTCTGGAGTAACATTTCACATTTCCTTTAATATGTTTAGGATCAGTGTCTAACTGATAATTTGCAGATGAGATTCTTTTAGGTGAGAACTTTTCCTCCAAGTGTTTGTTTCATGTGGATTTATTGTTATTCTTCAAAAATTACTTTCATTCTTATTCCTTCCCTTGTGTTTAAAAGAACCACACAACCCAAGCCCACAAAAACAAACACATGCAGCAGCACTCACCTCCCACCTTCTGACTTGGTAACGCTTTTCATAGTGGAAGATGCCTTTTTCCAGTCACCTCCAGTTAGGGGAGGGAGAGAAAAATCAAAGAAATGGTAATTTTCATAAGCTTAGGAGGGATTTCTGGTTGGTGCTTGTTACGAAGCAGTGCAGAGCTGCCTGTTTCCCCTTGTTGATCATGGTGGGGTTCATCTGCTGCACAATTTGAAACCTGTTTGTTGTTGTGCTGCACTTGTTAAACATTCTGTGCTGCATTAAAATACCTTCTTAAATAAGAAGCTCCAGTGACTTCTGGACACCTGACTGCTTTCATTAATCTACTTGGATTGCATTGCCATTTAAAAAAAGTTGTAAAAGACCTAAAAATATCTTCAGTGGCCAAGTAACTGTCTGAAAACTGTGAGTCATTAATGGCCACAGGCAGAAATGAAGGACAACGGCTCCTTAAACACCAGCAGGAAAAACTGAAATTAGATGATGAGGGAGATTTTTTCCATTTGACCCTTAATGGATGTTTGCATTGGGGCATCTTGTGGTTCATTGATGCCTATATTAAGAATTATTCTGGGAACTACACTTTCCCTTGTTGGTCTTCATTTTAAAATTTCCCTATGTGGTGTTAATTCTAAATACATATCCAGAAGCTGTATAATTTCAGAGAATCTTGCCAAAATACCTACAAAGGATCATTATTTTTGTTCTACAGTTTTTATAGATATCAAAATCTATTCTAATATCCTTTGTCAGTAGAGCTGGCTTTTAAATGCAAGAATTGATGTCACAAAAACATCCAGGACTTGCTAAAAAAGAGTCCCATATTTTCACTGTCCTCTGAAATTGCCAAAAATAAACTATTTGTGACTTTTTAAGGATTAACAGATTCTTTTTTCCTTTAAGAGGCTGAGCTTGCATTTGTGATGCTGTAGGAAAACAGTATCATGAATTACCATGCTTTAAATAGTTGGAGAAATATTTATTAATGTAAATTAAAAAAAAAAAAAAAAAAAAGAAATCACAGACCTTCTATGAAGTTACTCGAATGCCTTGTGCAGTGCACAAGGTGTGTTGAAATGAGCTGCTCTGGCAGGAGGTTATGTGGAGGCTGTCTCCTCACAGGGGAGGTTTTCAGCTTTCATTACACATTAGTCTTCTCAGGTAGCACATTTCATAGAATTTCACAGAGAGGAACTAGCAGTTGATGAATAATCTGAAACTCCCAATGGTATCCTTTGGAATGGGAGATGATTGTGCTCTGGTATACAGACTGTGTCTAGAGTTATCAGACTCTAAGATGACATATATCAAATCCAGAACAAAAATTAAATTATGTCTATCTAGGCAGCACATTTACTTGCAGAAATAAGTTGAAGCATGGTAAGAAGGGTCCTAGTGCATTTGACATTTTTGTAAAAGCCTAAGAATGAAAATTAAGATTATTAATGTAATTTTGAAGTCTGTAATTTTAACTTTGACTGTTCTGAGAAACCTTATTTCAAGATAAAAAAGGGTGCTGAATAGTGAATACATTGTTTTTAACCCATGAGACTTCAGAGTGTCACTGTAGGATGCAGTAGCACCATCGCTTGTGTAATGTGTGTCATGTCACTGTGTCATGTGAGCGTTTCCAAGCCTTAAAGCTCCAATTCCCTTTCCATATCCAAGAGCGATGCTTGGTGGGGCGTTGTCCCTGAAAATCAGCCTTCTGATTTGTTTTGGTATAATGCAGTCAGTTCTCATGGATTGTAAGATAAACAAGGGTCATGTTTGCATTCCTTTGTGAAAAGATATCACCTGATGGACTCTCCAGTGAGCAGTGGAGATGGAGAGGTGGGAACTGCTCTGTGCAATCTCTGCTCACTGCCCAGAAACTGAGAGATACGAGGTCAACAATAAACTGGGGAGTTCTTTTCTTCTCTGCCCGAACACCTCTTGTGTGTGTTACTGGTTCCCTCTGTGTGCCACAGTGACAGTGGGGCATCACCTTTAAGCACGCTGCCTTTTTCCCCAGGTGTTTGAAGTGGTGGAGCGTGTGGAGGAGCTGAGGAGGAAGTGGCCCGTGGCCTGGGGCAAGCTGGACGACGGCAGCATCGGGGTGGTGACCCCGTACGCTGACCAGGTGTTCCGCATCCGCGCCGAGCTGCGCAAGAAGCGCCTGTCCGACGTCAGCGTGGAGAGGGTGCTCAACGTGCAGGGTGAGCAGGGGCTGGGCACGATGGTCTGCTGCAGGCATCACTGCAGAAACCGGCCCTGCAGCGTGCTGAAATCACCCCAAAATCACCCCAAAGGCGTGGCAGCAGCAGGAGAGCTGCGTACGGATGCTGCTCCGACGTTGGCCGCGAACTCGTGGGTGTGGAGTTTATCTCTCCTCCAAAAGATGGCTGTAGTCTGAGCTCCTGGGCCTGAAGTTGCTGAGTTTCTAGACTCAGTTTCTTCGTGGTGTTTTGGTTCAGGAAGACCTGGTTCTCACAGGCTTGACATAAACATCACTCTTGTTACAATAACACTAGCAATGTTTATGTCAGGCCCTTGAGAACCAGGTCTTCCTGAACCAAAACATCACGAAGAAACTGAGTCTAGAAACTCAGAAACTTCAGGCCCAGGAGCTCAGACTACAGATGTCTTTATTTTTCTCAAAATTAAGTTCAACCTTAAAAAACTTAACAATTAACTTAAAAACCAAATTGAGTGAAAATTGTGGAAACTGGTAGATTTTAAACGCTTTTAAGTGGAATTTCTCTCTCCTCCAAAAGATGTCATTATTTTTTCTCAGAATTAAGTTCAACCTCACTTAAAAACCAAATTGAGTGAAAATTGTGGAAACTGGTAGATTTTAAAGGTGATTTTAAATGATTTTAAATGGAATTTGTCTTTCCTCAAAAAGATGTTCTTTATCCTTTCTCAGAATTAAGTTCAACCTCATTTAAAAACCAAATTGAGTGAGAACTATGGAAACTGATAGATTTTGAATGGAACTTATCTTTCCTCAAAAAGATGTCTTTATTTTCTCAAAATTAAATTCAACCTTAAAAAACTTAACAACTAACTTAAAAACCAAATTGAGTGAAAATTGTGGAAACTGGTAGATTTTAAATGGAATTTATCTCTCCTCCAAAAGATGTCTTTATTTTTCTCAGAATTAAGTTCAACCTTAAAAAACTCAACAACTAACTTAAAAACCAAATTGAATGAAAATTGTGGAAAATGGTAGATTTTAAATGTGATTTTAAATGGAATTTTAAATGGAATTTATCTTTCCTTGAAAAGATGTCTTTATCCTTTCTCAGAATTAAGTTCAACCTCACTTAAAAACCAAATTGAGTGAGAACTATGGAAACTGGTAGATTTTAAACATAATCGTAATGTTTTTAACAAACCAACCAACTTTTGGTTTTAAAGTTCCAAATCCAAATGTAACAGAGCTTTAGCCTCAAAATGTTTTACTGCTTTCTTTTCCATCTGTGGAATAAATTGCGAGGAGTCTAAAAATTTAGGTGTTTCTTCCTGAAATCACATTGATAACAAGGATTTTGTGTAGGCAAAGCCTGTTGCTAGGTTGCACTTCTAGTCAGTAATAAACAAAGGCAGATGATAAAGTAACTGAGTGACAGTGAGTGGTTTGCTCTGTTTTTTCATGGTGGATTTTCATGTATTTGAGAAATTTAAAAAGATGAATCAAGAATGTCCATAATTTATTTTTAAGGTAGAATAAATAAATTCAGGATTTGTTATTGACTGTTAGGCAATGCTGTAAAGATAATTAACATTTCAGAAAGTTCAGGAGTGATTAATATCAAGGTGAAAAAGTAAGTTTTTTAAAGAGGAAATATTCTTGTAATGGAATAAGCTATTTATAGTGCATCTTTTAAAAATTTTATATCTTATTATTCTTGCATAAAGCTCTTCATGTGGAGGGTAGCTATGAGTTCAGAACATCTAGGTGTGAAATCTGGCTGGCAAGTGCAGTGGTCTGGCCATGGTATGAGCAGAAATAGCAACAATTATCTCAGAGATGTTTTTTGTTTCATTTTAGGAAAACAGTTCAGAGTTTTGTTCCTCAGCACAGTACGAACACGGCACACATGCAAACATAAGCAAACGCCAATTAAAAGGAAAGAGCAGTTACTGGAGGATTCAACAGAAGACTTGGATTATGGTTTTCTGTCTAATTACAAACTTCTCAACACTGCCATTACAAGAGCACAATCCTTGGTAGCTGTGGTGGGAGATCCCATTGCTTTATGTTCCATTGGAAGATGCAGGTACTTTCTCTCTGTTCCTTGGTTAATCAGGGCTAAGGGTGCTGGAAAATGTGTTTATTATGTGTTATATGTGTCTGGTGGATTTGGAAAAGTGCTGGTTGTCATCATGGATGACAGGGAAAAATATGAGATACCTACACCTGGCCATTGATAAGCTGTCTTTTCATGTATTTATAGTTCAGCTCAGATTATTACTTCACAGTAACAATTTAACATGCTTCATTTTATTTTCTCATAGGGTTTTCTTTTTTTTTTTTTTTTGTATACCTGTTACAATATTTTATACAAATAAAAGTAATATGTGGTTTGGAGTTTAAAATTGTGGTGTAATGTGGTATTTTAAAGTTGAATATTATGGAAGTTGTAGGATGGTAGAAGACTTGAAAAATATTATTTATGTTTTGATAGGTCTTCATGATGCTAGGAAAAAACTCCTTAAGATTTGAGTGAATTTACATTTTATACACCTAAATGAAGAAATGTGAAAAATGCTGAGATATGTAAACACTTATGTTAAAGGTTCCAAGTTCTTGTTCTTCAAAGGGTTTTTTTCTGATGGAAGAGCTGAAATTTTGAGATGATCAGAGATAAACCCTGCAGCTTATTCTCAAAGAGAGGAAGCAGTGCATTGACTACATTATTAAAATAATGCTAAAAATACATGTTAGTTGTTATATCTATGTTCTGTTCTACTTTCCTCAGCAATGCTTCTTCTACTGTATTGAAAAGGGATGTGGTTTTCAAAGATGAGAGTTGAAAAAGCCAGGTGGAACTCAAACCTTTGTTTACTGTATTTATGAAATATAACCTGAATTTCACCACTTCCCTGCTGGGGCCACGTCAGGAGTATCTGTACACGAATGCAGTGATCTGCTTTAAATGGCTTCTGACATCTTAGTGACAGAGAAATAATTGTTGTGGGTTTAGTTCACTTTTCCCTTTACCTGGTTGGGTGTTTTAGGCATGGGCTGGTTTATGTAATGAGCTGATGAGAAAGAGCCCCTGTACCTCCTGAGTGCTCCTTCAAAATATCTGAAATAGGGTGTGCAAAAACTTAATAAAATAAAAATATAGACTGTCAGCGTGGTAAATAAATTACAGTGCTGGCAGTTAAGGATTGAGTTTGCATTTTGAAGATCAGGAGCTGTTTATAGATGTAGAGCTGTTCCAAATTATAAAACTGAAAGATAATTAAGAAACAAGGAGCACTGAAACTTTATTAAGATGTATCTCGAGCTTTCCCTTTAATGCACCATTGTCTTGTTTCACTGAATAATTGAACATTCACTCTTTGAAAATAGTGCTGGAGGGGCTCAGGGAGGCTGCTGGGAAGATGGTTCTTTTTTAGTACAACAGGAGTAGAGAAGTCTGAAAGAAGTGACATTTCGTTAGGAAAAACAGACCTCAAAAAAGTTTAGAGTGAACTTGAATTTTATAAATATTCTAATACCTGTCAAAATGAGTCAAGACTGTAATGATAGTTGTAGAGAGCTTTGTGAAGTATGCCCAGGGTAATCATTACATTCCTGTGTGCTCCAACTGGACTAGACAGGGCTGTTTTGGCAGACACCCCCTTTAAACTGCCGAGCACAGTCGGGCAGAGGCAGCAGGGTTGAATTCTCTGTTCTTACACCCCAGAACAAGTGTTCCGTGTGTAGAGAGACTGCTCGGGGCGTTCGCAGCAAGAGCGGATGGGTCTCGGTGGATTTGTGGTACTTGGCAGTAGGTTTGGTGACTGAATTGATTAATCAGAGGGAATTCCATCATTAAAGCATCCCGGTGATGCATTTAATTTTGGGTTTTAATTCTCATTTCAAACCTTGCAAGATCTGTTTGCCTTAGAGCAAAATGCAGAAAAAGCGTCAGCTTGTATCCTGAATTTTAAGAGCGTTTCTTGCCTCTATAAAATCACAACAGAAATGGGCTTTTAGGGAAAAATATTTTGAATTTTTAAAAACTAGCTAGTTTTGAATTCTAAATCACCAGCGTCGCAGCATTCTTGCAAGACAGACATTTGTTCTTTCTCACAAAGTCAGTTACTCAGCGAAATGTGACTCTGCTGGTACAATTTGTGTGCAGCAGTCTCTCATTTTGCAGGGTTTGGGGAAAGAACAGTGCTTGCTGATAGGCCAGACCTTATTACTGAAGGGTGAACAAGCAGGAGTTACAGTCAAGCACACCTTTACTCTTGGTGTTTTTGAAAGAGACAGCTCAGTCAGGTTTGTTGGGTTTTTTTAAAAGTGACATCTTCAGACCTTATTTAAATATCTTTTAAGCTTCAGTGACTTCACCCAGAAAGTTCCTTTGAGGTTAAAAAAAAAATCGTAAGTGTAAAATTTTGTATAGATCTTGCTGTGCATGTTAACCAAAAAAAAGGATTTTTTTATAAAGCAATAGAAGGACACGAGATGAGACAGCAGAAGACAGGGAGGAATGTTCTTTTACTACATGGTTTAAATAATCTCTCCATCCTCCAAAAAGTTGGAAACAGAGTTTTCATAGACAAATCATGCATCATTTGATGGTTGTTTTCCTAGTTCAAAAATATTTCTATATGTGATAGAAAAAATCTGACACGCACTACAATTTATGGTTTTGTTTGTTTTCCGCTAGAGGATCTTAAAGAATCTCTAGAAACTCCCAAAAATATTAGTTTACATGTCCCTCTGAACACAAAGAGTGGTTTTGAGGGCATATCTCAAGCCCCTTTGTATTTGGTTTTTATTAGCTTTGGTATTTGTTATGCTGATAAATGACAATAATTGTTATGTTATGTATCTGCCTAAATTCAGAGAATGTTCTGGGAACATCTTCTGGGACTGAGAATCTGTGTAATTCCTGTGACTATTTGAGCTTCAATAAGTGCCTTAAATCACATACATTCCAGAATTTTAAGCACTGAGTTTGCTGGTTTTGGTTTTCTAGGAAAAGGTTCTGAGTTGGAGCTGTCCATGGCATTAATACTAAATGTGGTACCCAGCCCATGCTGTGACCTGGTGCACATGGGCAGAGCTGTGGGTCCTTATGGAGTGGCTGGGGAGTTTTGCACTGTGCTCTGGGTTCAGCTGCAGGGAACAGGGTGGATGCACTGGTGTGTAAAGTGAGCACACACCAAAACTAAAAGTGTCCCACAGTTGCATTAAATCTGTTTTCATTTTAATAACAGCCATTGAGCCTTCCTCACTGTTTGTAAAAATCATTTTCATAGGAAATTCTGGGAAAGGTTTATTGCCCTGTGCCACGAGAACGAAAGTCTTCATGGCATCACCTTTGAGCAGATCAAAGCTCAGCTGGAGGCTCTGGAGTTAAAGAAAACCTACGTGTTGAACCCTCTGGCCCCCGAGTTCATCCCCCGAGCTCTGCGGCATCAGCACTCGGCCAATCCCACCAAACAGCAGCAGTCACCTCCCAAGGTAAATGGGACTGGTGGTGGGTTCTGTCAGAAACTGGAAGTGAACCTAGAGAAATCAGGTGAAAGGCTGATGGAACAAGCTGTTTGTTTTAAAATTGCATCAGTGCAAGCAGATATGATTGCAAGTTCCAGAGGGATCCTCCGCATTTTCAAGTGAAAGCTCTAGACTTGTATTGTCATAAAGTTTTCAGCATTATAGCTTGGGGTTGTCCAAGCCTTGTTTCCCTACTAAAACACACCTTGGCTCACTCTGGCATGTTCATTGAGAGTTTTGCAGTGATCCTGGAGAACTTCAGCCATGGAAACTCAGGATTTAGATAAACCCTCTGAGCAGGGGCCAGTCCCCATCCCAAGCTATGCTCTGACTGTAACCCAAGAAACAACAGGTTGATACAGACAGTGACAAGGAGTAAAAGAAACCAACAGAGTAATAGCCAGAAGGGATTTGGTTTGGTCTAATAATCACATTTAAAATTCAAGGACTTAAGTTATGTAAGATAATTTTTGATGGAATTAAGAATATGTTGTAAACTGGTTTATTGCATAGATTAGCTCAGTGATAATGTCCTTCAGAAGACCAGATTTCATTAGCATTGAGAGGACAGAGAGATAAAATTACCTCTGAGTAGTAATTTCATCAGCTCTTTTTATAAAAGCAGGTGAAGAAGTGATGAAAATACATCGCTTCCTTAGGATAATAAGACTAACACTAAGTTTTAGAGCTTTCTTGGGGGATGATATATTAGTAATGAATTCTATTTTAATAGTTCTTTGTAGTTTATATCAAAATCATTTGGGTTGTAATTTAATTAAATTGTGTTTAGAGATGGAACTGAAATGCAGGTTGTCAGCTTTGTGATGAATTCAGTGTACAGGAAGGAAGAACTACACATATTTCCCATAGCTTTGCATTTTTGTTCCAGGCTGTATCATTGAAATGAAATTTTTACGACAGGTTTTTTTAATACAAAAAGGAAAGCCTTCCCTTTGGCAGTCCTTCCCTAAAGGGAGCTTGTAAGTGAGAACATTTGGTTTCTTCATCAAGATGCATGCATTTCTTTCTGAAACAAACACCAGATTTCTAAAGCTTCTAGTCATGTGTCAAAACACTGGGCCTACAGAAAACCAGAAACTGCAAAATTGTCATTAAAAGCCACTGCTGTACTCTCATTTTTCATGAGCTCTTCAGTCTTTTCCTTAATAATAGAACATCATTATTAATACTTCTGGTGTCCTAATTGAAAAAAAAAAAAAGTACTTCAAAATGCAGGTATAGTACATTTAGGGAAAAAAAGGGGAGTGAGTGTTGGGGAAAGTGAGAGTCTTGTAAGTAGACAGCTCTGTTTATTTTGCTTTAGTTTGTTGGTAAACTAAGCCCTTGTGCTGTCAAACTGCCAGCACTCTATTTTCAGCCTAAGATCTGAAGTGTTTAAACCACCTATATCACAGTTCTAAACAAAATCTTCCCTGTGAATGCCATTGACAGGTAGTGAGTGTGTTCAGGAACAGCAGAGCAGTGAGCAGGTAATAATCAAATACTCTGAGAATACAGCTGGGTTCAGGGTTACTTTTCCCTTTGCTCAAGTTTTTAAAAGCAGATGGTTGGTTTTACTTATTTTAGACATCCTAAGCACAGTATTTAACATTAGAAATGAGGGATTAAAACCTAATGCTGGTGTATTTTGTAGCAAAAACATAAGAGCAGTCCCCAGTAGGTGTTTGTGGTGAGTTTGTGGACATAGTGCACATCAGGGCTTGTCTTCTCATGCGTGCTGAAAAGTGGTTTTGAACAAAAAGCACTTCTGATTCAGCAGAATTGCTCCTGGATTTACATAGGGACATTTAAAACCTCTTTGCTGTTTAGATTTTAAAGAAAGAAGAAAGTGTGAGAAGCCCTCTCCGTGCTCTGTGGCCTGGCCAGGCTGAGTGGGGAGGAGCGTGGGGGTGCCTGGGGCCAGCCTTTGGTGGAGGTGCTGCTGTGCAGAGGGAAAGCTTCCACAACTCGGCTTCCCTCGGGGCACTTCACATACAGTAAATTAAGCTCTGAGTTTACAACTTTCCTACCTCCCACTCACTGCCTGCCAGCTTTTGGTCTGGATTCAGGCACTTAACTCAGGGTGCATCATCATCCCAGACGTTCCCTGCGGTCAGCGGGGACCACAGGGCACAGTCAATCTCTGGAGAGCTCTCACTACTCCTGCTTGTTGACTAAAGGGGGATCCAAGGAATGACAAGGCTGCTAACTGCCTGCAGTCACCCAAATCTTGGTCTGGGCTTCCTCTGAGAGCCTTTATGTAATGTGGATTTTTATATTCCAAAGGTGGAGCGGGTATTTAGAGGAAGCTGAGTGTATTTGTGCTCCAGCATTGTCAGTCACCATCAGTTTTTGCAGTTCTGGAGATGGGTGGGGACATGAGCCTTGGTGTGAAAATCTTGGAGAAATTGTTAACAATCGAGTTCATAAGAGACTGTTATAAAATCATTAAACCTTCAAAACTGTGAAGAGAAAAAGAAAAAAGAAAGGCAGCAGCTCCCTTCACAAACTTCCTGGTGGCCCCAGTTGACTTTTATTTACTCATCTGATCCGGGGACATGCTGAAGCTCTCATTGAGCAGGACAGCTTCTCTTAGAAACCTGTGTCGTTATTTTCTTACAAACTTATGTGATTATTTGGTATTTCAGTTTGAGAAATATGGCACCTATAAAATATAGGTCTGATAGGTTAGAGCAGAGGTTTGTCTGACTTCTGCACTCACTGCTTGCCTCTGACATTGTAACAGATACAGAAAAGTGCTGTGTACTGTCCATGAGTGATTAAGGCTGTAGCTCCTCCACATTTTTAGATTGAATCTTTCTCTGTTGAATAAACAGGCTTCCTTTGTTTAAGTGCTGCAATGAAAAGCAATTATTATTTTATTTTTCCATAATTCATTTTTCAAATGAGAGGAAAATTTGGAGACCAGTTCTTTAATCTGGTTTATGCATGAGTCAACATTGTCAAACAACCTGTCTTTGTACCCTGACTAATTTGCTCAGAGTTCTGGAAAACTGCCTAGACTTATCTCCTGGGCAAGAAAAGTTTTGCAGCATCAAAGCGTTTTTAGATTTATTTTAAATTTGTGAACGTACTTAGGTCCAGATTAAGTAAAGTATTTCTGTGCTGCAAAGGACTTGAGAGCATATTGCCAATGGAATATGTGCTCACAGTTTATGAATATTAACTAATTAGTTGATGCTGCAAACTCATGAGAGAGTAGAAGGGATAACTCAGGTCTGTTAAAATCCTTTTCTAATGTGCAGTTCACCAAGGAGGAACAGTTTCCCCCAAGCACCGGGGTTCTTTACTCCCCTGTGTTGTACTTTTGGGGAGCAGTCACAGAGGAGCCACAGGCCAGAAGCTGATAAATGAGGTGGGACAGGGAGACAGTGTCTCATGGGGGGCAAGCAACTGAGTAAAACTGGGGGCAGCTCCTTTGTCTCCAGCATTCTTGAGCTGGAACCTGGAGCAGAAAACGGATGATGCTTTCCCTAAAGCTGCCATGGCAGAGGAGTACTGAGGGGTTACGTTGGTCCTGGGTGCTGCTCCTGAAAGATGTGGGGCAGTGGGAACTAAAATGGTGAGAAAAGAAACTCAAAACATCTGCTCTAACTCTCTTTCCAATTGAGAACAGGCTTTGGGAGAGATTTTTTCCAGAGGGAGTTGTAATGTCCCACTGGTTAATTGAATTAGTGGTGTTTTATGTTTTATGAATTGTGAATTCATAGTCAGGGTGGTAGAACTGGATTTTTGAATGCATAAGAATAAACTGTTGGGCTGACTCCTTTCAAACTCTGTTTTATGTTCATGTTCACTTGAAATAAAAAGCTTTGGTTTGTGTAAGAATACAAAGATCACTGTAGTTGTTTTTTTTTTTCCTTTAAAGGGCAAGGTCCATCATCATAACCAGAATGACCATTTCCCACCTGATGGAATTGGTGAGTGCCTCTGCAGTTCCTGGGGAATTCCTGAGCCCAGTGAAGCTGACAGTAGTTTGACATACATTGAGTATCTAGTCTCTTCTCTGTTTGAAAGCCATTTTCTTGCTGTTTGCATGTGGGAATGAGATCATAGACTGTTAAGTGGACATTTGATAATTCCGAGGCTCTCCCTTTATAGGTGTTGTGTGTGCTTATTTTGAAGCCTTGAACACAAACACAGTTGTTGGCCTTTGCAAAATAGCTGTATTTGAAATTCATCATGTACAGCCCTTTACCAGGGTATTTGCACTAAAAGGGTTTGGACATTATTTTACATGCACTGTTTTCTGAGGTACTTTGAAGTTAAATTGTGCTGTCATACATCCAGCTATTACTGATCATACCTTTGCAAGGTAGCATGCAACAGCTGAATAATTTTGTTATTAATTTGGAAAAGCATTAGTTTAGAGCTTGTCTTCCCTGCTAAAGAAAGGAAGGTTATTTTAGGTTTTGATGCAGTGCTTAACAGGCGCTCTGACTGTCAGCATATTTAATTGGTTTGGGACATTCTTTCATTAATGCACTTACCAGCTACCCGTTTCTCTGCATCTCAACTTGTATTTTCTGCCTCTTCAGATTTTTGAAATGGAATACAGGATTTGATGAATGCTTTCTCTTGGTGTATCATACCTGTGCTGTTTGAGAGTTGTTTAAAAAGTAGTTATACTTTTTAAAGATAGATGCTGTTAGGATGAAAAACGAAAGAAATGGTCATCTTCATGTTCTTTTTATGTTTATATCTTCTGTTTTTAGTGTGTATATATCTTTTATTTTTATCTTTATTTTCAGTTCAGCCCAATCCTTCTGTTCTAATTGGAAATCCTATCCGAGCATATACTCCTCCCCCTCCTCCTCTGGGACCTCACCCCAATCTGGGGAAATCTCCAAGTCCTGTTCAAAGGATAGATCCACACACTGGGACAAGTATTCTATATGTACCTGCTGTCTATGGAGGAAATATGGTCATGTCTGTGCCTTTGCCTGTAAGAATTCATTTTCTGTTTCTCCCCCCTCCCCACCTCAGTTATTGTGTGCACATCCAATGTATGGCAAAATCAGATAGTGAATTTCTTGCAGTTTTTTTTCAGCGCTCCAAATCTGTGGGCTTTGCTGGCTTTAGGAGTGGCAGTGCAGAGGACCACCAGAAAATAAGGACCAGAAAGTTTTGCTCCCCCAAGTAACTCTTTTAGTCAGGCTAAAAGCAATTTCATGTTCATGTCATTTGGTATGTTTTAGGCACATCAGTGGAATCTGTCTCATCTGACTTGAGACACCTGCCTCTGAATTATTTGCCTGGTTCAGTTCTTAATCATTGGAGAGACCTCAGTGATTCACACCCAGTTTGTTTCTCTATATTGGCGTCACACAGCCTAAATTACAAGTTTTGGATGTCTGCAGTGCAAGGTGTCTGAAGTGAAGTGATAAGAAAAATAAGCATAATGGGATATTTTTCCCTTCCAGAACCTCGTAGTGAACCAGTTTCCTCTTCTATCCCTTCCCTTAATGACAGTTGGGAAAAGAATGAAGATCTCTAACCAGGTCTTTTAGGCTACATTTATGCATGGAATTTTGGATTACAATTAAAACTGTCCTGCCAAAATTTGCACACATTAAAGAAGCAGTCTCTGCTGTATTTTCACCCTTTACAGTCAACACATTCCAGGAGGAAAATGCAAGGGAAGAACAAAGGCTGCAGGAGCTTGTGGAGTAACATGTCTGTGTTGTACAGAACTCCTGAAGACCGTGGCAAGGACGTGGAACCCACACGTGCAGATGTGTTTAATTCCATTTGTAATGCTAAATGTGGGAATACAGCTAATTTGGGTTTTTTCAATAATTATGAGTCCTCTGTTGTAATTTGGGTTATGGATGCTGAATAGGGGACTTGCTGTAGTTTCAGTTTTGTGTCTTGGATCAGCTGGCAGCTGTAAATTGGTTTTCTTTGCTAGGCCAAGGAATTTTCCTTTTCCCAAGCTTACTAGAAATCTGCATTTGATGGATAAATTTAAATGCAGTGAGAAGGCTAGCAGCTGTATCTTTGTCATGCTTGCTCACATTATATTAATATCAAACCAAGGTAATTTAAAAATCTCGGTCTTATTGTTCCAAGGTTAATATATTTTTATGTGTTTCCAATCAAAAGAAATGTATTAAAAACAAGTATTTTGAACTCACCTTCCCTCAGGATGAATTTTTAAATAATTAAGTGGGAAGACTGCGGTACTAATGAGACTGCTACTTTTGGAAAGAAGCTTGGAGTTGATTTGGGGTTGTACAGATGTGATAGTAGCCTAAAGCTGAAGTTCAAAGTGCACATTTCAAGGGCAAATAGTAATTTAAAAAAGAATTGGATGGAAGTTGTTACACTTGAAACAGGCAGGGACTGAAGTAAAATGTGTTTATATTCATGGAAGATAAAATGATGTCTTTGTTTAATGCAGATTCCATACCCAAGGTAAAAGCTAGAGGAGGTTGTCTGCTGCCATCACTAAAGGATGCTTTGGCAGCCTGTGTTGGGGATGACTTATCCTGCACTCTTCCCTTGTTCATATATTTCACTTCTTTTAATAAATTCCCTACAGAGCAAGATTGAACTCATTTGATGCAGAGCTGTCTTCCTTAGCATTCCTTTTAGGAATAAAATTGAAGCCATTGTAAAAAATCCTGACTTTTAACCTGCTTTCAGGAGGTGGATTTTGCTTTGACTCTTCAATACACGTGTCATGTAGCCCAGACACTTTGGAGTGTCATTCCCTGTCACTGCTCACCTATGGGCACTCTCTGGGTTCCACCAGTAGTCCTGGGAACTTCACTGAGTGTGCTGTGGGTGCAGGGTGGACACAGCCCCTCCTGCTGTGGCCCAGAATCCCAGCACTGGGTGCTGCAAGGTCTGGGCCTCACCTTGGAGGCTTCTCTCTCTGTCCTCTCCCAGTCCACAGCCCAATGTCTCGTAGCTACCAGGAGAAAGGGCTTTGTATTTACTTGAACTTCACCTATTTCTGATTAATTAGAGATTAATCTGAAGTTTATTTAACTACAATTTGTCCATCAGTCCTTTCTCTGTAAACTTTGAAACCGTTGAAACAAGAATGGGTTTTGATAGAAAAATTTTTGCCCAGGGTTCTCATCGAAAAACTGTGCCCCTTGTTTTGCCTGCCCCTAGAGCTCTCCCCTCCCAGCTGTAGTTGTGTGTCAGGTCATCTGGTGCATGAAAAACTCTTGTCACTGACCTAATATCAGCGTGCTTGTTATCACTGCCTTTAATTTAATGTACCTTAACAGATCGCATCTCTGTCTTTCCTTTTTTATTTTAATTTTTTATTTTAATTTCTGTTTACCACACAGGTACCATGGACGGGGTATCAGGGTAGGTTTGCAGTCGACCCTCGACTCATTACTCACCAAGCAGCCATGGCATATAACATGAACCTGTTACAGGCACATGGGCGAGGGTCTCCGATCCCGTATGGCCTGGGCCACCACTCCCCTGTTAGCATAGGACAGCAGCAGCTCCCACACCAGGACAAGGAGCAGCACGAGCAAACTCGAAATGGTCAGTGCTTGGAATGGCTCTGCAAAGGGCTCAGCTTTGGGGAGAGCTCCTGCTTGACACAGGAAGGACTTTGCTTCCTCCATCCTTGCTATCCTTCGCCCTTTCCTCCCTAATCGCGGGATCCACAGACTGGGGAAGGGAGCTGGGATTTGCCATTACAAATTGCCATTACAAATGGAATAACTGGGATGTTGTGAGATTCAGAAGGAATGAGAATTGAAGAGGGGGTGTTGAGGGTGTAATTGTTCCAGCTCCATTCTGCAGTACCGCTGATGTTATTTGCAGTGAAGTTGGAAGAACTGCTTAGTGGTGATTAATGAACAAAGTGAGAGATTAAAGGGAAAGTGTTATTTAGGTAGATGATACTAAATGTCTGTGGTGCTGTAAATGCTATACTAATAAGTCAATTTCCCTGTGTCTGGGAAAAAAAAATCCCCAAATAATAATTTTTCTGTTGAAATGAAATAATTTTGTAAATGTTTTTAGGTAAAAGTGAAAATACTGCTGGACCTGAAATCAGTAAAATTCGAACACCTGAGAAGAAACCTCTGGAATCCAAGCAGGTGGGTTTCTCTTGTCTGGGTTTCTGGTTTGGTTTGTTTATTTTTTGGGGATCTGGGTATTTTTTGTTTGTTATTTCATACTCTCTCTTAAAGAATTTAATCACTACATTTAGTCATTCATTCATTTAGTCAAACTGAAATGTTTTCATTTCAGTTTTTTAAATGTGAATTCTCAAAGCTTTTTCCTCTGCTTTTGTAGGTCGATTTAGAAGCAAACCCTCAGCAGAGAAGCCCAGAGTCCCGTTCCAGTGTTGGTTACCCCAATGCTAAATTCCATCGCAAAGAGCCCCCCAACCCCCGGCAGCTGAACCTGCACCTGACCCCGCCCCACTCCCAGTTCGCAGTTCCCAGCCGCCACTTCCAGCACCTCTCCCAGATCCCGAGGCAGCCCTACCCTCTGCAGCAGCAGCAGCAGCAGCAGCAAAACCTGTTAAGTCAACAGCAAAATCACTTGCCTGAACAGCCCAACCAAATGCCACCCCAGCAGAGCCAGGTAGTTCAGCAGCATAATCACTTGAATCAGCAGCCTCCACCACCTTCGCAGCTTTCCCTGCTTTCCAGGCAGGCCCCAGCCAGTCCTTTTTTAATAATCCCATTCCCCACCGACCGCATTCTCCTGCTGTAGATGCTGTGATTTCAGAACAACACCCCCCACCTCTGTTACAAGAAGTCAGTAATCCTTTGAGGCCTATTGCACAGCACAACCCAGTTCTGCCAACCCACTTGAACAACTTCATTGAAGAGAATCCATCAGGAATGCCCTTAGGGGACACTTTAGGTAGGTGACTTTTCTTTATTTAAATTCAGAGTGTGCAATTATAACTACATTGAAGTGAAAATGAAGGAGGTATTTACCTTTTTCAGGCGTATTGCTCTGAATTGGGTTATTGTTGGGTTAGTTTCCGTAAGTAATGTCATTGAGCATAATTTGCTGCTTGAGGCATGTTTGAATATTCAGCACTTTATTAGAAGATTCATGTTTATATGATTTTTCATATGATTTAAATAACCAGGTTATGCACTGCAATGCAGTTAGTGTATAATAGACCCTGGAATAAACTGTATAAAAAGTATTTTTTTTTTTCTGACATAAAGATCTTTAAAAAGGGGCATTAGATAAAATTTTTTTTTAAAACTATTTTTATAGATCGTATGCATGGAAATGTAGCTTTGGAAACAATAAGGCAGCAACAACAAGCCAGGTTACAGCAATGGAATGAACATAATGCCTATCTCAGTCAAGGCACTATTCCATATCAACACCATCACCATCCTCATCTACCACATCTTCCTCAGCAACCAATTGGATTACATCAACAGCAGCAAGTTAGGGCAAACTGGAAACTTGCCAGTAATACAGAAGATGAAACAGAGGCAACATATTCAAGGTATTTGTTTACTGAGTCATCAGAGCTTGTGTAAAATTGAGCAGTGGGCACCTATCTGTAACACTGTGATCAAGTGCAAGGCACTTAAAGGTATTGCTTTTGGCTGCTGTTATTATGAAGGTTAAAAATAGTTGGCAGGCTGACTTACAACTGTGCCTTTATTATGTGTTATGCTTTATTCTGTTAGTATATTGGGTAGTAAAGCTGTAGTGGAAAAATATTTTTATGGAGTTTTTCAGTGCTGTATTTATGGAATAAGGAATGGATAGAGAGTAACAAACTTGGGTTTTTATGAAAGAGGTGTCTGAGTGTAGTTAAGGCTTATTTAAGTTGTAAATTCTTCAATTTGAAGTAGCAGTCTGAAATTTGTGTGCTTGAAAAGAAACAAAACAGCCCCTCCCTAGACACTTCTCCCCAGTGAAACCTGAACTTTTCTTCCTTTACAAAAAACCTTTGCTTTTAAAAGCAGATTTAAAAAAAAATTGCTTGTATTTGAGATGGAGATTTAGGGGGCAAGAAAGGAAGCTGTTGAACATCAACAGAGAAATGGTTCCAGTGGTCATCAACTTTAATCATGTATATTGTAAAGGCTGGATTTTTAAATTGCCTCTGTTTACTGTCATCTCCCACTATGCTTTCTTTTCCATCTGGTTTGTTATAGCCATGGTAAAGCATCTAAACGCCCTCTTAGCTGACTCTTTGAAGTGCTGAATGGAATTGACCTTTTGAAGAGGTTTAGAAGTATATTGTGCAAGTGAGGGGAGTCCCTGATTGTTCAGGCTTTTGCTTTGAAAGGGGTTAAAATCTTCTTTAACTATGTGAACTTTTTTACTTTGTGTAGTAAAGCAGGAAATCCTTACCTTTAGTTGTCTCTTAAGAGATAACAAAAAATTAATTCTTCTGACTGGAAAGGAAGTATCAAGAGTTATTAAAACTTTGAGATGGTTCAGGTGGGTATTTCATCCAATTAATCCTCTTGTGCCTAATTTCCGATTGCTCAGTCGCATCCTTTGAAGTTAGGGTCAGTAAGTGCAAAGATGAGGATATTGAAATTCAGTGTTCTGTTCTCTGAGTTTTCTGCACCTCAAAAAGAGCGAGATTTCAGCATTTTTTTTTGTTTTCTCTCTCTCTCCTTGCTCCATTTGTTGTGTCACGGCAGGTTCCAGGACTTGCTCCGGGAGCTGTCGCAGCGCGAGCCCGGCGAGAGCCGGGACGGAGCCGAAATGCCGCCCCCGCAGTCGAGGCTGTTGCAATACAGACAAGTCCAGCCCCGAAGCCCACCAGCACTCCCTTCTCCTTCCTGCAACTCCAACCACAGCGCCCACTTCCCCAACTTCACTGAGAACAGCAGAGACATTGAACTGCCCACTAACCCAGCATTTCAGCAGCATTTACCCCAAATGTACAACCCCCCTTTCTCAATGCCATCCGAACACATAACCCCATCTCCCTTGAAATACCTGCAACCTGATGGGTCCTGGACTTATGCTAACCTACAGCAGAATCACCTCCTGGGGCAGGGCTTTCACTATGGAATACCTCCACTGCCCCACAGGTCGCAGCAAAGCCCTTTTATACAAATCCAGAATCATCAGCACGCAGTCGGTCAGGAGCCATTTCATCCACTCGCATCTCGAGCAGTTTCTGCTTCTTCGCTCCACAGCTTAGAAGAGGTGGGTGTTCTGTCTGCTCTGCACTTGTCCTGTCATTTTAATAGCAAATGATGGTGTGAAGTGGCCATGAATGCAAAACACCTCACACATTAAAAGCTCACAGTGGGAATTTCTGTGAGGTGGAATCGTTCTCTGCGTCTCTGCTGTTCACCCTGAGCAGATCCGTGGTTCTTGTCGCTGCAGGTGTAACATTTCTCTTCTAAATGGGAAGCCTTGGCTTTTGGAATGTTAATCTGAGTTTTTGTGCAGTTGTTGCTCTGTGTCTGCATGTTATTTGTCTGCAGTGAAAATCAACCACAGCCCAGGTGGAAGCTCTGGACAGTCAGCTGGACTGACCCAGCCAGTTGACTCAGTGTTGAGCTGTGAATGTGCTTGACTTATTTCTCATAGGAGACCAGAGCTGTACAGTTGTTCCACCATGGTCCAAACCCCGATTTCATAATCCCACCTTGCCTGCATTAATTTGGCAAAGCCATCCTGTGCCTTTTGGGGGCTGTGTGTGGGAAATCAGAGCCATGCAGCTGTGCTGCCCGAGGCTGACTCCAGCACACACCCTGGCTCTGTCCCTCTCCATCTCTTGTCCTGGGCTCCGAGGGGCTGTGCTGTGAGATGCAGACTGTGCCAGCACATACAGCCAGGACTAGTCATGTTTTGAACAGGAGGTTTTAATCCCTCTTGGAATCTGAGATGCTAAGGAGTGTATGATGCGCAAACACCTGAAGCCAGGTTGCATTCCAGGAATGGGAGAATTAATATTCTCACTGATTGCATGTAAACCAGTATCTGTACATAAGTTGCTTGTTCTGTGATGCATTTCTGTTAAGGTTTTTACAGAAGCTGGGGTGGGAGCCTTGCTCATCCCTGTCTCACACAATACATATTTAATTTGTCTTTCAACTTCTGAAAACAGAAAATACTTAGTTTATGAGCCTGAGAAAAATAACTAAATTTGAATTCCAGTGCATTTTACAAATTTCTGTCTTATAAAGATCCAGAGAGGTTAATGGAGTCCTCAGGCCCAGCCAGAGCTGTAGTAAGGTTTGAGTTTATAGACATTTAGAAATTTGATGTCTCAGTCCATTAAGTCATATCACCCTGTATAAAATCTGATACTTTGTGACAACAGTTAATGCTGTCAGTACAGCAGGATGTAGGAACAATGGCTTTTCAGCAGTAATAAACCAATAAATATTCCTATAGAGCTTGTGACAGCTCCTGCTATCTGAAGACAAATAGAGTAGGTCTTTATGTAATTAGTGCAAATTCGGTTTAGTTCTTATTTCTTCTTCCTTTCAAAATATGTGACAGAAATGCCAAATGCAGTAAAAGTGTTACAAGACAGAGACTTGCTTATAAACTTTCCAAAGCTGCTGCTCCAGTTGGTAGGTAGGACTGAATGCACAAAGAAATCAAAATGGGGATTTAGGTGTATTTTTAACAGACATCCCTCAGACAAGGCACTTGTTGGGGCAGATTTCTTGACTTTTGATATTCTTACTAAACTATTTCCTCAATCACTATTTATAAAGCTGTTAATTGACTTGATACTTGAAAGCTTTTGCGTGTGTTTAGTCAAACCAGATCTGAACTGCACATCAAAGGGAATACTGGAGTTATGTCTGGTTCTGTACTTGCATGTGTCCAGAACTTTGATAAATTCCTGATTGCTTACCAAAATAGCCCTTCTAAACTCAATGAATGTATACTTTTTGGGTTGATTTGGGCAGTAGTTTATGAAATCTGTTTGTTTGTTTGTTTTTGTTCTTGTTGAAGAATTTCCTTAGGGAAGTGGATTGTCAGGGTATCCAAGTTTTGATCCCTTGATTGTGGAGACTGAAATAAGATACTACAGTTTCCTTTCATGCACTTTTTTCCCCTGTCTGTTTCTGGTAGATGATATAATAACAATAGTTCTTATTGCAAACAAGTTATTCGATGTTTGTTTAGCTAATTTCTTGTGACATTTCATTAGGATGGGTTTTTTTCCCCTTTACCAAGTCTAGTTTTACCTGTGTGACTTTTCTGTTGTTGGTGCTCTTGTTAGTCAGTGCAGATGGGAGTAAATACTGTATTTACTGTTAAAAGTAAACTGTAATACAACAGACTTGCTTTGAATCTTGAGGAAGCTTAGAGGGCCCTTAAATCTGAACTCTTGAAGCCCACAGGTTAATTGATGGAGCTCCTGCTGTTTTCATCTACATGATCTGCAGGGTTTATGGAAGCAAGTAATTTCTGTGGTTTGAGATAAAATTCTCGACATTGTTTCTCCTGAGGGCACTTCCTTCTCCAGAGCATTTGTTTTGTATGTACAAAATCCAGTATACAAATGTATCCTGCTTACCCAGACCCTGATGTAGAAGTCACTAATTTATCCTTTGGAAAAGGAAAAGCCATTTTTTTCCTGATTGCATTGTAAGAACATTTTTTTCTTGCTCTTCTGTGTTTTTGTGCTTCCTTTGCTTTGTCTGTAAATGCTGGGTATCTTCCTCCTCACTGTGTAATCCAACGCCCATGTAGGAGTGTGAGATGTAAAGGTTGATAAGAATTAAGAAATCTCAGTTGATGTTCTTTGCACTTCCTTTAAAATTCTCTATTTTGTGTGATCAAAATATGTTATCAGTGACTGCAGTATGCTACATATAGCTTGAAATGTATTAATTTTTTTGTAAATGCAAAGAACTAGGGGTTTTTTCGCTAAGACATTTTAGGGAAAATATTCAGTGGGGAAATGGTGTTTGATACATGCAGTTGAATCAAAAGAGCAAAAGGCTATTTTATGGTTTGTTCTCTTTTTTTGTTCACAGTATGAACCAAGAGGACCAGGCAGGCCGTTGTACCAAAGAAGAATTTCCTCTAGTTCAGTCCAGGCTTGTTCTGAAGAATTAAGCACTCCTCAAGACAGTCTTGGTCAGTGTAAAGAGCTTCAGGACCACAGTAACCAGTCATCATTCAACTACTCCTCCCCTGAGCTGTGGGTGAACTCCTCCTCCTCTGCCCCCTACCCAAACATTCCATGCAACGGAGCCAGCAGGGCTGTTCCACCCCGGGAGCTGCTAGGTGGGTACAGCTGCAGCTGCTGCTCTCCCAAAAGCAATTGAAGCAAAGGTTTTGCAAGTATTCATTGTTTTCAGTTGTTACAGGTTTGCTTGGAATAATCCCATTTGTTGTTAACATCCTGCTCTTTAGCTAAAAAAGCAGTGCTGCTTCTTTCGTCTTCTCCAAAAGCTCCACTAAGCCCAGGAAGTCTCTTAGAGTGGCTTCAAGTGCAGCTGAATTTGTGCTGGAGGGAGCTAAGGTGACTGGTGGGATTTATTTGCAAGATAGATTGTTTGTTTCCAGAATCAGTGATATTTTGTGTTGGTATTACAGTCTGAGGGAGCAACACATAAAGTGAATTAGTGCTCTCAGCGTTTCTCTAGTAAATTCTGGTACTTCATCAAAGGAGTGACGAGTTTAAATTCTCTCTCACCATGGAAGAATCTCAGTGGAATGTGGCTTCCTTGGTGCTAGCAGCAGTGCTGATTGATTGAGCAGACAGAAACTAAATTAACTTTTCAGAGATGAAAAAAAGCTGCAAGGAGAGGGCTGGAGCAGTGCAACTATTCTTTGGTTTTTTGTATTTCTTGTGTTTATGAAAAACAAAATTACCAAGACAGTACAGTTTCTGTCCTGTGATTTTGCTTTAAGAATCTCCAGTGGTAATTTAAAAACAAAATTAATAAAAATGCAAACGGTATTCCAGTGTGGATATTAAAACCGCTTAATAATGTTGAAAAATATTTATAAGCTAGTTTTATTGGCCTTAAAAGATTTAATTGCTTTTCATTGAACTTTACAAACGTAAAACATCTTGTAATTTCATAGTAATTCTGAAGTAGGAGCATGCAGTGTAGAATGAATGAGAAAAGCTCTTTATATCAGCAACAGCACTCAAGAATTAAGTTCCTAATGTGCCTTTTAATTTCCAAAATGTGAAAATGTTATTTTGCAAACCCATATTTATGGCAGCATCTTTCACGCTAAGTTCAAAGCTTCAAGCTCAGGGCACCTCCTTCAATCTGTTTCTATTTTTACTGAGGATTAAGGAGCTGAATGCACAGTTTATGTGGCATTCATCACTGAATTGCTCACACAGAGTTGCTCTCCAAACTCTGGTTATCTAAGAGGAGTTCAGGAGCTCTGGCATGTTTATGTTGGGATCAGCCAGTCCCACATTTCTTTGCTTTAATGAAAAGCTTGAGAACCTGTTTGTGAGTCAAGTCCTCAGAGGACAGATGTGTGTGTAAAAAGTACCATATACACACATTTGCTGTCAAGTACTAAATTCTAAGTGAAAATATCAAGTTGTCACTGGTAACTGCATTTGCAATGAAATGATTTTTATTGTTGTTAAGCATGGTTTCTGTTTTGTCAATAAATGTGTATGAAACAGAGCCCTGTATCTAATGGCTCATGCAAACACATCTCCATTTTATGGCTGCTGTGGCTTTCCACATTTACAGCTCACTGCCTGCGATCATATTTACAGCCCAAATGTGCTTTATAGAGCTAAGGGTTAATGGCCAGTAACTGCACTGTTCTTGTCCCTGTTGGGTTTTATCATGAAATGAAACCCCCTGAGGGTGATGCTGTGCCTGGGTTTGCTGCTGAGGGGGAGTGACCCTGGCCCCAGGCTGTGCCAGGATCTCTCCTGCACTTTGGGAGTGGCTGTGGCTTGGATCAGGAGGAATGATGGAGCACAGGGAGAGCTGCTGTCAATTGATCAGGGTTGTTCTAGTCAGGCACTTCCCAAAATTGCAATTTGAGAGTTTGATATGCATTGCTTTTTCTGTTGATGGAAAGAAAATGATTTAAGTTCTTATTCAAGATGTGTATTTCATATTTTACCTTCTGTTAGACACCTCTACCACACACAGCTTTCACCTCTGGCCCTGCTTGTCATTACTTGTCTTATCTTGAGTGCTGTGGTTATTTTGGGAGGTTTTTTGCTCATGTTCTGGGTTGTTTGTTTTTTTTTTTTTGGGTTTTTTTGTTAAATCATAGCAACCCTAGCAAAATTGCTTTGCTTGTGTTCTTTCCATATCCATTCTTCTATGGGTTGGGTTTTTTTGGGTTTTTTTTTTTTTGTTTTGTTTCTTTTTTTTGAGTGCTCTATAAAAAGCAGGAGCCTGTGTGTGACCCTTCCAGTGAGAAACTTTACTTTATGTTTTCCTACTTTTGTACTCACATGGTGGTACATTTTTGTATGTGCACTTTAAAAATAACTTTATATGATTAAAGACTGAAATAATTACAGAATATATCTGTTGCCCAGTTCCTAGACTATTGCACATAGAGCATGGAACTGTGTTTGTGTAGTGTCTCTCTAGCTGGGCAAGACAGCAGAATTCTCCAGACAAAAGTAAGGGACCTCATTAGGATTCAGGAAATTCACTTGAAAGCAGTTTTATACCTATGGTTTAAAGCACCATTTTTTCTGATAGTTACAGGAGTTGTTAAATGTGGAGCAAGAACATATCAATTAGCAGGAATGCATTCAGCCTGAAATACCAATAATTAGTTGGTTGGCATTCAGGACTCTGAATTGCTGTTGAAGAATGAATTATATATGGTGCAGTAAATTTTAATTTTAGCCTATTAAGCTGTAAAGCAAGAAGAATGAAATACTCTTTGTGCTGTCTCAGTGGATAAAGTGCTTAAATTAGAGTAGATCCCGTTGGGGAGCAGCTTCCCTCGGGCGCGCGCCGAGGCTCCGCCGTGCGCAATTGCAGGTTTGGGTACGAACACACGCAGCACGGCTTGGGTGAGGTCAGTCTGTGCTGCTGCTGCTGCATGATCCCAGCGTTGGGAGTGGAGTGAGATCCCTGCAGGGCCAGCTTGGACGGGGCTTGGAGCAAGCTGCTGTGGTGGAAGGTGTCTCTGCTCGTGGCAGGGGATGGAGCAGGATGAGCTCTAAGTTCCCTTCCAGCCCAACCCGTGCTGGGATTGTGTCATTGTGTGAGCTTCCTCTTCAGAGTGAGCAGCACAGCGGGTGGGTGGTGAGGGAGGAGGTGACCAGCGGGTGGTGGCAGCCCTGGCCTTGGCAGTGCAGTGCATTGGCCGAGTTTGCTCCAGCTCTGCTTTCTCCTCCGCAGCTCCACCGAAGGCTGCCAAGCCCCCGGAGGAACACCTGAAGGCTGAGAACATCCAGCTCTCCAACTCCTTCAACTACAACGTGCTCCAGCATCTGGGCCAGTTCCCCCCTCTGATGCCCAACAAGCAGCTGGTGGAGTCCAACAGCAGCAGCCCCCAGCCTGCGGGCGGCACCAAACCCGTCATGTCCTACGCCAGCGCCCTGCGGGCTCCCCCCAAGCCCAAACCTCCTCCTGAGCAGACAAAAAAGAACAGCGACCCCCTGTCCTTGTTTCAGGAACTTAGCCTAGGTAGTTCATCAGGTAGCAATGGCTTTTACTCCTATTTTAAATAATCAGATTATTTTTTTTAGAGAGAATTTAATTTTTATTTGTGTCGGTAGATCTAAGATAGTTGGGGCTTCACCTGTAGTTGCAAATACTCCCTTTGTTTATATTGGTAAATATATCCTCACTTAATTGCTTTGCTGCTAGACTTGCAACTAATTTTTTTTTTTTAATTATATTCCATTATTTTGCATTTTTTGATGTGGGTCGGGTTTTTGGAAGCTTTT
This sequence comes from Sitta carolinensis, assembly GCA_032173965.1. NCBI lineage: Eukaryota > Metazoa > Chordata > Aves > Passeriformes > Sittidae > Sitta > Sitta carolinensis. Next base: position 3,293,828 of record CM063298.1, on the reverse strand, counting down.
CTGTAGGAAAACACACACGTGTTATTTTTTAATTTGTGTAATGTTAATGATATGTTGCATTAAACTAGCAGCTGAGAGATTACCTGTACAACTTGAAAAAAAAGGAAAAAAAAAAAGGAAAAAGAAAAAAAAGGAAAAAAAAGTTTGTCTAAATTGTATTTAAGAAGATTGTAAGTAGCATTTACATTTATTCAATAACATTAGCATACTATGCTGGGTTTCTGTACCAGAAATGGCCAGTTAATGTAAAAATGTATGTTATTTCTGCTTAAATTCATTTAATTTTTTTTTTTTTAATAAAGGTGCAGCATCTTCTAAATAATTTCAGTTTTATCAGCTTTTTTGTGAAGGGATGCTGCATTCTCAGACTTTTATAGTTTTAGATTCTGTATGATGTGGTATTGTATTTTCCATCCACTGTAGGGTAAAGTAAAGGCATTCTTTGCAAACACCTATGCCATTGTTTGGAAACATTCAGATAAAAGTATTGGTATACTTTAAAAAATAATAAAAAAATCGAAAAAAGATGAAAAAAATTAACAAAAAACCCAAAAAAACCTCTACATTTTATTTTTGGACAAGCTAATAATATAAGCTTGTTTGAAAAGTTAATTTGATAGGTTTTTTAAATGAATCATGAAGCTGAAAATAAATTTTTAGGTATGTTGGTGCTTAGTAGATTTAATAACTATTTTAAAAAAAAATGCGTGAATTTAGTAAAATACTTTTTTGTTTGTTTGTTTAATTTTTTTTTCCACTATGCATGTGTAAATGTTTGTAATCTGGCTTTTTCCTCCCCTCTTCTCCAGTGGTATAAAGAATTGTGCCGCTTTAATTTTTTTTTTTTTTTCCGGTAAAACTTTTGGTACATTATTTGATGTTTACATTAAAATGTGACATTATACAAGGAAATTCAGATATTTTGCTAACTGTTTTGTTTGAGGAACATCATTAAAGAAGAGATTTAATGTTTGTCAAAGCTGTATCCAAATTAATCTAAATCTTCTGGGGATCAGAGTGGTTACCAGGTTATTTATCTCCATGAAACCTGGCCCTTAAGGAATCCAGTCTGAAAAATTAATTATGGGATATTAAAAAAAAAAATTAAAGAAACAAATGTGAATGAAAATTCAGAAGATAAAAACTTTGTGGATAAAATTTCTGGTCTTGCACACTGTCCCTGCTTTGTGGCTGGGGAGCTCCTGAGGGGGGTTGTTGAGTTTCTCCTTTATTTCTCCTTAACCCTTTTACACTTGAAATAACTTTAAATCTGGGACCTGGTTTACGGGGATGGGCTGGGTGTAGTTCAGAATTCCTCCACTTACTACCTGTGAGAATTGAAATTTTAGAGCTGTGAGGGGACGATTTCAGATTTTTATAGCTGTCCATGGGACACCTTACTGGGCAGCAGTGGCTGCTGCTCTGTTCAATCAGATTTGTGGTCTAGTTGCAATCAATCAGGTTCATTTTCTTTGCATTTGACTTCATGTGTTAAGACAGGGGTCATTATGTAATGGGGTTGATTTAAACTCAGTACACTGCAGAGGTTTGCATATAAATTTTTTATTAAAAGTCTTTGCTGGGTTATGATTCAGAAACTTATCTGAAAACCTTTTTTCTTCTTTTTGCTGTAAAACAAAGCTCGTGTAACTCATTAATTTATTACCTAATGTTATACCAAACAAGCAATGCTGGGGAGGGGACAGCCCCTGCCAAGTTCTGCTCAGCACTTCAGCACAGGGCACGGAACCCAGATGACCCAAAACCGAGGAGAGGCCAAATTCTGCAACTTTGAATCAAGCAAAGCTGCTGCTAAATGGGTTTTTGCCAAGCTGCTGGCTGCAGGAATCAGTCCAGGGGAAATTCACTGGTGGAGCTGAGGATCCAGTGAGGGAGGAGCAGGACTGACAGAGAAGTTGGGATCCATGGAGAGAGGGGCAGGACTGGCAGAGGAGCAGGGATCCGTGGAGAGAGGAGCAGGGATCCGTGGAGGGAGGAGCAGGACTGGCAGAGGAGCAGGGATCCATGGAGAGAGGATCAGGACTGGCAGAGGAGCAGGGATCCATGGAGGGAGGATCAGGACTGGCAGAGGAGCAGGGATCCATGGAGGGAGGATCAGGACTGGCAGAGGAGCAGGGATCCGGGATGGAGAGAGGAGCAGGGATCCATGGAGAGAGGAGCAGGGATCCATGGAGGGAGGATCAGGACTGGCAGAGGAGCAGGGATCCATGGAGAGAGGAGCAGGACTGGCAGAGCAGAGATGGGGATCCAAAGCACTTCACGTCCCCAAGTCAGCATTTTGTAATTTCAGGGGTTTCAAAGTCACTCAGTTCTGTGGAGCAGCCTTTTGATTCTGTTCATCATTTAATATTGAATATTAAATTAATAAACATCACTTGCTAATTTACTGCTATCTGTTGATCGGTTAAGGGGGAGATGGTCTCATCTCACCCCATTTTATTCTGTTTTATGCTGATATTTTATCTACACTGAAAATATTACAGATAAAATCCCATTTTCTCTCTGACTTAGAATTTCAGTTCTTTAACTTTATGAAAACCCCAGCTGGTTTTGGTACTAAATTTTCATAAGTGCTCTCACCCAGGAATTTGAGGATGATATGTTAGAGATGATCTGACTTAACAGCTTTGGCATGAATAATTTGGATTTCTTAGAGTCAGTTTTTTTCCCAAAGATTATATTTTGTTGAAATGTCTTGTCTGGCCATTGTATGTCACATATACAGCCCTGAGTGAGATCTTTGGGTTTTGGAGCAAATTAGCCAATGTTTATTGAAGTCATGTTTAGTAAACCCCAAAACTGTATTTTCAACTCTCCTGGGGCTTCAATCAAACTCTTATTAACATGAAATTAAACCTTACAGATGGCTCCAGTGGGCACTGCTCAGGCTGCACTGTAAATATGGACTTGTTGCAATTACAGGGAACATTCAAAATTGAGTTTGTGTAAATTATCTCAATTTGGGGGAAATGAATGGAGGCTGGGGCATTTGCACCAATGGGGGATATTTGGCTCCTTGACTTTTTTTATGCTTCAGGGAGTGCCAAATCCCATGCTCCTTGTCAAGGAATAAACTCTCCATTGTTTTCTGTGGAGAATTTGTACAACAGGTCTAAATTTAGTAAGCTTGTATTTGATATCGAGAGTAGTTTCTGGTTTTGTTTTCTTTAATGCCAGTTTTTGATGAGAAAAATCTGGATGCCTCATGGGAGTGTGTCAGTGTGGTGATAAGAACTAATGAAGAATGAGGGGAAAGATTTAAAAAAATAAATTATTTGGATTCTAAGAGGAATAATCTTTTTTTTTTACAATTCAGTTAGTGCCTCCACCCTTTAAAAAGCCACTTAGTGAATGCAGCTGGCATGTTTTTCTGTGTGTAGTTGAGGGCTGAATTCTTATGAAACTGTGAGCTTTCCACGTGGCCACCCTAGGGCAGGAGCAGCCGGAGGTGACGCCGCTCTGCGACGAGCTCAGCCTGACCTGGAGCTGGATTCTGAGGTAACATTCCCACCTCCTGCCACTCAGGACCTGCCCCTGGTGTGCTGGCTCCTCTGGGCTCTGCTGTGGCACGTGGCTGTGCATGTCCCCAGCCTGGATTGCTCCTGGCCCTGCTCCTGGGGCTGCCAGCCTGTCCTAAGGACCCGGCAGGCTCGGGCAGAGGTTTCGTGGCACGTCCCTGTCTCTCTTCATTAGTGCTCTGCCTGCTGGGGGCCCCTCCACGGTGTGCTGGTGTCCTCTGGACCACCCTGCAGTGCAGTGGGTGTCCCCAGGATGCTTTCAGTGTGTCCCAGGTGTCTCAGCAGTGCCAGGCTCCTCAGAGCCCAGGGTGGGTCATAGGGACAGTTCCCCTCCATCCCCCTTTGTGCTCACATGGCAGCTTTCAGTGTTTCCACAAGACAGCTCCTCAGTTGCTGTTTTGCATAAAGCTTGGTTAGAACCAAGGCCCCAGCCTATATTTTCTCCTGGAGGTTGTCATCTAATACAGTTTGTCCTGGATTTTTAATTGTATGGGCTGTGGTGTTGCTGGCCCTTTGCAGGATGTGAGTCCTGCCACTGGCTGTGAACCCTGTGAGTGCCATTCCCTACTTTGATTAATTAATGTTTTGTTCCCAGATTTGTCAAGTTCAGCTGGTTTTTCTGCAGAGATCATGCTCTATAAGCAGTTCTTTTGCTATGTATGTAGTACCTCAGTGCTATAAGTAGCACCAAGAGCAGTTTGACCACTCCACATTTTCTTTTTAGACTGAACTCGGGCATATCAGAACCTGCATATTTTCCAGGGCAGTGAGCCCATGATGCTTCATGCTCTGCCCATATCATCCTTCAGCTCATTTGTTTTGTTAGTTTTTAAAGGTTCTAGTTTTCCTAGAAAAACTGCAGACAATTAACTTGTCAAGACAGATGGTGATGATCTATGGTGCCTATAAAAATTTGCACATCGTATTCCTTGACATGAAATATGGGCTATTTCTGTTGGTGTAGCAATACTTGCGCCAGTCTCTTTTTGCTGGCTTTGTCAGGGAGCAAGGGATGAATCCTAAATTTGTTTTTTTTTTCTTCCATTCAAGAGAAGTAAAAGGAATTGCAGCAGCAGCAGCAATGGAAATGTCAGTTCAGTGTGGGGGTTTTTTGGCAACTTCAGCTGAGAAATGTTGAGGAGTTTTTACCTCATTAAGGATTAATAGATGCTTCTGACAAATTACAGAATGCTTGGTGATATGAATTATCCAAGACTGGTTAAAAGATGTTGTCAGTCCCTTTTCCAGAAGACTTGGCTTCCTGCTGGAGGGTAAATACCTCAACAAGACCAGCTGTAAAGCCATTGAGGTGCTCCCAGGGAGACTGGTGATACTGGGCATGAAGCTGAGCCACAGCCTGGGGAGCAGCCTTGCCAAACAGAATTGTGCTGCTGGTTCTGTTACACAGAAAATAGTCCAGAAATCCGACTTTATTCCCTTCTCTGCATTTCTTTGAAGAAAGCAGCAAAGCAGCTCAGTGTCTGATGCAGAGTGGGCATGTATGATGTCTGCATGCCTTGAATTTATGTTCAATAGCTTCAGTGGAGCCCGAGCATCGATCAAGTGTGACAAAGCAATGACAATCTCATCCTCTACTTCAGTCAAAACAAAGTTGTGATGCTCTTTTCTTGTCCCTTGGTGACAATGGAAAGGGGAAATAATTGGAATGGAGGCTTTTAGAGCAGGTCCCACTGCTGTGTGTGTTTTATGGTACGGAGCAGCCTAATACTCCTGTAGTTAAGTTATAAAGTAAAGCAGTGCTCCAAGGGGCACTGTCCCACTGTGGACAGTGGAAGCTCATTTTGAATTAAGTTTAGGCTGAGGTTTATTCTCTTAACAGTTTCTGCCTGTGGTCAGGTTCCTGGCATGTGACTGCCCAGCTGCAGCTCTGGATGGTGCCCAGGGCCCTCCCCAGAGCTGGCAGAGCTGCAAATTTCTCCTGACTCCTGTGTCAGGTGTGTTCCTCAAGAGCTGTCAGGCCCAGGTGAGAAAGTGTCCCTCTGCAGCAGGGCCAGGGATCTCATTGTAGGGGGGAAAATTCCCAGATCTTTGGTACTTTATGTTATTCATTTCCACAGCTGTCAGAGTGAGGAGAGAGATGATGGCCACAAGGAGGTTACAGAGTGGAAAGGGATCAGTGAAAAAGTAAATTAGTAAATACTTGTGCCTTTGTAAACTATGTCAGGGTGATCAAACACGAGAGCATCCTGCATGTGCTGGCTCTTTCTAGGTTTGGACTAAAGGAGAAATAGGGGTGGGTGCCAGGATTTCTGGGTGAAAACCTCTCTCATGGACCCATCTGTGCTGCCTTGTGTGCTGAGCTCTTCTTCCCCCCACCCGCTGGTGCTGGGCTGTGCCTGCAGAACCTTGTTGCAGAAGAAGGGTGTTCAAGAGCTCAGCTTGCTGCTAAACAGGCAGTTTTCTTCTTCAGGGTTGCTTGTCTGACACCTTTTCTGCACATTAAATTCACACAGCACAGCATTTAAAAACAAGGGAAGCAGATTCTCTCCACGCCTCACAGCAAATCTTACATAAACAAAACCCTTCACGTCTTCTGTTGCGTTGACTGTGATTTAACACTTGGGCTTTGGCAGACTGGCATCTCAGCACTGTGGCTTGGGCAGTGCCCTGGGGCAGCTCTCTGTGCCTGTCTGAGGAGGGGACAGCCACTGGTGTTGGACTAGGCAGTGGCAAATGCCCGAGGGGCCCGTGGCTGAAGGTCTGGTAGCAGCAGGGCCAGTGCTCAGGATTTCATGGTGGCTGGTGGTTGTTCCCTCTCTCCCTCTCTCTGGTGCCTGTTTCCCACTTGATTCTTTGGCTGTGTCCCAAACCCAGGAGTGATCCTGTTGGATGTGTAGCAGCTGGGTTCCCTCCATTTGGCTCTGGTGACTTCCTGCTGGTGAGGACATTTCCTTCACATTTTCCTGGTTATTCCTGAAGTTCTGGTGGCTGCTGTTTGCTCAGCTGAGAGAATAAAAACTGAAACTGGTTACAGCTCCCCCCTCCAACATTATATTCTTTTTCCTTTGTGAAGGCAAATTGCTTTTATTAACTCTCTTAAAACACATTATCAGCTCTCTGGCAGAACAAACCTGCTGCAGGAGTGGAGCCCTTCCACCCGTGAATACCAATGACTGATTTAATGGACGGGTCCCTCTTCAGCAGTTCTTAGAATCTGGAAGAAGGAAATGAAGTTATCCACGTGCTTCTCAGTCTGGCAGGGACCATACAGAGCAGGGAATGATCACAAAGCCTCAGCCTGGAGCAGAAAGTGAATAAAACTCAGTGAGTCTTAAGGGCTTTAGGAGGCATCTGGCTGAGCTGCCTGAGCTTTGGCTGTGGGTGTAGGATCTCGATGCCATGAGCTATGTGTTTTCTCTGCCTCATGAGTAAAGTGATCCCAGAGAGGCTGTAAAACCTTGGATCCAGGCCAAAGCCCAGCACTCACCAGGAATCTTTCCACTGCCCTCACTGGGGCTCAGATGAAGCAGATCAGGAGTGTGCAGGGGATGGGTGAGACCAGGATGTGTTTATCTGAGATGTACACCTCTTGCTCTTGAATATCAGGAAGGGGACTAAGCAGCATCTTGGCTGGGCAACAAGTTGGCCCATCAGGATAAGAACCCACCTAGAAATTACTTTCTCCCAGCAGAGGTATTGAAAAAGAGGGATGGCACTTCATAAAAGCTGTGGATGGGTGAAGGGCTTTCCAGGGACAGAACATGGCACTGCTCTGGGTGGGGTGATGAACTCAGACCCCTTCCCCAAACCTTGCTTATCTCAACCCATGGCATGTCTGAGGTGATGATGATGATGATGATGGCTGAGCTGGGAATGCTGTTGTTCCTGCCAGCTGCCCTGCTTAGATTAATCTTTGCTGTGTAAGTTTGGATGTTCCCACCCGGGGTCAGCCACCCCGGCAGTCACACTGACTGCTTTCCTTTCTGTTGTTGCATGTAAAGGTTCTCCCTAGAAACTAGCCTCTGTTTTCCTGAACAATGAAAATGCAAATTCAGGAAGTCAGCTCTGTACCCAAAAATAAGTTTTCAAAACCATTTAGCATTTCAGAGTGGTTCTGTGACAACGTGAAGACTTGCAGTTGTCTCTCATGATAAGAGACAGGCAGAGCTCCTCAGCTCACACTCAGATCTGAGCTCCAATGAGTGCTTTATCCTCAAACTTTATAATATATGTGTTATTTGTAGTGCTTTTCAACTTCAAAGAGCTTGGAAAACATTAATGCAACTTCACAAAAGGCTTCTGTTCTTGCTGCCACTCTGCTGATGGGGAAAATGGAGATGAGCCTGAGTCTGGCTGGGGCTGAGCCTCTCCTGACGGCGGGGCCGAGGGCAGCCCCTCGAGCCAGCACAGAACTGCTGGGGAATTTCTCCAAATGTTTGAACATGCCATGAGTTCAGACCTCTTCAAATTGACCACAGATTTTTCTGTTAGGAATTCTGGTTTTTTTTTAGGATTTTGACAGCTAAACACAGAGGCAAAAGCTCTTCAGTTCCCCCTTCTCCTGATTTTTAAATTACTGGATGAAAAGAGTACACTGTAAGCCACATAGTTCTTCCTGCTTCGAGGGAAAATGCTGAGCAGATTTTGAAAATTGAACTGTAAAAAAACAAAAGGAAAAACGAAGAACACCCCACCTCTTGGTGCTGGGGGACCGTGAGGGTGAAAAGGGCTTGGCTGGAGGGGCTAGGTGAGCGTGTGGGGCTGGATTTGGGGACCCCCAGTCCCAGAGTGCTTCAGGCAGCTGTGGCAGAGCCCTGCAGGCTCTCGGCAGCAAAGCAGCGCCTGCAGCATCCCCAGCACTGCTGTGATTGTGCAGCAGCAGCAGCGAGGCACCGCCGGGGCGTTCTCGGGGCTGCCTCTCCCTGCTCTTTCAGGCACAGTCCTTTCCCTCTCGGCAGCTGCTTTGAAGGATTTTTCCTGAGATGTTTTTTTGTGTACTGTGTACAAAGATGTAGCTTTGTGTACACATGTGCAGTGAGCAGAGCAAGGTGCTCTTAGAAAGCCCACTCACGGGGAACAAATGAGAGCTCCGTGCAGCCAACACCACCCAGCACTGCTCTGTGGACCTGGCAGAATCTGATGGGCCAAGTGATTCATCCATCAAAATAATTTCCCAGAAAATCATGCTACTGGAAGATTACACTTTTTATTAAAGGAAAATACCACTCTTCATGTTCAGTATTTCTTGGCTTTGCCACTGAAGTTTAAGCAAAAATGACTCTTTTTGGTGGGGTTTTACACTTGATTTAAAAGAATGGAACTGCAGGGTGTAAATTTGGAGGGGGGATTTTTATCCCAATGCTATGTAAAATTCTGTTTTGTTTTTTATCAAATGTTAACATTTTAATAGAAGAGCATAAGGCTTTCCAACTTAGCCTGGGGAAACAAGCTAACCCTTCTGAGGGAAGAAGAAGAGAGCGGCGTAAATGGGGACATTGACTCCCCAGAGTCTCTCTCTGACCAAGTAAGGTAGAAAAGCCTGATATCCCTCATGGATCTATGCCCAACTACACCAAACATCTTCTCCACAACAAAGCTGTCTCCTCTGTGGCCTGGAGCTGTCTCAGACACAGATTTCCCCTGAACTGCATCAGCACAGGGCAGCCCCAAACTGGTACAGAGCAGTGCCATTCACACACACTCATCATGGTGTTGAGTGGTCTTTCTGCTTTCTTAAAAAAAAGAAAAAAAAAAAGAATCAAAAAAGAGAGAAGAAAGAAAGGAGAAAAAGAGAGGAAAAGAAAAAGAAATCAACAATTGCAATCGAACATGCCTTGGTTCAGTAATGACTCACTTGATGGAGAGCACATTGTGTAGTGAGACCCAGACATTTTTAAAAATACAAATCTTTTCAGAACACTTTCTGGATATTTTTCCTGGGGGCGGGGAACATCAGTGCTCGGGTTCTGCATCCATGCAGGTCTCCCAGGGGTTCTGGGGGAAGCGGGGCAGCGCGATGAGGAGGAGGGCGATGCCGCAGACAAAGAGCAGCACGAAGGAGGAGCAGGCACAGGCGAAGGACCAGGAGTAACTGTACTTGATCCAGGCTGTCTCCTTGCTGTCAATCATTCTCTTCACGGATTGTCTCATGACTTCAACAGAGATGATGATGCAGAGACCTGAAGGAAGATAGGAGCAGTGGGTTGAATAACCAGCTGTCAATTTTTCATCCTTAATTAACTGCCTCATCTGTTGTTTTGCATACAGGAACTGCAGTGAGATTCACAGGTGAGTCACTGAATTCAGTGTTTGAAGGAACCAGTGCTCAGAACTGCCAGGAGCTCTGCCATTACTGAGGTCAGCCACTGACTTGTTGAGTGTGATCTTTTAGTCAAGCTTGGATGGGAAATTCAAAGTGGGGGAGGAATAATTGCATTCCCTAGGGAGCTTTTTCAGAGGTTGAGGAAGATTTTTATATTGAGGTGACAATTTGCACCTCTGTCTTTCGCTCATTGTGGCATGTTGAAGAATTCCTGGCTCATGTACGAGTGCAGTCTTCATGTGTTTGGGAGACACGTATTTTGGGCCTGGATCAGCCATTTTGTTGGTTTGAAGTTTAATAAATGAGATAAGATACTGTGTGTCCCAGGTTCAGACTGGGACTGACAGTGAATACACTAGAAGGGAGCGAATATGCTTTTAAAGGGGGTTGGAGGAACAGATCAGCTGCTGAACAGGATGTTCTCACATCACACAGGGTCCTGTAGTCTTGTGGCCAGGAAGAAAGTTTCAGGGCATTTTTAGAATTGTCTCTGTTCCCTTAGGATCTATCTTAAGTCTCTCTGTGTTGAACTATGAACCAAGTGCAGAAATGTGAGCAGCCCTCCTCATACCTGAGAAGGTGTAGAACATGGATGCTGGCTTCAGCAGATAATCCCTCTTCTTCCTGAAGGAGAGGAGGACACAGATCGTCCCGATGATCGCAAAGCCAACGCTGAAGATGGCAATGGCTGCAGCTGAAATGCTGTATTCTGCCAAAGGAAAAAAAAAAACCCACCAGAAATGACACAGTGTGCACATTTTGAGCTCTGCCATCAGCTGTGGGAACGGTGCAGTCATTCACTCTGAGAAATGTGTGCACCCCTGGCGCCGGGGCGAGGTGCCTTTGGTGAATTATTTCCCTCAACTGAAAACAGGGGTGAGTATTGGCCATGTATCTTTTGAATGTGAAGGATATAAAAGCAGAGCAGGAAGGGGAAAACTCTTTCTGAACACCCCCTGAGATAGGCCAGGGCACCTTTGCTCATCAGCCCACCTGTATGGGGCTGCTGGAGCCGCTTTGGCTCTGCTGTGGAAATGTTAGTGTCAAAGCCTTGCTGGGCTCCATGCTCTGGTCCCTTCCATTCCCCCCCAGACTGCTCCTGGAGTAAGCAGGCAGCTCTCTGCTCCTTCTGTTCCATGCTTTCTGCAGAGCCTGGCCCCTGCACGCTGCTGGAGCTGTCCCCATGCAGGGAGAGCCGAGTGCTCCGTGGGCTCTGCACTCAGGCAGGCACAGCAGGCCAGGGGTGAAGTGTTTGCACAGCTCATTTTTATTCCTTGTCTTTGACAGCAGTGACTTCCAGCTCTGTGAAAACCCAGCTTCTTCAGGGCATGGGATTAAACCCTCCCAGAAGTCCTGTTTCTTGCTAAGCCATGTGCTGGGCACTTCCCCCAGCCCAGCAGTGCTCAGTGCCTGGGTGGAGGGGGAGAGTAGCTAACTGAGTAATTCAGACCTTCATTTGCACGTTGTGTTCGTTTTCAGATTAGTTTAATTTTTAACACATGTAGCCATGCATGAACATCACAGTGCCTGATGATATTTGCCTTTCAAGCCATTTAAAAAAAAATCTCCCAGGCAAAATCATGAAGATTTTTTTTTGCCTGTTTCTAATTAGCTCCCATCCAAATGAGCTATTTCTGCAAAGGGGAACAGCAGATCACTCTTTGTTCTCACTGCTTTTTGTATCACTGTTTTATTATCATTTTCTAAATGTTTCTCTTTTCTCTGTGCTGGAACTGCCTGAAAGTGTTCGTTTCATTGTAAGATCTTTTGCTGGGCTTATGATTTTCTTTTTGCCTCAAAGAAAAGAAGTTCTTCCTGATTTTTTTTTTTCTGAAGAAGAAATTCTTCCTGATTTTTTTCTGCATTGCCCTGAAGGCATTGGGTGCATTTTGAAGATCAGGTGGCTGGATAAGATAGCGGATAAGTGAGCAAAAGCAAATGACTCAGATATAAGCTTTTCTATCCAGTTAAAATTCCTGTCTTTCCTGTCTTAGGAAGCTACTTTTTTAGGGAACTTACTGTCAGAGTTTTCCACCATTACAATTTCCACTAGAAGCAAAGCAGATTAATACATGTAATGTATCCAATGACTCACATTTTCCACAGTAAAATATGTTGTGTTGCAAACTATGAAGGAGTTTGTCCCCAAAGAGAGGATAAGAAAGAGAGAGGAGCACGTTAGGGGAACCCTCAAAATGTTTGGAGTTATTAAAAATGTGAAATTTGTCCATGAAAGACAGTTTGGCTGTGAACACTGACAGTTCATGTCTTTGTAGGATCCCTGTTCCTTCCATTCATCGATCGCTCTGTTTTTTCATGACTTTCATATAAAATCAATAGGAAGCATAAAATTCCTAATGGTCTTCAGAGAGCCTCTGCCCTTCTTTTCAGGGTCAAGATTCTGCTTGGGGTACGATTTATTCATTTAGGTTTTATTAATATCTTCCCCTTCAATGGCAAAGACTGACTGTCACGGATAGTGCCAATGTTTTAAAGTCATTTTTATGCTGGAAGGACTTTTTGCAGTTTTCCTGGGTATTGACATTGTTATATATTTGTGGGACAACTTATGTAAAATCATGTTTATGGGTGTGATCATATATAAAAATAATTGTCCCCAGGAAGCTGGGATTTGACCTTGTCCAGGGTATTTTCCACATTTTTCCCAGCTGATGGTGCCTGTTAGAAATTCTGCTGCTTTTCCAGGAACCAAGGCTGAACTCTTATTGTGGAGACCCCTTTCCTTTAGATCTTGTGTGCCTATCATTTCATACAACATTAGGAAAATATTCTTTTGGAATCATTCTTACCTTTCTGGGTGGTTACTTCAAATATCTCTGAGGTCTCTCCTGGAGTGAAGTGCTTGAAGTAGGAGCAGTTGTGGTCTGAAGGAAAAAAAAAATCAATTTTGTGCTCTTGGAAGCCTCTGATAAAATGTAGTAAAACTGAATTAGCTTTTTATTGATGTACCAAACTTGCAGTGGTTTCGAGGCTCCCTACCCTTGGTGATGCAGAGGAATTGGAGCTGGATCTGATTTCCTTGGGAACAGGTGAGGACACCAGGCTCCAGCATGGATGAGGCTGAAGCCCCTCTGATACCTTTTGTGTCCCACTCAGAGCTGATTGTTCCCCTGTTTAAAATGTGAATTACAGATGGTTTTTCTCGTTCTGTCTTTGGCCATCCCCCGTTTCTGCCTCTCAGTGTTGCAGCATTTCCTGGGGATGGGACCCGCTGTGCCCACAGCTGAGCTGGCAGCTCCCTCCCCTCCCCAACTCCCCCACAGGGGCATCACCCCTTCGGGGTGTGGTGACCTTGGGGTGCAGACAGGGAGCATGGAGTGTCCTCACCCCCTTTCCCTCCTGGCTCTTCCCCTCTGCAGCTCACAGATCCCTGGGTGGCAGTGGGGGGTTGCTGCATGCACAAGGTTTGCTGATCTGGGGGTCCCAAGGATGAGGCTGCTGCAATGCAGCAAAGCACATGGTATTTTACTAAAATAGGGATGCTAAGAGCTCTTTTTTTTTTTTTTTTTTTTTGGCTGTCAGTAAAAAAACAAACAAAGCAAAAAAGACCAAAGCTTGTTGAAGCCCAAGCAGTTGCCCAGGGAAGGGCAGGCAGTATGAGCCAAGGGCAAAGAGGCTCTCATGCCAGGCTTTATCCAAGTTTGATCCCATCAGAGCAGCCTATTAAGTTAAATTGATAAGACAGCAGAGTTAGACAGAGGCAGCTTTTTGAATTTCCTCTGTCTGGACCTCACATGAGCACAGTGCCAGGTACGGGGGGTTTGTAGGGGGGTTGGGAAGCCAGCAGGGATCAGGACTGTGGGGCAGATGGGGATGAGTGAATTTGTTAGCTGAGTCTCTTGATGGCCATGAACCCTTTTTGTCCTCAGGCTGGTGAGGTCAGCTGGGAGAGCAATGTCACTGAGGCAGGGGAGCAATGTCACTGCTGTCAGCAGACACCCTGGGAGGAGACTGCAGCCTTGGCTCCCAGCGGGATGGGAAGGGTCTGCTGAGGACCTGCTGACTTGGAGCTTTGGCAGCAGCAGGGTAAGGGTGGAGGGTGTTCTTGCTATTTATAACTGATTTAATTGAGGGTTTGGAGGGGTGTGGAGCTGGAGAACAGTTGCTCACCAGGAATTTGGCTGGAAGGGTGCACTGGTGGGGACGCGCTGAGCGGCGCCAGCCCTGACCGCGCCGTCCTGCAGAGCTGGGCTGGGGGGACACGCTGAGCACACCCCCCCAGCACCCCTGGAGCACCCAGGAAACAGAAACAAGACTGCCTGAAATAAAAAATAGGGGCCCCTTCCCTTCGGGGCATCTCTTCCTTTAAATAACTGAGTGAGCACAGCTTCCAGAAGGTGCTGGCAGGGAGCCTGGGGGAAGCTGTGGCCCTCTCCACATCCAGCTGGGACAGCCTGCTCCAGCACTGCGGGAGGCCTGAGCCAGGCTGGGTGCAGGACCACGCAGGGACTGCTGTGGGTTTCTGCCTGTGAGCATTTCAGTGGTTCCTTACAGCATTAATCTCTCTGGCAGAGGATCCCTGTGTTCTACCTGTTGCTTCTTGTGGTTTTTTTCTGTCGTGTAGATGGTAGCTGCTGGAGCTAGTGACTCAGGGAGGATTTATTTTCCCTCTCCCAGGAGAAAGGTAATTGCAAAGCAGCGTTTTTGGGCCTGTTAGGGGAAGATTCCTTTGAGACACTCTTATCTACTTAAGTTTATAAGCTGACTTTTATTTCATCTGCAGATTCTCCTTGCTGGAGACAAGGTTAATGTTTAGCTCTGGCATCTCCTGACCTGTTCTTTATTATCCTTGCAAATGACTGGAAGAAATACATTTGATCTCAGCCCTCTGTGACTCTAATGTGAATTTTGAGCCTCAAAGCAGTGGTTGTGTGCCTCCATCAGCAACTCAGTGGTGGCTGAGGCTGAGCATTGTGTCTGGGACACTTTATTTTGGGATTGTTTGGTTTAGCTTTACATTAATTCTCTAGAAAGCCTGAACTCAAAGGAACCCCAGGTGTGCAGTACAAAGGTGGAGGCAACCAGACTTTGTGTGGTGGGAGCACAGCACAGCTCAGTGTCCACTGCAGGGCAACCAAACTAGTCCAGTCCACCCTCCATCCTCATAAACATTTCACAGGGGACTTGTCTGCAGGAGATGGAGCTCCCTTGTGGCCCTTACCAAAGCTCTGCCAATGTGTGATAAAAGAGGTCATCACACAAGTGGGTTGGTTTTCAGAAAATGCACTTGTTGTGGGAAAATGTAACTAGATTTGTTTTGTTGAGTTGCTGAATTGTTTTCAGTTTTAAGCTGCTCCCATGCTCTGTTGAGCTGGGATATCTGTTTCAACAAGTCTGTTATTCAGCAGAAGTGAGGCACTGCAATGACTCTGGTGCCATCAGGAATAAGAGAAAAGCCCAGTCATGCCACAGCACCTTTACATAAGAGACAGGGTTTACACTGGGGGTGATGATGGGTGAACTCTGTGTGGCACTCTTCATTTCTCTCCACCCCAATTGCATTATCTCTGCCACCAGGTCACCCCAGTGTGCTGGTGGGGACAGTCCAGGGGCTCTGTGCTTGCATGAACTTCAGGGTTGTAATGTGGTTTATCACAGAGTGTCCTCCCCCTCCAACACAGCCCCTCACAGCCCTGCTGCTCCCTGCCCTTCACATCCACCACTCCTGGGGGCAGGCACGGCATGCAGGAGAAGGAATCCTACTGAACTGTGGATGAACCTTGGGGAGCTGTGGTTTGGAGACTTTGTGGGGGAAAGAAAGCCTGGAAAGACCATGAGATGTTCAGGCCATGCAGAGTTTTGGGTGGCAGCTGTCCCCTGTAAGCATTGCAGTGACAGACTGGGAAAGGGCTGGAACCCATCTTGCTTTGGAACCCGAGATGGACAGAGCATGGGGAGTTTGTGGCAGGATGGATAGTTAGAAAATCCTGGATTTTAGTGTGGGGTTTCCACTTGTGATGAGTTTGGGAGCCAGGACCTTAGAGGAGGTGTTAGTGTGAGGGCTGAGCCCTGGAGGGGGCTCTGACCTGGCCAATGAGGCCTTGGACACACCCGGAGTTTTGGAGGTGATGTCTCTCCAAGCACTTTAATTTCACACCTGTCTTGCAGGGTGAGTCTCCTGTAACAGGGAGCAGACAGCCCCGCTGACAACCCATTTGCTCAAGCACTTCTCCTCTCCAGTTGCCTGCGCTGAGGTTCCTGTATTTACAAGGACCTGTTCAAGTTGTTCACATCCCTGCTGCTCCCCAGATCACAAGAGCCACTTTTCAGGACAGCAGCAGCCCCGGAGTTGCAGGCAGTGACGCTGAACTCCGTTTACAGCTGGTAGTAAAATGCCCGGTGCCCACCGACCACAGTTAAAAATGTCTCAGTATTAATCTGAATTTGCCTGGTTTTAACAACCATCTCCCTGATCTTTTCATTTGTTACAGCAGGATGCTGAACCCTTTTCAATTTGTCAACACCCGCGGATGGGTGCTGTAAAATTTTAAAGCTCTGCCTAAATCATAGCTCTGCTTTGTGAACTGCGAGCCAAGTCATCCTCCCCACTCTGCACTGTGCTGAGCTCAAAACCTAATAAATAACGTTAATCATGCCATCCATTTCCTCCACAGGGAGCGACTGGTAAATGGTTATTAATTCAGTGATAAATTCTGATGCCTCTTTCCCAGTCCTGGCAGTAATGTCTGGTTATATCTCATGATTTTCAGGAAAAGCAGCGCCTGCATCTGCTCTTTTACTGCGCGTTTGTTCATTCACATTTTCTTGGCTGCTGCAGGTTTCACAACCCTGGTGTTTCCCTGCCGACATCCCTTCCCAGAAGTGTGAAATCAATCGAACAGGAGCCGTGCGGCCACAGCCTCACTCAGCAGCCACAGCCCCGGGGCTCTGCTCCCCTCCCCTTGCTCTGATCCTTTCCCAGCTAAAACAGGGATGAAGGTATTTATGTGATAATTGAGGGGCCAATTTCACCCTTTGGAACGTGATTCTGACGCAGGCTGTCATCCGAATTCCCAAGTATCTTTAAAAAACTGAATGAACCAGCTCTGGTGTGGGGGACAGTGCAGCCCCTCCATAATTCCCAGTTATTCTGTGCCTGGCGGAATGCGGCGCTGGGATGTGATTCAACGTCTGTGCGAGCACTTGCTGATGTCTGTCAAAGATAGTGGCTGCTTTCCTGTGCCCTGCCTGCGAATCTGCTTTGTGCAGACAGCTGGATATTTATGAGTTTTATATTTACCCCACGGTCGTGCAGTTTTGCTGTTTATCCACCAATTTCTATTGTTTTTCCTTTTGTGGGAGTTCTCTGTGCGTGGGGGAAGGCGTGCAGTGAGGAATACGTCTCTAGGCACGTAAGTACCTTCCTGAGAGACATTAAGCATATGGATGACACACTCCCAAGTTTGGTTAGAGGCAGATCCACATGCTGAGGCTCAGCTCCTCTCTTCACAACATGTAGTTTGGCCAAAGAGATAAAGAATTGCAGTAATACAGGCAATATACAGTCAGCCCAAGCAGGAAGATTTTTCACAGGAAATTTTCAAATATGTGTTAACATATATTTCATTTCAAGCAGTGAGTCTAACACGAAGGCAATCCTGTTATTTCTGTTCTGGAAAGCATCCAGTACCCTATAAGCCTTCTAAAAAAGCAGCGTGGCTCAGTCACAGAGGGAGTGTATTAGTGCAAACGGCACGGATGTTGCTGACTTGGCAATCAGCAAAAACATAACGAGCTCCTTTAGCCGTGGGAATGGAGCAGCCTTCCCGGAACGCTGCCGTGCCCACTGCCCTCCCCATCCACTGAGCTGGAGCTGGAGACATGTGCAGGAGCAGGTGCCTCTGGTGAGAGGTGAGGAGGCTCCCTAAGTCCTTGAGAAATTGATTCAAAGTCTGTTTATGATTCTTTTTTTCTGGAAGTTGACAAACCATCCTGCAGGTCCCTCTCCCTCCCTGCCCGAAGGAACAGCTGTTATTGGAACAGCTTGAAGACAGCCCAGTGCCCAGCCTGGATGGGCTGTTCCTCTGGGATTATATGGATCTGGAAATCCTAAGGATCCAGCTGTGTTTGGGGGACCCATAAATCCTCCCTCTTGCCTGCTGCTGTCAACCTGCCTGTAGGACCCTTGGCTGGGCTTCAGCAAGAATTCCCTCCATCCCAACCTCCCTTTGTGGTTCCCACTGTGCCCAGTCCTCCTCCCCTTCTCCCCACCACTGTCAGTGCTGCACGGGAGACTCAAATATGGTCACAAACAGACTAAGGCAACCCAGCAAAGCAGCCCCAGCAGGAGGGATGGCGGCGAGGTGTGTTTGCACACCAAGAGGAAAACAGCCCCGTGCACCCCGTCCCGATCTCGGTGCCAGTCTTCCTTCTGCCGTGGCGAACACGGAGCCCGTTTCCCTTTGCCTTCTCCTCCTCAGCAAAGCCTGCCGCGGGTCCTGGGGCTCTCCCGGGCTCGCTCACGTACCTCCTGGCAGGCTGATGGGCCCGCAGCTCCTCTCTTTGGGACCTTGCTCCTGCATGAAAATCCGCTTGGTGCAGAGCCTCCAGAGCCCGAAATGAGCCGCCTCGCAGGTGGTGGTGTTTTCCTCCACGCTGGGGCTGAGCACGGCCCAGTGGTCAGTCACTACGGCTGCGAAGAGCAGCGCGATGCCCAGCAGGATGACGGAGAAGGCGAGCCGCACCTTCAGCGGTTTGCTCTGCTCCATCTCGCCCGGCCCGGCGATTCGCGAGGGCTCCCGAGGCCCTGGCGCATCTGAGCGCCTGCAAATGTCAGCGCCGGGGCCGGGGCAGCTGCTGGGCTGTGTCAGGAGGCTCCCGAGCACAGCTCAGCTTTCGGCCCCGTCCCACCCGGGCTGTTTGGGATTCCCACGCCCGGCCGGGCGGGCGCTCCGCGGAGCGGCTGCAGCCGCCGCGCAGGGGCTGAGATCTCTTGACTTGCAGCATGCCCAGAAATAGGCATTAATAGGATGATTAACTTTTCAGCGGGGTTATAAAAACATCTGTGTTTATAATAGTACTGGGCCTGAGTTCAGACTGATCCTGAACAGTTTAATAGCCCCGGAGTCCTCTCACCCCACGCCTGTGGCTCGCAGGAGCTCAGAGGTGCCTCCGGAGCACAGAACTGTGGCACAGAGTGATAAAATAAGCCAGCTGGTTTATTTTATTATTTATTTTTGTTATAGTTATTTTTATTCTAAGCTTTTATTATAGCGATTTTTAATTAACCTGAGTTGTTCTGAGTAGTTGATTTTTTTTTTTTTGTGGGTTCCAGCTTTTTTGTTTTCTTTTCTTTTGTTTTGCTTTCTTCATGGTTAGGGGTTTTTTTTTTGTTGTTGTTGTTTCTGTTTTTGTTTTTGTTTTGTTTTTTTTTTCTTGTTTTTTGTTTTTCCCTTTTTCTTTTTCTAATGCAGTATCTCTCAAATGCTTGTTTGCTTTCCTATCAGCCAGGTTCCCCTCCATGCCTGCAGTAATTCCAGCAGAGCCACCCAACACATCCATTCCTTTCTCCAGAAGTGATTTCTCTTGCCTTAAGCCCAGATTGCTGGGCTGGCCAGCCTCTCGCCTTCCCTTTGATATTTCAGCTGATTGTAAAGCAAATTTGATGGTAATGTAAATGCAGAGGCCACTGTGGAGGTGACATTACAATTGTGATGTCAAACTGAGGAGTGTGACAGTATCTGAATGTTAAAAGAATGGTTAAAAAAATGCCAGTGGAAAGCTGCAAATATCATTGTGTCAAGATAATGTCAGAGCCACTCCAGTCCTGCTTTATTAACACTCCAGTTTGATGTCAAAATAAAGGTGCAGAGGTACCAGCTCAACTTGATGAGGACAAAGAGGAGCAAGGAATTAAGGTGTAGGGAGAGCATGGGAAAGGGAGAGAAAATACAGTGTAAGTTAAAAAACATTGGTCCAAAATAACTGTAATTAAGTATGACTTAGAGGGGATAACATTACTCTGCTGGCTGTGTGACAGGGATGGCTTAGACTCAGAGAGCAGAGGGATATGTGGGCACCCAGGGTGGCATCTGGAGCCCCTTTCTTGCTGGGATGTGAGATCTGTGGGCAGGAGTGAAGGTACCTGGTGCAAAATTGGAGGGGAAGGGGACCAGGGAGGGCAGTGGGGATGTGGAGCAAGGCAGGGACCACAGGCATGTCCATGCTGGGGCTGGCAGAGATATTAGAGGCTTCCATTTAAACCAGAACCAAGAGCTGTCATGAAAGCAGAAGGGCCTAAAGGGAGCAGGCTTTAAGCCAGAAAAGAAATGCATTAAAGATGTAATGCCTTTTCCTTTGAAGTAGTCTCTTGTTAAATTTCACTAGACATCAGTCGATCTCAGGAGCTGCATCTTCAATTCCTTGACGCTACAAACTCCACAGGTGGAGCAGAGGGAAGTGAATGTGTGTTTGCAAATGTGGGCACAAAGTGAGGCCCTGGTTGCTGAGGCATCAAGTGCTAATGATCCTGCTTTAGACTAATTACAACCTACAAGGACTGCAGGGGTGGGAACTCATTAATTTTTTTCACTGGTGTTGGTCTTTGTGCCTCTTCCAGTGTTGGCAAGAATCACACTTTTTGTTCTCATTTAGATCCTTCATTCTGGAGAAGTTCTGTGGGTTTGGTTTGGCTTTGAGTTTCCTAATTTCCAGGAAGCAACTGAAGTGAAATCACAAGGGAATAATTGATTCTTCCCTACTGCTGAGTGGAGCTGGGAGTGTGAACAGGCTTCGATGAGCCCCAGCATGGGCAGCAGTGTTTTCCCAAGCTCACATTGCTGCAGCTGAGGTGAAACACCCCAGCCCCCAAATATGACCTAGAGCTGCCAGCCCATGGGAAAAAAAGGGGTTCGTGGTTATTTGTGAGTGTTTGGCAAATGCAGAAACAAAACAGATTCCTGGAGGAGCACAGGAATAAAGCAAACCCTGGAAGATTTCTGCACATCCAGAAGACGATGATACTTAATCCTCTGGGAATGGTTCCTGCAGCCTCCCTGTGTCAGCTGGTAAATATTCACATTTAAAAATCGATATCACATGAAATATAAACAGGCTATTAATGAGGACCAGTTGGAAAGCAGGGAGGGCTGCAATTAGCTGCACTTTGCAGCAGCAAGCGGGGGACACAATTCTGTTTCTTTTCTGGAGAAAATGCCAGAGGAGGCGTCTGAAGCTCAACCACTGTGGTGTTTTTTTCCCCTGGCAGAGGTGGTGACTTGGCTCTGCTCCCCAGCACTTGCACTCTTCTGTATTTCTTTCAGACAAGCCTCAGCATTTCCACAACCAGATTAACCTCACCCTGTGGTTCCCTGCTGGCAGAACAATTCTCTGTAGAAAACCTTCCCCAGGTCAGAAAAACTCAGAGGGGGAAACAGCACCTGCTCTGCTCTCAGCTCAAATGGGAGTTCAGCAAAGAGGGTCTGTCAAACAGGGTCTCCTCAGCAATATTTGGGCTCCCCATCCTGCCTTGCCCCAGTGTGGTGAGACCCCTGGGATCGGGGTGGGTTCAGCACAGCCCACACCTGGGAATGCCACCAGCGGTACCCTCCGTGGCTCCCCGATTCTGGGGTGGAAGTCGTGGCACACGAGAGCTAAGTGTGTGTGTTTTGGCTGGCCGTTTTATTTTTCATAGACTCCCACAGGGCTGTGTATAGCTGGCCATGCCCGCTGTCCCTGTGAGTGACCCACAGCCCTGCTCCCAGCATTGCCCCGGCCGTGCGCTGCAGAGCGACCGCGGGCCCCGGAGCGCGGCGGAAAGCTGAGCGCACTGCACACACTGCACAGCCTCTCCTTTCCCGTTTAGCTTCGGCGCTGCCCGTGTCTGTTGGTTCTCATTCCAAGGAAATGCCACATCCTCTTTTTGCCAGAGCCTGTCTCTGCTCCCCCCCGCCCCCGAACATTTTCCCGACACTCTGCTCAGGCGGGGCAGACGCAGCCCCTGGGGCACCATTTACCCACGGACTTGCCCGTAAGTGTGGGAAAAAACTTTATTTACTTCAGTCAAAGGGAAGCAGCTTTGGGCCTGAGCTTTAAATGGCTTCAGAGGCGTTTGAAAAGCAGAATCCTCTTCCTCGCTCCAGACGTGTCGCCTCATCGTGAGCCTGGGAGAGGTGGGCAGACAGGCAGCCAGTCCAAGCTGTGCAGACAGGCTGGGGGCTGAGGACGGGAGGCTCAGAGAGGGTTTGAAGAGGGAAAGCTGTGCCTGGGGATGGCTGGGGCTGCCTGGGAGAGGGGAGGCTGCTCAGCCGCTGCCCCGTGCCCGGCACCGCTCGAACCACTGGCATTTTGTGGTGGGGATCAGAGCAAGGCTGTGGGGAGCTGCAGCACCTGGGTCAGGCTTCCTCCAGGCAAAATGGGCAAGATCAAGGAGAGGAGGATGCTTGTGGCGAGTCCATAAGAAAGCTCAAAAGCTGGAGGAAAGCTCAGGCTCAGGGAGGGCTCTTCGGAACGCGCAGGGTTGTTTTCCTCAAGGGTGGCTTGCAGTGGCCTCTGGCCACCACACCAAGCTCAAACAGTGTGTCTCATATGGGAAAGGGTTAAGCTGGAAATGAGAAGGGTTTTCTTCATTTCCAACCAAATAACTGAAAATATTGTGAAGGTAGCTTATCTTGGAGATTTTGTGGTCTCTGGGACCACAAGAATAATTTTATCTCCTCTAAAATACTGGTTCCCTGTAATATGGCCAGCTGCAATCAAACAGTGAAAAATGTGAAAAAATAATCAGAAATCTCAGCTCAGAGAATTTGGAAATTAAGCATCTATATACCTTTCTCCACACAAAACCAAATACATTTAAAATGGTTTATTTAAAAAGTAAGGATTAAGTACATTATACATGGTTGTGATTATACCAGTAGAACTGAAGCACAGTGGAAATAACACTTTAGAACTACAGACAGAAATGTAGCCCCAAGGGACATGATATATTAGCCCTTGTGGATATGTGATCCATACAGAGAGAAAAGGAAATAGAAAAATAGTTTATTGTTAGATGTCTGGGTAGCTGAAGTGATTTCTCCTTTTACTCCTATTGTGTATGAGAAACGAGGAAGAGAAAGCTCATGGTATACCTGAAACTTTGTTTCTTGGAAAATCAAATCTGATCCAATAGCATTTAAGTTTTTTTTTAGTTCTGCTGCTACAGAATGTCATATACCAAAAGACCGATTATTGTTAATGATATGGTTTTATGATACCTGCAGGCCTTGCTGGGAAATGGGGCTCATTTGTTCCATGCTGTCCAGGGAAACCAGGGAGATGTGGAAGAGCAGATGATTTCTTTTAAACTATCACTGAGTGGTTTCAAAGTCTGAGCACAATCTAACTCTGTTCAGATAGATCAACCACAGAGCAGGACTGTTCATGGGCAGGAATGGTGCAATTTTTTCAGTTTTATCAGAATCAAATTTTTTTGTGGGAAAGGACTGGGGTTTTTTTAATTTTTTTTTTTTTTTGGTGGGTTTTTTTATTTTTTTGTTTGTTTTCACTTTTCTTTACTGGAATTGTCAAATGAGTTTTGGTTTTGGCTTTGGTTGAACAATTTCCTGCACTGCTGAGTTTTCAGTTGCAGCTCTTGTTGTCCCACAGGACAAAAGCTCTGGTCCCTGTTATATCCCCATGACTTTGTTCCCCTGTCCATGAGCATCTCGTGGTCCTTACTCCAGCTCCATTCCTCGAAGGTGCCTGCTGGAGAAGGAGCAGATGCTCCAGCTTGGACCAAAACACTCCTGGAGAGCTGCTGGACCCAGCCCTGCCCTGGGGGAGGAGGCTCTGGCAAAGAGCAACATCCCAAAACGCTCAGCAAGACTTTTCTTTCTGCCAAAAACACTGCACGTGCCTCTGCAGGTCTGAGCTGGGCTGAAGAAAAGCCTTGGCCTTTGTGTGGAATCAGATGGGTGGTTTGAAGCACATTCACTGGAGAACGACGACGAGAAGAACAAAACCCACGCGCGGAGCAAACCTCACACTGTCCACTTCCAGTTCAAGGTACATGAGTTTAGAGAAACAGCCTATATCTAACTCCTGGTTTGAAAGGGAATGGTTTTATTCTTAATTACAGGAAACACGGATGAGGACTTAGTTCTAACTATTAGTTTTTTAACACAGTGGGAAACAAATAGTTCTGGGAAATTGCACTTGAAAAATACATTGACTATAATTAGATGTAAATTAATTAGCACTTAGTATGACACACTAATGAGACAGAAGGTTTTTTTTGTTTCATTGCAAACTTCTACTTCTATCATAGCTAATCAAAGTATTTTAATATTACGAAGTCTCAAAAAGTAGGAAATAATTTATTGTTTGAAAGCATAAAGATTCTTGTAAAAAAAACCTTTCATCAAGAACTTTAATAATTTTAGAACCCTTTTAAGTTGTCCTAGCCGAAAAGTAGGTAAAAAAGTTTTCTTTTCTGCCTCTGTTTGAATTTTTTTAAAAAGCTTGTGTAACATCTTTCTCCATAGTGTGTTGATACAGAAAGTAGCACAACATTTTCTACTTTTAAATCGTTCCCATCGCTCCATTCGCTTTAGCTCTCAGAGTTCAGAGGTTTGAAAAAAGGATCCCAGCGGAGTTTTAACCTGAATGGAAACTCTTAATGAACAGGGATGAAGGCTCCAACCCACCCCTGCCAAAATAATGATGTGGCTGTGCCAGGCTGAGGGCCTGGCAGAGCTTAACAGTGACTAGGGAAGACTCTCACTTAAAATTGAGAATTGTGTCTTGGTTCTTGCAAGGAGAGAGGCTTGAGCAGGTCTCTCTGCGGGGAGAGGGGGTTCAGCTTCCTTTTTGGGATGTTAAGGCAGCTTCTCCAGGATTTCCCTGGAGGACTTGGTTCCACTAGCTGAAAGCCTCGTATCCAAACCACCACTGAGTCTCTGGCCCTGGGGCCACCACAGGATAAATTAAGACTAAAGAGGTTTTAACAGTTTGGTTGAGATCTCCCACTACCAGTGACCCAAACTTTCCAAATTACGGATTTCTTTTGTCTAGTGTGCTGCTAGCAAAGATTTTCTGGGCAAAGATGATGGGGATATTCAAAGGAATCTACAGGAATTAGATGCTCCTCTCTCACTGCATCTAATTCTGAGTGGAATCGGGCACCTCATTCTCATATGGCTTGGTCGAGTGGTCACTAAAATCAACATGAGTACAATCAAATGAAATTACCTTTGAGTCAGGCCCTCGAGCTTTGAGATCCAAGCCTAAGTGTAAAAACTGAAAGCAGGAATTCATAAGAAAAAAAAAAAATATCTCAGACTCTTTTAGAAACATACAGAAGCAAAGGGTACAAATTAGTTCCCTCCTTACATGATGCATAGAGTTTGCTGTGGGCTCTCTGCACGTAAGTAGATGCATCATTACAAAATAAATTAAATTAGGTCAAACCACCATTTCCATCTAAAAGCAACTATACCTTGCACCATGCGGCACTTAATTCATAATAAAAAGAGTTTAATAAATATCTCATAAACGGTGATTAATTTTTTTCTTCTTTTTTTTTTTTTTTTTTTTTTTTTTTTTTTTTTTTTGTAATTTTTTTTGTCCTGTTTTAAAAAATACAAAGTTGTCATCTGCTCTGCCAACGCTGGGCTCCCGTGGCCGCGGGAGGGCTCGCCAGTCGGGGCGCGGGCGCCGCTCGTGGCTCGGCGCTCTCCGGAGTCTCCAGCGGCGTCGGGGTTGCACTTGTGGAGCAGTGAGGAATTCGGGGCAGTCCCTGGGGAGCCCCCGGGGGCTCTGACAGCCAGCACTCAGCACCTTGCCAGATCAGGCACTAGGGCTCGTCGAAAGGAGAATTCAAGTTTTCTAAACGTTAGGCAAGAAATGATGTTTGCAAATATGCTCAAGTCCCACCTACTTTAATCTTTTTCCCTTTCTGGGTGTGTCAAGATGCACCCACCCTCTGCTCCTCGGCCTGCGTTGCCCCAAGGGATGCCTTACCCCAGGAATGGGAGACCCCCTTCCCATCAGGGAGTCTGTAATGCTCAGTACGTGGGTGCTCTAGGCTTGCAGTGGCACAGGCCAGTTTTAGAAAGTGTTGCCTTCAAAAATATTTTATTTTTTTTTCTATTTTTCCTTGAAAGAGGCAAAGCTTACTCTGTGTCAAAGGAAAGTGGCTCACTTGAGTAGTTCATATTCATCCTTGGGCTTGGTTATAAATTATATTTGCGAGTTCGTATTAAGGGATCTCAATATTAGAAAAAAAAGTACAACAATTTTTCTGTAATCCTTTAAAACACACTGGTGGCCAGTCCTTTGCAGTTTCTCCAAGACTGTGTACACACTACAAAAGTGCAGAAACATGAACTGCCTTCATCTTGTGACACCAAGAACGGAAATAAACAAACTCCAAATAGCTTCGAAAAAAGCTACGAGCGTGTAAATATCTTTATGTTGGTCCAGAGGATCTCCACTTGCTACCTCAACACATGCCACAATTAAAGAGTGAGAGGGTATTTTAACATCACTCCTGACAGATCCATTCTGTTTGGGCATCTCTACAAAAAGCACGAGGCAGGAAGGCGCTTCAAACAGGCGTCGTTCTCCTGTTGACCATGTTGACATGGAGTCCTTCCTTAAATTCCTTCTGGAGGAAGTTGTGGACCTGCAGGAAACTGGCTTCTTGGTCTGCATTGTAGCTGGCAGCCGTGGTAACCTTCAAAGGCTCCCTGGAAAGGGTGTACATGGAAATTTCGTTCATGGGGATGGTGCCTGCTATCTTCATGCCAACTGGAGAAATGTCCCTGGATGGAGAAGGCTCCGTGGAGCGGGAGCTGGATCTGGACCTCCGCCTCCTGTACCTATAGCTCGGCATCCTGGCATAGGGGGAACTGGAAGAAGTCTTAAGGAATTCCCTCTTGGTCTTAAACCTCAGCTCTTTGTTCTTCTCAATATAAATGTTCACAGCCAGGACACCTATGGTTTCGGCCACATAAAAGACAAGGCTCCAAAATAAAAAGACCAACCATAGTTGTAATGGTTCTTCTTGTCCTCATCTCGCTTGTCACTTGGGTCACCTGCATTGCTTGATATGTAGACAATGATCCCTATGATATTACTTAGACCTAGAGGAAGAAAAACATCAATCAGTGTTTATGTGGCTGGGGAGATAAAATTTAGGCCACGTTACTTTCTGAAACTGAATGGTTCTAAGACAGGGACAAGGAAATTTTATAACATTTATTTACTCTTTCATTTATCTCAAAGATTCATTTATTCCTGAAAAACAACCAAGAGATCAACATATGGGTTCACGTGTGCTCACATGGATCCCAAAATACTCAGCAGGACTTTTCCCCATCCATTGCCACAGTGGAAAAGCAGCAGCATGTGGGAGCTCTCTAATATTGTGAGTGGGATTCTAACATCCAGAAGAATGATAAAAATACATTTGGAGCTCTGGGCTATGGCTGTTCACCTTCATCAAGATAAGTTCTCCTCTACCTTGCTGAATTTTCATATAAATGCAGCATGCTTAATCCAGGCTGCAGGGAGAGCTGTTAATAATGGGGCTGACTCGCTCAGATGTTTCTAGTGTGAAAAATGGGCTCACCTATCAGAGGTGAATGTTTTCTGCCTTCATATTAAAAAAAAAGTCCTAGGTATAAGAGATGCCTGATTCATCTAACATTTAATATATTTTAAATGGTGTAAAACGTGCTTGTTACTGAATTTCACGTCCTTCTGCAGGAAAACCAAGAGCTTCCTAGACTATACTTATTGTGGGGCTTCAAGAGCACAATTTTGTCCCGAGAAATTTGCCTGGTGTGGTGTTGTTAATGCCCTCAGTCCAGGAAAGGGGTGCAGGGAAAGCACTGCCAAGGAGCTTTTCCAGAGTCTTTTCCAGCTGAGAAAGGCAGCACTTCTTAAGAACTCAATTTAAACAGAACATACCTGCTGCAACAAAGAGAATCCCGGCGCTGAGAATAATGTTGTTTTTGCTGTTGTAAATCCTTCCTGCTCCGACACAGAGTCCTCCCAGCAACAGCAAAATTGTGCTTAGGATGGGGAACACGCTGGAGGCACGGACGATGCCTGGAGGGAGACAGGTAGGAAGGGAAGACAGAATAATTATTTTGGGTGCTTCCTCGGATGCAAGTGTGGAGATTAGTCTCAAAACCCCTGATTTTCCCTAAAGTCGTTAAGAATGATTTAATAGAACCAGAGAATTGTTAAGGTTGAAAAAGACCTTTAAGATCATCAAACCTGACAGTGAAACCAGCACCTCCACCATGCTCACCCCTAAACCATGTCCTTGAGTGCCGCCACATCCACATATTTTTTGAACATACTCAAGGACACCTGCTCCAGTGCTTCATAACCCTTTCAGTGCAGAAATTTTTCATAATATCTAACTTTTCATTTTTTATTCCTTTTTGCTAGAATTATCACTGAATCTGCATTTTGGGACAATGAAGCCATGAGGTGGCCAGTGTGAGACAGACTCTCAACTGAGTGGCTTCAATCTTTGGAGCTTTCTCTCAGGAAGTCCAGCATTTTTGGCATTTTCTGATGCCACCATGTGCAGAATATTTCTGGCAAAGCATGAGATAAGTGACAGTAAGACCTAGCATCACGCAGGGAGCAGCAGTGAAAAATTCATGAGCTGGCTATGAACCCTACAACGTTTGGGGCAGCTGGAGCAGATGGATCTGTTCCGTGGTGCACACACAAGGTGAGCAAATTACAGCCCTTGAAGTCAGCAGCATCCATGTTGCCAGCAAGCACGGCTAATAACCCCTTTTTCTTTTGCTAGATATTAAGGACATCGAAACCTTTCAGATTTCTAAGGAAGGAATTTTAACAAGTGTGTCTTAGATGTTTGTGTTTAGTTTTCTGACAGCAAAGTAGTCATTTAAAATTCTGCATGCTTCAGTCCATTCATCAGCATATAAAATCCCCCACAAAAATATTAAAACACCACTTGGAGCCAGCTTTCAAAGTCGGGTCACAACAAACAGAGCAGCAATCGACAGGGAAGCGGCAGGGAGGGAACAAAAGGGCTGAGAAAAAATAAACAAGCATGAGAAGAGAGATGTGTGTATCGTAAAAACCAAAGGGGTAAAAGCTGGCAGGGGTTCCTGAAAGGCAGTGAGGAACCGAGTTTTATTGCTGTAGAGAGAGGATTTAGTTTTTGAAGAAGGGGAGATAAGGTGCTGAGTACTGCTGTGGAAAATGGGATCACCCTGGATCTGGGGAAAGGCGAGGGCAGAGCCCTGGCAGGGCGGGGGGTGCCAGGCTGGGGGGATCCCGAGGCTGCTGCCACGGTGGCACGGAAACCCCAGAGCTGACCGGGAGGCCACGGGCACCCCAGGGCTGAGTGAGTGGCGAGGAGAAAACGCCATCTGGGCCGTGGCGGTGCCGGGAGCGCCGCGTCTCTGCGGGCGCATCCTCCCGGCTGACACACACGGCGAGCGGCGCCCGTTTCCCCGGGAGAGACGGGCAGATGTTCCAGCTGCTGCTTTCTCATTTTGCTGTCCACGGCCGTGGCGTTCCCGACTCAGTGAGTCGCTTCCTGACGACTCCCCTGGTAAGTGGTGGCAGAGCTCCCAGTGGCTGCGGGGGGCCAGGGCCGGGGCTCGGCTGGCTGAGCCCCGCACGGCCCCGCAGCCGCAGGCACGGTGCAGACACAAACCCCGAAAGACAGCGCCTGCCCGGGAAGCTTCTGCCCGCACCGGTCTGCAGCAGCGAGAGAAGTCCATCCTTTCCCAAACTGCCAGCGCCGCTGCACGTGTCCCTCACAGATGGGGCATTCTCCAGCCGGATCTGAACGCGGTCCAGGCGGGTGCATTGCTATTCAGACAGCGTCTCGCAGGAACTGCCAAATCCCACTGATGTGAGTGGGTGTAAGGTCTCTGGTCAAAGCCTGTTGAGAGTTGAGAGCCTGTTCCCTTGTCCTGGGTGTACCCTCATGTGTGTGGTATGAATTAACAGCACTTTGGCTTTTGGGTCAGTTTATTCAGTCAATTATTAGAAAAAGATTCGATGTCAGTCTCTGCTGCTGGACTTTAAGGCACCCCAAATCTCTGTCTGTCTGTTTGTGCCCTGGCTAAAGGCCTAAAATCTCTTCTGGCCCACCCTGCCTGGATATTGTTCCCTGCACTTTATGGTCATGCTGTTCATAAAGATTTCAGTTAAATCAAAGAACTTTCCCAAAATGCTTCAGTGATACCATTGGAAGGAACTTGTTAGACGTACCAAATATAGGGGGTGGGTTGTTCTAGTTGTGCTAATAATCCCCAGTGATAATTTTTCTAAAGTAGGTAA
Source organism: Sitta carolinensis (assembly GCA_032173965.1). Classification (NCBI taxonomy): domain Eukaryota; kingdom Metazoa; phylum Chordata; class Aves; order Passeriformes; family Sittidae; genus Sitta; species Sitta carolinensis. The sequence goes on along the minus strand of CM063298.1, from coordinate 3,263,717 downwards.
TTAATGCAAAGAGAAACAAAACACACAGTGTTTTCTTCCTGAAAAAATTCCACAGTATATTTTTTCTCACAATGTGTACTTTTAGCTCTGAAATTTCAAAGGAAGCTCATAAGGTACCACGTAGAATTTACATATGTCTCCTGATACTGGTAATAAAATGACAGCACATCAAAAAGCATTAAGGCAATCTGGTTTTTGCTTTCTCCCTGGCTTTTCTCTCCCCCTTGTTTACCGTCCTGTCGGTTTGCATCGCCTGCTGCGCATCGCTATGTGTGGTGACACCTCCTCCGGTGGAGCTGCGGCGCTGCTCCTCCCCATGGGGCTGCAAACCCTGCTCGGCTCGGCCTTTGAATCTCCAGAAGCCGAGGGAACGGCTTTGGAAAGAGGATGCTCTAACGTGCAGGGAGGAAGGGCACGAAAGTGTAGAGATGCCCGTGAGGCAGCGTCCCCCTGCTCAGAGCAGCATCCCCAGCGCACGGCGGGGATGAGACCCCCTCCTGCAAGGGAGAGGCGCCTGTGCTTCGGGCCATGCTGGATGGGAGCAGCTCGGGTTTTGTGTGCCCAAAGGAACGCGGGAGAGCAGGGAAGAGGGAGGGGTGGGAACAGGAGAGAGAAGCAGGAGACAAGGAAACAGGAGACCGGGAAGCAGGAGACAGGGAAATACGGAAACAGGAGACAGGGAAGCAGGAGACAGGGAAGCAGGAGACAGGGAAACATGATACAGGAAAGCAGGAGACAGGGAAATAGGAGACAGGGAAGCAGGAGACAAGGAAGCAGGAGACAGGGAAGCAGGAGACAGGGAAATAGGGAAGCAGGAGACAGGGAAGCAGGAGACAAGGAAGCAGGAGACAGGAAGCAGGAGAACAGGGAAAACAGGAGACAGGGAAGCAGGAGAGCGGGAAGCCGGGGTGGGTTGGCCGGGGTGGCAGCCCGGGGACGGCGGGGCTCTCGGCGCTGGCACTGGGACATCTGCTGCTCGCCGGGGCCCTGCTCAGGCATGTGAGGGGGATTTTTTTAGACACACAGATGGGCGTGTGTTGCCACGGGGAAGGTTCAATAGGAAGGGTCTTGTCTAAGCTCCTCTGCACGTGTCAGCTTGTCACTGCGCTGTCCTTCGCTTGGTTTTGCAGGGAGCAGCTTGAACGCCAAAGGGCAAAATCCAAACTCCTGCCTTTACCCAATCCCTAGACCAAAGTCTCCCAAAATCAGTCATTTTTGTCACTGATTTCTGTGGGGTTTTGAACCAGGGCTCCATCCTGCTAGCACTACAGTGTTTGCATTTCTCTGAAGCCTGAATTAGACTGGGGACTGTGGAAGAGGCTGAGACCCCTCACTCTGCTCTTTCAGGAGCACAAAATACGTGAGGTGGGTGCCTTTGTCTAAGCCAGGCAGGAAAAAGAAATATTAGTCCCATCATGTCCCTCTGAGAAACTGTGCCAAGAAATGGCCAGAAATAGTGGAGAATGATACAGAGCCAGTAGACTGCAAATGTGTTGCAGAGGGCAAAAACAGGATGGGAGCTCTCATGTCCCTTTGAAACAGGATGCAAATATCCTCCTGTCTTAGACAATGATTTGGTCCCTATTACATAGGGTATGAGCTCATCTCCTCTGGATTTAGACATGTTACCTTTCAGTAATCTCTAAATCAACTCCGTGCATGGGAAATTGCAGTTCTTCTTATGAAAGTTAAAGCCAAGGAGCCTTGTCCCCGTGCAGACTCTGTGAGGTGAGCTCTGCTCTGCGGGGGAGACACCGGAGACTGATTTTGCAGAAGACATAAAGGGTTGGACCAACTTGTTTTTAAGATCTGTACTTAGTCACTTTTGCAAACAGCTTTTAGGAACACCCGTCACAAGCACACTTACAACAATTTACCAATCTCATATCTGAACGTGGAGCTGGAGACTGTTTTTCCCAGTTCTCACTTTTCTCCATATAAAGAAGGCATAATGTGCTTTTATCAAGATGCTACTTAATTCCTCTTTCCTTTTACTAATGATGTTTGTTTCCTAAAGCTGACTTGGCATCAATTTAACATTAGTTCCAAGGCTTTGTATGAAAGATAAATGCAGCTGTGCTCACACTCTGCCTTTGCCTGAGCTCTGAAATCGTGTCACCCGGGTGCTATGACTGATCTAAATCGACAAGAGCAAAGAGGAAAAAAATATCTGGGTTTTCTGGTGAGGCAAACTTTTCAGAGATATTTTTCCTCCTTCATGCCTTAGCAACTAGAAATTGTTGCCTAGAAGTGAGCAGAAGGGCAGAGTGGTTCTCTAAGTGGTGTTTCAGGTAATTAATATTGTAATTGAGGAGTTCTCTGCCTTGCCAGCAGCGTTGTGCTCCGCTCCCTGATTCCCCAACACCTTGTGAGCTGCAGTTCCTCTCCCTGGTAAAGGGCACTGCTTTCAGCTTGGCTGCTCAGCTCTTTTGTTCAGAAGGAACAACAAGGCAGGGAGTCCTCTGGGGAAGGGGAATCTAACTCCAACTTTGCAGATTTCATGGTTGGGTTCCAAGACTTGCCATCAGCTGAGAGAATGGTCATGTGGAGGGGATGAAACAACTGCCCTAATTTCAAGCAGCGGGTTGGTGAGTGAAATCCCTTCTGGGGGGAATTACATGCCAGCATGGAGCAGCAGTGGCTGGCTGGCCAGGCAGGGAAGACACAGCCCCTGTTCATGCTGGGATTTTCCTGTTAGCTGCAGAAATTTCAGCTTCCTTCCTACAGTGCAGTAATTTCTCTTCAGGGGGAGGTGGCTCACCAGCTGTAAAGGCTGAGGCTTGAGTAAGGGTTGGGTTTAAGCATTTAGCAAAGCTTCCTAATGGGCTGGAACCCACTCCTCAAACCTGTTTTGTTACACTAACCCTGTAAATACTCCCTCTGTAAAATATCCTCGCCAATCTGGGCACGATAGCTGTAGTTTTCATTTGAAAATCTGCCATATGATGTTTAGAGAATGGACACCAAAATCATGAGCATTTCCCTGGCTGAAGGAAACCCTTGGAAAAAATCCTTAAAACCCCATGGCAAGAGGGCTGGAACTGGATGGTCTTTAAGGTCCCTTCCAACACAAACCCCTCCATGATTCAATGACTCTGAGAAGTGGGGGTCCCCGAGGGTGATGGTTGTGTCAGCTGCAGCATGAACTGGACCCGTGCCACTGCTGGACTGTCTGGCAGTGAGCAAAGCTGGGGCTGCTCTCTGCAGAGGTGAAGCCCAGGGAAGCCTCTCTGCCACCTCTGTGCGTTGGGTATCAGTGTTCACTTACGGAGAAGGTACTCTGAGCTGTCGTGGTCGTAGTCATTGTCTTCAGGGAAGTGGTTGATCCGGAAACAATGGCCCTTGTAGATTCCTAAACGGAAACAAAGCCAAGAGAACCCATAAGGAACAGAACCAGGTAAATGTGCTTTATTTAGCCTGTCAAGAAGCCACCTCTAAAGTCATGAATTTTGCACAGACTGGACTGAAGGAAGGGACAGCCAGGATTCCTGGGCTCTTTCCTTCAGCCACTTATATCATTCTCTTGAGTTTTTTAATCTCTAAGTGCTCCGCTTTATCAGCGCTGTGCTTATCTTACGAGCATACTGAGTTTGCAAAGCTTCTTTTTGTTCCCAGAGTGGCTGTCAGGCTGGGTCCCTGCTCCATGGCTGGGGCTCCCAGTGCCAATCTCACTCCCATCACCCTTCCCATCTCACCCAGCAAAGTGCAGCCTTCCCTTATCAGAGCCAGTAAACGCTGAATTGTCTGAGGCCTCTCCAATTACTCTCTAGGCCGTGAAAACAAGTCCATAAATCTCTTCCTGCTGCAGTTTAAGCCTGTATGTCCCACTCAAGGTTGGCTCAGTTTTAATGGCATATTTGTTTAGCTAACTGGGAGCCTGTGCAGTAAAGTCAGGGCACAGTGTGCACTCCTGATCCCTGGCGGGACAACACCAGAGCTGGCCAGACAAACCCCTCGCTCGACTGGACACCTCAGCACATTGTCCATGGAGGTACAGCTGTCCATGAGCATTTTGTGTTCTTCCCTGTCACAGTTATCCACAGTCTGAGCTGCAGTTGGGTCGCTGTGGCACAGGGAGCTACACGGGGACCTCTCCCCAGAGAGCTTCCTGCAGGAGTGAGCCCTGAGCTGTGATTGTGCCCTGGTGCTTTCATTATTCATTAACCAGCGCTCTCCTGCTCGGGAACACATCACCCAGGCAGAGTTATCCCTGCACAGGAGTCTTGGTGCTCACAGCTCGGGCTGGCAGAAGGATTTAAAACCCATCAGTTAATGCTACTTTAACAGAAGCACAGCTGCAGTCTGTAGGATATAAATGTGGATTTATTTCACTACCTATTACCAATGATTACAAAGATCTCAAAAGAATTACTAATCCGGAGGATTTAAATTGCACCCTGTGAGTGTCAACTGCAGGTTTGCTACTACAGCGCATTCAGTTCTTCCCGTAAATGATGTATCAGCTCTAATTGCAGCAACGGCTCAGGCTTTCTCTGCACAGCACTTCAAAGGCTGGCAACGAGATGCAAGTGGCTCATGTCACATCTGGAAGTGACACACCTGTCCTGGCTGCCAGGTGGGGAGAGCAGTTCAGCTGGGCCTGCTCCTGCTGAGGCTGTGTGCCCGTGCATCCCTGTGCTGGCCATCACCAGGGCTGCTGCTCCTCATGGCTCTTGGGCAAGGCAATGCAAAACTCAGATTTTAAAGATCCCAGTGCTTATTTTCATGGCAGCTCACACAACGGAACTGAATCACACCCAGCATTACAGAGCCTCTGAGACTGGATGGTCATTTCGTTGAGTCTCTCCATTAAGGCGTGCGATTTACAGGAAATGCATTCAGAGTGTGATTTTTATCCTCTCTATTTATTAAGGAAAAAAAAATATCTAAATAATTTTCCCATCCTAATTTCCCGTGGAAATAGGCTTTTCAATGACTGTGCTTGCATGTGTGTGGGTGGGGCCATCTCTCAGTCTGTCCACATTTCTCTGCAGGTGTGGTATTCTGTGTGCGTCTCACGCTGGCAGAGGCAGGGTTAGGGGGGATATTAGGATGAAATTCCTCCCTGTGAGGGTTGTGCTCAGAGCAGCTCTGGAAGTGTCCAAGGCCAGGTTGGACGTGGCAGCCTGGATAATGGAAGGTGTGGGTGGAACTGGGTGAGCTTTAAGATCCCTTTGAACCCAAACCATTCCACGATTCCATGATTCTCCAATGAATGTTCAGGTAGTTGGGTGCATTTATCCGGAGCTGGTGTAAAAGTAGAAGTATTGCAGGTCACTGAGCTGCAGTGCAGACAGGGAGGTGCCTGGAGGGAGAGCTCCACCACAGGCTCCTTTTGCACATTCACAGAGTGTGGACATGGCAACAGCCCAAACAAACACCTCAGCTCCAGAAACTCACTTAACAGACGAGAAGTCTGTGAGTCTGAAACGTTCCCAAAGCCTCTTGTGTTGCAGCACTGATGGAGGGGTTTGGGCTCTGTAAAATGGCTCAACATAACTGAACTGCTGAGTGAAATGGGCCCCTCAGCAGAACTTTCACAGAGGCCATGAAGACATTCCTTCCACTGCAGGGCTGGAATGCACCAGCAGGACAGCACTGATGAGACTTTCTTTTCCTGGCTCTTATATTTAGAGCCTTTCACATGAAAGACGAGCAGAGGTAAAACAGGTAAAACACAGGAAAATCACTTCCCCTGCCCCCCCTCAAAAAAAAAAAAAATCTGGATGAGCTTGAGAGTTCCTTTTTATTTTCAGATTTTAGGAATATTGGGATTGGTCATTATTAATTGATCATTATTTATATGGCTAAATGATTATAGAAATAGCAAATGGCTGTGAAATTTGGACTTGTATCAAAGCCTAGGAATCCAAAATATTCTCCCTAGTATTTTTGATGTAGTTCATGCCAGAGATGTTGGTTCAGAGTCTTCTCTAATGTCTGTGATGTTTGATAGCTATTAACAGCAGCAGACTGGATAACTTTTTTCTATAAGCTTAACAAGTGCAATGTAATTCAGCAGCAGCTTATTAAACTCTCAGTGAGGCTTGAAGTTGCCATCAAGAACTCTGGTGATCTACAGGGTATTGAGACCTCTTTCAATCCACAAAGTATCAGAAATAAAGGCTTGCTAGGAAAAGTAACAATACCTCTTTTCTTCAGAATGATGGACTTTGAAACTCAGATTTGGCAAAAATTAAAATAAGCTGGAGAAGCTACTGAAGCAGTGGTCAGCTCTAAAAGCACAACAGCAGAGTCTGAGTTGTATTTATACATAAAAAACAAGAGCAAATCAAAGCTGGGTTTTGGTGGAATACTCATCTCCATGCTCAGGCATGAAAAGCAATGCAGAAAGAACGAGAGTCATGGAATGGCAGAGGTGGCAGAAAAGGAAAAGTCTCAATTAAACTCAGTAACAGCCATTCTGCAAGCATCTGCACAAGGGCTGAGCTGCTTGAAGCTCTTCTCCAAGGTTTCTCAGGAGCTGCCTAGAAGAAGTGTGCAGGCAAAGGTGGCCACAGGTCCACACTCACTGAGGCACATGAAGCCATCTCCCACCCCAGGGGGGAATGGGGAGAGAGATTTTCTTCCTTGCTTGAGTTTGGGGATACAGTCCCTTATATCCTTGGGAGAGGAAGATGGAATATTTAACTCCCACTGCTGTACCCACTAGAGAGAGATAAATAAACTGCAATCACTGCCTAACAGATACTAAAATATTGAGAAGCACTTCTGGATACCTCTTGAGAATGAAATATAACATCCCACTGAGATGCTGTAAGTATTACTCCTTTCTTTGAATGATTACTGATATGTTTTTAATGATGCTTTTAGAAATACAAATATTAGAACGCATTTTTCTCCCTCATAATAACAATGACTTTGTTCTGAATTTTGAGCCAGGACTTCAGGATCTGCATTAATGATAATGAAGAGGTAAATTTTCTGAAGTGTTGTTGATGGTGTAAGAACAATTTTTTTTTCCACTGGTTGCAGCATACTTAGCTGGCATTTAGAAGCTAAAAAGCATTTCTGACATGGTTCTACTCTGTGTTCAAGGGCTTCTCTAGCAAGGTTAGTACTTCCCAATCTCACTAAGTGTTGTTCAGACAACTATAATTAGAGTGTGATGTACTTGGATAACGTGATAAGGGAGGCAACTGTAGTGCCTAAGTGAAGACTAAGCTTTGTTTTGGGGTTTGAGATCTCAAAATACATCGAGGTTTCAACAGCAAATCAAAGTAGTGATCCCAAATTCTGATGACATACTGTCTTCTCCTTGCTCTTTCTCAAATAATCCTTCAATAATCCTGCCTCAACCACTGCGGATTGTTCACTGGGTTTTTATTTTTTGATGACTGAGTGTGAAGGTTAATGCTTAGGATGCAAACGCTTATTAATTTGGTGGCCATGCATTACATAATCCTGTTATTGTCCATACCATCAGCCATGTCTTTGAGAACAGCCATTTCCTGTGGTTCGTGTTTATCAATTGCAACATTCCCCAATGCCCTGGAAGTGTTTGCACAAATAAGCACTGGAAAACAGAGTCCCCAAATGTCTGACAGTATTTGTCAATACAAGGCTGCACTTTTGTTTTCTCCTTGCCCTAATCCTGAAGACTCTACACAACAAGATCTTCCCATAGCATTACTGCTCTGCTGTCATTTAAAATAGGTTTCCACCACTCCAGACTCGAGCAGCTCTGCAGCAGAGGGCCCTGTCTGCAGGGGACTTCTGTCAATAGCAATTCTTGTCTCCCTGTGCTGAGCAGGCGCTCACGGGAGCGATATCCGATAGCAGTGGGAGACACTCGAGGAGAAAGGGCCCAGCTGCTCCCTCCTTCCCCATCACCTCTGCCCCATTAGCTCTCTCAGCTGCCAGCCCTCCTTTAAGCAGAACACACTGGGTTTTCTGGTAGAGAAGCCTTCCTTGTTTTCTCCTGGGACACCAGACACTGGCGGTATCTTGGATCAAACCCTCCCCTGCCAACACTGTGCCACATTCCTGCAGCTCTCGAGCAGCTGGGATACTTGGAGCACACACACGCACACTATTAATAGTGTGCAGCAGGGGATTCTCCCAGAGGAGTTGCACTGGTGGGATGAGGGCTGTGAATGTCAGCTGCAGAAGTGGTCACTTGGCTTCAGCAGTCACCTGCAGGCAGGTGAATACACCCACAGACACCCAGCCCCAAACCCCACCAAGCAGCCCATTGCTTTCTGGCAAATGGGGGACTTCTGGGATGGTTTGGAGACATGGAATGAAATTATTTTCAGGATCATTTGACAGCAAGTGCTTGCGGAAACAGGGAATACAAGTTTCAAGGAGCTGACTGCATATTAAAAATAAGGCAATTAGTAAGGTACCATGGGAAATTTGGACCGATGGTTCTGCTTGTTGCATCTATTCTGTGATTAAATACTGTGCCTCAGTTCCAGAGCCAACTGTCAGCCTGATTTACTGCAACACATGAATATCTGAATGTTTAAATGACAAGTTTTCTGAATATATCACACAGAGAAGGCTGACTGACAGATAGCATCATAGACCACGAGAAAAGTGTGACAAGCAGAGTGGGGCTGTTGTAACAGAAGTTGCCTGAACACAGTGTCCATCCCAGCACGTCATGCAGGACTGGGTTTCCTTAATGGCATGGCTTTACACTTCCCCTGGACATCAGTGGAGAACCTCTATTTATAGTGAGTGAGAGTGTCTCAGTGCTGGACTCTGCTAGGGAGAAGAGAAACAGTTGTGTATTTTTTTCCTTAGGAGGATTTCTCTGCTGACAGGTTCTGAAGTGCTATGCTGAGTGATTTGAGCAATACTGAGCAAAGGAGATCAGACATGCCAGAAAATGTTCATCTCCACAAAAATATCTATCTGTGCACTGTGTTCATTTGTTTGATTTTCCACCAGTACAGCTCCCCTGTCTCACTGGACTGACACCACAGCACACACAGCTGCTGTCTTCGCTTTCTTCTCATTCCTCTTGTCATAAAATAATCCTTAAGAAGAGGAATCAAGGTGCACCTCCTTTTACTTTCAAAACCTGCTTTGTGGTGCTGCTGGTCAAACAGGGGTTATTCTAGTCCTGAGCTCTCCACTCAGACCACAAGGAACAGTGTTAGATATTTTCCTGTAGCTTGGAACTTTCTGTGTTAAACTGTCCCAAGTTTGATTATTTGTCTCCTGCTGGTTGCTGAGAGTCTCACAAGCCTGTCCTTAAGTTACTCGAATGAGCAGAGATCCCATGAGCCTCTGCCTGGCGATGTTTAATGCTGTTGTTATAAAAGAAATCATGAACTATTGATGCAGGTCATGTGCAAAACACACCTCATGTGAATTTGCTACTCCACCAGGCTGCTGTGAGCTGCCTTCCGTCACCACAGAGGATGGAGCCAGCAGAGGAAGAAGCCTCAGGAGGTTAAATACACCTTTATTGGGTGTCTGCCTTTGAAAAAAGCTTGGCTGTTGTGAGAGCTGGAAACTTCAAAGCATAGGCTGGTTTTGAGACAGATTCTGTCTGACACCCTCAGAGCCCTGCCAGTCCTGGATATTTGTCCATATGACAGTTTGTATTTTTGTTTCATCCTGGAGAAGAATTTGATGAAGAGCACTGCTCATACCTGGGGTTATTGTCATATTTTTGCCAGGATAGGTCCTGTTTAGAAAATGCTCAGGACATAAAAAGAGGAGGAGTTTATTCCCATAACTGTTGCCTACCCTGGTGCCATAAACCAGCTGGGCAGGAGGAGCTGCCCATGTGTGTCATGGTCAGGCCAAAGCAAATTCAGCTCATCTGAGTCTTTAAAAGTTCACCCTTACTCCTAACCATGTCTCTACAGGTCTTGAGACTGTGAAAAAATGAATCTTTTATTTCACTTATAGAAGTCCTTTCCTTCTTTCTCCATCTTTCATTCCCGAACACAGAATTTACTTTTTTTTTCATTGCAGGGAGAGGAACTGCCTACTTTTGGGCCAGATTTTGATTTCACTGTAGTGGACTCAAATTTGTCTTACCCAGTGATACCAGAATCTGGCCTACTCCCTTTCTTTTGCTTCCCATCGACTTCCCGGGCAGAAGGAAAATGATTTTAAAATGTTGAAATGTATGAAATTTGCCCCACTTTCTTCCTTTAGGAGCTGTCATCTCAAACAAACCCTTTGGGTTCTTCTTTTGATCTATTTTCAATTGTCTGGTGGGCAAAGCAAAACTCCTCCTCAAGTCTCTTATTTTCTTATCTTCTGCTGTGACATGAATTTCCCCTTTTTCCAGTCCTCCCCCTCTGCTGCCTCCAGACCTTCCACTGCTCGGAGCTTCCCCTCGGTGTCAGGTGAGGAGCAACCACTCAGGGTTTGCTGCCTGCTCCATTTTGCTCCTCTTTAAGGCTTTTAAAGGCAGAACACCTTCCCGGTGTGCTCAGCACCTCGGGAGGGCTCTGAGGAGCTGGAGGAGGCGCTGGAGCAGCTGCTGCTGCCCACGCACTGCAGAGGAGCTGGGGCTGGCAGGGATCTCTCGCCTGGCCTTTCTTTAGTGCTCCCCATTCCCCTCCAGTCTGGCAGAAGCACCTTTCCTCCAGGAACAGGCCTTGGTTTATTTTGTCCTTTGACGTGCTCACTCCATTCTCTTACCTTCCTGTAGTAAATGCTCCCTCCTGTATTTATCATAGACTTTCTGTGAGAGAAGAGGCTGTCTACCACCACTGCTCTCCAGTATTTAGAATATTCTGAGCTGCTTTATCCCAGCTTGCCTGCTCTGTGGCAGTGCTTGATCTGATTCCCTTTTGCTGCCTGCAGCCTCTCCCTGGTGCTCCTGGAGAGGCTGCTGGAGCCCTTCTCCTTTTTCCACCACAGCCCCTCCTTCCACCACAGCCCCTTCTTCCACCACAGCCCCTTCCTCCACCACAGCCCCACGGGAGGCAGGCTGTGCTGCTCTGTCCCTTGCCTTGCTCTTCTTGCAGTGCTCTCAGTCTGCAGTGGAGCTCATGCTTGGCATGGCCAAGGAGCCACCTTCAGTGGTCTGAGTGCCAATTCCAGAGCTGCAAATAGCAACTGGAGAGGTTCCTGCTTGGGCAGTTTGACCTCCATGTCACAACCAGCCCTTTTCAAATGCTCCTGAGTTTCCTGTGGCCTTAGCTCATCTCCTCCAGATGCCAGGGGATGCTTTCCTAAGGACGTTGGCCCCATAGCAGAAGGTGTACCTTGCTTGGGTGGTAATGAAATCCACTGTTCATGGAATAACAGAATGGTTTGAGCTGGAAGGGATCTTAAAGTTCATCTTGTCCAGGCTGCTCCAAGCCCTGTCCATCCTGGCCTTGAACACTTCCAGGGATGGAGCTCCTCTACTGTTGGGGTGTGACTTCTAAATCTGTCAGGAAAAAAATTTATTTTCTGAGCAAAATGTTTTCTGTTACTTTGATCTTCTGCAATCCAGGGTGCACCAAGCGCTATTTTACACAGCCTGGTAAAGCATCTCCAGATTCTGGATCACCTACACCAGAAGATATCCCAGGAAACGCCTACAGAGGCTCAGTCACTTATAATTCATGTGGAAAACACACAGCCTCAGCAGCTGACCTCCTGTTTTCAGCTGGGCAAATATCATCAGAGATGTTGTGGATTTGTATTTCTGTGTGAGAAATGAACAGATTCAGAAAAGATGCTTTGCTAAAGATGTCTTTCAAATTCTATGACAGCCTTTTGTTCCATTATAAGATTTTGAGACCTTGAGTGATGTTAGAGAACCCGTGGCAGCAAAACTCATTTCCCAAAGATTCACCTCACCTGCACATCTGGGAGCTAATAAAACACATCACAGTGTCTGGCTGCTGTCCTTTGAATTCACTTCAGTCATTACAAAACTGCTGCCAAAATTACAAAGTGTCCTTGTGCTACCACAGTGAATACCAATGGTACCAGGGCAATGCAGGGCAGCATCAGAGTAGGCGAGGGCTGTATGGTACCTGTTGGTTTAGGCTACTCAGTTTCCAGTTTCATCCAATGTTTGCCTCATTAACCAGCATTTTGGCCATGGAATTCATGACTGAGGTTATTCAGCAGTGCTCCTACCCCTTCCCAGCTGCCTTTCCCTGGCCAAGCAGCAGGTAACAGAGCGTGCTGTGTAATTCCACAAGCTCTGCTGATGGCTCTTTCTACTATAATTTGCAATTTTCTCCTTATCAACCACATCCTCTCGTGCTGCTGCTTGGATGACAAAGTGGGGCAAATTTCAGGGGGTTTTGTTTTAGTCTCTTTTGTTGTTCCTTTTTACGGAGATTATTGAGGGAATGACTCTGTGTTTTCTAGGGAGAAAACTGACAATCTTCCAGCCCTGATGTTCGGTTTGCATTTTGTAAATCAACTGCACGGGAAATAGGGGCAGTCCCTCAGCCTGGGTATGCTGTGCTTGTTTTGGGGCAACACTGGTGATGCTGTTTGAGGAACATTTTCAAGGCAGACACAAGTCAGCCCTGCCACGGTGAGCGTTCTCATGCCTGGCTCAGTCCCAGGAAACTGTCAACATTTCTAGTTTGTCGTGGGGTTGTTAACTCACTTCTCTGTGTCTGCTTTTCTCTGCACCACCACGGCCCACACTCGCTGTGTTCTGCCTTCACACCTCGGCTCGTCCTGCAGCTCCTGCCGCAGTCCTTTATCCCGGCAGCCCAGAAGTTTGTCTCACCACTCACTTCCATATTTTGCTCTGCTGCCACTTTGCTGAGGCTGTTTCTGGGTGGCTGATATAATCCTCCTCGTCCTCTTAAAGGGAATTTGGAGCTTGGATAGAAACCTCCATTAGAGTTCTGCAGTTGGCTTTTCTACCTTAGCTAAAATTAGTCTAACGCTTGAGGAGCTGCTGTTGGTTTCTGAGGTGAGAGCCTTCATCCATCAGAGCTCTGAACTGAGAGTCATCCTCTGATGAGTTTCCAGCTCTTGCTTACATTCTGGCTCCAAATACCTTAATTTAAAGAGGCACTTTAGTAACTGGCAGTGCTTTTGGCACAATATGTCAGGGACTGTCTTGTTCTTCACAACTGTGAATGGCCCCACAGTGACCATCACCACTCCAACACCTCAGTGGGGGAAATGAATGGTGCTGGCCTGAACCTAGCCAGGATTTGGACCAAAATCTGTTTTTCCCCCCCAGTATTCTTGACCCTGACATAGATTCAGTGGCACAAGGACTGCTCATCTGAGGAGGCTGCTGCCAGTCCATCAGTCACTGTGAGAGGCTGAAGTGCCAAACTGTACCAGGTGCAGTTCTGAGAACAGGCCCTCATTTTGCCTGGTGAAGTTCATATGCTGAAAAATGACAAATCATGTTTATTTTCACAATGTCAAACTATGCCTTTTTCCTGCATCTGCGCAATTGGAATCAAGTTTCCCTTAAGGGGTAGTTTGGTTTTTATCCATATGGTTTCCCTTCCTTTGGTAAGTCATCAGTTCTCCCTCATTAACATGGTGATCAAGTTTCACCTTTTAGGATCACAGCACATCTACACATCCTGTCCCATGGCTTGGCATTTCCTGGGGGTGGCATTCAGGGAAATGGACATTGATATTGCTTCAAAATCTCTACTGAGTTTATAATTTGAGTCACTGTCATGGTCACCTCTGGGGTGCTTCTTGAACCACCTGAAACACAGTGCAATGTGTGATGATTAATCCCCTGTATTTTCTGCCACTTCGACTTTCACACATGCACAACCTCCAGCTGTTGCCTTTCTATTCTTAATTTTTACTTTTAGACCTTCTTAAACTGCCATTTTTCCCCATTTCCTGAAACATTTTCATTTCACACCAAGCAAGGTTTGCAGCTGGCGTACAGCAGTCTAAAATTTAAGAAACAGCTCTCCAGAACAAGGACCTGGGAAGTCCTTGAGGATGTTTGGGTAACAGACACAGAGTGCACCACTTCTCTGATGGAAAAACCTTCCAGACCTAGTCAGTAGAAAAAAATGATTCATATTATTAATGGTTCATAATATTAATATTTTATTAATAAGGTGATAGTTCATATTATTGATGCAATTGATAACTGATGGTTCTGATTACTGTTGGTGAGATCTCTTGGTGTAGCAGGAGTTGCAAGGCACTAAAAAATTACCTCTTTGCATTAAATGAGTTATTGTCAGCTCCAGTAGCAGAGAATATCTCTAACCTAACATCTAGAGCTGAACTTTCTCTACCATCTTTCTTTTGGCTCATTCATACATTGCAAAGTTGGGGTTTTTAATGAAAAAAAGCATGAGGTTTACACTGGAAAGTAAGTGATACAGGACCTTGCTAGTGAATTGCTTAGGAATATGGAGGATATTTGGACACTCCTGGAATCTTGTAGTGATTCCACATCTCTTCAATCATGGAGATTCATCATAAGATGATGGCATTCAGAGAAATAGTTGGATATTGAAGAAGCAATAGGGAAATAACAGTCCATAAATCACCTTAGTTGAAAGGAATGCTTGTAATGTGCCTGTCTTTGGAATGCAGTGACCTTGAGTTGGATCTCCATTCGTTTTGGAGCGCACAAATGAGTCTTCCTGGTCTCTCTGCCAGCTTGTTGAGTTATACATAGAAGCTCAGCCTCTAGAGACTGATCAAGCACAATCAGTGATGCAGGACAGAAACAAGGCGGGTGACAACAGGGAATCTAAAGGTTGGGAGAAAGAGGTGGAACTGACAAACCCTGCTGATGCCTGGGTTTGGGAAATGCAAGGCAAAGGTTTCAATAATCATCTGCATGATGTACCAGTGTGAAAGATCTCCACCAGGAGAGATTAGTGCAGTGTGTGCTGTCAAGCTGATACCCAGGGCTGATGCCTAACCTTGGGAACAAATAGCTTAGCTGTTGGAGGGACTGAGCAGCTTCCAGTGGGAAAAAAGGAAAGGAACAAAATTATTTTGCCATTGTTAAATCCTGTAAGGGAATATAAAGACAGTATGTAGGATTTTAACTTGAATTAGAGTTACTACTGCCTTGGTTATTCCTGATCCCCAGCAGTGAGGGCAGCCCGAAAGGTGCTGCACCTTTGTGGAGGAAGGCTGAGAGCAATGTAAAACCAGAGCAAAGGAGCAGAAAAAGAGCAAGGGAACATTTTGGGGCAGAATGTGAAGGAATGGGAGGTGGTTCACAGAGGAGGAGGAAAAGAAGCTTGGAAGAAAGTGGGAGGGAGAGAAAGCTGAGGAGGAGATGGGAAGGTGGCTGGAGGTGAGCAGGGCACCTGGGAGGAGGGCAGGGGCTTGGCTGATTGGAGGGGCCTGTGGAGATGGGGACCAGATGGTGACCCAGGTCCTCCCTGAGAGCCCTGCCTGAAACCCAGCCCTGCAGCCCATCCCTGCCTGAATTCTATCCCTGACTGCTTCCCATCCCTGTCTGAATCCCAGCCCTTACTGCCTCCATCCCTTCCTGCCCCCAGACCTGCCTGCATCCCAGCCCTTCCTGCATCCCAGTCCTGCCTGAATCCCATTCCTGCCTGCATTCCTGCCCTGCCTGAATCCCAGCCACTGCCTGAATCCCATTCCTGCCTGAATCCCATCCTGCCTGCATTCCTGCCCTGCCTGAATCCCAGCCACTGCCTGAATCCCATTCCTGCCTGAATCCCATCCTGCCTGCATTCCTGCCCTGCCTGAATCCCAGCCACTGCCTGAAATCCCATCCCTGCCTGAATCCCATCCTGCCTGCATCCTTGCCCTGCCTGCATCCCATCCCTGCCTGAATCCCATCCCTGCCTGAATCCCTGCCCTGCCTGAATACCTGCCCTGCCTGCATCCTTGCCCTGCCTGCATCCCATCCCTGCCTGAATCCCATCCCTGCCTGCATCCTTGCCCTGCCTGCATCCCATCCCTGCCTGAATCCCATCCCTGCCTGAATCCCTGCCCTGCCTGAATCCCTGCCCTGCCTGCATCCTTGCCCTGCCTGCATCCCATCCCTGCCTGAATCCCATCCCTGCCTGCATCCTTGCCCTGCCTGCATCCCATCCCTGCCTGAATCCCATCCCTGCCTGAATCCCTGCCCTGCCTGATCCCTGCCCTGCCTGCATCCTTGCCCTGCCTGCATCCCAGTCCTGCCTGAATCCCATCCCTGCCTGCACCCCAGCCCTGCTCAGCTGAGGAGCCAGTGCTCCCTCCTGCCAGAAGGCAAAGGGATGCACAGCCACTGCCTGATGAAAATTAAAAGCCTTAAACTTTCTAATTCCTGGGACTGATTTAAATTATTACAGCTAACAAATGACCTAATACATACAAATGGAGACGGCTACCAAATAGATCTGTTGAAATGAACACAAGCAGAAGAGATTCCATTTGGCTCCTGCACCTGAAGTTTCCTATTTCCTAATGCAAACTAAGCAATGACAAATAAAAACGAGGCTGCAAAACCAGCATGACCTCTTTAAGCTTTAATTATTCATGAGAACTGTTTTCTTCTCTGCTGAGATTCAGAGCAACACGTTTAAGCGGGTTCCTCTCAGGTTTATGGGAGACGTACGTTCCTTGTTACACCAGCTAATAAATGCAACTAAACACACTGACCCAACAATATTTGTAGAAACAGCATTTGGGAAAATGTGTTTAATGAATCAGAAGAGCCTTAATCTAGTCAGTCTTGAAAAGCAAAACATATCATGCAAAATTACAATGCACCAAAGCACAGACTCATAAATATTTTATTGTCGAGATTTCTGAGTTCACTTTCAGTATTTCAGGATTGTGTTTTACTATGAAATGTCTCTATCTGCACTGGGGAAGGACAGTGGTGGTGGGAGCTTTGAGCAACCCAATTTAGAACCTCAGAATTTGCTTTAAATAATGTATCTGAGAGTTCCAACCCTTACCATCATCAGGCACTTCTGCCATTGTAACCAGATATGCTCATTGCCTTCTGCTGTCCTGGGGTGGCATGGAAGCAGCTGGGAATGTTTACAGCTGGGAGGGGGAAACCAAAACATTTTCCTTTTGCTGGGAAGACTGGACAAAGGGCAGGTGCCCCGTGCCCGGCTGTGGTGGCTGTTGTGCCACTGACTCCTTCCCCCTCAACCCTCATGTTCCTCCCTGCCCTTGCATAACATCTTGGAGATCTGACTTCCCCCCGAGTTTGGGAAGCAGGGGAGGAGCAGTCTGTCACCTCTTTGGTGACACCTCCTGCCAGGTCCACATCAGGAGTCAGGCAGCAGCACCGACCGCCGGGAACGCTGCCATGCCCAGGGGGAGATTTACAGCTCCTCTCCCCTTCAGACACCTCAGCTGGTGTGATGCCGAGCTGACAGCTCCTCATTCCCAGCTAGTGCAACCTCCTCTTCCTCCCCAGGAGCCTGGCTGGGCTGTCTGGTGCCCCTCAGACTGAGTCCCCCAGGGCAGTGTCCCTGCCACGGCCCAGGCAGCCGGGCAGAGGCAGCCAAAGGGCAGCTTTCCAAAACCCGCTTAACAGGGCCGTGCTCTGGTACTTACTCAATCTTTACAACTCAGTGATATGCTGCCAATATATTTTTGCCAAGGAGACTAAAATACGTCTCTTCTTCCTACTCCCTCAGCCTATGAAAAATCTCAGTTGTGTGCGTGAAGAGACGCTCTGTGTGTGTGTATGTATGTATATTTAGAGGGGGGAAAAATAGAGTTTCTGTTAACTTATTTTCCAGTTGAAAGTCTGCCTTGTAGCCAGGGAAGCACTGTTTTCATTGGTTATAACTTTGGGCAAAAAAGCCTTACTGTGTGCTGAGCAGAAATGGCAGTGAGAGCAGTGGGAACTGGGAGCAAATCCTTTGACTTCTCCATGGCTCGTGTTCTCTGCTCGAGGATGGAAGCCTGATGGCTTATAAATAATTTGGGGATTTATGGGTCAAACAGCCCTCTATGAGCAAAGTTGCCTAATAATGGGCAAAGAAGAGAGGCACGATCCTTGCAGGGTGGTGGGGTTCAACCTCCCAAGGGCCAGAGAGACTCCAGGATTTCACATGTTAATTAAGGCTCTTCCACCAGCCATGCTTTGGAATTCTAGCTTTGTTTTCTGAATGGTTGGGGTCTTTTAAAACCACCTGGTATAAAAACAAGGGACTGGAGGCTTTTTCTAAGCTTCCCAGCAACTTCATTCCAAAAAGGTGTATTCCTTCTCCCTCCCTCCCCTCCCTTTCCCCCAGACCTTGCATGACTTCAAGGCATCAAATGTTAATGAAAGTTTGCCAGGCTTCAAGGGCTGTGAAATGGAAGTTAAAAATCCTGCACTATAGGATGGCTCTAAAAATACTCAGTCAAGTCGAAACATCACCTGGCTCCAGCAGCTCTCCTGCACACTGCAGGATGCAGCAGGGCTTTCTCTCCCAAATAAGCTCTGGACAAAGTTTGCCCAGTGACTGTGGATTACTTCTGCTCTACAGACTGGAATCACCGGGTTGTGGCCAGCAAATACCTGCTGGAGAGGGAGGATCTGCCACGTCATTGCACTGGTGCTGCTGCCAGGGCAGTGCCCCGGCAGGGACGGGCTGAGCACTCCCGCTGCTGACTCCAGCAGGAGGGCTCAGGGAGGTGATGTCCATCCCTGAGGATGAGCACAGCCCCAAACATCAGCCCTGTGCGTTGGAAAGGGAGTTTTCTGATGCCAGCCTGCTCACCATGAGATTCCAGCTCCTGAGCTCTGCTCCTCAGTGTCGGTTGTTGTCCAGGGTGCTGGGGTTTGTAGGCTGAGCTTTGACATTTTAGGCTCAGCATCACCTTAATCCTCTGCAGACCCGCTCCTGCAGGCTCTGGAGTAGGTGAGCTGTGCCCTTGTGAGACACCAGTGCTTTTCTGCAGCAGCTCCCCACAATCCCAACACATCCTGCTAACCTGCAAATGCTGGCTACACCAGGGTCTCCTTCCTGGACTTCTGGGGGACTCCTGCAGGGAGAGTACCATCCCCTTGTGCTTTTAATGTGTTTCTTCTTGGATTTCTTTTTTCTAAGTGTTCTCACAAGTGAGAACCTGGGAGCTGCTTTTCCCACACCACAGCCTCCTTTTTCTTCTCAGAGAAGTACAAAGCCTTGGTGAAGCAAACGAGGAGCCTGAGCACCGTGACTCCAACCCCACCACGGAGTGTGAGCCACTGCCATGACAGGAGGCAGTGACAGCTGCCCCTGAGTCACACAGCATGATGAGCCCCTGCTCCTGGGGGACACCACTTTGCCTTTGGCCTCCAGTGGCTCCAAACTATGGCTCAGACCTCAGCAAGAGGACCTCAAACTCTGGCTGATCCCTGATGACCCAGGCCCAGGAAGGGACAAGGGACACTGAGAGCCTGCCCACAGTGCCAGACCCAAGGTGTGGCATGTGGTCCAGGGGTGAGCAGAAAGTTTTGTGTCCCCAGGCCTGGCCAGGCTGCCTGGCTGTGCTCCAGCCCTGTGTGAACACATTGCACAGGCTCAAATCTCTATTTTTGAGCCAGTCGCTAGAAATAATTAATGCATGTGCAAGTTAAAATTCTGCTTAAAAATTACTCTCTGCCTCAGAAACTTAAAACCTGAGACATCTACAGAAGCAGATGCAGGATTTAATTTTACAAGGTTCTTTTCAGCTGTTATGGTAAGCTTAGAACCTCATTCTGTATTTCTTCACTTTAAGGATAATTTTTCATTCAAATATCTCCAATTTTAGTGCTGGCAGGAGTAGGGGCAGGTGCAAGTGTTGTGAAGAATCTGCTCCTTTTACTGGACTAGATAAAGTCTTGCACCAATCACTGAGATCCATGATATTTCTTAAAGCAAAAGTTCAAGTAATAAACATTCAACTTTTAAGGACTCAGAAAGAAATTCTTGCATATGTCATTATTTTATTTGAAGGTATGAACCAAGGTTTTGGAAAGCTCAAGGTGTAGATTTGTGTATTAACTATGAGCTACACTGCAAAAGGAAACTGCTTTTTCATCCATATGAACTTCTGTAAAGTGTGTTCTATTCTTAGGAGAGTAAACATAACACACAAAAAAATATGTAATCATTTAAACCTTGCAGGAAAAGAGGCAGGAGTGATGGGAACCTCTGAAATGATAAATGTACAAATTTATTCCACTGTCACTGTGGGGTTTTAAATTAGTTTTATTTTTCTTTTATTTCTTCTTGTTGACAAGCAGGACTGCACTGCTCTGCAGATGTAATGTTTACAGATAAGGAAATATTGAAGGTCAAAAATTCTATTCTTAGTTATCCTTGTATAAGGTAATCTTGTGCTGGTGACAATGCAGAGTGATCTCATGTCGCCATGGGTACCTGAATCATGCCTGTCTAACAGCAACAGTCTCCATTCCCATCTCCTCCTCTGAAGTTCTTACGTAGAAAACCCAAAGATATCTCCAAGAAAAGCTTCATGTGTGATGCAAATGCTGGACTGGAGCAAACACTTCCCTTTGAGCCAGTGCACTGTGCCAGTACCTCCCTCATGCTCAGCTGGGGCGATGAATTAATTTGCACTTGCCTGTGACCAGGAAGAATTTTGCCAGGAATGCAGGCTGAATCCAATGTGTTACTACTGTTCATTTAATCCCTGCAAATATACATCAAAACTGATAAATTCAGAGGGTAACTTTGTCCCTCAGATGAGTGACTGTCCCCATGGCAGCCTTGGCCAGGGGGATGCCCAGCAAACTGAGCAGAAATCCAGATTATGGGGGCACACGTGAGACCAGCATCTGCCCACGGCAGACCACGGCAGGGATGAGGCAGGGAAGCACAGAAGTGTGGTGAAAAGAAGGGGAAAAAAAACGCCAGAGAAACATTAATTATGTCTTCCCATGCCTCTGTAGGCTCAGCTCAGTGCTCTAATACCCACAGGATGTAGCTTTCCCTGACAGTTTTGTAACATCTAAAGGGAGGATAGAAACCAAAGACGAAGCAAAGGGGGCCTTGGTGGTGACAGGGCTACAATTCTTTGAGTGCCAGCTCTTCTCCCTGCTGCAGCATGGAAGCTTTTGGTCTCTGCTTTGAGCTGCTGGGGATGGATCAGACACATGAGAGACCAGCAGCAAAAGTTCCTAGAGGCTGACAGCAGGGTTGTGGATCAGGACTCTGCCTTTTCCTATAGCAATGGAAGGGACTGAAGTCTAAATCTGGGTCTTTGTGCTCACAGTCTTGTTATAAACTTGTTTTAAAGGGAAAAAAGTAACCCACAACAAGAAGAAAAAGAATACTCTCTGGGAAGGGGGATTGAGCAGTGTGAGCTGCACATTCTTCTTAACATCAGGATTCCTTTTTTACTAAACCATTTCTGACCTCAGCAGTGTGCAGCAGGCAGGAAAACCAGGTTGGACTTGCAGTTTTGGGCAACAGGATAGAGGAAATCAGATAAACCAGCTTGTACCTACCACCTTGCTGTGAATTAGGGCTGTCCTTGTGTTTCACTTTTGTACAATCAATTTTCAGAATAAAAGCCTTTCTTCTACACAGCCAAGGCATTTAATTCAACCCTGTAATAAATGGCTGGCTAACAATGGGCCAAACTCAGCTTGGATGTTGCTCTAGTTAATTAAGAAGAGTAGCATCGGGGCTAAATTTGGCTAGGAGTGTGAAGTGACTGCCTTCGGAGGCAGGGAAGAAAAACCCTTGCTTAGCTCACTGCATCCAGCTCTTCAAATGCAAATTAACCTGTCAACATCTGCATGCAGCCACCCAGGACAGCTGCAAAAAGGAGCTCCCTGCATCCAAAAGAAGGGCTGGAAATGTTTAGTTCCAAACAGCTATTTTCTAAAATAATTTCTAGTAAATAAGAATACATTTAAAGTGGTAAACTGAGCATCTGCTGCATGAAATGAATGGAGGACAGCATGTGAAAAGAACCATATGTCAAGTATGCACTTCAGATGCATTGACTACTTGCCTCCAAAACAGAGAGAATTTAAACATATTTGCAGCAAACACCAAAAAAAAAAAAAAAAAAAAAAATTGCCTCTGCAACCAAAGAAAAGCCGAATAACAGCACAAGTTCAGCTTGGCCATACCTTTCCTTTCCTGGGGGAAAGGAGCAGTTGTTGATTCAGCTGCTGCTGGCTCCTTTTCCTCAGGCACCTGTCAGGAATACAAGCAGGCGGTTTGTTTGAGCAAACAATGTCCATTACCAGTCCATTTAAAAACCAGAAACCAAGGAGCTGCAGCAAACCTACCAGATTTGCTTCCCAGAGGGCGACAGGACCCTCCGGCCTTTTCCAAAGAGCCTTGTCTGCAGTGTCACTCGTGTCCCGGGCTGGGAGGGCACTGCTGGGGACTGAACCCTGCCTCCTCTGCAGCTCAGGGAAACTGCATTTCAGTATTGCCTTGAGCCCATTATCCTCAGACAAAACCTCTGCTGACTTAACTGAAGCTCTTACTTACAAAACAAGTACAGGGTAAGGCCCCTTCAGAGGAGGAGAGGTTGGATTCCAGCTCGGAAGGGTGAAACTCTTTGTGAAGCAGCGTGTGGGAATATTTTTCAGTATGACAGGGCACAGGATAAACTCTGATGTCCCTTTTTATGGTCAGGGGAATAATCTCCATTCCAGAGCTGGGAGAGGTGTGCTGTGTTTGTGTGCGTGTGGCTGTCTGCTGAGGTTTGCCAAGGGTTTGGTTCTGCAGCCGTGATCTCATGGCCCAGCCAGCTCCCGTGGACCCCTCGGGAGGGAAGGGAAAAAGCCAGGAGCAGCTTCTGCAGAACTGCTTTGCTATGGTAATGTGGTGTAATTAAACAGGACTAAAAAATCACAGTTATGAAAACCCATGGCTTGTACCAACACTTCTATTCATCTGTGGGTTTTCAGGCTGAATCAGGGCTGAGCAAAGAGATCATGAGAAAAGATCTTTGACTCAGTTGATGGCGTTGGCCCTGTTCACCTTGGCATGTTGTAGCATCTTTTAATAACACAATTAAGAAGAAAAAAGAGAAAAACCTCTGGAAGATCCAGAAACCTACCGGTTCTCAAGGAGAACCTCGAAATGGAGATCTCTCTTCCTGTCCCTTCTTTGCTTGGGTTTGCTTCAATATTTTTTCCACCCTATCCTGGGAGTTCCATTTCCAGGAGTGAGGAGCTGCCATTGTGCTGGCACAGAAGGGCCAGGGCCCAGCAGTGGGGCTGGGGCTGCATGCCCGTGGCTTGCAGGGCAGCACAGAGTTGCTATTGAGTGTGTGTCCACATGACAACAGCAGTGGTGCTCCAAGAATTCGACTTCCACAGTGCCCCTGGGCCTTGCCTTGACATCTTCATTGTTCCACAGAGAAATAAAAAATAAAAATCCACGGGCAGCGTAAATGCAGTGCAAAATACAGAACACCATAGGGCAGGGTTATCTAATGGTTAATTTAGAAAGGAACATATCATTAAAAACGTATGAGGGTGGCTACATATTGATGCTGTATAAATATTTAAAGGGATGCCTCTCGTAAGGGCAGAGTTCCAAGCTACACCTAAAATAACGTGTGTGAAAGAAAATTAAAAGAATATTTCACCATTTGGACTTGTTTAATCTGCCTTGGAAAGGCTTTTTATGCCCAGCTACTGAACATTAGTATGGGAAAGGATATCAGACAGAACTCATTTTTTGGTGTAATTCTACCAAAGTCAGCAGAGTTAAACTGAAGATGATTTTTCTGGCCTTTTAAATAGAGTGTAATTTTCTCCATGGGTAGTTATTAAATGCTATTGAGAGAGACTGTGGCTGCTGTTGGAAGGGCTTTCTGGAGAGGTCACTCTGTCCCATGTGAACAGCACCAGTGAAAAACCAGGAGCTTTGTAGTTTTTACAACTTGCAGAGTTCCTGGAGGCTCTAACTCCACCACACGTCACTGCCTGACCCAAAGCTAAGAGCACAGATCTATTCTGAGTAGAGATATCCTGGCTTGACATCCACTCCTACAGCACAAGAATTCTGCCTGTAGAAATTGCTTAAAATATTGGAGGGGGCATTGCAAAAGATATCTGTGTGGACATCTGGTCCATCTCTGTCAGAGAGGACATATTCCTTAAATACACTTTTTGAGGCTCAACTGCTCAGTCTTGACATTTTGGGGCTGCTGGGCTTTGTGTGCTTTTCACCAGCTCTCCTAAGCACTGGCTGAGGTGGCCATTCCCTGCCCTTGTTATTTGGGACCCAGATTCCTGCAACCTTCTCTGCACTGGGACCAATTTGAAGGGTGTAAAAATGCCCCAAAGGTACCTCCTGCATGGACACAAGGCTGAATAAGTCCTACACTAAAAGGTTCCTATTTTGGGGGGGGGGCGTTGGGAAGATGTCAGGATCTCTCAAAAGGCACTTCAAGGATCTGGATCTCCCGTGGATGGCTCTGCCCCTCACATGGAGAGCTGAGCCAGGTACACAAAGTGTGAGGTTGGGCAGGAGCAAGATGGGTTTTCTTCCTGCCTGCACAGCCAAGGACTCTGCCCTCTCTTGCAGAAATTAAGCTAAATCCTCAGGCAAAGCAGCAAATTTTTGGATCATAAACCAAGATAAATCTTGGCTTTAATGGGGGGCAGAACCCAGAGAATTATTTAGCCATTTTACAAAAAGCCTAACATCCTCTTGGGATGAAATGGGAACACATGAGACCTCATAATTTATCTATGTATTAACTTCCCACTGGTGAAATTAAAATGCAAAATAGTGTCTCTAAACAAAACTGTGAAGCTCTGTCCCTTGAGAGAGTTAAAAATGAAATGGGCAAAACATCTCCCACAGGATCTATTCTTACCCTTGTAGGACTTTGGGCTGGATTGTAGGTATTTTCTTTCTCACAGCCACAATGCTGAGCTCCAAGAAAGGATTTGTCTGTGCAATACAGTGAAGCTCAGCAATAATTACCCATTGTGCTCTGTGATGAGCCATCCCTTTGGTTCTTCAGTAACCCGTGCACCTGGACTTTAACTAAAACCAAATAATATGCACAGAAAACATTTTTATGTAAGAGGAGGTGAACATCACTAAAAATCAGAGAGCCTTTGTATGGCATGCCAAACTGCTGAAGCGAAAAAATGTCTTCAGTGAAAGGGCTCAGATGTGAGCATGTTTCAGTGCACAGCTCCAGGAAAAACTCTGATAATAAATGTGAGCTTGTTATCGTTGCTTTTCAGTGGGAAGTAAAGCCGGAAGCAGGGTCGTGCTGGCTAATTGAAGCTTACATTTTCATTCAAGCACTGCATTTTAATTATAAACTGGTGACACAAGTGTCACTTAGTTCCTACCCTGTTTTAAGTGTGCACACGTATAAAAAATATTTTCGGTTATTAATTTATTCTTGTGATCATATTCATTATCCTGCATTATGTCTACCAGGCACGTGTCTAATGACATGTTTGATACACTCTAATTCTTATGCCTCTTTTAATACAGAGCTTACACAGACATTTTAGGCTGAGCAGTTTGGTGCCAGTTGGCCACCAAAACAGGTGCACATTAATGCTATAAAATCAGCATTAGGAGCTGTGTACCCATATTCTGGCCAGCTGCAAGCACTTGCTCAGCCCTCCCGGGGCACAGCAGTCATGCCAAAAAATGGGATAACCTGTGGGAGTAGCTGCATCCAGTGCTGATGCCTGGAGATGCTGATGGTGAGGTCCTGCTGCCCAGGTCTGGCCCTGATCCTGGACCAGGATCCAGCTCTGGCGTGTGAGCTGAGCGTGCTGGCTCTTTGTGTGGCCAAAGCCGTGGGTTAATGCTTAAAAGTCAGGTGGAAAAATTCTGGCCTGTTTTTCCTTCCCTATGGGGTTTTTTGTGTTGTGCCCAAAGAATGTCTCCAGCTAGAACGCTGCCATTTATACACAGAAATTAAAATAAAATGAGCAAAAAGGTCACTGGGAAATGGCTATCAAGAGACACCGAGTAAGTCATTAAAAATCAGACCAGGAGCACAAGTGAAAACAAGGGAAATATCCCTAGAAAGCAAATTATGAAGGCAAACCTCTTTCAAAGGCATGGGATGGAACAGGGTAGCTGTGTTTTCCCCCTCTTAATTTGCTAGCAAACTATAAATTGGATTCTGTTTTAATAAGCACAACCATAGCGGGACACCGCAAATGAATTGTTCGAAGGGCTATAATTAGAAGTGGTGCTGTGAACATCATTCCTAAATGCTACATGGTTTATTTCAGGTCTTGCATCTTTAAGGATCCCAAAGCACCTCGGAACTGTCTGCGTTTGTCAGCGCTAAAGGCAAGGACAAGAGCACAAGAAAAGGTGCAGAGCAAAGGAGAAACCCTTCCCATCCTCCGGAGCAAAACGCTGGATGTTTAATCTCACAGTGAGCAGATATTGGCATAGGCTTGGATAAATATCTTTTGAAACAGTCAAGCAACTTAAAAAATTAAATTTGGTTGACTCTCAGTGCAATATAAGCTTGGCTAGAGGTCGGAAGCCTCACCCTTTGGAGAGTCTGCTCACTGTCTTGGAGCATCTTTTGTCAACAGAGAAAAATGTGTTTTCACAGCAGGCAGAGCTGGGGGGATGTGGACCAGCTCTGATCCAAACACAAGGAGGGAACATCCAAGCAGCTTCAGGCATGAGCCAAGAAACTCAGCCTCTTGCTATGTTCCTTGGCTTGGGTTCAGGGTGTGCAGAGGGGCTTTTGGACTGGAGCAGTCTGTGTCCTACTGCTCCATCTGGAGGGGGTCAGTCTGTCTGCAAAGAGCACTCTGGTGACCCCCAAATTGCTGTCATGGCAAATACCTGAGCCCCTGCTGGCTGGCAGAAGGATGAGGGTGAAGACCCAACTGGTTTGGGTTAGGAACTCGGTTTTTAGAAACCATTTCCGAACTGTTATTGAGTTCCCAGATTTATTAATTGATGTTTTATCATGTTTAGGAGAGCTCTGCTTGATACTGACATTTTCCAGCAGTTCCCCTAATAAAACCCAGTTGCAATGGTCCTGAGCTCCAGCTGTACAGAATAAACTGCCTTCAGTCAGGTGTACATCAGGTGGCAGAGTGGCAATATGAGATGTTAAATCTGGGAGGAACCGGAGTCTGGGGCTTTCCCTCTGCAACAAAAATCAAATTCCTAAAGTTTTGGTAGTTCACAGTTGCCTGCTAATCACCTTCCCACACTCAGTAGAGCCATATCTGGAGTTTAACAACTCATTTTGGGCTATTGGTTTCACTGGCTCCAGTAACAGGGCTCTGTTCAGGGAATTTGAGAAATTCAACCCTGTTCACAATCCCCGTGGATGAAAATGTGATGTGAC
Source organism: Sitta carolinensis (assembly GCA_032173965.1). Lineage (NCBI taxonomy): Eukaryota > Metazoa > Chordata > Aves > Passeriformes > Sittidae > Sitta > Sitta carolinensis. The sequence goes on along the minus strand of CM063298.1, from coordinate 3,236,558 downwards.
ACAATGCAACTTGCTGTTTCATCATCTGGCTAAAACCAATCTAACACACAAAGAAACCAACTCTAGTGAATTCTGCATTAAAATATATGCATTATATAAAGGAGCATTGTTATGGTTTACTTGAATTTAGAATATCCACTGGACAAAGATGATTAAAGCCCACTACTGCCATTAGTGAGTCATGCACGGAGGAGTATCACAAACTTTCATATCTGGATACCTTTGAAAGCTCAGCCTAAATAGTCACAAGGTCTTCCAGCATTGAGAGTTCATTATTTCATTTGCTTGCAGACAGTTGAATGCTGGGGGCTGAACTCTAAAAAACCCCGACAGCACAACAATCCTTTCACAAAATCATCCTGTGCCCTGCTACCAGCTATCACTGAGAGATAGGTGAGATAGGTGTGCACAACTCTGATAGGTATTTGCAATAAGTTATAGTTTAGATTTGATTACATTTAGGCAATGCTCCTCTGGCAAGATCCTATTTCAAGTCGCAATTGCGACATGCCATGGTTCCTCTTTAATGCCTTGCAGCACCAAGAGATAAACTGTGCCCCTGGGATGCAAGGAAGACAATAACAACCCCAGTGTTGTTGAATGCTATATATTTGGACAGGAGAAAATATCCAGTCATCCATATTCCACACAAAACTGCATCATTTTAAAAGTATAAATGGGAGACCACTGATCTGAAACCCTGGGAGAGAATTGGCAGTGACTTAAAAATGGTTATTAACTTAATCTGAAAAAAAACCCTGGCAGCTAAACAAGGGTGCTAATTCCTGCCTGAGCTGGGTCCCTCTCCCACTCAAGCAGGGGATGTTCAGTGCTTCTGAATATCTCAGAAACATTTGGCATTATCAAGCTAACAGGACTGGCTAAGTGAGAAACATTCAAAGGGCACAACTAAGTGGCACAATTCCAAAACAGCAATTAAAAGGCGGAATGCTTGAAAAAGAACAATAAAAGAGGTTAATTCCTATCAGGGCTTGGCAATTGGTACAGGAAATACTGTAATTCCATAACGCTCTCCCTTCACCCATCTCTTCACACCATGACTGTGTGATTATAATCTATCATTCCTTCATGGATTACATTTGACAAGAAATGACTCAATTCTATTGAAGAAGAATTTACAGGGTTATTTGTTAAGTAGGCAGAAGCCTGGATAAATCCTGGGAAACAAGTCAAACAGGTAGAGAAAAAGAGAACCCAGAGACTATACCCTTGGACAAGTATGTGATTACATATTTTTCATTGGCAGGAGGGGACAGAGAAAATTAAAAATCTTTATTTCTACATAGGGTGGTATCTACTCATTTTCTAGAGAAGGACTCATGCACTGTCATTGAAGAGCTAATTTCAAAGGTATCTCTTTAGCAGAAGGAAGGTTACAACATTTCGGCAAGGGGAGGAAAAAAGAGGACGAGAACAAAGATGTTGAGATAACAGAATGCCATGGGAAGGAGGGGAAAGAGGGGCTGGACTATCTGCCAGGCTAAATCAAGAACTGCTTCAACGCTTCCACTATGTTTGACTCCCAGCATGCAACAACTGGCAAAAATGCCCCCAGATCTGAAGGGAAATCTAGCTAATCTGTCTAGGCTGGGCTATCCATCCTGCAGGCAGCTTGCCCGGAGGCTTGCTATTTTGAGATAGTAGAGAGGCCACTTGTCATTAATATTATGATAAATCTCAATACAGGGAAAGCCTCAAATGTTACTGTGGTCCCTAGCACCTCTGTGTGCCCCTCAGAGGAGTCACAACCACACTGAAAGAAAAAATACAAGCTGAAGCCCAGGAAAGAGCCACCTTCCATGTTAAAATGTTGAAGATAAAATGAACTGATGTACTTTGGGAGTGGAGGCAAATAACTAAGGGAAAGAACTATCTGGGAGTAGAAGATACATTGCAATTTAATTGATTAAAACACACTGAGAAAGTGAGAGGCTTCAGAACAAGGCAGAAAAAACCCCATGAAGTCCTGCCCAGCACTGGTGCTGTCTGCTGCAAAACACCTTTTGTTCTGAAGTCATAAATGTGTATCAGCCCCTCAGACATATGGGCAGTTGTGCATTTATCCTGTTTATTTTACTACTCCTGTGCATCCTGCCTTGCCATCTGTTGGGAAGGATTTGGATGCTGAACCATAAGTCTGCGACATAATAAATACCAGTAAACAGAAATCTAAAATGAAGATAAGCACCAAGTAATGTTTGGAAGCAGAACCCGTTTTTCAGTTTGATACTTTGATTTATTCCCTGAGATGAGACTTGGCTTGGAAAAGAAGGACCAGCAGGAAAAGGTCCAATTGAAGGGACAAATCTACGATCCCTTCTCTTATATTGGCTTCATATTGGCATAATTCCACCGCCTTCCTAGAAAGCATTTAACTCTACGTAGGTGGAGAATGAGACTTAATCCTGTCCCTCAAGGAAGACATGCTTAAACACCAAATATTGCATGTATAAAATATAAGTTGCAAGCAGAATGCTTCAAACCCAGTTAAAGTGGTGTTCGTGCATCTTCCCCGAGCTGGGCAGCCCTCTCGCCGTGTCCCAGTTTCTCCACATCTTCGTTTCCATTTTATTATTAGAATGAGAGGGAAGTGGGTGGAAAGGAAGCACAGTTATCCCTCTAGTCAGGGGCAGGAAGATAAAGCAATTGGCCCCAGATCAAGCAGGAAACCTACCAAAGCCCAAAGTCACAAGCCCATCATCATCCTCCTCCGTCCTCTCCATTTTCAGTTTGGGAAAGAGAAATTCTACAGAAATTGCTGCTCTTTAACACATAAACCACAGAGACACCAACTAAATATCTGGGAGCTGAGAGGTGTTAATAACAGACTTCAGATTACACTCAGTACCTAAGTACTCCTACCTCCTCAAAGGAATTAGAGATGAGATGAAAGCACTCGCTTCCCCTTCCTAATATTTGTTCTTTTTTTCTTCTCTTTCTGGAAAAATACACAAGACTACAGGATGGAGACATCAGGTACACTCCTCTTCTCCCTGAGTGTTTTATGAGGTGTTTTGTACCTGGCAAGACTGACTGAAGCTACAGGTGGGACAGCACAACCTGAGCAGAGGTGACACTGTGACCCAGCAAATGGGACAGGGTGTACTGGAGGAATAATCGCTGTGTTGAAATTTCACAGGAGCAAAAAACCACTTGTTTTACTAGTTTACACTGGTGAGGGTCAGTAGAGCTGCCAGCAGGCAGGGCAAGCCCTGGCAGTATCTAAAAAGAGCAATTTCTGCCCATGGCAGAAGGTCAGTTAAAGGTAACAGCTGCTGGGCGAAGCCCAAAGACTGCATTATATCATTGCAAAGGTCCCCACAAACCCCAAAATGAGTTACTATGGCTCTGACAGATCCTACCACAAATGCCATCTGTCAAGTCCTCAGAACATGCAGTGTAACTATATACAGAATAAAACAGTAACTGCAGCACAACACAGCCACGAGGATCCTGTTTGTACAACCCAACGCCTCCTTGACTCTTCACAAAACATTTCTGAAACCTCCCCAGAACAATCCTGAAACCGAGGTGAGATTAATATTCTCCACATTGCATCCTGCACAGTAGAAAGAGCTTTACAGCTGGATTACAAATGTGCTTTCATTGGTTTGCAGCCTTCAGGGTGCTTTGCTAATGCACACAGAGTCTTTGGGATCTAAGTTTTGCACTGGGATATCTGACATGCTGAGAGCCACGGAGGAAAAACCAAAACCTCCGTGTAGCCTGATAGCTCCCTACTGGCTGTAGAGTGGATCGAGTTCAAGAAAGCAAATTAATTCATTAAAGTGACATATATTCAGTCAATTAACTTCAGATCCCTGTTTCATAGAGCAAGGAAGAATGGATGTTTTGTGACATCAATAAGATCATTTGAGAGCCTCTGTACAAATGTTCAAAGAGGTGCATTGAGGAGACACATGCTTTTTTTTTTTTCTTTCATTTGAGAATAGATAATACCTTAACCCATCTTCTGCTGAAAGGTCCTCCAGCACTAAATTTCTCAGTATGTTTAAGTATTTTATGCTATGGACAATATTTCAAAGGGATTGAACTCTGTGTCCATAAAGGCAGCTCCAAATTCAGAAACTCTGACAAATGGAATGCTCCTGAAAAAAAAAAACCCCAAAAACTAGAAAGGCCATTAAAAAAATCTCTCCATCAGTTGCCAGCAAAACTGCTCTGCTCCAGCCAGGGTTGCAAAGCTGACATTAGAGCGCTAAGAACTGCTCTTAAAAACAATGAGTAAAGCACATGGACCTGCTCAAGAGCGTGTGTTTTACCAAGAAAACCGAGATGGTATGAGCAGGATGTATGGAATGAAAGAGTGCAAGCACGGTCTGCATCTCAGCAAAGTCCTTTACTGGTGGGTTCATGTTTGTGTTGGAAGATTCATGGGTGAAAGTTCACTCTTCAGGAGTGCAGTGTTACATATATATGGTCCTAGAAATAGGCTACAGCATCACAAACCAAGTTTTTCAGAGCAGAGACACCCATTTGTGTATTCTCCATTTGCAACCACTTTCCTTTCACAGTGTGAGCGCAGGCTCTTGTGCCTGCACAGACTGAGAAGAGCAACCACCTCTCAATGTGCCTGTGGACACAACCTCCAAGGCAGGTCATATCTGATCTAAGAGTGATTTAACATTTGCTCTACACCAAATCACACTTTGTCCACAGCACTGGAATAAAAAGTCTGCGTTGTATTCAGCGTATTATGAACAGTGGTGGTGCTGGAGCTTCATAGCTGTGCTTGGAGAATACTAAGGAATATTCATTCTTTTTGGATGAGCCATGAATTTGCAGTACTGATGGATAGCAGCCTGCCTTTATTTGCTCGCCTCCAACATTGGTATAAGCATTTTTATTTTGTTTTCAGGAGTATCCATGGAAGCAGCGCATGCGGGAGCCGCAGTTCCCGTGTTTGTGCACATTCATCCAAGCTGGAAGACTTGCAAATAATTGTGCAAATGTGCATTTGTGCAAGTTTTCAAAATCATAATAAATGGTTTACTCCATCCTTCCTCCCCATTATAAATGTTCCAGCCACGCAGCCAGGAAGGACACGTGGGCCCACGTGAATTAAACAGCCAATTGCACCACCTGAAAAGTAAATGGCAAACAGGGAATACTAAAAGCAGTAGACACAATGGTTCAAAGAGATTCATGTGCTGAAGTGTTTAATAAAATACTCTTTGAATAAATTTAAATTACAAGTACATTACTTGATTTCCTATCTTGATGTCACAGAGCCTGCAGAGCGCTCTATTGTGAGCTGTCCTATTAACTTCAGCACGATTGTTCACCAAGATAAGCAGTTTCAGTGGATAAAGTGGTGTTTTTAACATTGTTTTTTCCTAGGCAAATATTTTAATCAGATCCTCCTCGAGAGTAAGACTGTGAGGGGCCTACGGAGCTGTGCTGCACATTTCCCATAGGAACAGAGGCTGTTGGGAAATCAGAGGGGTTTAATCTCCCTTCCTTGGGTTAGGGTGACCACAGAACGGTTATTCACAGCACACAGCATCTGCTGTGTGTGCAAGACCCTGCTCTGCACCCAGGGACCCAGAGCTTGTGACAGCCCCCACAGCTCAGGTGGCACTTGGGACAGAACATCCCCTGAAATGGGGCTGGTTTGTTCTTGTGAATTTGTGCAGGGTTCAGGTTGACTCCGTCAGAAACTCCCCACTCTGGTGACATTTTAACTTCAGCTGCCAAGGCTGCAGCTATTGTGGTTGCCTTGGGCCCAGAAAACCAAACCCCAGCTTTGCCAGTGAGACCTGGCATCTTCAGAGGCTCAGCCCCTTCTGTTCTGCACATCCACACCAGGAATTTCGGTTTCTGGCCGACGACAATTACCTCGGATATAACTTTTAAAAATCCATGCAGAAACAGCGCAATTATTTAAAATCCACTCAATGAACCTCCTACCTCCACCTTGAAAAACATGCTAAAAGAACAAAATTGGGATTAGAAAGGCGAGAGTTTGAGTGATGTATCATTAATGCTGCTTCTTGAGTGACTAAGCTCCATAGTAGTATCAACTACTAGTGTTGAAACATGATTTCATCCCTGCAGCTCCAACAAAGATAATATGCTTGATCCCTAAGCTGTATCACACCAATTATGATGCCAATTTGTTGTAAAATATTGTTTCAAAGAAAAAACAGGAAAACATTGAGGAGCACCTGATAATTGAATTACAAGGTTATCCTTTTACATCCCGTTCCAGCAATTTTGTTTGAAATTGTGGAATTGGAGCTACAGAACAGGTGATTGCATAAAATCCAGCATACAGGTTGTTTTATTGATAGAGTTGAGAAACATTTTACTGGGAAATTTCAATTGACCTGAAATTTGCTCAGCAAAATTCTTTATGTATGTCAAAAGCAATTTCAGAGGCTGTTTAGGGCATTTCCAGCTTCTGCACATTTGTGTCTCGGATTTGTCTTTTTGACCTAAGAGTGAAATGGCAATAAAAACCATTAAAATAAATTAAGGAGGTTTAACAATTATTTCTCCAAAACACCAGAAGATTTCTAAAAATAGGTTTGAAACCAGACCATTTAATCACATATAAAGATCTGTAACTGAAGTTATTTTCCTGCTAGGTATCTCCTCAGAATTGCAAAATTACCTTTAGAAAACTAAAAGACTCAGCCACTTCAAATAGCGAGGCTCTGAAATGGTCAAGGGAGTGTTGTTTTAAATCATCTTCTAGAAATGGTTTTATTATTTTATAAAATAAAGGAATGGTTCCATGTTGAAATCCAAGTCCCATGGCATGGTTTAAAACATGAATAATTTACTGTATCTATAGATTTTATCTTACAAAACAGAACATACTGAAAAAGGAGGAGGGAATGTAATCTCTGCTCCTCAGCTCTGTGAACAGATGACAGCTTTCTCAAATTGGGCATTCTTAGCACATATTTGACAACTTTAAAAATTGTAACTTTATAATTCGATTATGAGCATTTGAATTTTGAGCAGAACAGCTCCCTCGCTGTCGGATTGATGCGTCCCATGAAACGCCTTTTTATCCCCCAAACTGATGGGGGGTCGAGCTTCACTTGCACACAGCTCCTGGGTGCAACTGCTCAGCAAATACCCTGGTGAGTGCCAGGAGGGCACCGGGCTGCCCAGTGATGCAGCCAGGCTGGAGCTCGGCCGTGGTACTGGGAGCTGCTCCAACCCTGCCCGCTCCTCACAGCTCCCCTGCCCGCTGTTCCCCTAAATAAAGTTCTGACCAGGTGAACCAAGGCAGAAATCCCACCAGTTTCAGTCAAAGCTGCATCTCACTTCTGTGAATGGTGTTACTGGGAGACCACACAGAAATCCTGACATTGGGGAGCTCAGGGATTTTTCACGGAGTGACAGGTCCAGCCTAGCTGAAGCAGCTCAGCAACTCCTGCAAGATGCAAACAAACTTATTTTCCACGAAAAACGGAGGCTGAAGACGCTTAGAACAAGCTCAGTGAAGATCACAAGATTCAGTTCAAGTGGAGGACGCTCAGCACCTCTCCAGCAAACTCAGGAGCTCTCAGATGCAAGCCCTCATTTTCCAGGTGCCATAAAAGCCCATGCTGAGTGTTAGATTTCCTTTAAGAGTCATAAAGCCAAGCATTGCTATTACCCATAAACCTTCACATTTCAATAATTCTTTCTCTCTTTAGCATCTAAAAATATTTCCTTTTCCTACAGCTCTTCTATGTATGCCTACTATTACTACGTAGCAAATCCGGTATTTTAAGAGAAAAATCATGTTACCCTGTAGCCTTAAATCATTAGCTAAAGGAGAAGATGAGAACAGACGTGAGAACGAGGTGTTTTCTACCACGCCACAGCTTTTTCTGGGGGGAAAAAAACGCATCTGAACACAGCTGCGACTCTGAACCGGAGCCGGGCTCGTCTGGGCTGAGCCGTCTGTCAGCTGGAATAAAGCACAAAGCCGGGTTTGCAAAGTTCCCGTGTGCTAAGCCGTGCGAGGGAACGAGGTGCGCAGCATCCCTCCCGCCAAGCGCATCCCTGAGGGCAGCGGGGCTCCGGTGCCGCCAGCCCCAAAGCAGCTCGGTCACCAGCGCCCCTCTGCTCTCCTCTCCCCCACACTCTCCCCCAGCCCCACGGGGGCTCTGCTGGCCGTTCACAGGGCGAACGGACCCGCAGGTGAGGAGCTTCGGAGCCGCCGTGGCCACGGCCCCGCTGCCAGCACAGCCCCTAACCCGGGGGTGCGCGGCTCCCCCAGGGCCGGAGCCCCGCGCCCTCGGCTGACAGATGTGCTTTCCCGTCTGGGCTTTGCGACCTGCTCTGCCAAACCCTCGCAACACCCATGTGCTTCTTTGTCCCCGCAGTTACCGCCTCGCCTTCTCCACAACTCCATTTTCAGAGCGGGAGCCACATGTTCGGCCTCTGCGGGGAGCGGGGTCCTGCCGCCCAGCTCAGCCGCTAAAACACCCATCGTTTTCTTGTTCCTATCCTTCAACGTGACCCTCGGGCTGCAGCGAGGAACCCCGAGCCCACACTGAAGCACCTGAGCGGTGGCAACACCTCCTCCGCCCGAGCTCCCGGCGTCTCTGTCTGAGGGCAGACTGGGAGGAACTGGAGTTCCCGCTGTCCTGCCCGAGCGCTGAGGTTGAGCTCCAAAGCTCCTAAAGCCAAAGTCCCAGGGGGAGGGGGCGGCCCCGAAGCCTGCAGGGCTCAGGTGCGCCCCGAGGCACCCAGAGCCCCGACCCCGCCAGGAGCCCCCCGCAGCCCCGGCGATGGTCGCGGAGCGAGGTCGCACCCCCTGGGCAGCGCTCCCCTGGGCAGCGCTCCGCATCCCGCCGCCGGTTCCCATGGCAATGTCGGAGATGCCGGTTGCCACGGTAACGCCATCCTCCTCCTCGGCCGTGTCCGAGGCAGCGGCGCGGCTCCGGCCCCGGCCCCGGCTCCGGCGGGGCTCAGCCCGGCGGCTCCGGCTCCAGCTCCCGCCGGGCTCTGCCCGGGCGCTGCCCGGCGGCTCCGGGAGCGCAGCCGGGTCCCCCCGGGAAGTTGCTCCCCCCCTCCCCGGCGCGGCCCCGGTACCTTCGAGGCAGCAGATCCTCCAGAGCCCCGAGTGCGTGAGATCGCCCCGCGCCCGCCGCGGCGGCCCCTGCGCCTCGTCCGTCGTGATGTTGGTGCCGTTGCAGATGTGGGCGCTGGAGTAGAGCCAGTAGTCGGTGCCGATGGCGATGGCCATGAGGCTGAAGGCGGCGAAGGCGCCCACCGTGGTCAGCAGCATCTGGACGCCACGGTCACACCACACCATGGTGCTTCATAGTCCCCGCACGGGCGCGGGGGGCCGCACGACACCGCCCGGCAGCCGCCGCGCCCGCGGGAGGCTCCGAGTCACGGGGCGGGGGCGCGGCGGGGGGGGCCGGGCGGGGGGAGCCGCTGCCGCCGCCGCGGGGCCGGGCTCCGCCGCCGGCCGCGCCCCCGCGCACCGCCCCGGCCGCGCAGGCAGCGGGCAGGCGGGAGGGAGGGGCGCCGGGGGCACAGAGCCTGCGACCCCCGACGTGTCGCCGCCCCGCCGGCGACAGCCCGGCCCCCGGAGCGCCCGCCGAGCATCGCTCCGGTCCTGCGGTCTGAGCGGGCTCTGACGCGTTCCAGCCCGGGAAGTGCTCGAGGCCCGTTGGACGGGGCTTGGAGCTACCTGGTCTAATGGGACGAGATGGGCTTTTAGGTCCTTTCCAACCCAAACCATTCTGTCATTCTATAAAATTCACAGGAGATGAAGGCGTGAGTGTGAACCAAGCTGGCTCTCAACCCTGCGGCACGCCAGGATCTGTCTGGAGAGCAGGGAGGTCTTGCCCACTCTAGACGTGCAAAGCTCTGCACCTTCACTGCTCTTTCTTGAGTGGGTTCTGCATACCTTCCTTCTGCTGCATGGAAATCACCGTGGAAACGGTGCCAAACACAGTGGGGGTGAGGCGCTGCAATTCCAAGAAGATGCCCACATTGCCAGGGAGCTACAGCAGAGCCATCGAGGGGGGTTAGCCATGATTTCCTCCTGCAGCCTCGCTCTTTGATTAATTACGCAAGGAGGTTGTAGGCAAGTATTTGGGTTGCTGGTTTGCTCCTGTTTGGAAGGGTGTGGAGACAATCCAGCACCTGAAAATATTTTCCCTTGGAAAACCAAGGGGAGAAATATCTACACCATTTTTGTCGCGCTATCCTGTCTTCCACCCCTCACTCTCATCACCGCGAGCTGACAAGTCGGTCCTGCCTCCACCTCATGCAAGTGACAAGCCAGATGAATGGGAAGGCTTCCTGATCAGCTAATGCATTTGTGTGGAGGGAACGTGGCAGCACACCAGTTTTATGTATATGAATTAGGGAGTGGGAGGACAAGAGCTACAAACCTCGAGAAATACAGTGCTCTTGCTGAGCAGTGCGTGGATGGCTGCAGGTGCTTGTGTGACTCCAATGCTCAGCATACCAACGCAGAGAGGCTTTTCAGCTGCTCGTCCATTTCAGAAAAAAAAAAAAAAAAACAAACCAAAACTGGGAGAACAAAAAGCAAATACAAATTAAAAGCTGGTCTTTATTTCGCAGAGACCTTGGCGAATTGCTCAGACAGGAAGCCTATAAACATAGAACAGCTCCAAAGTCAGATGCTCGGTTTAAAAATGTAAATTATGCTTTTCTTTTCAGTTGTGGTTTGTAGGTGTATCAGTGCCTTTGCAAAAACCACCTTCTAAATGAATATCTCCATTAGAGATGGAAGAATGAAATCAGGTAAACTCAAAAGCAGAGTGAAGCCTCGTCTTGAAAAACTGGATTGAGCATTTAAGTTTAATGAGGTTCAACAAACTTCTCATGTTTCTACCTCTGGGCTTTGGGGGTTTGGACAGAGTGGGGAAATGAGATACTGAAACAGCAGGAGAGAAGCTATTTCCATAGCTTTTTAAACCTATCAAGCCTTAATTAATATTATTTATTTGTATTACAGTATTGCTGGGAGAGATGCTTATGGCTGGAGCAGAGGGAGGGGGAGGGCTGGGTGGGCTGTACCCAGAGCAGGGATTCCACATGGCTCTGAAACCTCCTCCTCCAGCACTCCCACTCCAGACATTCCATAGGACACAGGGAGGGTGGTGGCCGTTCTGGTGGGTTCTCAGCAGCCTCCACCAGCAGAAAGGGGACACACAGCACCAGGGTTTCCACGGGCTCAGAGCCACCAGCCCTGCAGCAACGCTCCTATTGACTGTGCAAGGTAACAGCACATTAACAGCATTTACTAATAAAATATCTTGCTCCTCTTCTTCCCCCTCCCATTTTTGCAAAGAAGACATCTGTTTTCTGTTTCTCCTGCCCTGAGAGATATAAGTCAGGCTCCTGAAGGGTTACAGAGCGGCATCCAAGGCAGGCAATCATTTTCTGCCCAAGCTATCTTCTTTAGTTTAAAAATGTTCTCTATTCTTTTGAAATGCATGAAGTAGATTGTGGGAGAGCTAATATTATATTCCACTACAGAAAGCTGGTGGAGTATTTTACATTGATGTCTGGCTCTAGTGATTTTCTAAGGATTTTGAATTCATTAAATCCAACCATTGAATAATCTCCATTCGTGGCGGAAGGAAGGCAGAAGTGCTTACGCTCTTCAACAGCAGAAAAGCGTGTAGTCTTTTCTTAAACACGAAATCTCTCTGACCCACTGCATGCAGCACAGGTTGCCCACCGTGTCACCTTTGATTTGCAGGCTTTGCTTATGATACAGCCTTATAAAACTGCCATTGAATGTAGCAGCAGAGAGCCTTGGCAGGGTGTTTTGCACTGCAGTAGCCTCCTCCGTCCTCAATCAGAATTAAGATCCAATTGTTCCAAGCTCAGACCAGAGGCAGAAGCTCAGGACAATGAGAAGAAAAAGCCCCACAGCGTCTCCCTGTAATTCAGCACGACAACGTGCAAGGACAAGAGTCCAAACCCAGAAATAATTTTTACCCTGGAGAAACAGAATCTTGAAACAGAATTGTTTTGATTCCTTGACGTTGATGTTCAAAGCTTTAAATGAAATCTTGTGCCTGATCATTTTATTTCTGAACTGAAAAACAGTTACTTTGGAGACAAAACTTTGGCTTTAACTGAATTCAGTGAGAGCTGTCACTAATAAAATCCTGCCCCAGAGACACCACTGGTATCAGAAGAAAACTGCAAGATGTTACCATTTAGCATTACTGCTGCTAAGTGTCAAACATATTGAGTTTAACAAATTAGGCTCTCTTAGCTTTTTTAAATCTATCATCTAGAAAAATAACACTAGCATTTCACTGAAAGAAACTTTTGGAAATTGCTCAAGAACAACTCGAGAGAGTTCTTTCTCAGAATGAAAATAATCACTTCAATTAAATAGAGCTTTTGATGTAGATACAGTTTAACCATCATCAAAGCCTGGAACAGATATTTCATCCTCCCTTGTTCTTTTTCAGCTTTTAGCTCTGTGCATGTGAGAATAAATTTTAACATCTAGGAATGTCCTAAAACTATAAAGACAACTGTATCATTGGTGATTGTCATCTTCTGTGGGTCTTGGTGTCTTTCTTATGTAATTTGATGCTAATATTGGTGAAAAAAAAATTTAATAACCTCCTTCAGATTATGCCGTGTATGGAGAACTGAATGTTTCATCCATTTTGTACAGTGTTGGACAATCTCCTTTTATCCCCAGGGCAGTAGTGGGATTTGATTAAACCACCAGAGGAGCAGCAGAGCTTCACATCTCCAGCCTGAGCAGAGAACCTCAGAACACCCTGGGATGTGGCAGAAGGTGCCAGTGGGTCACGGGTATGTTCAAGAAGGAGTACTACTAAAATTGTTCCTGGAACTTTATTTTCATGCACTTTGGATCAGATGTTGCAGATTATTGTGATATCTAGTGAACTACTTTAGGGGGTCTTTGATCCAAATGATCAATCTCGTAAATTCTGTAGTGAAAACAAAGGCTGAGCTCACTCCTCTTTAGGGATGGCACAGAACCTGACCCACAGACCCACCTATTCCTTCTATCATAATTCATCATAAAGCACAAGGACATTGTGTCTTTCACCTCTGAGGATCCCTCTCTTTGCAGAGGGTCTTCTTTCTCCAGCATGGCTGGCAGGCAAATCACCATCATATTTCAGAGTGTTCAGTCTAGGAAATGGTGAACTTGAGTTTAGTTTGAGGCGTTAGAAGGCTGAATTTCTTTTTTAGTCCTTTCAAAGAGCATCTGGAGGGATGGCAAAGAGGTTCAGGTTGTCCTTCAGAGCTGAACAAATGGTCATCTTAAAGGAAAAATATTGTCATTCCTTGCCACTTGAGGGACAACAGCTTGGCCTAGATTCTATTATTCCTTTTAATATATTAAATATTCTTTGGCTTAGTCATGGGAAACAAAGCAACACAACTGCTTTCTAATAAATAAAATGTGCTCAGAAGCAATTCCGAAGCTTTCCAGATAACTGCATTTGAGTTTGCCAGGAAGCCAGATGCTGCTATTGGAAAAGTAGCTGCTATGGTTTGTCATCCGAGCCTAGAAATTGATACCCAAGAATGATATGATGAGACAGACTCGATGACAGCACTGCTCTTTCTATAAATAATCTGAAGAAAACTTTTTTTCATTAAAAAAAAAAGAAATATTTTTTGCTAGATACTTGCACAGCAAACCAGAAAATTAAAAAGAATAGGCATGCTGTGTTTGAATAGGGCCAACAAAAGAACATGATATAGGCAATTTATAGAAGAATATATAGCAGCTCTCACACTTTTTACACTACATAGGCTCTATTTTTCCCATAATACCAATAGTTATGAAACTCATTATCTTTTTGACAATGGAGAAATGGATTATTATTCCTTTACTTGCTTGATCATGTCAAATGTCAAAGCAAATTATGAATGCTTGTCCTTCAAGCACTCAGCCCTCCTGGTAAGATGTTTAATATCAATAGCATTCACATCCAGCTACAGAAGAACTAATATTACACACATCTCACAGGCCTAAATTTCACTGTGCCTGTTGCCTGCCATGCAATTCCATGTCTCAAGTCCTACCTCTTGTCCCTGTCCCAAGCATGGGGAAATTCATTGCAGTGGCAAATGGCACATTAAAAATTGCCTGGAGAAGGGGTAAAATCCATGAGCAGGGGTTATTTGTGAGTTTAAAGTGTTAAAAAGGGAATGGGAGAACGAGCAAGTGGTTAACAGGAGTCTTGATTTTCATCATTCTTCAAAAGCTTCGGAGAGGAGAGTCCTGATGAGACGTTATGGGAGTTTCTAGCACAAAAAGCCTGCTAAGAGGCCAGTGAAGAAAATCACAATATTTTCAGTGTTGGAGAAACGGATGTGCTGAGTGAGGGTTCACCCAGACAAGGCCCTGCTGGAATGAGCTGTGTTCATCCCCTGAGCAACATCCAGGGGAAATACAAATTCTCCTTGGGAATACAGTGCAATGATGGGGAGGGTGGAGAAAGGGCAAAAAGGAATGCCTGTGAGATTCTTTCATTCCACCCATTATGAGCCACCTCTAAGAACTGTGCACCTGTTTTTGCTGTACAAACACACAGCCAGAGCTACTGCACACAACCCCACATGAAGTGCAGGCAGCCTGGGAGGTGGAATAGGCAGTGGGATGCTCTATTCCCAAGGGAATAGGCAGTGGGATGTCCTGGTGATGGATGGCCATTCCAAGGGCTCTCCCTGAGCCCACAGTGCCTGTGCTGATCCTGCCAGCACCCCTGGGCACCAGCTCCTGATCTCCCCACGAACAAAGCAACATTAGTCTCTTTAATGGCCTTTAGGAAATAAATATATAAATCCTCTTTGGAGCAAGTGCTCCCTCTCAGACCCAAGGGGAAGGTGCCGTAGAGCAGCATGGCTGGAGCCACAGGAGTGTGAAAAACGGGGCAATCTGGTGGAGAGCTCATTGCCTCTGAAGCACTGCATCACCCACAGCCCAGAGGGCACAGGAGAATCACCCCTGGCCAGCAAAAGGGAAATTGCTGCACTCAGGCTCCTTTTTAACCTGAAAAAAAGGGGCTTCAATGGAAGCGTGTTAGGAGGTGGACTGAGCGAAACAGGTTTTTAGGATAAATCCTAAATACTTAAATCAATCATGATAACTTGCTGCACTGAATTTATCTCCTAAGCTGCCTAAAGTAAATTCCTCAGATCTGTCTGAATAATTTGGAGCTGATAATGCAGCATTTGAGTAAGAAGGCTGCTGGCCACTGAAAGGATTTTCTCATTAGAATTTCAGCCGATTATTCACCAGAGAAATGGTCTTTCAGGAGCACACGCCAACAGCTGCCTTGAAAAAGTTTTCTACACACTCAGCCTGCTAAAAAATGAAATTAGAAGGTGAAGTTACAGCTAGTCATGACTTCTGAGAGGTCAGGGATGGAACAAGCAGCCACAAGTGGGTTTATCTACTCTTCCCTGTGCTCTTGCTCTTTTATTCTATTCAAGACCAGGAAATCCTTTTGGATCATCTGGAATTGCAGCCTCTGGTGGTGACCACAATTATCAGACACATGCTCTTGATCAGAAGTTTGTAACAGGGGCCTGAAGAGCTGTTTTTCCATAGAATCACACCTGGGAGGTGGATGTTGAAGCAGGTAGTCAGAACTTTGCTGGGAGGCTCCTCACTGGACTGAGCTTACCTAAAGAGAGAGGCTTTCAGCCTTCCCTGACAAGCATTTCTCATTCCATTGCTCTTCTCCACTTTCATTGCAATTGTTTTTCCAGATAGAGAAATGAGTGAGTGAGGGGAGGTGGGAGGTGAGAAACAGGGAAACTCAGGGGGAAGTTTTGCCAAGAGGAGGAACAGAACTTTAAACCCAATCCCAACTCATGATATAATTGAGGTGGAATAAATTCTGGAAGAATCCATTCACCTCTTCCTCATTTAGCCACTGTACATGGAGTGGCAGAAATCCCTTTCCAGAGATCATTATGTGACAGAAGCAGTGAGAAAAAGAGAAAGAAAAGCTGTAACAATAATTACAAAACACAGTGTTTTAAGTGAGCTGTAAATACAGCCAGCAGATTTCCACGAAGCCTTGCTGTCCACATTGCACTGGAACTGTAATTTGTGCTCTCACTTCTTAAAGCCACACCAGTGTCTCCATGAAGTATTTTGTTTGGGCTGAGTAAATGGTAAATGGTGTATTTATTGATTTTTATCTCTCTTCACACCTCAAATGCTGCCTGTCTGCTCAGAGCCAGGCCACAGCACACTTACTCAGCAAACACCTCCTCCATGGCTGAGCCATAAACTCCCTGGGACAGCATTTAATCAGCATAAGGTCCCTGGGGTTTCCTCTCTCCCCTTCTTTTTCCAAGAAGACCCAATGTTGACCCTGATGTTTTTTGGAGGAAAAGCTGATAGGACCAGTAACACTTTACATCCTGTTAATGCCATGGGTAAAAAATGGTTTAAACTTGGCACAGTTTATGCTGAAGTTTCTACATTCAACACAGTGATTAAGTACATCTAGCTGGTAGCAGCTGTATGTTGTGTTTAAATTCTTCCCCCATGCTGGTGTGGATTTTTCTGGGGGTGGGGATGAGCTCTACAATAGACATTTATCAATAAAGTGTAAAAGCAGAAAATTTGCTAAGAGAGCTTTTGTTACAGCAGCCAATATATGAACCGAATCGAAAGCAACATCAAAGAAAAACCTCTTAAAAATGTAAAAAACTATTAAAATTCAGAAGCACCTTGAACCAGCATGATCTTCTCTGTTCCCCATCAATAAACTCTTCTGAGAAAAATAATTAGAAGAATGTGGAAGAGATTAAGAGATTCTGGTGGGGCTTCACATCCCTTCAGGGATGCTGGTGCTGAGCTGGCCGAGCTCCAGTGCCACCAGCATTCCTGCTGGGATGGATGGGGGGTGCCAGGGCTGGGAAAGCCCAGCCCAACACTCCCCTCATCCCAAGGGTTTGTCATCAGCTGGAAGTGCAAGGGTAGCTTGGATTACCTGAGGAGCAGCAGAGCCCCTTCCCCTGGTGTGGTGGGCAAACCCCGAGGTGCCAGCCCGGAGCCCCAGCTTTGCCTTCCCCATCCTGGGTGTGGAAAGGGCAATTCCAGGCCTGATGGCCCCAGGGGGGCTGCCCAGCACAACACAGCCCAAAGGGCTGCCAGAGGGCATCCAGGAAACAGCAGGGTCTGCCCGAGAGAAAAGCCTCATCAGCTCAGAAGGAAAATGACTTTTGGAGAAAGACAAGGAATTGCAGCAGCCACAGCTGTGAAAAAAAAAAAAAATTAACATGGAGGAACAGAAAACACTTGCCAAGTGTTAGAGCCTTCCTAATGCAGGTTATTAGATGGTTACTGCCACTGCTATTAAAAAGACACTATTTTCTGAGTGATCCATGCAAAGAAGGCTGGAACGCACCCACAGCTTTTCCATGTGCTTTTAGCTCTGCTAATGGAGAAAAAAAAATCTTTACATATAATATGCAATTGAATAATTATTCAATTCAATTAACAAATAAGTAATGTCCTGTTTTGTGGTGTATCCATTAAACTTGTGCACAGGAAATTCAATAGATAAATCTCTAGGAAGTCTTTTAGTTTCATCACACGTAGGTTGGTACAGCCAGATTTTTTTTTTTTTTTTTTCTGTAATCCATGAAGAAACTGTTAAAGAATGAGGATGAGGTCTCAAAAAGCTGAAAGGAATTAGTTTTCCTCTGAGCTCCACACAACAATGGCATCATGTGAATAATTCTACTATAATTTACTTAGTAGAATGAAAAATAGCAGCAGCGATTCTGGTTGTAAATAACCCATTTTCTCATAGCAGAGAACCATTACCAGGTCAACCTCTACTGTCAGACTTCATGATTAAACTCATTAAAACTGTCCTGTTTAATTCTATTTTTCAAAGGAAAATCATGCCTTCAATGTTGTGTTTTTTGTTTTTTTTTTTTTTTTTTTTTTTTTTTTTTTTCCCCCAAAGTGTCTGCTTTTCTTGAAATATGTACATGTTTTTACATGGAACTTAGAAACCAAATATATGAACATCTGATCCTTCCTCATCCTCCTCCTATCCCTTTACCTCGCCCCCCCCCTTTTTTTTTATTTTTTTCCATAAATTATGTGAACATTTATAACATAAATGTTTTTACCTTTTTACAGGCTTTTGTTATATTTTTTACAGGAAGGCATTCCAGCAAGATCTCTGTTAACACAATGGTTTCTAGGTAGCAAGAAAAAAACCCACAAACCCACAGCATCTCTACTGCAAGAGCTGGCAGATGTTGACTTTTTCCCCATAACAGTAATGCCTCTATTAAAAAAAAAAAAAAAAAAAAAAAAAAAAAAAAAAAAAAAGAAGTTCATTCCTGTCTTACAAGCGTTAAAATGGAAAATAAATAGAAGTGGCAAATATGGCACGGCGAAAATTACATGTGAGGGACCAGAAATTCCAATCCCCTCTCAGAGGGGACATTGCAGGGGTAATGAGAAGATGCAGAAGCTTTTCAATCTCCCAAATCAGTCCCCGATGGACCATCGTGGAGGCAGACAAACCGAACGGGGCAGCAGGGGCGGGCAGGATTATTTAATGAGCATTGGCTGCTGCGAGACACCCACGGCCACCCCAGACTGCAGCCTCGCTGAGGAAAGAGCCAGAAGCCATTCCCATTTGCTGTGAACTGCTGATGTGCCGGGGCTTCTCGCTTGTGTAGACGGAGGGCGATGCTTTATTTACAGCTCCGTGCAGCCTCGTGGAGCGGGGAGGGTGCGAGGGTTCCCCAGGCAGCGCTCAGCTGAACCCCACACAGAGCTCGTGGGGTTGGAGATGGGCAGAGCAGGGGCTCCAGCAGCATCTTCACGAAAAGAGATTTGAAATGCGGGGAAAGCCCTGCCGCAGGGCTGGGGCTGCCCGGGGTGTTGCTGCTCTCCATCCTGGGGCAGCGGCTGTCACACGGTGTGCGGACAGGCTGGGGGACACAGGGGATCCCCGCTCTGGGCGAGGGCAGCAGGGGTTGATTGATGAACTTCTCAGCTCAGTCATGGTGTGGAAAGCTGCCTGGCTGAGAACAAGAGCACAGCCAGGGCCAGGCTGCACACACGCTCTCTCTCCTGCCTCCTCTGGGCTCGGAGCCTGCCGGGCACCTTTTTGTTCCCCCCCACTTTTGTCGCACAGCCAGCACCTGTCCCCACAATCCCGACCCAGGGCTGAAGACAAAACAAGGTTGGAGAGGAAAGAAAGGTCAAATGGATTCTACTCTATTGCTAAAAGCTTGGAGTAATTTGCACTGTTATAATTCCAGTAGCTGAGATGGCCAGAAAAATACATTTAATATTTCTTTTTTTTCCCCCAAGACATTTTTTCCTCAGCTGGGGAGAGCATTAACAATGACTTCAATAGCAGAACCAAGTTTAAAGCCCAGATCTTTCCAATTCTGCTTATTCCTTTAAGCTATTCCAATCCCCTTTATGTTCTTTCTGCATACACACATCTGTCTTCTTCAAAGCCTTAACCATCTCTGACACACCTGACCTTTCCATCCAGGCGCAATGGTTGGATGCAAAGAAAAACCCTTTACCTACAGCAAGTAACTCTTTGTTTTGCCAGTCCCACGCCTGGAAATTTTGCTGCTGCAGGAAGCAAAACGGTGAGCAGCCTTCCCTTGGCTTTTGAAAAATGGAACTGTCATCTCTTCGAGAGAAATAACAGCTTGTCTTTATTTTGTCAGACATGACTGTTAGTTATTAGAGTTGTCTTAAGAACATGCTACAAGTAGAATTAGGACAGTATTGTCACAGAAATGTCAAGAGTTCAGAAATTAATTTGACAAGATCTGGGAGATCTCAGATATCTAATTAAACTTCCAGTGACAGCTATGTTGTGTAAATACTGGAAACCTCTTAAAAGAAAGGATCAGGTAAAACTAGTTCCATATTCAATTAATAGATGTTAGACCCATTCAACAGCCATTACTCTGATTAAACCCATTCAGTTCTTGCCAGTAAATATAATTTCATCTATTCAAGCACATAAAGTTCATCCATTTTTAACAAAAAATTCCAATGAATTTATTGGATTAGGTAACACTGTATTATATTTTATACTATATATATATATACACTCTATTTTTTGCTGGAGTTTTTATAAACACTCTTCTCCTCCACTTAGTGAATGACAGCATACATTGCCTTATGATAAGAGCACATGCAGTTCTGGTTTTGAAGGCTTTAGAATAATTTCTGCAGGAAAAACATATTCCATAGATGAAGGGAATTTAGGCTAAGAGGAATTATGGCTAATAGATTCTGACCTCAACAGGCTATAATGCAGGCTGGATTTGCACTCAGTAATACTTGCATCAAGCCCATATCTCATAGCTGTGTTAAATCATATCAATTCATCATTTAAAGAAGCCACTACATCCATTAGTAAATTGTTTTAATAGTTAATTATTAGCAGAATGAAAAGGATGTGATTATCCCCAGCCTGTCTCCAGAGGCACTCTCAGCACGTGGATCGCGCTGCTGAACCCCCATCCGCAGCCAGCAGTTTAATGGAACAGGAGAAACGCTCCAGCGAGGGGAGATGCTGGGCCGGGCAGCGGAGCCGCAGTCGGGGCTGGGGGCACGAACGGGGCTCAGCCCCAGGCCCAGGGCCGGCCGAGCCCACCCTCCCGGGCTGCGCATCCCGGGCCCGCCGCCGGCCGGGATGAGGCTGCCGGGACAGTTCATCAATCCCCGTTAATCCTGGAGGCGACGCTCCCCGCGCACGAGCCCGGCCGGGTGATCAATAACCCGGCCGGGGTGATCAATAACCCGGGGCACGGCCGCTGCCCCAGCCCGGCGGGGAAAGTCACCGAGCACTCGCTGCCAGCCAGACCTGCAGAGTCATCCCCGGGGCAGGCACATGGGCGAGGAGCAACGCTCAGACACTGCTCAGAGCACACTGCTTTCGTTCCACACGGAACACTGTCATAAACCAGTTGCTTCCATTATCTGCTGCAATTTGTCTCACTGATCGCTCGTCTCCTTAGCACTGGGGCTGGCTAGGAAGGAAGCCTGTAAAGCTTTAGAAAGAAATTCCAATCATTTAAATCAATTTCCTTCCCAAAGTGCTTTCTGATGCAAAGACATGAAAATTATGCGTTGAATTTCACGTTCATTCTGTTGATAGCTGAACTATGCTTATTTTTCAACTGGCATTTTCTCTCTGCACCCTCAGCTGTTCCCATCTCTTTTCCAGTTAACCTTCATGTTCGCATTGCTTGGCCAAAAACACATCAGAGGGCAGTTACCTCTGCTGGTCCTTTGGGGCCAGCAGTCACCTCTGCTTAGGTGGCCAGAGGGGAAATGTGCATCTCTCCAGCAGCATTCCCAGCGGAGCAGCACAACGCCACAACCTTCATCTCCAAACAAACCCAGTGAACCTCACCCTGCACTTCCACTGAGGGGGAGGATCAACCTCAGGAGCTGAGAGAGAGGAAGGTGCAGCCACTAAAAGGATCTGAGACTAAGAAGGAAAAAAAAAAAAAACTTAGAAGGAAGACTTTTTTTTTTTTTTAAGTTTGGAGTGAAGGGTTCTTCTCTAAAGGTTTTTCCAATGATTAAGTAAGGAAAATCCAACCCCCCTACCAGCATGATTTGTTCTGGAGGCAGGATAGGACAACATCAAATCCCATAAGCAATTTGCAGGGCTCTTACCAAGCACAGCCTGGCAATCTTAACTCCCTGCCTCACTTAAAACAGCATCTCAGTTCCTGGATAACCCCCAAACCCATGGCGAGTAATGAATAAGAAAACAACGGGTTGTTGTTGCCTTTCCCATTCCCAACACTCACTCTGCATTAGGCTCCATCATTTCACAACTCGCTTGATGTAACACGATGTGGCAGAACGTTCCCTGATCCAGGAGTGAACCCTGATGCAATGCAGAACAGATGCCTTGGACTCAAACTGCTCCTTCCTTGCCTTTCCTACCTTTGATCCACATTTTCTGCTTGTGACAGGCTGTTAAATAAATATCAGTGACAAGGCTTGGTATGCATTTGTTTTTCTGCAGCTTGTTTTCTTTTTGTTCAGCTCTCCAAGCTGAGCATCTTGTTGACAAATATACACACTCCATTACCAATTAATGACTTTAGCCTGGTGTCCTCTACTCTCCTTACTCCCCAGTGCCAGTTCTACACATTAGCCTGGGTAACATTCAAAGATAATTGTGTTTTGTTTATTTGTTTTGGGAAGTAACAGCAATCAGACAGGCAAATCCCAGTCCTTTCCAAAGCTGCAATTCTGTTTTCAATGTAGCCTGCTCCGAGGAGAGCTAGGGAAGCACACGTGGCATTTGCTCAAGGTGAAACTTCACTTCTCTTCTTTCACTCTTCATTTTTTTCTTCTTCCAAGGAAAGGACATTTTTCTCAGCACTCAGGGCTTTCTGCAGGCTTTGCACATCCAAGGCCAGGTTTTCTGCAGCCTCTGTATTTGTTAAGTCACTTTTTAAAGCCCACCCTTGTTCCATACTGCAGTTAATTGAAAATGAGAGGTCATTCTCAGTAAGACACAGAATCACAGAATAGGCTGAGGCAGGGGGACCCACAAGGATCATTGAGCCAATGATCCAAGATGTCCTTGCCCTGTACAGGACATCTCCAAGAGCCACACCATGACCCAAGAGCATTGTCCAAGCTCTCCTTGAGCTCTGTCAGGCCTGGTGCTGTGACCACTTTGTCAACCCCTGCACACCCGAGCGGTCAGGATCCTGTATTAGGGCACAGAGATCAATTCCAATGCTTGAAGAAACTTCCCATGGATATTTTCAAGTGGCCATTGACTTTGGATACCTCCATTTCCAACACTGTTGAAGTAATGTAATTTTTGAGAATTGGGTACTTGGGACCTTTGCAACCAGAAACCCCAGAAATCCAACCCCTCAGGAATCGGTGTAAATGAGGTCCCTGCAAATCCTCTGCGGAAGAAAACCCATTTGATTAACACGAAGTGCAGGCAGAGGTGGTGCAGCCTGAGCTAAATTCAGCCTCCTTTTTGTGCTTGCAGAGATGTAAAGTCTTGCTGAGCAGCCGTGGCCATGCTGCACATTAACCGAGGAGACACGGACACAGTTGGCGGAACACATTAGCATCTTCCGCTCTGATAATTAGTTTAGTGAAAAATTATTGCATTATCTGTTTGGTTTCATTAGGGACCAATTGCATTCTTAAAAAGAACGGCTCACATTAGGTGCTTTTAATAAGACAATAAGCCCTATAGTGGTTCCAAACAAGATTTAAAGCCCATTCAGCACGTGAGTAATTAGCACGAGACAGGTTGGAGGCCAAATGCATTATTTAGTAATGGAATTAAATTTCCTTAGAAAGAAAGAAGCCATTAAAATCCACAGAAATGCAGAAGTGTCAAGGCAGTGTGTTTAAAATATACTGCAACAGAACCCTTAACTTCACAGCACGATGTGGTTCAGATTTTAGCAAACAGGCACCCAATCTTGCAGGTCCACAATGGAGATTTTACTCCAGCTATGTAGGGAGAACAAATCCTACAGAGCCATATTGCACAGCAGGTGTTCATCTTGCAGATGGGTTAAATCAATTATCAGCACTGACTGCTGTGCCATTGGGTAAGCAGGCTGAGATCCTCCAAATTACCCTCAGATCGTCCCCATTTTCATCCCCAAGAGTCACCACAGATAGTTTTCCTAGCACAGAAAGTTCTGCCCTTACAAGAGCAACCTTTTTTCCCAGAAATGCAACATGAGGCTGCGTTTTCCTACATGCTGTATTTTAATTTTTGTGTGGCATGAGCAAATATAATTATCAGTACAAAGGATTCAGAAAAAAAACCCCTATGCTTAGCAACCTCCAGCAAAACTAGCAGAATGCACTTGACAAAACTTGTGCTCTGTAATGAAATTCCTATGAAGGCATTCGGTGCTTAAAAAACTAGGACAAATTATGCTGTAAGGAGTAGAATATGTAAACGTGGCAAGGAGCTGCATTTTGTATTCTGGCTTCAGAGGGGTTACACCCAGCTGACAGCAGTGTGAACCAGACCAGGGCACGACCCACGTCCACCAGCAGAGAGACAACGCTGGATTTCTGCAGGGGAACATAGAAACATCCCTTAACCAGGTCCATGTGTAGGGAGTTCTGAGAAAGATGGAGTGCTTGCATCTCTGTCATGAGTACATGCAGACCCTCTCTTTTATGGCAGCCTAAGAAATAACAGCAATTTTGGAGCCAAGCTACCAGCTCAAACACACGAGTGACTTGCCAGCTCATCCCTGTGGTAATTCTGCAAACCCAGTGATGCACGTACCATGTATGAGGACCATGATAATTTCCATAATAGTCAGCCAGCAGTGACAAATGGAGAACAAAAAAGAGAGGAGAAGCAGGAAATATGGCAGCTCACTTGGCCCTGGGGCTGGTGGCTCTGGGAAAAGGAAAGGATGGCTGCTGATATCTGCTGCAAGAATGTGAGGCTTCCAAGAGTTCCACGGGACCCACAGGTTTTCCTCCCTCAGACCCCTCAGCTCTGAGGCTTTTCCTATAAATGTGCCTCTCCAAGCACCTTCAAGGCTCAAGTTCTCATTGCAAATCTGCTGCAGAGCTGGGAGTTGGAAGAGGTGCCTGGCTCTCCCCATCAGGGCTTACAGATAAGCACTCTCTGCAGAGTGATTTATGTTCCCAGGATTTGGATGTAATCCTACCTCCCTGGGGTAGCTGTTTACTTTCAGAGCCAATTTCCCTGATGGAGCAGGAATATTCACATCTTGCTTTTCTTCCTTTTTTCTTTCCATCTCTGCTCAGCGAGTGGGGAAGGGATGGGGTGTTCAGCACAGAGGGTCTGTGCTCACCCAGCCACACACTCTGAACCTGGAGGGGCTCTTGCTTCCTTCACAAAACAGGCACAAAACGCAGAACATCTCTGGCTTGGCATATAATTCAATATATTGAATTATGTCAATTATATTCAATCCATTTTCCCCAAGCAACTCACGCTGTTGACATTGTATTCTGCAGTTTGGAGTCAACCACATTTACTTCTCATTCAGCCAAGTGGAGAATCCAGTGCTGGCTGGGACACCCCTCAGCAGAGCCCCTGCCAGACCTAACCCATGGGCAGGGCTGCAGGAGAGGACTCGTGTGCACATTTCCAGCCCACTCCAAAGCAGCTTTTGCTCTGTGTTCACAGCAACACACTGAGACAGAGATCTCTCCGCAAGGTCTGAATAAAGCTTAAGCACAAAACAGCCTGGCAGTCCTGAAAGAAGCCAGGGATCTAAGGAAAATGGGTTTGTAGGTGATGCAAAGCTCTCACAGATTCACTGTGAAGCTGCTGAGCCTCTTAACATCTTCAAAACCTCTTTTCTCCTCCGGGGTCACAAAGGAAGCTGCGTTTCCTGGAAGGCAGCTTTGAGAGGTTTGAGACTCCAGGAAAGTCATGACATTAGCAAAAGTTCTGACACAGCTGCTTGTAAAAGCTGGAGATTGAGCTCTCTGTAGTCATTCATCCTCCTTTGAGGCTCTTGCCCTCATTTCTGAGCTGGCCACTGCAGTGAGGAGCCATCCTGCCAGTGACGTTGGACTCCACAGGCAGATTTTGTGTTCCTTTTTCTCCACATTGACCCTTCAGGCACGTTCTCCAAAGGCAACATCATCTCAGGGGCCTTCTGCCAGCAGTGCCAGCCTGGCAGCAGCTGGGCTGGGCAATGCTCAGTGAGGTTGGATGGGAAGTCAAAGCCTCCTCTCCCATCCACCCCTCAACCCCTGCAGGCCCCAGGAGAAGCTCAGAGACCTGCCCAAGCTGGGGTGGCAAAACCTCAGACTTTGGACTACAGGTCATTAAGGCCATGAAAATATTTCACCACTTTAAGAATCAGTTTGGGTTTTTCCAGAATCTAACCTATTTATTGAGGGCCTTGGAAATCTGGCCAAAAGTGAGCGTGTGGCCTGAAAAGCAGTGAAAGTACTGAAAAGTATTTATTGACATCAATAAATCACCCACTAAGAGCCCTTTGCCCAGCATTTATATATCAGCCATTGTGGAGCTAATGATTGTCACACCCCAAAACCCAACCAGAGTCCTTGGCTGGGGAGAAAATGAGACATTTTAATCACCATCATTACTAAAACAGAGACCTGTGAAGGATTACTTGCATATTATGGCAAACTTCAATTGAAATGGGCCATTACTTGCCTCATTAATATTTCAAGTGTGTTTGAATGCTCTATGGGAAAAATATATGACTTGGAAACAAATCCAGGTGGAAGGAAAAAACCCCACAAAACAAATTTCATTAAATAATGAACATGCTTTACTCTCAGCAGTCCTGAGGTTCAGCCCAAGAATGTCACAGACAAAAAAAATCCTGGTGCTCTACTTATAAATAAGGCAAAATTATCTATTCATTTAGGAAAAAGTAATCATGCTCAGTTAGACACACCAGACAAGCATATGAAAAGAAAAATGGCTTTGAAGCTGCTCCTGATAGAAGCCTTGACAGCTTGGGAAGAAAACTCTGCAATCCACTTTTTTTTTCTTTTTTTTTTTTTTTTCTTTTCTTTTTTTTTTTTTTTTTTCTTTTTTAAAGTATACATTAGGAAGCCATTAAAGAAGTGGCATGAATTGATAATTTCTTGTTACGTAACAGTTTTGAATCTTTAAGAGAACATTAATGCAATACAGCTCTTTTTGCCAGCACCCCTGCAACTCATTTGAAAACAATTCCCAGCTAAAGGTGCAAATTCCTTCTACACTGGGTATTAGCAGGGATTGGAGTAGCAGACACCCCCCTGCTGCTGTCCTGCTTGTCTCTACATAGAGCATGGCCTGCTCGTTTTCTGAAGTTACAACACAGCAAAGTTTTCTTTCATTTTACATTTTGGAGCTGCCAGTAACTGTTCTGACTTGGGTAGGGGAGGCTTCTTACTCACTTTTATTTGTTCATAGTGTCAATGACCTACCAAGACCAAGCACTGGTAAAATAAAGCTTTTAGTTAAAAACCTCCACCACAGGTCTCAAAGGATCCAGCCCTACCCTAAGCTCAAGGCTCTCCTCTGAGTGTGATAAAGACATAGATAAGCAAATGAAGTGTTCTGGTATGGAGAGAAAAAGCACAACCATCATCACCTGGAAGCCTGAAATTCCCTGTTTTGGGAGATGGCAGCTGAGTCAAACCCTTCTTCAAAATTAGCTTTTGTCCAAGATATGATTTTTGACCAACAGTTTAGGCCTGTCCCAGAGCAGAGAGAATGAGTAATGAGCAACATCAAGCTGCAGCCTGACAATTAGGAGAAAACTGAAAATCCTGACTGCAACACGAGCCCTGCTGCAGTGAAAGATGGATCAGGCAATTAGCAGTGGGGTTTGTCCACTCAGGAGTTGGCCACCTGATCACAGGATTCTCTGGCTGAGAGCTGGAGGAACACATTTGTACTTTAATTCTAGTATTTCTCACTAGGACCAGATCTATTTTCTCTGGCCTGTCTCCCCCATACTTCTCCTGTTCAGGGTGCAACATCTCTTGTCTTTATCCACACGTGGTCCTAATATACAGATATATAAATATATATAGGGATAGATAGATAGATAGATAGATAGATAGATAGATAGATAGATAGATAGATAAAGAGAAGAGAGAGAGAGAGAGAAAGAGAGAGCTTTTGTGTATTTTTAAAGACAGGAACATTAAAATATGAGTTTTAAAGCCAACAGGCCTCACATCAGCAAGCCCTCTTCCTTCCCATCAGGTCCATGGCACACCCCAGCACAGCCTGGACCTTGCAGCAGCTGAGACCACAACATCCAGGGTTTGCTACCTCAGTGCAACCATTTTTTCCAGGCAAGAAGCCTCTCCTGAGACTCAAACTGCAGCCCCAGCAGGTTCTTCAGCACTGCTGGGCATAAGCAGGGGACCTCTGCTGACACCTGCAGAGGCTCCTGAGGAAATCAGGTTTAAAAATGAGATAAATTTCAGTTGGGAAGCAGCAATGCCAGAGCAGAGAGGAGGATTCTTACCTGAGCCACTGCCCTCCTCCACCCTGTGAGGCAGGTCCCTGCCCACAGGTACCTCAATGCTCCCTGCAGAGCTTTTCTAGCCCCACACTTCCCATCTTTTTGGCACAAATTACAGGGGCCAAACCCCACAGGAGCCTGGGAGCAAACCTGCTGTGCAGGGCAGGCAGGCAGGCAGCAGCTCAGGGGAACAGGCTGTACCTGAGCCTGGCTGAGCTCAGGGCTTTGAGCAGCTCTGGAGGAGGCAGCAGGCAGAGAGAGGCACCTCCTGTGCCCTTCCTTGCTAATGAGACCTTCTGCTGCAGGTGATGCTGCAGGTGATGCTGTGGGTACTGCAGTTGGAGCAGCCAGCCATGGGGAAGCGATGCCTTCTCTTTTTCTGCACTGGGAAAAAAAATAAATTACTGCCCTGAAGAGATGTAGAGAAAAAAAAGCAAAAACTAAGCAGATTTGTCCTGCCTGTATTGCTTCTTGCATGGGCCATGCCAGGATTAGTTCCATTGCTCTGTTCTCAGCTGTCTCTTGAGTGCTGGCTATATGAGCACCTCGCAAAATAAAACCCCCAAACACTGAGAAAAATGTCATAAATGAAAAGATTTTATTAAATCCTGGTTTGCCCTCTTCTTTGCTATGCCTGTAGCTTGACCGCTAAAAGCTCACAAATAACCAAGATATTTTTCACAACAGCAATTCTCAGGCTTTAGCAAACCCAGCTTAGCTCAGCTGTGGGTTGAGGTGCTGCTTTCCCAGCAGTTCCACAGCAGAGCCTGTGCCAGGCACCTGTAAAATGAGAGCAACCGTGGGGCTGCTGCCCTGGGCTGGGGGTGGGAGCCACCCAGAAATTCAATATTCTTAAAAATTCAATATTCTTAAAAATTCAATATTGTTAAACTTCTGAGTAATGTCACAGCTACTTCTGCAGGCACTCAGAGCAAACTCGCCTGCCACCTTCTGTCCCTGAAAGGACATAACTCGCATGGAAGAGGATTTTGCCATTTTTCCTGTGGCAGGTTTGGTATGTAGGGAGCAGTGAGAGGATTTTGCCATTTTTCCTGTGGCAGGTTTGGTGTGTAGGGAGCAGTGAGAGGATTTTCCCATTTTTCCTGTGGCAGGTTTGGTGTGTAGGGAGCAGTGAGAGGATTTTCCCATTTTTCCTGTGGCAGGTTTGGTATGTAGGGAGCAATGAAAGGATTTTGTGTTTTTTCCTGTGGCAGGTTTGGTATGCAGGGAGCAGTGAGAGGATTTTCCCATTTTTCCTGTGGCAGGTTTGGTATGTAGGGAGCAGTGAGAGGATTTTGCCATTTTTCCTGTGGCAGGTTTGGTATGTAGGGAGCAGTGAGAGGATTTTGCCATTTTTCCTGTGGCAGGTTTGGTGTGTGAGGGAGCAGTGAGAGTTTTGGGGTAGTTTGGGGTCGATCCCTGCTGCCACATGCCCTGTGCTGGGGCTTGGGGCTCAGCCAGAGCCCAGAAACACGGGAAGCAGGAGAAGCACTGGCATTTCAAGGCTGATTTCCAAAGAGAAGGGGACAGATAAATGATGAGTGCCAGGTCTGTGGCTCACAGCATGTGTGGAGGCATTTCCCCAGGAGATGGAGGCAGGAATTCTATCCCAGAGAGAGCCTGGGCTGGCTTTGCATTGCAGCAATGGGAAATGACAGCTGTGCATGGCCAGAGGGTCCCAGCCCCTCTGCCTTCAGCCAGGTTGATGAATCACAGGGTTTGCCTCATGGTGGCCCTGCCTAAGGAGGCAGGAGCCAGCCTGGGCTCCCAGGGAATCTGTGCTGCCTTTGGAGATGGGATGAGCACCCAGCCAGCTCTGCCTGACTCCCCAGGAGCAAGGCAAGAACCGAAGTTCAGGCACTTTGTCTGTCCCCAGACTTGTGACTGAAGGGAAAATGAAAAAAAAAAACCAAACCCAAAATCAAGAACAACGAAGGCTCAACAATGGTGGCAAATTGGGCTGGTTCTCTCAATGCTCCTCAATTACTTGGCACAAATGCTAATTGCAATAGTTCCTTTCTGCGGCTCAGTCAGCACAAATCTCAAAGCCCGAGATAGTTTTTCTTTTTCTGCAAGCCATCTGTCAGCCTAATTCTCTTATTGCTGAGAGTTGAGGCTTGTTGTTTTTTGTTTTTTGGTTTTTTTTCCTTTAGCACCATTACAAAGAGAGAGTGCTGTTTCTCCCCAGCCCAGCTCCAGGCTCCTCTATGGATGCACAGAAATCAGCAGCTTTCCCCATGGCCTGAGATCTGAGTGCTGCAGGGGGTTATTGGTGTCAGGGGAAGCAGGTGCCCTCCTGCAGTACTGACCTGCACACCTTGAAATTGCTCTGAAGAGCACTTGCAAATAAGCCCCTTGGCTGATGCTTCTTTTTCTGGGGGATTGATTTATCCTGGTACCTGTGACTGCATCTCAAAGTGCATTTAATGATTCATTCCCTTTAATAATGCAAGCAGATATCGAGGAGGTCTTTGGCTTCCTCAGACAGGCTCTTTTAATAATAAAAACCACTTTCATTTGTTTTCTTTACAAAATAATAACAGATAAACTCAGGGGGATTCTTGCTCTCTGCACAGCCTTGGTTTTTAAGGAATTTTCTGAGATCTCTATTCCTGCCACACTCTGGTCCTCAGCAAGCCACTGTTGGATGAAGGAGGATGCATTCACCTGCCCTTGTACAGGATGGGCATTTTCTGTCCCATCTTCCCTCCTTTTCCTTGCCTTCCTTCCTTCTTTCCTTACTTCTGCCAGGTAATTTTGTGGGTTTGTTTCTCCTGATCTTCCTGTCTGGGCTGTCCATAGTTAATCAGGTGCAACCCAGCTTGAGCTGCATCCTGGCTGGAGCAAGGCAGCTCTTATTAGGACAGCATTTATTAAAGGGTCAATTCTGTCCCCACTGAGGCTTTCAACCCTTAGCAACAAAATCCATGTGTTTTGTGTAGCTGTATGCCTGAGGTAGCTGCAGAGGCCACACGAATCAAAGCTCAGCTGGCAGAAATCACACCAAAGAGGGGTTTATTGACACATCTCTTTGCCAGAATAAAAAACCTGCTCCATTATTGTATGATAAAGCTCCTGCCCTGGGGCCATGGACCTAGAGAAGGGCAGGATATTCTCTGTGGCAGGCTCTTTCCCTTTTTGGGGCATCTGCTTCCATTTTGCTTTCCCATGTCCATCAGTGTAAACGTGGAGTATCCCCAATGTCTAAGCAAAGGCAGGAGTGAGATACCTTCCACTGAACACCACAGACTCAGCATTTCTGCACAGAAAGTGGGGGTCCCCTGATATCTCCAGCAACCACATGTGACAGCATCTGGCAGTGGGGTCCAGCCTCAGGGAGGGTTTCCTGCCAGACCCAGTGCTCAGAGCCACCAGTGAGCTGAAAATACAGAACAAAATCAGTTGTCCAGCTCCAAGATGCTCCACGTGGGGGCAGGAGGGCTGGGAATCTGTGCTGGAAGGGGTGAAATGACCACCAGTGGGTTCTCAGGCTTCCAGGAAAGTTTTACCTGGATATTTGCTGCTTTGATGCTGTTTTCCAGAAAATCCCTGATTCCACTTTTCTGCTACCACCAGCACGGGACTGGGTGCTGTCCCACTTCCCTCCTCTTCTCCACGCTGGCTTAAGTGGCTCCTTTGTTTCTGTGCCTTCTGATTCCTTTTTCCAAGCCCACATTCTTGACTGGCTTTGACTGCTTGAAGGTGCAACACTCCCCTGTCACAGCACTACTTAAGTGGCATTCCAGGGGTCCCTTATTCTGCCCTTTCATATTCTATTGCCTTTTCTCTGTCTGCTAAGAATTCATAACACTTTCAGCTTTTTTTTTTTTTTTGTTTGCTTGTTTTTTGTTTTTCACCATTCCTTCTGAAGAAAACCTGTTTTGTGTGGTCAGTGTGTGATGGTCCAGAGACCTGTAAGCCTCTGTCTGCACCTTTTGAACTTCTGAGCTGTTTCCGTTTGCTGCAGGATCCCAGCTGGAGCAATGCAGGAGTGCTACAGAGCCACTGCAAACAGCTGGGTGAAAGAGGAGGAGGCTGCTAAAGCCTCTCCTGGAGGAAGGATTGCTGCAGGAATGAATCTCCAGCAGACATCAGAGCATCCACCCACAGGCCCATCCTAAACCAGGCTCTGGTGGTTCTTTCTTTTTACAACGTTTTTACGTTTTTCACACCCCTCCAGCAGCCCCAGGGTTTCTGCTGGAGCAGGGATGTGTCTGGTTTAAATCACAGTGAGCAGCTGGGACTGTGACTGCTGCAGGACCAGGTGGGAGAACTGCCCAGAGGTGGGGAAAGTTTCCCTCCTCTTTGGCCACTGTTTGGTCCCAAAACAAGAGTTTTGTCACCAGCTGAGTGACTTTACACTTTTTAGTTTTTCCTTTCTGCTCTTGCAGTAAAACAATCTAAAGCCTACCCTAGTATTTTTCTTGTTTTAGTTATTGTTTTCTTGTTGTTTTTAATTATTTTTGCTGTATTAAATTCCTGGCAGCGTGTGTGAATTACACCTGAGAGAGGACTCTGAGCTCTGCTTTTACTTAGTGAAAAAAAAAAAAAAAAACCAAACAAAAAACCTCCTGCAGGAGCAGCATCATTTCCAGAGAGCAGCCCTCTCCATTACCTCTCCAGCAAGAGTTTCACCTGCATTTTCAGCAGCCTGTGCCCCCAGAAATGGTAAGTGGGGCTCAAGGTCGCTGAGAAGGGTTTTCAGAATCAATGGAGATGGGAAAAGCAGTTCCTGGAGTGTCGCAGCCCTCCCGGCTGCTGTTCCACCGCAGGAGCAGGAGAGGGTGCTGCGAAACCAGGACAGGGACCCCCTGTGTCCCCCGGCCCCCCAGCTCCAGACCCTGAAAAGACATCTTCTCCTAGAGGGGGAAAAAATTATCAATAAGTCCCTCTGGAACTCAGCGTTTCAGCTTCCCAGCTATGAGCAGGTCAGGGTGGAAGCTGGTCCACATGCTCATTCGGCATTGGTTTAAAGTAAAAAAAAAAAAAAAAAAAAAAAAAAAAAAAATAACACGAAAGTGTTCAAAACTGCACATTTTAAACATTTTCAGCTTGTCTTTCTCTGGGATTAAAGATGAACTTCACAACGTGTTGTGTCTTTCATGAAGGAAGAATGGGTGGGGATTCTCCAGCTGTTGTTTACCCCCCCCTGCCTGGACCAGGTGCCAGCACTGGAGCAGGGGTCACTGATGGGCTCCTCAGATGCTCCCGGGTGACAAGCCCTTGTCCCAGGGGTGGCAGCATCTCTCAGCCGGGCACTTGGCACCCTGGGACACTTTCCAAGTGAAAAAACAAATGTCACGGATTTCCAGCACTGAAACCCAGCCGAGCCCGGGCAGGGAGCACAGGGCTGAGAGCCTGTCCTGCCCCTGGACCCAGCTGCAGGAGGGATGGGCAGGGCAGGGAGGGGCTGTGTCCTGGAACTGCAGGAGAAGCAGGTTTCATCCCAGCTTTCACTGCAGCTCCTTGCCCAGAGCCTGCCTGGAGTAGGAAATCCCTCCGGGTGGGGAGGGAGGCTCCCCCAGCAGGGGCCAGGGATGCTGGGAGCTGTCACACAGCCCTGGCTGATGCCCACACTGCCAGTCATCCAGTGGGTCTGTCCAGCATCATTCCCAGCTGCTGCTCTCCTTCAGCCACAGCTGGGGCTCAAATAGAGCCTTCAGAGCAGGACAGGCCCTCCTTGAGGGGGTTATTAGGGAGCCTTCCCGGCTGCTCTTCAGCATTTCAATCCCTGGGCCTTCCCTCAGCCCTGCTGATGGCCCCTCAAGTCCCTCCCAAACACTTTTGGGGTCACAGATCCCATGCTGGCTGCCTGGAGTGTGACCTGCTGGCACATGGGCAGGGGGCAGAGGGCTGGGAGCTCCCTGCATCCCTTTGGATCACCAATATTTGATGCAGTGAGTGCTGCAGCTGGGATGCCACAGCAGCCACTGCTGTTCCTGAGCCGGCTGCTGAGCCCCACTGTGTGCCCAGGGTGCTGGGAACAGCCCTAGAGCCTGGACACCAGCATGGCTGCTGGGCTGAAGCTGAGAGCAGGAGCTTATCTTTAACAGTTTTGGCTGGATTTTGTCCCATTCCAGGCTCCTGCAGCCTTTGTCCTCTATCTGAAGGGTCCTGTTGTATCCAATGGCTTTCTGTGTCCAATATCTTCTGTGCTGTGCCAATGGTCCCCCCAGGCTCTCTCTGTTTTAAATAGCAATCCTTTTCAAAATTCTTCCCCAATTTCTTTGTATAATGTGAAAGTTGTTAAATCCATTGTTGAGAGATTGTGAAATAGGGCCTGGACTTCCCAAGGGGTTCTGACCTTTCTGCCCTTCCCAAGGGCAATCCCACTGATGGAAAGCAGTCAAATCAGGAAATCCTTCAGCACTGTGAGCAGACAGTGGGATGTGCCTGCTCCTTCACACTCCTGGGGATGCAGAGGGAAACTGCTTCAAATGAAAGAGCTGGGGGAGCTGATGATGGAGGAAACCTCCTGGGGGAGAAGCCCACAATATCCCAGGTTAGAGACCAGCCAGAAGGCAAGGAAGGGCAGTTGTAGGCTTGGCTGATAGGAACACGTTGGATTAGTGACCTCACCTTCAAAAGTCCCAGTCTGAAGTTCTCCCAGCATGACAGGAGCAGTGGAAGATGAAGGTACATGTAATTTATGTGCCAATCTTTTAATTGATTTGCCTAAACAGGCCCCGAACATTCCAAGTTTTAATTGTTACTCTGAGCTAAATGAAACCTAATTTATTTTCCAGCATCTTTCCTGACACCTTAAAAAAACTCAACCAAACACAGCCCGAAGACCCTCAAGCAAATAGACCAGGTTGACAGATCTATTTTCACACTACTTGAAATTGCATTTTAATCTTCCTAACCTCTTTTTCCTTGTGCAGCTCCAGCATGGGGCAGGAAAACAGCTGTTCCTTGCCAGCTGGGAAAAGGTGATGTGCCTGGAAAGGACATTTCTACCCCCAACACCATGAGAAATAACCGACCAACAAATAAAATCCCAGCTGATGACATCAGTTGAAACAAGTTCAGACCTGAGAAAAGAGAGGAAATAAAGTTTCTTCTGACCATTAATGGTTCAGTGATGGCTACGGGGGAGGCACTGACCTGAGACCACCCCCCTCTCCTTGGGAACTTCAGGGCATCACCTTCTCACCCTCCTTCTCAAACAATAGCCAGCTGCACCCAAACCCTTCATGTCTGTTTTTTTTTTTTCCCCCTTATTACAAATGAAGCACCAGAAAAACAGGAAAATGTGGCAGAAAGCCCTATTTTCAAGTTTTTTTGTTAAATTCTGCCTCTGTTTCAGGCTCTAATTTTTTGGTAATGCAGGTCCCTAGGACAGGTCTGACATCCTGTTAGGGCAGTTTCTATCAGCAGCTCCAATCTCTGTTGCAGGCCCCTCACTGGGGAGGGAGCATTTTGTGAAGAGGAGCTCAGTGCTGATCACCATGCAGCACAAACGAGGCATTAAACCACCAGAAAAGAAATCATTAATTTATCTGTGTGCATGCCAAGGGCACCACACTTCACCCAGAGGGCCCCAAGTGCCAAGCTGCCAATCGAGAGGAAGTTTCTGGTTTATAAATAGGAAAGCTGAGACAAAGGTGTGCTTTCACACAGGCTGCAGCCCCACACGTGCAGCATGGTACACCAGCCCCAGAAGCAGCTCTGATTTGCCCCAAAATATTATACAGGACCAGATGACAATGAAGATGTTGCTGCTGGGCAAACTCCAGGCACACATCAGCTTGTCTTCTCCCCTTGTGCAAGGGAACGTGCCTTTGGAACATGATAACTGCCTCGGAAAAATGCAAATATACCAGGACTGGCTGTGGGGTGGGAGTAGGGAAGAAAAAGCCCCCAGGAGCATGGAGGTGGCAGTGTTATAATCTCAGCCTGTCATCTGTTTAACGTTATTAAACAACTCCTTAAAATAGCAGCCATAATTATTCCTATATGGAGCTCAATCTGGAGAGCTTTCAGCTCATTCACTCCTCTCCTAGTTAATTTTCCTGCTCCAAAATGTGTGGTTTGGGGTCCCATACCCACAGCAGAGGCATGAGGGACCTGCTCATCCATCAGCAAGGCTTAGCCCAGGGAAACCCTGGCATCAGCCCTAACCCAGTTTCACCAGGCTCAGCTCTGTTGACATGAACATAGTTTTTGTTGCATTTTTAATTGTAAAAATGTATTTACATGAATAAAATACAGCTCACTTGGGGATATGACCTACTTTTTATGGGAAGATAAAACAACTGTAGGTTTGTGTTTTTATTTCATATATTTCAGCTGTTCTCAGTGAGACAGGGCTGCTGAAGCAGATCAATAGGAAATCCACAGCCACTAGGATGCTTTTTTTCTGTAAATAATCACATTCTGATCAAGATGACAGGGAGCTGCTGCATTTCTATGATGAAGCCTTTAACCTTCAGATCAGTAGAACAGTTTTGACAGTACATAATTTATATGGAAATAAATAATTTGATGGAGATTTTATATGTATGTGTTCTGAACTGCTGGAGAGACTTTCTCTGTTTATCTGAATTATGAATAATTGCACTAAATAATATATAATCTTATTGTCCTGGACAAACACGGGCCATCCCAAAATTTAAGTGCAGCAGGAGTTAGGGATGCTCTCTCCAGAAACAGACCCTTTAATTTCTACTAAAATAAAGCACAATTTCCTTTTCCAGAATAATCAAGAGCTCTCACTCATATATTTGAACTTGTTTAGCATTGAAGCAAGGCAGCTTTAAAAGCCATATTATCTCAATTTAAGATGTTGGATGGGCACTACACAGCCTTGGCCAGTGCCACTGATTCTTCTCTTATCCCCTCACTTCAGCAGCCTTTGGTGAGCTGAGCTGGAGACATGTTAAACCAACATCAGGACCCCCACAGTGCTCAGTTATGCTAAACCTAGATGCCTCAGATTTACTTATTAAACATAAAGGAGGCTCTGACCTGCACTGGCAGGACAGACTCCGCTGCGTGACACTGATCGTGTTCCCTTTCCCACGGAGCTGAACTCCCCACACTCCCCTTGGGAGCAGCTGAGTGACATTGCAGTGTTTATTCAAATTAGCTGTTATTAATTAAATAACACCTTTCAGCTTCCTTGGCAGGTTTTCCCCTGCAGTTGCAGCAGGAAGCTGGCGTGTGTCAGGATGTCAGGCAGATGTGAGAACCTCAGGGTTATATTTTTGTGAACATGCACCTCATTAGAAAAGCTATCACTATCGAAAATAATAAATTTATGGTTATGTCTCCGTACTGTCTCCTCTTTTGTGCCTTCCAGCTCCTCTATACGAAACCCAACCACCAAGTGTTATTAAATAAAGACAGCTCTTGTTCAGCAGAGCTTTGCTTGGCCTTAACTTTGGCTCTGAGGTGGATCCTGCTGGAGTCTGAGGGACTTCAGCATGAGCCTAAACACTTTGCTAATTGGAAACAAAGCTGAATCTCAGGTTTGGGGATTTATCTACATGCATATTTAGAGGTGTTTGATGGTGGTTGGGACTAACTGGGGTAAGAATGACTTTGATCCAAAATGAGCCATTTAACCAGGACCCGAGGCGTGGCTGGTGCTGCCCTTTGGGCACACGGAGCTGCAGCTGCAAAACCTGGATAAGCACAAGCCCTGGAACACCTTCTCTGCACCCCTGTCACACCTGGTTTGCTGCTAAGAAAATAAATGCACACTGTCCTAACATTAAAGATTAAAAGCAGCTGCATCTCATCACAGCCAGGAGATTTGTCCGGAACCGATGACAAAAAGAAATGGCTTTTTGGGAATAACCTTGACTGCTGGAGCTGCGTATTTTCAAGGCATATTAATCACAATTTCTGTGTGAATACTTCTCCTTTCACTGAAAATGGAGAGAGGGATGAGGTGTGGGGAGTTCTGAAGTGGTTTGATTAAAAATGCTGGGCAGTGCCCACAGAACATCATGGCACAAACTACTCAAAACATGGAAATATCCAGTTAGAGTCAAGGTGTTCTTTGAATTCAGCTCTTGGGATAAAATCTAGCAACAAAGGGGAGTGGAGCTCATTTTTTTTGTTGCTGTTGCTGAAATAGTGCTTTCCTGAATTACAAATTGTGATAAAAATAATAATAATAATAAAAAAGGAGTCTTTCTTCTACAAAGCCTGAATTGACCAGAAAATCAAAGATGAAGTGGCCTGAAAAGAAGGGTTACACGTGGGAGGCTGGCTTGCAATTAAAGACACACACGGGGTAATTGGTGGCTGTAGCCACCTCCTGCCCTTTATAACCACTGCCCACAGAGGCCACAGTAACCCAAAATCTGAGGTATATAAAACCCTACATGAAGATAAGGCAAGGAGGCAGCTCTCCTCTCTCCACATTCTGCTGTATCCATGGGAACAGGCTGGGATTTGACATCTACACAACAGCTATAGACAGAATCCCTGCAGTGCACAGAGGAAAGGTCAGGGGAGCATCCCAGCCATGGGGGCACCCATGGAGAAGCTGGGCACTGGGGACACCCTGGGGACACCCTGCTCCCTGCACAGCAGTCACAGCTTTCCTGTGAAAGAAAGAAAGGAGAGTTAAAGAGCTGATGTGCTTCTTGGGCACAAAGAGCTGGTGGAGCAAGGGATGCTGCAGTGGGGTGAAGGAGACACTACCAAGACCCCAAAACTGGATGAGGAAAACAAGAAGGAAAAAAGCTGTTTTATTCTAGATAGGTCTGACTGTCAGTTGGGGGAAAAAATAAGAAGTAAATAAATAAACCCCATGAGGAAGGAAGAAGAAGAAAATAAATATCTCTCAGCTACTTCTCATTAGTGGAGGAGTATTTACTCAGGTGAATATTCTGCCTGCTCACACAGCATCCCCAGCACAGGCACACCAGCTCTGCACAGCTAACAAGCTATCAGCAGGAAAGAATAAGACTATTTAATTTCTTAGCACACCTTGAATAGCCCATGGGGCCAACTCACATTTGGGAAAATGAATACACAACCTTGACAAATAGTATTAATAATGCAAGACAAGGACTTGAGAGCAGAGCACCGTGAGCTGAAAAACCCCACATTGTGTACACCAAGTCAGCTCCTTGCCCTGTCACAGTAGTGTGTGCCTGGAAAGCACCCCAAAAAATACCTTTGGGTCTAGTCTGCTTGAAGCTGATAAAGGGCACAGGTATTTTACCCTGTGTCCAGATGATGCAACAGCAAAGTTCATCCGAGGCTTCCCCAGCAGAAGGATTTGCTCTCCCCCTGCCTACCTCACCAACAGCTCCACGCCCCACTCCTGGGCAAAAGCAGCACCAGCTTGCCCCAAAACATCTGCCCAAACTTCATCCACCACGGCAGCAGCTCCACCAGGGCTCTTGGTCTGCCTCCTTGCCTGGAGTGGGGGTGTTACTGCCCCACAGGATCTTCTGCCTCACCTGATCATTTCCTGTGCTCCTTGCACCCACTGCCACCTGCAAGGGGAGCAGCACTGCAGGGCAGATCATCTACACCTATATGTGAATTTATTGATTTAATCATGGTTTTTTCACTGTGCAAGAAAGGGCTCTGGAGCCTCAAGATGTTCCAGCAGCAACTGGAAGAGAACAAGACCTAGCCTGCTTTATTATTCCTGGCTGCTTCATTAGTACTTGTGATTGGTGTTTAATGAACCTCCTGCACCCACACCTCATGGTTCAGTGAGGCTTTCAGGAAATGGTTCCCATCAGGGTCCTATCACACCTGGAGCCATGGGAGTGTTGTGGTGTAAAGAAGGAATGAGGAGAGTCCTGGGGATGCTGGCAGAGGAGCTGTCATGTCTCGGGAGATACAGGCCATGAAATGCCTTTTTGGGCTTACAGAAAGGGGGTTTGATTAATGAACCTCAGACACAGAGGGGGAGGGTGGCTTCTGGGAGTTCCCTGAGAAGATCTCAGATCATCCACCCCCTAGCCAGCCTCCCCTGAGCCAGGGCTTCACTCACCTGCCACATGTCCTTCTATCCATATCAATCCACCATCCATCCATCCATCTCCATCCATCCATCCATCCTCATCCATCCATCCATCCATCCATCCATCCATCCCATCCATCCATCCATCCATCCATCCATCCATCCATCCATACCATCCATCCATCCATCATCCATCCATCCATCCATCCATCCATCCACCCATCCATCCATCCATCCATCCATCATCCATCCATCCATCCATCCATCCATCCTCCATCTCCATCCATCCATCCATCCATCCATCCTCCATCATCCTCATCCATCCATCCATCCATCCATCCATCATCCATCCATCCTCATCCATCCATCCATCCATCCATCCATCCATCCATCATCCATCCATCCATCCACCATCCATCCATCCATCATCCATCCATCCATCCACCATCCATCCATCCATCCATCCATCCATCCATCCATCCATCCATCCATCCATCCACCATCCATCCATCATCCATCCATCCATCCATCCATCCATCCATCTCCATCCATCCATCATCCATCCATCCATCCATCCATCCATCCATCCATCATCCATCCATCCATCCATCCATCCATCCATCCATCCATCCATCCATCCATCCACCATCCATCCATCCATCCATCCAGCCAGCCATCCATCCGTCCGTCCGTCCGTCCGTCCATCCATCCATCATCATCCATCCATCCATCCATCCATCCATCCATCCGTCCGTCCGTCCCGTCCGTCATCCGTTCATCCATCCATCCATCCATCCATCCATCCACCGTCCGTCTCGTACGTCCTCTCATCCATCCATCCACCATCCATCCATCCATACCATCCATCCATCCATCCATCCATCCCTGGATCCACAGGACACCCAGGATCTGGGGTGGAGGTGTGTGGGAGGCTGATGGCAGGAACAGGAAAAGCTTCACCTCTTGCAAGCCCAAGCAGCACCTGGAGCAGGGAGCTGCCCCTGGATCAGGCTTTATTTAACCCTTAACCCCAGTGAACAGCTCTGACACTGTAGTTCAGGGAGACACAGCCGTGTGCACAAAGACTCTGACACCAATTAGTCATTCATGCAAAAAAGATTTTTGTGCTTCTAAGTGCAAACAATTTTCTGTGCAGTGTCAGACAACAGTCACCTTCCCACGGGCCTGGGGGAGGCTTGGCTCATCCCATCGGGTGAATTTAAGGACTCATTGGGGTAAACCCTCTAATTTAATGGGTAGTTTACCCTCAAACCCCACTCTTTATTTACTGCAGTCAAAGCAACAGACACAGAACACAGTGAGAGGCCATCACTGAAGCAGGTGGGAGAGAGACTGAGAGGAGGGGGCTGAGTGTTCCTCAAGAAGGAATTATGTGGGGTAAAACCATGCCAGGTAATTAGAAGTGGTGATAAAACAATTAATAGATGTCCTGGGGGGGTGCTGCTTGTATTTACTAAGCATTTACTGCCTGCAGAACTGCAGCTCCA
The DNA here is from genome assembly GCA_032173965.1 of Sitta carolinensis. Classification (NCBI taxonomy): domain Eukaryota; kingdom Metazoa; phylum Chordata; class Aves; order Passeriformes; family Sittidae; genus Sitta; species Sitta carolinensis. The sequence continues at coordinate 3,195,077 of CM063298.1, read as the reverse complement.
GAGTGGTTCTTGGGGTGGGTGAGCCTGGCAGGGTGGCTGGGCTCACCCCAGCCCCTCACCCAGGCCACGTCTCTGAGGATCAAAGGCTCTGGAAAAATTTCTACTCGGTCCACAAAGGCGTGATGACTGCATGAGGAGGCCCACAGCCACCCACAGTGAGAGCAGGCACTTTGGGAGGGACAGATCAGCACCCAGAGGCACAAACATTGCTGCCTGTGCTGCAAACACCACGTTATCCTACCCAAAAGATGCATTTGCTGAACCAACAGCAAACATTTGTTTTAACAAATTTTTTTTGGCAGTCCTGTTCTTGTGCTCACTGGGTGAATGTGTGAACTCCCAAGCTCACAAATGCAGCCACAGGATGAGAATCTCTCCAATGAATTAAAATAATTACTTTTCTAATTTGCCCCTAGACTCTGCTAACCCTTCTGGGGCCTTGAGGAAGGCATGAAGTTTTTCTAATTTCTTCTACTTGTGTAGGCAAACATTTTAATTTATAAAATGAATAATTCTGTATTTAATCAGTGCAAAGGAAAATTCCTCTCGGGGACAGGGACATCTCCTGATGCTGCACAGGATTAACCCACAAGATGACTCCCCTGTGTGGAGGAACGTGGCCATGGGAGAGCCCTGTGGCTCTGGGCAGCAGCAGTTTTGGTGATCCTGAACATCTCCCTCCCAAGAAGGACTGAGAATATCAGAGCCCATCAAGAGTTACATGCAAAGGCAACAGCCTTTGAGCCAAAAATCACCAGCATCAAGCCCAGCAAACCTGGGAAACTCAAAACAGTTGCTTGTGAACTCCAGTGCCTTTTTAGAGCCAAATTCACATTGGATATGGCTATATTTTCCATAGATCTCTATGGAAAACTGCTGGTTTCTCAGCTGGGGCCAGGTGGGGACCAGCAGATTTGTTTCTGGATGGTGGAGCTGCATTGTGTTTTAGTGCTTGAACCCCCCGGCAGCCAAACTGACATGTACCATTTAAAAACTGGGGCTTAAGTGAGAACACAAAAATGCTTGAGGGTCATACAGAAACTGAGGGTAAATAGAACTGTGTCTACAAAAAGATGCCCTGATTTTAAAACTTTGAAAATTAAGAGTCTACCCAGATGTACACTAGATATGCATTACTTGCTTCTCTGGAGGAACTGGAGAGGAATAATCCTGTTCCAGAGCTGGCTGGATACACTCCTGCAGTGATGCCCTGTGGAATGGTTGTTGTAATGGATGCAAACAGTGGTGCTGCACCAGGACTTGGCCCCTGCTTTTATTATTATATTTATTATTATAAACTCCCTGGAGGAGTTTATAAATAACAAATATTTAATAGCAAATAATAAATAATAATAGTAAAAATAACAACGACGCCGTCCAACGTTCATTACACAGTGTGCTACAAATGAGGTTAAAACTGCATATATTCTATTTCTTTTAATTAACAGTAGGACAAAACAAGCTGAAATATACCAAGAACCCCAGATGATTTTGTTTTGCAGAAAGGAAATTTTAAGAAAGATTTAAAATAATAAGAACAGAAATAAAGTTTGGACAAAGCTCTTTCTCCTGCAAGGTGACAAGCTGGGGCTCGCATGAGAGATCACAGACTTTTCCTTCCCTGCCCTTTGTTTTCTGTAAGTGATGCTCTCCCCTGGCAGCTGGCTAAGGCCAAAATGCCAAAGCATCAAATGAAATTTTCAAACTTAAAACCTCAAAATAAAGATTATACACACACACACACACAAAGCAGCGAAAATACTTTTTTCTTGCCAAAATATAATATAAGCCAACTACTTTGCTGCAGTGGACTTGTACCAGTAATCTCAGCTACATCACTTTGCACCAGTTTGGGATCTTGCCTTTCACTGAAATTACTTTCTGCTAAATCCTGCACCCCATGTTTCCCATGGGAAAGGTTTAGGTTGTTTTCCACTCAATGCTGCACTGAAATTCTCCCATTTATGCTTTGGATCTCTTGTCTATAGGACAGCAGAGGAAATTTGGGTGCTGGAGCCATCCCTCCAGCCCAGCAACTCAGAGTGCCTCCAGTCTAACATGGGATATTTAAGTAACAGTTTGCAAGTGGCCACAGAGGAACAACAATCTGCTGGTGTCCAAGCCTGCTGAGGTCTCATGGAAGGGTGGCTATTTCCCATTCCAGCCTGGCTGGAAGTGATATCCAGCAGTGAGAGATACCAATCAGTAAGTGTTCAGTCAAGATAAAATTTATATTTTTCTAATGCTGGTTGTTTCTTGGAAAGTTACATAAATCTTTTATGCCTGCTGGTGCTCAGGCCAGCAAATATGGAATTCAATGATATAGTCGAATGCATAAACTTTATCAGCCTACCTACTTACACCAAAAAAATACACCTTTTTCTTCCTTGGTTCTACTCTATTTTCTTTTTCCTGCTCTCGAGTCCAGCCCTGGATTTATCCCCCAGGCAGAACTGCTGTTTGCTCAGCGGGATGAGCCGAGAGAGGAGGACTTCGGAGAGATTCTTACATATGCAGGGAGGGGAATAAAACAACCCAAAAAACAAAGGAAGGGAAACATCCCAATTCTCTAGGTTACACTATTGGTTATATAACCAATCTCTCTGCTTATATTTACGCTCCTATAAATAGAGAATTGGCCAGAAAGAGTGGCCTAAATAAAACGACAGACGGAGTCGGGACGCGGCGACCACGGGAGCGGACACTGGCGGCCGGGGCTCAGCACGGGGACGAGGACATCTGGTCGTAGTCGGGGCACTTGAGCAGGGCTGGGTAGTTACTGTTCATCTGCAGGGACGCCTCGCTGGAGATGTCCGAGGGGCTGCGGCCCCGCGCCCACGCGTCCGGGTGCAGGAACTGCCCCGAGTAGTCGGAGCAGTTGCTCAGGCGCGGCCGGTAGAAGCCGGGGTGCGGTCTGTACAGGTCCTCGGCCGTGTAGCGCTTCATGAACAGGTAGACAGACATCACCCCGGCGCTCTGCGGGACAGAGACACGGCCTGAGGCCCGCCCACGGCTGCGCCACCGCCCGAACAGCGCAGGACAGAAATCGCCTCTGTGGAGCTGGCGCTGATGCTCAAAAGCCCCCGAGGGCGTCGCTTCCCTGCCCCATGCCTTGGATCTGTGCAATGCAGCACAACCGCATCTCTGCTTTTCATGCCTGGCACGGAGATGTGACCAAATGCCCCATGGCATGTGATCAAATGCCCCCTCGGTGCTCCAGGCTGGGTTCCTCCCCCCCCACCCCATATGTCCCCTTCACACTATACATTACTCCCCACCATCACAGCCCTCCCTTAAACCCTGTCTGAGCCCTCCTTTTGCCAAGAGCTTCTCTGTGCCCACCCCTGGGAATGGGGTACACTTGTTCCAGGGTGTGGGTACCTCTGTGAGCAGGAAGGAGATGGCAGAGAAGGCAAAGGACCACCCGTATTTGTAATTGAAGAACGACTCCGAGTCCTTGGTCCTGTTGAGCATCTCATCGTTAATGCTGGATATGTAGAGGACCAGCCCCACCACCAGTGACAGACCTGGAGAAGGACAGTGGGAAATGCTTCAGGGATGAAGCTGCTGAAGAAGCACCTTTCTGAAGGCCTGACTTTGGGGGCAAGTAAAAAATTTGTGAGTGTGCTTGTAATATCTGGGGAAAGGACTGCCCTCCTGCTGCTCTAACCCAGGGCACTCCTCTCATTCCAGTCAAACGTTCCCTGCTCAGGGAAATCTCTGAGCACTGAGAGATCTTGCTCCAGTAGGAGCTGCTTCAAAGCTCAGCTGTCACAGCTATTTGTTTAGCACTCGCACAACACCATGAATAAAACATTCACTTCTCTCATGTAGACACAGCCAAACTGAGCAGTTTGAAGTTTCAGATCTCTCCTGCAACTGATGTGCCACAAGAAGCATCCTCTCCCCGAGCACCTGCTCCTGCACGGGTGCGGGAGCCTTTCCCCACATTTCCACAAACAAGCTCTGCATCCATCCCACAAGGTCTGATCAGGCTGTGGGACCGAGCTGGGAGTGATGAGCTGGACAAGGGGCTACCAGGGCAGGTTAGGAGAGCACCAGCAGCTACCAAAGCAAATGTGCTCCATGCTCAAGGGCTGTCAGGAGAAAAACCTGTCTTGCAAAACTCACCTGAGAGGATGAAGAATATCCCCGAGACGAAGGCGAGGATGGTCCTGTGAGGCCGGATGTGGCCGATGTTGCTCAGGATGAAGCCGATGAACATGAAGAAGAGGCTGACCAGAGGGAAGGGGGTGGCAGAACGGATCATCTCTGTTGAGAGAGGAGCAGAGGGAAGTGAGAACAGGTTAACATTCCCTAAATAGTGTGGGAAATGGGCTTGGCTGGGTGAGAGGGCTCCAGCCCTCCTGCTTAGACCATGTCGTGTCTGAGTTTCTCTCCTTGCTAATGAGCTGAGTAAAACATAGGATTATGGGATCACAGAATGGTTTGGGTTGGAAGGGACCTTACATTCCAACTCTCTGCCATGGGCAGGGACATCTTCCACTATCCCAGGTTGCTCCAGGCCCCATCCAACCTGGTCTTGGACATTTCTAGGGATGGAGCACCCACTGATTCTCTGGGCAACCTGTGCCAGTGACCCACCTCTGTGCTGGTGACTCTGCTGATGTTTGCATTTCTGAGGATTCCTGTGTGAAGTGTTGCATAGGAAACCATCAGAACCTGCATTTTTCTCTAGCTTCACTGCATGAGTGTTTGCAGAACACTTTTATTTATTAAATCAGAAATGACTGCGGAATTCACCGTGAGAGCTCTGACACTCATCCTTAATTCATCCTGCTATATAATGTATAAAATTACTAGGGAATAAATACAGCTGCAAATTATGGAGAGCAGACTAAAAAGCCAAACACTTTGATAAACACTAGTGTCGAATAGCCAGTGACAGGAAATTGTACAGCTTAGAGCCTCCATGGGCATCCTGCCATTAGAAAGGGATGTCCCCAAAAGCTTATGAGCACACTGGATAATTCCCATAGTAAAAATGTAGTTGCATCATTGTGTGACAGCATTGTTAAGGAACTCAGAGCTTCTTTGGCAAGGACACAAAGGGGATTTCTTGGGGAGGGTCCCTAGTGCTTGGGACACTTGGTTTGCAGGACAATAAAGGGTGGAACCCCACCAAACCACTTACTCAGGACGTTGATTGTGGATTCAGATGTCAGCTGGATGTTCATGGGCATGACGTATTCAATGGTGAAGCACCGGCCACGCTCCTCACCTGCAGCAGACACAGACAGAAGCATGAACTCTGAAGCCAGAGGGTTTAAGGTCATCCCAGGGGTGATCAGAACTCCTCACTTCTCCCCTGACTTGTCCAAAACGGTTGGAACTTTGTGACATTTCAGGTTGGTCACTTTGAAATTCCCATTCCCTTGGGTTCTATTCAACTCTGTCCCTGCAGCCAAGTTGCTTCATCAAACTTGGCACAGATGGAGGCAATGGTCCAGCTGACCTGAATCTAAATTTTGCACGGATGAAATGGAAAGTTTTTAGCTGCTGCCCAAGGCTTCATGGCTGCAGCTCTGGAACAGGGCAGGGGGTCTGGTAGGGCAGCAGCAAACTCACCAAAGCCTGTGTGCAAAGGCACATTTATCCTTTGGGCTGTTAAAGTCAGGCATGAGGAAATGACACTGTTTGCCAAAGGTTGTGCCTGTGTTTGGAAGCAGAGATTAGTGGAGCCTCTAAAAATCCCATTTTTCTCGGCCCTTTCCTGCTGGGTTGTGGCTGAGGGTCCCGAGGGAGCCTGGCTGTCTCTGTCCACCTGCCATGAGGTCAGGGACAACCATTCCCAGGCTGAGAACAGTCCAGGAATGATAGAAAGCAGATGGCTCTCTGCTTCCCACAGGTCTCCTGATCCCTTGTGTGAGGTCGTAAGTAAAGATCAGAGAAGGCACTTTTGCATGGATGCTTATTCTTGTGAAAGGGGGTGCAAAAGGGAAGGCAGGACCCCAAAGCCCAAGCCTTTAATCCGAGTCCTCCTGGGGGTGTTGCTATCCAGGGACAGGTATAATGGGACAGGGTGTGGCCAGCTGTGGGAACCCAGGATGTCTCTATGACAGTCCTAGATGAGCTGAGCTCCAGCCAAGGGGAGTCTAAGCCCTGGCAGGGGGGTCAGAGACCCTGGCAGGCAGCCAGGGACTCCTGTGGCTTTGAGTTTGATCCATGGAACAAATTACTATCTGTGAATGAAGAACTAAAAGTCACAAAATTCTAGATAGCATGATAGTAGTAGTTATAGAGTGAAAAAGGGAATTTTTGGGGATCTTACCATAGGGGCTTAGGGGGCAAGATGGAGGGACTTGGGTGTTGTCCTGTCCTCATTCCTTCTTCTTCCTAACCTCCATCTTTTTGGTGATGTTGGCACTTGGGGATTGGATTAGAGTAGAATGTAACTGTCTAACATAGGTGATAGGCATTGGATCATAATTGTAAATAACTCACACGTAGTTTGCAGTATAAAAGTCAGTGCCTGCCACTGGGGCAGAGTGTGTGCCTGGGGCTGCCCTGCTGAACAGACCTGGGCAGCCCAGACAGAAAATATCTTAGATAAGAAACAATAAAGCAACCTTGAGAGCATCAGCTGAAGACTTTCGACTCATTCACTCAGCAGCAGGGTTTGGAGACAGCGGAATTTATATATCTTGGGGTCATCCTGACCAAAGCAACCCCCCAGAGCCAGCCAGGGATAAACTGAGCTATTGGGGGGTTTACAGGGAGATACTACTAGAGGGTGAACAGCTTAATCGACTCAATATTCGATTACACACCGGGTGGCACTGACACAACAAACCGAGGGGATGCTTTTGCCTGGCACGCCCTACCTGCCAGGAAGCAGACCCTCCAGAGCCCCGAGTGCAGCGAGAGCTTGATCTCGGCCGTCTGGTTTTGGGGCTGGACGATGCCCTCCTCCAGGTAGAGCCAGTAGTCGGTGCTGACGGAGATGCCCAGGAGGCCGAGGCCGCAGACGGCGAACACGCTGCTGAGCAGGGTCAGCGCCTTCCTGCTGCAGGCGCTCATGCCCACCAGCATCGGGGCGCGGCTGCGGGCAGCGCCGGCACGGAGCTCTGCCCCGGACTGCTCCTGCCGAGCCGAAAGGAGCCATTAAAACAATCCCTGACAGACGGAGAGCCTGAGCCCAATGCCGCCCGACTGCTGCCCCGGGCACGCGCTGGGTTTGCGGCCGGTGAATTCCTGCGCTGCAGTCTCCGAGGATGGAGGCCAACTGCAGCAGCTCATCTTATCTCCCTGCAGAGCCTTATCAAGGGCTGCCAGTCCCGGCACAGGAGCTGCTGAGGATCGCGGAGGCCACGATCAGCAAAGCTGCTCACAACTGCTGGACCAAGCCCAGCCCCGAGCAGCTCCCATCACCACCCCGCTCCCCTCCAACGCTGCCAGTTTTCCACTTCCAGGGTAGATTTGCTAATTAGGAGATCACGCTAATTTTGCAAAAGCCATGCTACATTTATAACATCACCAAACAACTTGAAGCAGAGTGGCAGGACACAATAATCCAATAATCTGCTTTTTTTTGGTTGTATTGCTCTTGCCAGGGCTGTCAGGCACCCTCCTTGTCCAAACCTTGTGCTTTGGAGGGAGGCAGGGAAATGAGACAGAGAGCTGCAGCCAAGCCCTGGGCAAACCTTAAAGGAAAGGTCCCTCATCCCCTTGTCACTTATGAATAGCATATTTTTTATATTATTTTTATTTTATTGCTCATTTGCTACTTTGGGCAAATTAGCAGTTTCTGTGGCACCCTGCAGACTGATAAAACAGCACCAGAAATCAGAGTTCTTGGTGCAGTAGAGAAAAAGTGAAAATAATAAGGGGGGAGGGGGGGAACAGCAACAGAAGATTAAAGGAATAAGAGCAAGAAGGAAAAAGATATGTGTGAGAGATGGTCTTGTGTGGAGTAGCAAGGAGGCAGATAGTGCTCCTGACTGCTGTTATAAAGGCAGAATGAATCACAGATAAGTGCCATGTCGTGTATATTTTCCAAGGCACATTTTGCTGCTATTCAGCACTGCAAGCAATAAGGAAATAATATCTAAATCCAGCTAGATAACAAAAGCTACTGACTTTATAAGCAGGCTGCATCTTCCTTGGACTGCCTTTAGAACTGCACTAGTTTTGTTTCACACCCTCAGGAGTGGCTCCATCACTCCTGTGCTCCCTTGGTGAAAAGACTCCTTGGAAGAGAAGTCCTGTTGCTGTTATCACTGCAGTAAAGGTGGTGGGTTTAGCGATTAAATCAGGAGACACAAATCCTGCCTGGACTGGGAGATGACAACTCCCTGTTCCAACACGGCCAAACAGACTGGAGGAGGATGGTTTTTTTCTAGTGCCTCAGATGCAAATATATTAATTCTCACTTGCTTACACAGATTCACAGAGATGCCAAAAGTCCTCACAGCTTGTACTTTTACACCTGAAAGCCTCCAAGGATAATGTTGTGCCATAATTCCCTCACGGTGAAAGTGAGTAGGTGATGCTGGGAGAGGTTTCTTGCTCCTCCAGCACTCTGGGGAGCTCTGAGCTCTTGCAGTGCCCATCCCCAGCACTTCTGTCTCACAAATCCACAGGACCAGCTCCCCACACCCGTCCTGGGCTGTGTTTGCAGCAGTTTCATTTAGATTAACATGAAGGAAACTTGTAGTTACTGTGGAGTCCAAAGAAAGGCATTTACTGAACAGATGCAACATCCAAGGTCTGTGTGCCCCTCCAGCTCACTGCTCTGGGCAGCAATAAGAGAGAAAAGCAGGGAATTCTGCTGGAAGAGTATCAAATTCTTGAGTGAAAGACAGAGAAGGAGAGAGAGTCTTTAATTATCGCATCTGACCCCGAGTCCAAGGCAGGCAAGTACATCTTGGTAGGAAGCAGATGTACTCGCACCCTCAAGCACTGCAGCAGCCTTGACAATTCCCTTCCATATGAAATTAAGGATTTGGCTCTTCCTACGTTCACACTGTGCCTTTCCCCAGAAGGTTCCAACCTACAGGAAGGGGATTGCTGTCTCCAGACAGCCCAAGCAAGTGCTCCAGCTCACACTCCTGCAAGCTTTCCCTCCACCTTTGGCTTTGCTAACCAGCCTCATTCTCAGTGTTATTTAATGCTTCACTCAGCTCAAGAAAAGTAGGATGTGTTCCCAGGAGGAAAACCTCCCTGCTAGGGGAGCAAGGTGCTAGAGGATGCTCAGATTCTTTTTTTCCCTGAAGAATTCGGAGACAGCAGCTAAATAAGAAACTGATGGCTATGGGGCAGAGAAGCACATCAGCCCTGCACCTGCCATTTCCTGGGGAAGATGCCATTTCCCATCTCTTTGGATTCCCACTGGATTCAGCAATCAAACAGCCAAAACACAGATCCTCTGGCTCATCCATTCTTCTCCCTAGCTCAGCCAGAGCCATATTTTCTAGTTGCTACCTCAAAATGAACAGCATTTACTACAGGGTGTCTCATCCCTCTTGGCATTTTGGTGCCAAAATGGTAGAAGGAACTGGAATCTATTCTTGGCTCACGTATCATCAACAACCATCCTCCCTGCACATTTTCGTTAATAACGAGCCAAAAGTGATAGTAGGGAGTATGTGAAGGTCCAGATAAAGACACTTAGAGAGGAATAATGAAATATTTCCTGTGATTTGTTGTCCACCAGCATCAGGCACTGGAAAATAGATCCATTTGGTCTCATTTCTGTTGGTGTGACGTGAGCAGCAGGGACAGGGGTCGGGCGTCAGAGCTGCACCTCTCAATTGCCTCATTCCTTTTCCCTCTCACACTTCAATTTCCATGAAATCACAGCTCCATTAGAGACTGGTGCCTATTACTGCCTCGGCACATAGAATCCAAGCTGCTGTGATGGGGAGCAGGGGCAGGGATGGTGCCGAACATCTGCTTGAAACAAACCTTCCCCAGGTCCAGTGCCTGGAGGATTCACAGGGCCCCCAAGTGAAAGGTTTTTCAAGGACAAGAAAAGGAGATTATCAGGAAGGATTTAGTCCACAGTGCCCTGTATCAATTGTGTTATGCTTCCTATGGCAGTTTAGTTTCCAACAGGAGCTGGGTTTTAAATTAAATGTAAAGAGCCCCAAAGATTTCCAGGAAATAGAACCTTAAACTGTTCCTGCTCCTTCGATCACACTGTGAATCCTGGTAGTAGTCCAGGGAATAATAAAGGCAGTCTGCAATGTAATCTGCAGTCCTTGTAATGAATTTCTCCGTGCCTTGGAGCAACAGTTGCTGATGGAAACAGCACATGGCCCTTGCTGGGCCTGAATCCTTTGGGAAATGAAAGGAGTACTGGCATTGTTTCTAACGCAGTTCACCCAGATCTAGGAGTCCTTACCTGTCTCTCCACAGTCACAGAAAGGAAATATCCTGGGCCAATTGCTGAGCCCACATCTGTGGCCTAATGCCAAGCACAAGCCACTGCTCTGGGCTATGTGGGTGGGCTGAGAAAAATGAATATATCACTGGTCAGCTGCTTGGAAAGGATGGGTCACCTCAATAAATCACTGCTCTGGGTTCACTGGGATACAGCAGCTCCCTCCTGCCCTGGGTAAAGGCAGAAGGAGCAGGGCCAAGCCATTGATTTTTGTGTGGCTGAAGAATCATTTCTAATTTCCTGACATTTGGGAAGAAGGGAAGCACTGCCAAGGTCATCTGAGCAGAGAGGAGGGAAGGGTTTGTTTGTGGAGGAGTGCTGAGGTCCAGGACAAGCCTGGTGGCCTGTGGCTGTGAATGCCTGGCCCATGCTGCAAACCAAGGGCCAAGGGAAATCAGAGATTCAGCCATGGATCTGGAGCAGTGGGAGAGGCTGAGCAGAACGTAAAGGAGAAGGAATGAAGCCAGTGAAAGGGGAGTAGAAAACCTCAGAGTGAGCAATGGGAGTACAAAGGACATCAGGGACCTGGGTAGGAGCAATCAAATTCTGGAGAGCGTGAGCTGTGATGGAGCTGAACTGAAAGGACCAGTGCCCACTAAGCTGAAAAGAAATTGGGCTGGCTAAAAATAAAGGGCCTTCAAGCAGTGTGATCCCTTCCTCAGGACACAATGCAGGCCATGGATGTGGGCAAAACAAAACTAGGTCGAGGAGAGCAGCTCTTTCAAGCAAAACTTCTCAGAGCTGGCAGTGCTTAGGCAGGCAGGACTGTGCTGAGGCCACCACTGCTCTGCCACCCTCCTTCAGACAGCACAACTCACCCTGCCTCCCACGGGGGCACATCCAGGAGAGGCTGGCTTGGTCATTAATGACCAAATGGTTAACCAGAGGTGAAATAGAATGATCCCACCGAGCTCATGGAGCACCCAAAGGGTGCAAATGCTTCAGTCCCAAAACAGGGCGTGCAGGATGCAGCCTAGGGGCAGCTGAACTGGTGCTGTGGGTTGGCAGAGAGGGTTGGACCACTGTGAGGAGCACATGGGGAGCTGACTTCAACCACAGCTGAGCAGAGGAAGAGGAGGAGATAGTGAGGGCAGTGCCCACAGCTCCATCTGGGATGGCAGGAGAAGCAGCTCCACAAACCTGACCTGGAAAACTGGGGAAGATAGTTCTGGGTTTGGAATTACTGCTTGGGAATAAACAGTCCCTCCTGAAGCTTGGCAAAGGTGTGCTGCAGGCAGGAGAGGAACACAGGGCTGCTCTGGTCCCTTAGAATAGCTGAAGAGAGCAGAGGTGGCTGCAGAGAAAAGCAGTGTATCCTGCACTGATCCATTGAGAAGGAGAGTTCCAAAGAGGATATGGATTGGAGCTGGTCCACAGGGTTCCCAGGTGCTGGGCTGCTGGCACCCACCACCTCCCCTGGCACATGGGGAGACTGAATCAGGCAGCTTTAAGAGCTGTATTAGTGTAACACAGAAACGTCAGCTCGATTTCTGAGAGAGAAAATGCGTATTGGAAAAATTAAGTGCAGAAATAAATCTTTTTTGATGTGGAGGAGGTTTAGCCTGATATTAAGAAATGAAAAAGCCCATCTCGTGGCAGTTTGAACAAGGGCTTGTAACTGTGACTACAGCAAACAAACTTCAGAAGGATCAATACTGGGCTTGAAAGCTTCCCCTCAGCTGGGAACAGCGGCACGATGCTGCCATTACCGACGGACAGACACGGCAGCGCTGGATCAATGGGCACACGGGGCTCACAGGCTCTCCAGAGAGGCTTTAAAGATAAATAAATGAATAAAAAGAAGGCTGGTTATGAGTTATTTAAGCCCAGATTGAGCCACAGCAATAACAAACCTATTAATTTTGTGCTTGTCATCGCACACGAGGAACACCTGATAAATAATCAGTAAGAAATAATTTGTGAGCTCACACGCTGCAAGGCTCACCACTAACTGATTTTGGTAATGAGATTACTTGGGATTTTCTTTCTTAAACTTACATAATTTTTCTGAGAAGTCCTCTTTTCCCTAGCACTTCCTGTGCTTCATTTCTTGCCAGAGTTATTTTTTACAGTTTGGTGAAAAAAATCCTGCTATGGCAGTGCAAGAGCGATGGAAATGCTGTATAGAAAGCACCATAACTTGAATCTCCAAGGCTGACCCACTTCCCTCTCCTTCTTTATCTCACACCAGCCTTTTTGCTGTGAACTGCTCAAAACCTGCCCTTTTGCCTAGGTCGGGTTGGTAGAGATAATTGTTACTGATAACTGAGCCCACCTCAGCTCCAGCACCAAATATAAGGAGATCAAATGATATTCCCAAGGTCAAAAGAGAAGTTGCTGAGATTTTTCTCCCACCCCAGTCCTCAAAGCAGACCCTTTCCCAAACTGGCCACCTCTGCCAGGCTGCTGCACTCATTGGAGTGATGGCACTGCTCCAGCTCTTTCACACTAATGGCTTTGGATGAACCCAGCAACTTCCAGCAAATAAAATCATCGACCAAAGAGCCCCCATGGTCCTGGTTCACAGGCTGCTGGCAGAGCCCGAGTGTGTACAGTCAGTCTCCTTCACATGGTCCTTCTGGATCCATGAATATCCCCCACAAAACTTTTATAGAACCCATCCCACCCACGAGTCTCCTTTTCCCTCGGTGTTTCAGGCTCTTACCTCTGTTAACCCCAGCTGAAGGGATGCTTTGGCAAGTGGAGAACCTGTGGTGGGGCTGAAGGTGGGAAGAGCAGTTCTGGCAGATCAGCTGCAGGGATGAGGGTCCTCAAGAGAGGCTTCGGCTGCTGGATGGTCTGGGAGGAGCTGGCTTTGGAAACAGGCAGGACCTGGAGGGAAGGCACAGCCTCAGCTCTCCCCCTCTGACCGACCCACAGGAGGGTTGCAGGGTGCTGGGACACGGGCAGATGGCAGGCAGGTCTCTGCATCCACGTGCTGGCAGCTCCTGCCCTGCTGTGCTGTAGAAAAGCATTACACAAAGAGCATTTCTCGAGAGGGAAACAGGAGCTAAAGCTCTGAGCTTGCAATGTTGCCCACACACCCAGGTCCAGCTCTGCAGGTCTAACCTATATATCTGTTCCAAGTTTACAACCTTTACAATAGCTGAGCCCTGCCCTTTGCAGAGCTCTTCCCAAAATCCTCTCCCCCTACCAAACCTGACACAGAATTCTCCAACTCACAGAGTGTCAGAATGCTCACAGTCAGGGACCTGAGCCGAACTGCTGGTTTCAATACCCTGCAGAGAGCTACAAAAGCAGAATGAAGGAGGGGAATATCTAACACTGCAAAGCAAACAGGCTGGGGACTGTGCTAGAGGAGCTGCAGAAACCTCGCTGCCATGGGAGCAGGGCCTGCCCATTAACCTCTGCCCGAGGTGCATTATGGCTCGTAGTTAGGTCCCAAAGACATGAACTGCAGTAACCCAACGATCCGGTGACCCTGTTCAGGCTGCAGCATCGTGCTTCCCTCTGCTCGCCTCGGCTGGCACAGGGACAGACCCAGGCGTGAGGGAGAGCAGCTGGCTCAGCTGGGCACATCCACTCGCTCCAGCACCAAGGTTGGACTGCTCTGGTGGGCTATTAAAGCTCTAGCAGCTGGTCCTTGTTTGCTTCCAAGTATCATTTAAGTTGGCACGAAGTCCTACAAGAGCCTTGTAGATTAAAAAGGCGAGAATAATCCTCTTCCTTGCAGCTTTTCAAGGTTTCCGTGTCCTTCCAGCAGCAAGACAGGTAATGATTGAAGTACTCAAACACTTCTTGTGTAAGATATTGATGTTTTAAACTGAAGTGGGTGTGAGCAGAGCCCCCAAATTTAGTGTAAGCACTTCAAGAGCTGTCCATGAAATGTCTCTGGGCTATAAACATCTGAGAAAAGCTCCAGGTACAGCCCAAGCTCAGGAGATGCTCAGCAGAGAGGGGCCAACACCCTCGGTTCCTTCTTTTCCCCTTGACGATCAGTGCATGACAGCTTGAGCTAAATTAAGCATGCTGGGAGGTAAAAATAGCATCAAGAGCTAATTAAAGCTCTTGCACTCCCCCGTGTTGGTGGGTACCTGAGCTGGGGAGGCAGGAAGCCACAGCTCTTCCCCAACTCCCGCTCTTCTCGCCTGTGCTGGCAGCTGGAGGGGTTTTATGAACATTTTTGGAGTGATAAATGAGAGCAAGGCAGAAATCCCCTGAGGGCCCTGGGCTCTCTGAGCACTGAGGCTGCAGACAAGTGGCACGTTGGGCAGGCAGCACGTGCTGGCCATGGCTGCAGAGACCTGCGTGCCCTCGGTGTGATTAAAGATGATGGAGAGCAGGGAGCAGTGCCTGGTTAGCCAGGAGATTGCATTCCCTCTTCCCTGCTTAGAAACCAGCTTTACTGCAAAGCCTCTGAGCAGCAAAATGATGGCATAAAGTGCAGAAGGGCTGTGTCATCCACACCTCTGGCAAATGACTTCATAACCCAATGACACTTGTGGCTGCCACTGAACCCAGTGACCAGAGCCAGCTGCTGCTCCATCTGGCTCTGCTCAAGCATTTTGGGACACAGATCCTTGGAAGCTCTTGGTGATGTCTTCATGCACAGGTCCTCAGGTCTGACACTGAGCAGCCACTAAAGTTTGGTCCCATTTTCACATAGGAAAGGTCTTTGCTTTATGCAGCTTGTTTGGTTTAATAATCAGGAATATTAATGTACATAATGAGTATTTATACATTGCTGGAGGTACTAAACCTACTACCATCCAGATTTTAGTAAGATTTGTTACAGTTGCAGTGTTTAACAGTAAATACCTCTGCAGACAGGGCAGAAAAAGCCATGCATGATGTGGAGGAGCCTGAGAACAGTCACAGGCACCACGAGCTGGTCAGGAGGCCATGGGCTCACCTGTCCTGCTCAGCACAGGGACGTGCAGCCACATCCTGGAAATGTCTGTGGGAACAGGAGTGGACTTGGTCTCACTCTCCTCCATCCTTCCCCCAGGGCAGCACCAGGTGGAACCTGGCCTGGCTGTGTGTGCCTGGGCTCTGCCTACGCTCCTCTCCTGTTCCCTTTGTGCCACCAGTTTTCCTGTCACCCACCCGGCAGCAGCACCTCTCCTGCCACCTACACCCGACCTGATATTCCCAGCCAGAGCTGCTGCAGGGAAAAGGAACCTCTGTCATGAGCATTTTGTGTCTCCTGGGAAGGAGCCAGGGCCACCTGTAGGGCTTGGAGCCAGGTCCTGCCCTGGCAGACCTGAGCCTCTGCTCCCTGAGGGTGGGGATGTCACCAGGAAGCACTGGATGGGCACTGGGTGGGAAAATGAATTATCCACAATTGTCCTGGGTCAGTGGATGCATCTGCTGTGCTGCCCCAATAACGCACTCACTACGGCCTTGACACTGCTCTAACAAGGATTTTCACTGACAAGCAATCTCTCTCTCATTAATAAAAGAAAAACTGTAATTCCTGTCTTCCTAAAAGACCACACACACAAACTCCACTCATCTGTAACAACCCATTTGCTGAGCCTGATACGGCATGCCTGCTGTCCTTTAACAAATTCCATTTTGCCAGTAAATATTTTATTACAAATATCAGAGTGGTGACTATACAGCTTCAAAAATCAGTGTGACTTTGACACCAAACCTTCTTTCTAGAGCACACCTAGAACCCAAACTGTGTTTAATTTCAGTGAGATTAAGATCCCCACAAAAGTTGATGATAGTGTCTAGGTCAAAAGTTATTTTAAAATGCCCTGTTAAACCCAGGGTTTTAAATTTTCCCAGCTGATTTGGAAAAAGCTCCTGGTGCTCACTCCAGCCTTGCACAGCTCACAGATACCATTGAAATCTCTGCAGGCTTGTGCATTATTTCTCTTTTGTATTTTATATTCCCTCCCCTCTCCATAAATAAAGCTGAAGCTGCAAAAGCTGTGCTATGGATGCTGCCAGGTGGGAATTCATTCAGCTCAATGAATATATTCAACAGCTACAAGAAGCAAGGGATCATAGAACCCCCCTCCCAGAGGCATTTCTGTTCCCTGGATATCACCTGGAGCAGCCTGAGGGCAAAGTGTGATGGCACAGGATGGGCTGGAGCCAGCCTCCTGCCCTTTGGCTTTTTATGTGACAGACTGAAATGTGCTGCTCAAACTGTGGCAGAGGAGCCTCTGAAAGGAGCCCAGACACGAGGCACTTGTGAAACCAAAGGGCAGCAGTGCTGGAAACACGGGAATGCTCCTCCAGCAAAGCTGCCAGCCTGGGTCATGCCACCAGCACTCACTGCTGCTGCAGGGAACTCAGCAGAAATTCTCTTTTTTAGCTGAAATAGTCCTTTGCAGTGCTCTGGCAGAGGCAGGGCTATCTTTAGGGAATGCAACACGCTGCCCTTTCCAAAGGCTCACCTGAACCGTGCAGGCACCCACCAGCTCGGACGGCGCCTCCCGTCCCCGGGGAATTTGGGGGATACGAGGAACTCCGCGGTGCCGCGGGGCCGAGCTCAGACCAGGCACCCCTGAGGAGCTCCGGCAGCTCCGTGCCTGGAAACCCCAGCCCTAAAAGCTGCAAAACCCATCCTGTCTCAGGGGCTGATGAAGTTCTACGAAATGCCCGGAAATTCATCAAGAGCCAAAGGCTGTGTCAGACCCTCCCTGCTCGCCGCGGTGGCTGGACCATCACATCTCACATCTCACATCTCACATCTCACATTTCACGTTATTTCACCACCCAGCCCAGGCTGTGAATAAGGAGCGCGTGGAGTGAGGGCAGGCTCCATGTCCCCGTCCCTTGTTCATATGGAAACACAGGATCCAGCCTCTCCCCTCACCCCCCCGGCACTTTACTTCGCTTAGGAACCAGGTCAGGTTTTCCTCAGATAGCCTCGCTCAATTCACACTGCCCTCTCCAAAGGCTTTGCCACACTGGAAGACATTCGCAGCCTGACTTCCCGCAGATTTTATATTCCTTGGGAAAAATACTCATCCGTTCCTCAGCAAAACGTTCCCAACCGGCCGCTGAGGACGGGGATGCTCTCGGCGCCCAGGAGATGGCCTCTGCTTGAGCAGCCCGGCGGGGAAAGCCCAGGGATGGGGATCTCGGGGAAGGAGCTCCGGGGTTTTCCGGCTTCCCCGTGCGCAGGTCCTTCCGTGGGAACCGTGCCGGTCCCCGGGCCGCGCACTCGGGCTGCTCACCGGGCACGGCGGGCTCGCTGCGCCCGGGGCTGCGGCGATGCTGCCCGGGGCGGTGCCCGCCCCGCTGCCCGGGGAATACGGAGAGCACAGGGACACCTGCCCTGAGCCCCGCGGCTCCGCACGCTGACCCCGCCTTCCCTCGGCTTTAAACTTTCAGGGCTTTACAGCCATTTCGGAGCCCCCACGAAGCCACCTCCCGGACCGATTCCTCGCCGTTCCCGGGGCAGCCTGGCCCGGACACGGGAAGGAGCCCCAGCCTTCCCTCCCCGTCCCAGCATCCCATCCCGGCACTCACCGGCCCCGCGGCAGCTGCTCCGCGGCGGGACGCGGCCGGCGGCCCCGGGGATGCTCCTCTCCGCTCCGCGCCGCGCCGGGAGAGCCCGGGGAGGAGAGGGCATCACATGGCGCCGGCGGGGCCAGCCCACCTCTCCCTCCCCTCCATGCCCCCGTTCCCTCCCTCCCTTCATCCCTCCTTCCCTTTCTCCATCCTCCCCTTCTTCCCTCCCCCTCCTCTCCCTCCTTCTCATCCACCCCTTCTTCCTCTCTATCCCCCACCCTCTGCTCACTTCCCTCAATCTTTCCTTTCCCCATTCCTGCCTCTCCTTTCACCCTTTCCCTTTATTTCCTCTCTTTCCCTCTATTCCGTGCTTTTTTTCCTCCTTTCCCTTCTCCTGCTTCCACCCATCTGTGCCCGGTCCCTGAGCTGTGACTGGTGGCTCCCGTTCACCTCTGGAGCTGGGGTGGGAGCCAGCCCTGCTCCTGCCCCGCTGTGCCTCCTCCCTTCCCTGCACCCCACACCTTCAAAAACTGCTCCAAGCGCTGAGTAGGCTGTGCTTCCCAGGACACGGCTCCTCTGGGAGCTGGGTAAGGGAAAAGTGGCTCCAGCCACCGGCGTGAAATCCACGGCTAAGGACACGGCAGACAGCGGGAGGCTGGAGGGCAGCAAGCCCAGTGTGCTGGAGAGAGCCAGCTTGGCAGGGCTGGGACCAAGGCAGGGAGGGAGCCAGGGCTAAAGGAGAGAGGGACACAGCGGCAGATGGGCTCTGGAAACCCCTGCCCGACCGGGTGATTCAGCCAAAACACAGAAAATGAGAGGCAGAGCCAGGAGCAAGGAGGCAGCTCCATCGAGGTGTCCAGCAATGGGACACTTCCTTGGACACAGCAGGAAGGACAAGGAAAGGGTCACACCCCTGTGGGAACTGCAGGAGGTGCCAGCCCAGGAGCAGGGCCCAGGGAGCTCGTGGACACCATCCCAGCACCTGGAGCTCGGGGTTGTATGGAAATTTCTGCAGGGACAACTCATTCTCTGCAGGGGCTTTGCACACATGCCATGGTCCCCATCACCCTGGCTGAAACGTGCTGCATCTTCACCAAGGCGTCCCCAGTTAGCAAAACATGACTGCTTTAAATAGAATAACTCAAAATAAAGTGAGATATGAGATGCGGAGGAGGTGTTGTTGGTGGCTTGTTTGAAATCAATGGAGCCGTGTGCTCAGGCTTGGTGAGCTCTGTTTGATTTACAGAAAGAACAGAAGCTCATGCAGATGTGGAGGTTTGGTTTTCTTCAACCAGAACATGGTAGAGCCCAAAATAGGCAAGTTCCAGATCCACACTGGTAGAAAAAAACTGCCTTCCAGTAAGAGGTTTCTGGTTATTTGTCCTTGAGGAACTGCACCACATAAGTTCTTTCACACAAAGTTACAGCAATACTTACATTATAGTGAATTCAGCGTATTTTCCTGGGCTCTTATTCCCATTAGAGGAATAATTTAAAGCAGCAAATCCATTGGGGGTTTAGCAGTAAAGATAAAGCAGGGATTTGGTCAGCAGAATGGATTCTGCACTGGAAAAGGCAGCCAGAGGGGCGGTGCCCTCTGGGCACCCCAGGAGAAAGAGGCTTCCCTGGGGTGGAGATCATGAGCAGGGAATTACCAATAAAATCACAAAGCTACAGGAGGCTTGTTGGAACTGGATGCTCCCCATGTGCTATCAGGGTAGATGGTTTTATCGCAGTAATTGGCTGTTCATCATTTTTCTTTTCTCTAAAATGTTAAAAAGAAACCCGAACAAAGCAGACCTCCATTTTTCTCCAGACAGACAACCTGCTCTGCTGCTGCCTGGGCTCTGGGCAGGATCATTGGAATACAGCACAAATAAAGCTACAGCTCACACAGTGACATAATTAACCACACAGTGTGAGAGGCCCTCAGCAGCCATGCAGATAATCAATTAGAAATACACATTCTGAGCTTCCGTTTCTTCCCCTCCCCTTTGTTTCCATGCAAATGCAGTTACACTGAAACACTTGGGTGGATTTTCTGCTGCTGCTTGTCCCACACAGCAACTTTTGCCCTGGCAAAGCACGTGCACAATGCCAGCACTCACAGCAGAAGCATTTCCCACAGGCATTCCAGGGCCAGGATCAAAGAGAGCACCAGTGATGCCTCCCAAAACCCCAGCAGCACAGCTAAACTCTCCCACCTCATTAGCAGCTTGCCAGAATTCCTCCCCATAACATGTATTGCCCTGATGATGGGAAAAACCAGTGAAGTGGAAAATCCTTCTCTTGGACAGAGTTGTTCCAGACAGGACAATCAGTGCTTTACATCTTCTCAGCATCCCCCCAGACCTTGGGGCAGGACTTTGCCAAGTCCTGCAATAGCTGTTTCAGTTTATTATTTCACATAACACCAGCTGGCAGCATCATTTTTCCTTCGCCACTTTTCACTGTTCCTTCTGGGCTCTTTCCTCCTGTGGATCCTCTCCACAGCCACCTGTGGGGCAAGTGAAGCTGGGTGGGGCCCTGCCCAGCTCAGGCTGCTCCACAGCTGTGCCAGACTCGGCAGGGCTGCCCTCTGACCCACCAGAGCAGCTCTGCCAGCCCTTGGCCACTGCAGCAACCTTTTGTACCTCTCTTTAATCAGTGTGGAAGCTGGAAGCGCCATGGACACCTCAGCAGGAGCTTTCAGGATGCACCCAAGGTCAAACCTTATTACTGAGGAGGGATCTGAGCTTCATTAGTGGCTCAGAAGAGAAGTGATTTGTTACAGCAGCTCTCCCTGGGCTGTCAGCAGTGCAGTGGGGGATTGTGGGCAAATCTCATTTCAGCTACAAGAGTTTGATTCTGACAGGTGACATCTGCAGGGATGCTTCTTCTTGGTCATTTCCCTCTCAACAGAAGCCACCTTGAAGGCACTCAGGTTATTATGAAATAGAAGGTCTAGTCCTGTCATCTTGGGCCACCTAAGGTAGGAAACCTCAGGTTTGCTGCCCTCCTATTCCCTCAAATTTGTTCTGTGCTGAATTATTTGGACAGCAAATCCACCCAGCAAAGGGCAGCCACCCCTGAGCCCATCCATGGCTCTGTCTGGTGTCAGACAACAGCTACTGAGAAATTTTACCTGCACACCAGGCTGGGAGAAGCATTTTGGGCACAGGGAGGGGAGGCGTGCCTCAGCCAGGGGCTGCAGTGTTTGCCCGAGGAAAGAGGAGAGCGAGCAGGTGAATGCAACAAGCTGGGATGCTGGAGCTGCTGTGACTTGTGTGGGAGGTGATGGATGCTCAATGCCAGCTGCTTCAGCTCTTGCTATTTTTTGTCATTTCGTGGGCAGCAGGGCCAGGGGGAGGCTCAGGGAGATGCTGGAGCAACGGCAGAGATGCAGAGCAGCCCTGACACAATGCTCAGGGAACCCACGGGGCAGCTTCCAGAGCCTGGGAACCACTTGCTAAGGGAGACTTTAGAGAGTTTTGGGTTTTTTTGGATGGTGTTTGTGGGGCATTTCACACCGGGCAGCAAACCTGGCACCAGCAGCTTGCCTTTGGGATCCACACCTGCAGCACTCACAGCACCTGTGAGCACCTGGCATGGGCTGCTTCAGCCAGGTCCTATGATGCAGAAGGAGCTCAGCAGAACTTCTGCTCCTTATCCCCGGCAGTGTTACTGTTTTATTTTTCAACACTGAAAACAGGGAAAGATGTAAAACTCACGGCACCTAAGAACACCAGTCTCTCTCCAGGAGGGTTTTCACATCCCGCTTGCACCATGACTCAATTAAAGGAATTAACTCCGTGGGCTGTTGGAGCTGCAGCTCCATTTGCTGTTTCCCCTGCACATCCCTCTGCCTGGATCCACTGCTTGGGAGGAAGCTCAAGGAGAGGTGCCACATTATTTTTAACCCAGCACCCACATGCTGTGTGAAAGCCTAAAAAAATAAATGTGCGGAGCCTTTCGCAGCCTCCCCGAGCGGCTCTGACTCACAGAACAACAAAGGCACACGTGTGAATGGAAGTTAGAGGTTTCATTTAAAATAAAATACCCTCTGCCATCATGTGGGGCTAAACTGAGCTCATAAAAGAGGAGGATGTGCCAGTTCAGGAGTTTTCCAGGTGCCGCCTTTAGCGCCGTGGTGTTCCAGGGCAGCAGCAACCCCAGGGATCTGAGCATCTCCACACGGGAGGGAAGGAGGACTGAAAGAGCAGGGAGTGGCCACATCTCACCTTTTCACCGTGCAGGGCAGTGCCCTACAACGAGACAAACTGGAGCTGATGCTGGCAGTGCTCTTTATTCACTCTTGGTGTCTTCTGTTATCCTGCTGCACAAGCAGTGGAGCTCCTACCAACACAGGTTCCCTCTGGGAGCTGTTCCTGCAGCTGGACCCATCCAGGTTCCCCAGCACAGCCCCACTGGAGTCACCCAGGGTGGCTGGAAAGCAGCTGCTTGCAGGATGAGGGATGGCTCTGGCCACAGCAATCTGATTTCAAAGGTCATGTTTTGGAAAGAAGTTTAGATGACATTAATTATTAAAGCCTTGTAACACTGGTATTAAGGATAATAGTGTTCCGTGTGATTTATATAGCACTGAAATTCATTACCAGTCTTTTAATGATGTTAGTGTCAATCAGGCACAAGAATGCTAAATGACTTATCCCAAAAGGACCAGGAACTTATCCAAGGGGTTTTGGGATGCTCTCACTGCTGGCCTTTCCTTCCTTCTGCCTTTGCAGTCCTTGCTGGTTGTTTTTGTAGCTGTTTCTGATGGATTTTTCCTGAAATCAGTGTCCCAGACACGCTTACACTCGAAGGAGAGGAAAATGCATCCTGTTAGAAGAGTGTTTTTCTGGAGGTGTCCCTGGAAATGTTGAAACTTTAATGAGGTTTTTATAAATTGTTGCAGAATGTTTTATATGGATTAGGAAGTCACCCTGTTATGGGCACTGAGTTTTATGAAGTGTTCTGAATAGAGAAGCAAGGTGAGGGGGGCTGGATCATGGCCTCAGATAGGAAAGATAGGATAGATGTGGACAAACTCTCTCTCTGTCTCAGACACACACAGAGAATTCACTCCCAGCATGTGAAGAGATAAGTGATTTTTGCCAGCCTTGATGGACAAGAGTAAGATCTAAAATATTTCTAAGCAAACTTCCACTGTGGGGTTGTTTGGTGTTCTGTTTTTTTTTTTTTTCTGTACCCAGGTAGGCTTTGGAATAATTTCCTCTCCTTCGTTGGACTGTGCAACAACTTCTGCTGGGGAAGGATGTCAGGCATTGACTTAGGGACCACTAACAAGCACTGGAAGTGGCAGCTGGTGTCTGACACTGTCACCCTGGCAGCAAATGCAGCAAGTCCCAGGAGGAGGAGACAGCACTGACTCATTTCCCATGAGCTTTGTCTCATTCCATGCCCTTCTTTTGGGAAAGAAGAAAAAAAAAACAAACAAAAAAACACATTTGCAGGTAACTCTGTGGGTCCAGCCCTGCCACTGTCTGGTCTCCTTGTCAGATCCCTGTTTCTTTGGGTGCAGCACCACTTTGGGAAGGTGACAAGTGACAGATGCAGCCAGGGGAAACATCCCTTTGAGGACAAGCATCCACACATGGCAACAGCTGTCCTGATTTGGGCCCTGATTGATTTGCCTTTGCTTTACCACGGCTCCCCAGGGAGCAGGTGGGATTATAATTACCTCATGGTAATTAATGCAGTCATCATTTCAGCTACCCAAGCAGTTCTCGGAGGAGCTGGTTTTATTTGCAGCTCACACACCAGCTCTGCAAAAATATTCTGAGATTTCCGAATCAAATACCCAAATCTCTAAAGAGAGGCTGGGCTGGGGGAGGCAGGCACGAACACTTGGTGTGATTTATCCTGCTGGAAACATTCCTGGTGGAGATGCTCTCATGCATGGATGTGGCAGGCATGGAGAGCTTCAGCCTCTCCTGCAGAAGCTTTTAGCACTTCATTTTCCCCAGAACCACCAGATTAATCTTGCTGGTTAGAAAGGGTCATGAAAGATGCACTGCTACAGACATTTTCCCCTTTTCCACACCCGTCACACCAAAGCAGCCCACGCAGGCTCTCACCACCCTCTTGGGACAGCTGACCCATCCCACTGTGGGCTGGGGGATTGTCCTGCTCAGGAGACCACCAGTCTGGGCTGGCAGGGTGCAGAGTGTGGCCATGGGCAGCCAGAGGCTCTCCCACCCCTGTGAGTCCGTGTGCAGCCACCCATGGCTCTGCCAGAGCCAAGGAGACCGTCCAGGAGTTCGTGTCCAAGCTGTCACCCCGAAAGCCAGCAGCCCTCAGGTGGGCACTGAGGAGGTTTGGCCACAAACCCGGCCAGCCAAGGGGCTGGGGGTGCAGCTCTGGCAGAGTGGAGAGCTGAACTCTTCCTCCTGCCCTGCAGGCTCTGTGTCCACGGCTTAGGGCAGTGATGGATGCCCAAAGTCCCTGTTGTGCTCTGAGATGAGTCCACGGGTTTCAGAAGCTGAGCACGTTAGATGGCAGATGTGAAGCAGCTGGAAACACTGACTCTTCAGAAAAAAACCCCAGATTTTCAACCATTCCTTTGGGCAAACTCAGCCAGACTTCTGCAAATGAAATGAACCCAATAACTGCATTAGCATGAGATTCAATCCTGTGAGAGCAGGCAGGAAAGGGAGCTGTCTGTCAAGTTGTCACAATATTTGGACATTGCTTTCAAGTTTTGAAAACAAACGATGTCAGTGCAAACGAGTCTGGTGGGACTGGGCTGGGCAGGGCTGGGGGGACTGGGAGGTCGTGTCTGCTGCCCCAGGGGGTTAATCAGGAATTCCATGGCACGGGTGGGCCCTGAGGGTCCTCAGCCACCGACAGCCCCTCCTCCCAGAAGAAGTGGCAGAGGGTGGAATGAACCATCCAGGCCTCCTGCACTCAAAGAGACAAACGGAATTTGGGTTTCCTTCCTCCCAAGGAGGGCACCTCCCTCCAGCACCCGGTGTCACACCAGGCTTTGAGCCAGACCCCCCAATGTGAGACCTCATTTGGCTCCCAGGGCTCTTTTTGCCTTTGGCTCCCACAGCTGGAGCCCAGCCCCGCCGAGGCTGGCACACGAATCCTCTTACAGACACATCTTTTGCAGGTAAGCTGGTTTCTTTCCTCTTGGTTCATTAACAAGAATTAAAAACCCAGGTTAAAATTCTGTCTGAAGAACCAAGGTGCAGACTGGGACACTGCTGTGGCTGATCACACCAACCTCTGTGCAGCCTCTGGCCCTGGGGGAGTCAATTTTGAAATTTCATCAAGGCAGACCAAACTCTCACAAAAGTAATGATCAGTATTTTTATTCATACACACTTGCTTTGAACTACAATTAATACTTAACGAAAGCATTTCATGCAAACAAAGATTGAAGATACTGTGAATTATGAAACAAACAAAAAAAAAGATGCTGAAATTTGTACATCAGTCTTGCTCACTACATTTCCAATGGCTGGTGTTTTTTAAAATCTTTTGAAAAATGATTTAAAAAAAAAAAAAATCTCCAAATTTTCTGGTAGCATCTTGCAGATAAATGATATAAAAATAAATAATGTTCTCCTCCAAAATACAATAATAAATACAACATTTGGGTCTTAAATAATATTAAAAATATTAATGAGTTCAAGGTGGGATTACTCCGCGTTAAAAAAAAAAAAAATTAAAGTAGCATACAGAAATTTGAGAAGTTTCAGGTGTTCTCTGTATTGTTGTGCAAAACCACAGACTGTTGGGAAATGCACATTTTGAAAAGAGCTTCATTTTGTTGAAATTGTTGGGTTTTTTTAACATTCATTTTGATAACATTGGTGAGAGCAAATGAAAGGTCGGGGGAACGAGCCATAGACTAATTTTTTATTACCCCTGCAAGAACATTGTTTTTATACTCCAAGGCCAACAGTGGGTACAAACACATAATATAATTAATATTTTCAGTGAACTGGGGCTCTTGGCCAAGCCCTCAGCCCCCAGGGAGCTCGGTGGTCCCCTGGGTGCCTTGGAGGTCAGGAGTGTGGGAAGCTCTGGAAGAAGAGAGCCCTTGGCAGTGTCACCTCAAGGGCTAAAGAGAGAAGGAAAAGAAACTCAAATACCTCCCAGGAAAACTTTTGTAAAGATCATGAACATCATTTTCCTTTCTATTAAAACGTTCCTGTCATTAATAATTATAAAGCTAATGAAACATCAGCTGCAGAGTGTCCAATATAACCAGAGTGAGAAATGAGCTTCGGTGGCAGCTGAGTGTCAATGTTGTTGCTACTCATCCTGCACAGTTTCAAATCATTAACAGACTTAATTTATTTATTTAGGTCAACTGACATCAGTGGAAGGAAAAACCAGCTTCTGGAGCAGTTTTATTTTTCATTTGAACTACGGTGTTGCAGACAAGGAAAAAAAAAAGCACAAAGACACATTTACAACACAGAAATACATGAAAATATCAACAGAAAATATTGACATGTCATGGACGGACCAGCTGCACAAAGAACAGAGCTCCTCCTTCAGCAGGAGCCAGTAAAAACAGTACTAGAAAACAGCTGTGCTGACTTTATTTACCCAAAGGGAATCTCCCCCTCCAAGAATCAGTTCTGCTAAGACTTCCATCAACATGGAATTTTTAAATTGCACATTAGAATCTCTGTAGCTGGAAAAGAGGGAAGTGCAGCTGACCTAGACAATCAGCAAGCATCACTCCCCGCCACCCCCTGACTCCAGGTACAAAAGCTGGACTCCAGATTCTGTAAGAAACGTGTCAGATCTGATTTCATTTCTCTTCAAACGGTTTCAGCAGAGTTACTAAAGTTCTATAAAAAAGTAGAAACAGCATGGTATAGCCAGCAGTACCATGTGAATCCAAGAAGCTGATTTAATATTAAAAATCATAATAATACTTACACAAGTCTTTTCAGGTTAAAAGTGAATTAGAAACGTTGCCTAAGAAGTGCTCACACCCTCCCTGTGGGGTCAGGAAGTTTTTTACCCCGTTTTACAGGGGAGGTAAGTGAGGCAGAGGTTTACAAGGGGCCCTCTCCCTCTCAAGGTTTTCCTGGGAACAGGAGGGCTGTAGTGCATGATGATTATTCATGATAAGGCTCTTTAATTCCCAATTGTTACTGGCACAGTGAGGGAATCATGAATGTTTATGGAGTCAAATCTTACTTATTTCTGCAACTCAACTATTTCAGATCCCATCTATGAGTGCAGGGCTGAGGGGAAAAAGTGCTTTTTAACTTGTCTACTCTTTGACTACTTGGCAGCTCAGTGCCCACCTACAGAGGGGACACATCAAACACAGCCCACACCCAAAACCCCCTATGTACAATAACTTATGCTAATGACTAAAAGAACTGAAAAATCACATTAAATAATTCCAGAAGTTTCCTGGCAGGTCCAAAAGCCTACTGTAAACTCGATATAGTGTAGATATGCTTTCTACTCGTATCAAAGCTTTATTATTGGATTATCACTATTATTAATTATGTCCAATGCTATGCTAATTGCACAATAAGGAGGATCTGTCCCCCCCTGCTCACAGCATGTGTCTCCTATGGCATTTAACTGGGATTGCATCCAGAGGCACCAGCTCAGAAAACACTTTTCAAGGTACCACTCCATCCTTGGACATGTCATCTTTCCAGCTAGAAGACAAGCTCCTCTCTTGCTTGACCTTATTAATTTTATAGAAGCCCTGCCATTATTGAATTGGATTCACCCCAAAAAGACAGGATGGGTTTCAAAGGCCAGCAGCCTTCAGACTGCTGATGATTTTTTTTAAACCAACAGCTGATTTCCAGAAGAATTTTCATCTGTTTGTAAAAGGAAATTCAATTGTATTTCTGGAAAGAATGAAGAATCAGAAAGCTAAACTGCACTTCTCCAGACTGGATTAAGTAGGAATATTTTATCATGGGAATGTGCTCTCTCCTTCTCACATATGTGTCAGCCTTGCTCAGAGCCTGCCTGGGGGGTGAGATGGTTGTCCTGGAATCCCACCACCCTGCTCTGGTCACTCAAAGGTTCACAAAAGCATCCAGATGCCTGAATAATGACAAAGTTTGCATAGGAGCCAGTTCAGTCCCATTTGATCCCGGAAAACCCCTTGGAAGTTCTGCATGGCAAACCTGTGCCTCTCCCAGCAGGAATGGGGCTGCCCTGGGATTCAAGCACAGGGAAACAGCTCCCAAAACTTCCACCCCAGCTTCAGTGCAGTCCAATTTTCAATCCCAGCTCCCAAAACCTCCACCCCAGCTTCAGTGCAGTCCAATTTTCAATCCCAGCTCCCAAAACCTCCACCCCAGCTTCAGTACAGTCATTCATCAGCTCAACTCCACCACTTCGTGCATCCAATTTTCAATCTGCCTTTTGGGAATCCTGGTGGCAGTGTGGGTGTTGGGATTACAGTTGCTATTGAACACAAGTGAAAGAAGCAGCTCTAATGCCTCTCCTTCTGTTGATACGTGTTCTCTAGAAACCCAAATCTTGTGAAAAATATTATATAAATAACATCTGTCTCTGAAAAGATATGAAAGTTCTGGCTGGATTTGACAGGTTTTCCTTGCCATTTTAAGTTTCTGGATTCTGAGCAGCCAGTGGGAGTTCTCAGGAAAGGTCAGAGCACCTGAGGGCATCAGGAAGGGCAGTGAGGGTAACACAAGCAATCCCTGCTTTATCCAACCCTGCCTTGCTCCTGCAGGATTCCATGAGCTCACAGTGCCTTTTCCTAAGAGCTGCAGAGCCCTCCAGAAGACAGCACGTAGGTCACAAGCCCAGGGACCTGAGGAAATGACATTAAAGAGGAATTTCTGTTTCTACATCAGAAAAACTGGGAGACAACACGAGGGCTGAAGAAACTGGGAATGAGAAGCAGCCAGAAAATGTCCCAGTGTCAGCCCAGCCCTGTCCCAGTGTCAGCCCAGCCCTGTCCCAGTGTCAGCCCAGCCCTGTGATGCCCTGTACTGGTGTGAACAGCACTGACTGTCACAGCTCTGCCAGCAATGGGACGTCCTTGGAAAATTCAGATTTCATCCCCAAAACAGAACTGTGGGAACACCTACCCAGGGGAGCTTCTGCCTGGTTTCAGGCTTGGTTCAATTCTGCCCCTGTTCTGCTTTGCTTACTCCCCAAACCTGTATGCTGGTATTTCTCTCAGTATTTTCCTTTTTCAAAAGTGTCTTTTTCACTTCACATTTTAAAAACAAGCACAATGGCACCTCTTGGCAGACTGGCATAGCTGACAGCCCCTTCTTTATTAATATCTGAGACCCAGTAATCTGTTATCTTAATTCAATCTATTATCTTCTACAGCATGATCTCTACCCAGACTTTTCTAAATATTGCCAGGCTAATAATACTCAAGAAAAAAAGGAAAAGTCATGAATGCTGCATTAGGCCACATGCTGTATGGTGAATACCATTGTTTTTGAAATACATAATACACAAAGGAGAAAATGAACTCCCAGTTTTGACTGACAACATATTTGACACAGAAAAATTTAAAAATTTTACTCTTAAAATGTTTGGAAAGTTTGGAGTCCTGTTTGTTTAGGCAACGATCTGAGCTGCTGTCAGTCAGCCACACCTTGGAGTGTCAGGGTCTGATCACTCCAAGATGCTCCTGGTGGCAGCTGGGGGTACAAAAGGACTCAGAGAGGGCGACACCTGCTCTCCTGGAGGGTGGAAATGGCCCATGGTGCCCCAAGGCAGGTGCAGAAGCTCCACACCCCCACCCTCCACATCCATCCCTGCTTCCCTCAACCACTCCCAGCTCCAGCCCCCCCTCTGGCTCCCCCCTGGCAGGATTGGATCTTTCTGACAGAATCTTTGGCACAGGTTCCATGTTTTATTGTCATAAAAGATGATTAGAAAGTAGGTTCCCCTCCCACCCCACCCCCTTACATATTCTAGTATAAATTGAAGTCTTTTATGGCAAATATCTTACTTTTTGAATATGTTTACATGCTGGAAAAAATTGTAATCAGTCTGCATGCAGCAACAGAGACATCATGCTTCTGGCATCATCATGCACACCTGACAGACAAAAAGTGCCTGTGGCTGCTAATGGGATCAAGGCAGGAGGGAAAAAAAATGGGAAATGCACCAACTACTATTTTACATGCTGTAACAAAACCAAAATATGCACAAAACATTATTTACTGATATTTGAGTTAAGATCTTCTGGTAAGTTGTAAGAGGAAATATCAAAATTTTTTATCTAAGTGATAGGAGAGGAGAAGATTGCATTAATTACAGTGTTCATCATTGCAAATAAAGTCTATTTCCTTCTCTGCAAGTAATAAGCAGATGTGAAATGAAAGCCTAATTGAATCTTGTATAAAACCTGCAGGTAGCAATTATTATTTAAAAGTATATCTACTTAAAAATAAAAGAGATTATACCCTAAGCCAGTAACAATATTCAAAACCTAAAGTAAAAATCAAAACAATAGCAAGAAAACATTTAGCTAAATCTAAATGGTGTCATTCAGAACAAGAACTTTCACAAATAAAGCACAAGTTGTTTTATAAAATTTTTATAATACTCTTTATGCTTGATATGATTATGTCAATAATATAGATCTGCTTATTATTAACCCTTATTATTAAGAGTTGTTACTAAACATGCAAAATTCATTGCATGAAGCATATGTAAAATGTATTAAATTCCTTTCTATCAATAAAATGAGTTTTAGGTGCTGCTTCTTTCAGGCTTGATTATTCTACAGCCCAAAGTTTTCTGAATTAAAACGGATTATTAAAGACTAAATCTCACTTGATTTTCATGAGTTATTCTGGAGAAATCAGGAAGTCTCTTGGGGCTGCATTTTTTGTTAACGCTTTCTTCAATTTACTGCCCTACACTGCAGACTATAAATAAACACATGTAAATAAGATTTAAGGAATTACAGTTTTGCTTTACATTCCAGGTTAATAAATTTCATAGTAAAATATTGGTATTAGAACCAGTTAACAGTAAACTTGAGGAGTGGTGTAAATTAAACCAACTGAACAGACAATGGCACCCTGGATCACAGAATAATCTCATGGAGATTAAAAATTCACAAAAGTATTATTAAAATTATTACTATTATCATTATTATTATTATTATTATTATTAAAGACAAAATTTCACCCTTGAGTTTATCACATGCTACTCTTAGCAGAAATCCTGGAGATGTGGCCACCACCCGAGAGCTTTGATTTGGGATCTTACAGGATGGCTTCACCAAGCCTCAGGGCTAATTTGATTTCATCCCCCCTCCCACCCATTCCCAAGGATTTTTTTTTGGTTTTTCCTGCCATATTTTGCAAACACTTTCAGCAATGTTCTTGCAATGCCTCTCCCCCTGGAGCTGACCCCACTCAGTCTCTGGTGCTGTGAGGAGGATGCTCCCACCTCCCGGCATCTGACCCCAAGGAACAAATTCTCCAGGTGGCTTCTCCTTCAGACCCCGTGCCAGGGGCTTTTCCAACACAGCAGAGTGGAGCAGGGAGCAAAAGGACAGTGGGAAGTTACAAAATATAGAACGTACCAAAACATGGGTAAGTTTGGACAAGTCAGTGGCGACTTCTAGAAGAAAAAGTGGGCACTGTACACTAATTTATCTCCTGCTAAGACAACATTGCTGCTGCAAAGCCCGAATCCTAAGTGGCCCTTCCCTCATCTTACACCCTCTAAACCCTACAATTTCCAGGCCCAAATGGAATCAACAAGGCAAAAGCCTAAAAATTGTAGGGTTACACCTGTTCCCCACGGTGGGATTTGTTCTGCTGTCTCATGCTACATTTTCTACAAGGGGGTGCACGAACTGGGGGTTGACGTAGGAGAAGCCTTCAAAATCTGTTTGGTCTATGTTGGCAATGACCAGCTGGTCTGGAGGCGTCAACACCGGCTGTCCTCGGGTGAAGAACTTATCAAAGTTTTCAGCCCCTTTGCCGCACTGCAAGGAAAGAGAAAAGCAGAAAAAAAGGCTGAGAAAAGTCAGCAATTCACCAGCAGAGTTGTCAGGATACATGCAAGGCTTTCCCCGCGTTTCTAATGAGTAGTTGAGGGAAAATTTTCTTTTCAGCTATTTCGACAAAGAATCCCAGACAAACAGTGAAGTTTTAATAGCTGAATCCTGATAAAAAGCAGTCAGAAAGGTTCCCATCCATCAGGATGAGGTGACGAGATAAAGAGGCTTAAATATTCAGCATTACTGGGATACAAAAGGAAATATTTTTATAAACATATGTTGGCAGGAGATACTTTCTTTGTCAAGTCATTTCATTCTTTTTAAAAGCCTTACAATACAAAATTAAATTTTTTGTGTTAGTCTCTGTTTCCATTATGATCTGCTAAAAGCTTAATGCAGTTCATTTATGTGCTTTGAGTCTTCACTGAGCAGGCTATAAACTCCTGTAACTTCATAGATGAATTTACATAAATTCATAAGTGGACATGAATTCATAAATGGCAGGGCCTCAGTGCTTGGCATGGCAGGAGAGCTGGGCAGGGAGCACACCCTGGGACAGGTCCTTGTTCCAAAACTTGCTACCACAGGTTTTCCCCTTTATTTTCCTAAGAAACTCATTTCTGGGCAAAGTCCAGCCAGAAGGGGGTCAAATACAGCTAGAGCCTGAACTCAACTCCTTCAGAACAGAAAACAAGAGAAACCAGGTTTGTAGAAAGAAGAGTTTTGAGGAATGCAGGAAAGACTTGATAAACAGGGAAGTATGATCAGAAGCATGATAAAAAGTAGGAAGGTGGTACCAGAATGAAATTAGTTTGTGTGCAAGAAAAAAAAGGAATACATGAGGAAAATTAGGCATTGAATATTGTGGAGAGGTGAGGAGGGAACTGGTACATGTGCTCATCTCAAAACTACTGCAACAGATCTTTGGACAAAGCAGGTGTGGGATAAAGGCAGTGAATGTTTCTTCCTGCTGGTCCTGACCCTTTCCTCTTTATCCAGCCCTTCAACATCCCTGCATGTGGATGTAAGGGGTAAAATCACATTATTATCTTCAGACTCAGAGCATAACTCGGAAAGGGCAGAATATGGCTCATACAATAGACCAATATTAAATATTGGTTTTTTTTCTGAATTAATGCAACACAAGTAAATCTGTGCCTTTGCAGGAGGATGCACTGGAGAGGGGCCCAGGGAGGAGATTCAGAGTGACAGGTCTGGAAAGAGCCCAGTCAGAGTTTCCAGCCTGCTCACAGAGCACCTGGCATGGCTGGGCTGGCCCTGCCATCTGAGCTGAGAACTTCTGCTGCCTGGGGCACAGGCTGGCTCCTGCCTGAGAGCACGTGCTCAGGTCCTGGAGGCCAGTGCTCACAGAGGACACTTGGCCAGCCTTGGAAGAACACCAGCACAGGGAACAGGGACACTGCACCACAGCCAAGCTAACGGGGCTCTGCTTCCTCCACCCTGGGCTGTGCACCACTCAGCCAATGCCCTGGTGCCCACTGAGCCTCTGCATTTTGGGACAGAATCTCTGGAGAAGAAGAATGGAAAGAGCTGAGCTATGACAAGGAAAAAACCTCTGAACTATTGGCATAGCCAGTGTAGCCCCAAATTAAGTCAAATTAATTTAGAGGTACAATGGCCAGCTCAGAGCAGCCACAAAAGGGTTATTGCTAAAAAGATGTTCTACAGATAAGCCTCATCCTGCAATGAAAATATGCTGTTTTCTTTCTTTTTAAAAGTTTTTCCCCTCTTCTTTTTTTAAAGCAAGTGGAAAGTATTCAAATAAGCTGGATATTGAAACCAAAGTTCCTGAGACCATTGGGTCTCTCACTATTGCTTATGCCATTAGAGGCTAAGAAATAAATCACACGAAATATGGGTATATTTTGGGTGCAAATAAAATAACTTATAAGTAAATTTGTATCTTCAATGATGTATTGGTCTTCACAATAAAGAGTAGCATTGCTATTGTGAACCTTAAAGCTGTATTAGAGTACAACTGACATTACAGGACTCCTCAAATCCCTAAACTTGGAAATACAAGTATAATGTCCTTCTTGGCAAATAATCAGTCTCTGCCTATAAGCTGTGAAATGTAAATCTGGAAGGGAACATGTTATTTACAACACCCAACTGCTGACCCCAAATCTGCAGCTCTGTGTTCCAGATTGTGGAAGCAGCAGGATTATTCCTGCAGGAAAGCACTTCCTCGAGAAGATGCACCTAACAAAGGTTTCCTAAAAAAAAATTACCCCAAACAACGCCTACAAACACATCCATATCTTCAAATAGATTAAGGGTTGTGTGTTTCTTGCTTTCTAAAATCAATATCCATCCCTGGAGGGGTTTAAAATGTCTGCAGATGTGGTGTTTAGGGACAAGGGTTAGTGGTGGGCCTGGCAGCTCTGGGATAATGGTTGGAACTCGATGATTTTGAAAGTCTTTTCCAAGCTAAACGATTCTATAATTGTATGATACTGCTACAAATAGAATCAGCAATCACCATAAATGAGTTGTGCATAGGTATGTAAATACTAGACTTGGATTTTAAGTTATTTTTGTCTAGGGCTCTGTGTGAATCCGCCTCGGTGTATTTTAATAGCAGCCTGTGCAAACAAACCAGGTCATGACAAGCAGGGAGGCAGAGCACAGCTGCTCTGAGGAGGAGCCAGGATCTGCCAGCAAGCTCTGATGGGACCAGACCACACTCCAAGCTTTTAGCACCTTCATACTGGTGTTACTTTTAACTTCAAGGAGAGCCTAAGCACTCAGCTCCTGAGCAAATAAAACTTACAGATGCCAAGGTAGATCTGCTCTATGATCAGCTTGAAATTTGACTTGAGAAGCATGTAATAAAAATCTTCCATAAAATGTGCTCTAAGAGCTCCCCTTTGCAGAGCCAGCTATGGGGCTGGGCTGGCACAACTGACACAACTTCTTCACTTATTTACACCCTTCCCTGCATGCAAAATCCACACCATGGCTAAAAGGTATTTCCTTCAGTAATAAACACTCTTAGCTGCAACTTTCCTCCTGTTGATACAAAAAAGTCATTTGTATGAAAAAAGTGAAGAATAATTCAGGTGCTGGCATCCCTCTGTTCACCAGTTTGTGACACCTCACAGGTGTGTTTGTATTGGCAAATAAATCAGTGTAAAGAGCAGTCACCCTATGCCTGAAGTGATAAAGCCAGCCAGAATTCTCAGCCGAAAAATAAAAGGGTTAGAGAAGAAAGGTTCAATGCTAGGATGTAACAATTTATAGCTGTTCCTTAAAGCTGGTGTTCTCGTGTGCAAACTCTTCTCTTTGCCTGTCAGTAAAGCACAGTACATGCTGAAAGAAATTCTGGCTCAAAAAGCAAAACTCTTCCAATTCTATTATGCAAACAGCTTTCAAGGTAAGGACATCTTTCCACTTGCTTGGATTTCTAAAATGTTCCTGTAGATACGTGTGTGCAAGCCAGTAACAAACTTGGCAAATAAGCCAGGGATTAATCTTGCAAACTGAGCCGACATTGCTGTAGGATGAGGGATAAAACCCCCTGTGCTGGGCAGCCAACCTTGGAGGACATTCACCCCCCTAATCCAAATCCCTCAGTCAGATCCCAGCTTTAGATGTTGCTCAGAGACAGTTGTTAGCCACGTTTGTCCCCAGTCTCAAGTGGCTGATGTGGAGGTGCCAGTGTTCCCATTTCCAGCTCCTCGCGCGGTGCCTGACCATCCAGGCAGGGCTCACACCACTGCCAGGCTTTGTGCACGGCACAAAGTTCCCTGGGTTACAGCACTCAGTGCCAAAACACGAGCAGGCTCACAGACAGCTCTGCCCTTATCAAACTGCCTCGTTTTACCCAGATCTGCAGCAGCAATCCCACCCCACGGGCAGCAGCCGCAGTCAGGGCAGGACCCGGCATTCACTCACCACTTTGGGTTTGAAGGGTGGCTGAATCTCTCTGTTCTCCAATTTTTCCCAGTCAATTCTCCTGAAGAAAGCGTGTTCCCTGATGTCTCTTTCACCTTCCAGGCCACAGCCAAGGCGTTTTGCAGGATGTTTAGTCATTAGCTGTTGGGAAGAAAACACCGAACGATTCAGTTTAATGCTGGAAGGAAAGTGAGAGGCACTTTCCTTGCTTGCAATGCTCTTGCTCCTCTCCTGAAGATACAACTGCTAATAAAATTGTTTTGAAAAGCTAAAATGAAGTTTTGGAAGAATTATCTTGTTTGACTGCTGGAGACAGCAGATCAGCAGCAAAATTAGGGCAACGCTGGGAGAATTTTTCCCAATGGCAGGGGTGGCTGCTGGAGGTGCAGGTGGTGCCCAGGACATGCTGGCTCACAACTCACTCCTGAATTTCACCCCCAATCTCTCATTTCAGTCTTATAGATCTCCAGAACAGCTCCTGCCTTATCTCTACAATCAATTAAACATCATAAATTCCAAAGCACTAAAGCTCCATAAAGTACAACCCCCCCCCCCGACCCATTTCATTTTTCTGGGCTTGTTCGAGACATCTCATTACAGAGCCTCCAATTCTTTGGCACTCAGCTGACAACATCTAATCTCTGTTTCCTCCCTTGCATTCTTAATGACATCCTGGTCAATACTATACCCAGTTACAGAGATTAAACAGACTTGGGCAAAAAAACCCTGCTCCAAATCCACCAGCCTGGCGTGCTTAGAAACTGGAATGTGCTCCCTAATTAATAAGTTCCTCAGCATTTTCCAATTGGTGTGTACACTGGCAGTTGTGCAATGTGGCCTTAAACTCTCAGTTCCAGTTTTGTGGGGATTTTTTTAAAGCTCTTTTATGAATAATATGTATGATTAATTTACTGCTGGGAATGATACCTCAACAGATCTTCTTAAAACCTCAGTACCACTTTAGCCTCCTTCCAAATGTTGAGTTGATCTGATTCCAATTTTGAACCTAAAATAAAAGTGACTCTAAGCAGGTTTGGGAAGTGGCTGTGCACTGGGCAGGAATCACAGCCTTCTTCAAGATTAGCAGCAACGTTCCCGTTTTTGTTCCCTTTTCCCAACCCCTTGCTTTAACAGAGGGTGATAAAGAAAATGGGGGTATTGATTTCAGTAGTTTAAATGCTTTCCAAAGTTGCTGTATTTACCAGAACCAACACACTTGCAATCAGTGGAATGGAAGTCAAGCAGACAAATCAATTCCAGGAGCAGAGGGGGCACGTTTGTCTTGCCCAATGGTGCCCAGTCCTGGGATTGCTGAGCTACCACTGACTGCAAGGGTCAGAAACTTTCTCATGTTGACTTCTTAGCTCAGGAAAAATTCCCACTGAAACCTGAGATTAATGTGTCAGTTTAATGGAGATGAAGAGCATGTCAGTATCACAGAGACTTGCCCAAAATCTCAAAGTGCATGGTAATTTCAGCTTTCTGTCCTCCCTTGACATGAGCACCCAGAGAGAGCAAACAGGGGAGCTGAAAACAGGGCAATTACATCAGGTTCAGACTGTGCTGTATAAATTTGTGATTGTCACGACAAGGCAACAATCTGAATGTACCCTACAAAAATACATCATGTTTATTTTTTGTTGGCCAGCACGTCTACCTTGGGATAAGCTCCAAAATTAGTATGGTCTTTCATTTTACCTTCTTGTTCTAAACATCTTTTCCTTGATGATTTTCTTTAATGGACTAATATCCAGCTCATGCATAATACTTCCTAAATGGTTGAAAAGGACAGGAAGAATGTAAATACCAAATTAACTAAGTGCAGTGGTTTTTTATCAGTGTAAGTCAGACATCAAAATACCCATTACAGGTAGTGGATTGGAAAAGCTGCAGACTGATGGTGCTCTGGAGAATCACATGGAATCAAAAGAAGGTCAAATGAAATGAACTCTTTTTTCCTAAGCTAATCCCCTGAAGCCAAATCTATTCTTTTCCTCAAAAGTAAAAAAAAAAAAAATTAATTTAGTATCTAAGACCAATTTTAGGCCACACAAGTACCACTGGGTCAGAATTTCCCCATGGTTTCCTTGCATTTATGCTAAAGATTTTCACATAAGCTCATCTTCACCTAAATTTAAAAATGATTCTCCTAAACTCCTGTGCTCTGATCCTGCCATTAGGCATTCTGGGCTGAGGATTTGCTGGAATATCTCCAGCCAAGCTGAGAAATCTCACCCTGCAAAATCAGGGCTGTTCTACCATGGGTCGAGAGGCAAAGCTGGGGGAGACTCTTCACACCATGGTCCTGTTTATAAATTCTGCTCTGGAGTTGGCAGCTACTGATTCTGACATTCTCTCTCTCCATAGAACAAGCAGGCACAGCAGGAAGAGCCCAGCACTTCCCAGTGACACCAAGTGACAGCACAGCTCAGCACTGCCTGACAGAAGCTGCACTTTAAAATACTACAGTGCTGTGTCAGAGCCAGGCAAACCCAGCCATTTACAAGGGTTGCCAAAAAGAAATTTAATGATAAATAACATTTTATCTTACCCCCTTGCAGATGGAGACAGCTTCTTTGGACAGTGATTTTGGGTAGGAAACATTATGCTCCATTATGGACTGGAATAGTTCATCTTCATCTTCCCCATCAAATGGAGGCTGTAGAAAATAAACCACAAGTGAGTAACTTACTGAGTTTCAGTTTTTGTTTTTAAATTCTCCACTTTTTATGAAAGGGCATGACAACACCATGCCCAAAGAGATCCATGTACAGCAGAGCTCCTTGTCCAGGAGCAGCCCCCAGACACACAGCAATCTGCAGCCTGGATACCTGCTGACCCAGAAGCTTAGTGTTTGACAGTCTCAGATTAAAATCAAGGAGAAATGTTCATTTCTGTCCCCAGAATGGCAGCCAGGTTAATGAAATGTGTGCAAGATTATCTTTGTGATCAGCTTTAATCAGTTTTTAAAGCTACTGTGTACCAGAGAGGCAAAATACTTCAAAGGGTGAAGTTGGGAGAATAACTTTCAATTACCTTGTGCTAAGGTATATCCATTCCTCACTTAATTCCAGTTAAACTCCAGACTGTTTTATGTCATGGCTGTAGATTCTGCTTCTGAGACTATCACAAGAAAGGGCTGCACTATATTTTAAAATACAGGGGATAGGAAAATGCCCATGATAAATCTCCAGGATGTGGGCCCTGTGCTAACAGTAAATCTCCTCTCCTCCCAAGCATTCAGATGGCCAATATTTGCAATTCAGCCTGCAAATGTTAACAGCTGCAATTGCTACACACTAAAACTTTTTAAATGTCCACTGGAATTTTGCAGAGAAACTCCTAGAGGCATTTGTTACGAATGTGTTTTAAGCTTGGGAAATGCCTGCCTTTACCTAATGTTCTCCGAAAGCCAGCTGCAGGAATCTTTTTCAGCTCAAGACTAATAGAATTCCTTAAAGTTAGTGCTTATCTGCCATTTATTGCAGCACAGTGTTGCTTCCCTACCCGAGTGACTCAAGAGCAGCCTCTCATTAACTGTGCAGAATGAGGGGTCTGCAACTGAGTACATTTCCAAGTGCTGAGACCCATATTTTGCCCCCAGGATATACAGTACAAAAACTGTATTCTTGGGACTTAACTGCAATGCAGAGCTTATACACACTCTCATTATGCTTCCCTGTGGTTTCAAACTCCTAAATGGTATTTCTTCCACTTGACATGCATTTTCCTGCTCAAGTGTCTCCCTTTCAATTCTGAAGATGGCTATTTATAACATTATTGCAGTACAAAGGAGCTGTATTCAAAGGCAGAGCTTGATTATGTGGGTGCAACATAAAGAGCTTAAAGCCTAAATACATTCTCAATTGAGTCAGTCAAGAGTACAAGGAGATAACAGCAGAATGAAAGGCTTCAGTCTTGTGCTGTAATGGTCTAAACCTTTAGGGAGCCTTGAATCAGAGCAGTCTTGGAGGGCAGGAGGAGGGCACAGGAGGGGGAATCTTACCTGGCCAGCCAACATCTCATAGAGCAGCACACCATATGCCCACCAATCCACAGACTTCCCATAGGGCTGGTAAGCAATAATCTGCATAATCACAAAAAAAAAAAAAAAACAAAGGAAAAACTCCTGTGTTAACAAACCCCCAGGCATATTAGTGTGACATGCAGAGAAGGACAGATTTCCTTGGAAAAGGCCAGAAAGACAATCCTGTAATCCTCACTCCAGCTAATCACAGCTTTCAGTAGGAGTTGGATTGTTTTGCAAGTGTGAGTCTAAACCCACCCACGCCCTTGGTACCCTGATATTGTGGAAAATGCAGCTCCCAGGAGTCCTTGGGATGTTCATTTGAGGGAAAAGGAGGAAGTACAGTAGCACAATGGAGGAGACAAGGCAAAACCATTATCCCAACTGTTTGTGTCAAAGTTTGAAACCATGAGGCTCACTTAACTTATGGGCTATCAATAATTAAACCTTTCTTTTCAATATTCATATTTTTGTTCTGCTGTAAAAGGAATCAAAATTTAGGAAAAGAGCAAAACTCCAAAAATCTCAGCCAAGGTTTCCCAAGCCCCATGATTGTGATCCTCAGTACGAAATACCAGCTACACCAAAAAGAAAGGGGGTTCTGCTCTTCAGACTAATGGAAAGGTCAAGTATTTTCCATGCTCTGGGTTCCCATCTGACTCACAGAGCAGTACAAATGGAGTTCTGACACAAGGGAAGACTGCAAGTGCCAGCAGCCCCCAGGTGCCCTCCTGAGATCAGAGTTCATTTCTTTAAGAGCTGCATTTGGTGAGGGTGCGGAGGAGTTTGGAGGTGCAGGTGCTCCTCAGATCTCTTCCCAAACAACTGTGGAGGGATGCTGTGAGCTGAGAAGGGATGCAGCACATCCCAGGCCCTGCCCATCCCCACTGAAGGCAGCACCAGAGCCTTCAACTCCAACCTCTCTACTCCACTGGAATGAGCAGGGAACTGAGGCAGTCAGAACCCCAGAGAGGCTTGCAGTTCATTTTCCTGTTTGCTTGTGTTTTTATTCTTTGTGAAATAAATCACCAAGTCAAGTCCACATCACACATCCTAAATTTTTTAGTAGTCTGAAAGAGAAGTTGAACTGCCAAGTTCCATAGTTGCTCAGGAAAATAGTGAGTCACCAGTGCAATAAAGCAGGACTGCCTGGCTACTAAATAAAATTATGGTCTCTGTGTGGATATATGTCCCTGCCTGAGACACAGCAGCACACAACTAAAAAAATTACTGCCATGTTTCTAACCAAAGGATTTCAAAATCAATTGTGCTTTGGAATATATTAGACAACCAGAGATAATAACAAGATTCTCATCTGGAAGGCCCTACATAAAGGCAGTCTGTATTAGTTGTTTCTTAGCAGTAATATGGGCTTAAAATATATATATTTGGGACATTCATTTCATCTTATAGTAGCTGACATACTTGGTTACTGTTCCTTCCATTTCCATCACCAGTAAGTTCCTGCTGGAATCAATATTGCCTTTTGAAACACCAAACACTTTCAAACTTTCATCCAGGAAAAATACTGGCCTTTACACACAGAAAATGACAAAACATTTCATCCTCAGTTCTTCTCTGACAATGTCTCCCTGCCTTATGGAAAAGGATATTTTATATAAAAAAGGGGATAAGTTTCAGGTCATTGATTTGTAAGGGCAGAACATTTTGTACAACAAGTGCAGTCCAGGTACGTGGGTTTGGGAGGAACAGTTTCTTTCAATTAGCAAATGAGAAAAAGATGGATCCACAGCAGTGAGAAAGAAAATGCTGCCACACTGCCAAGGTTCTGTACCTGGCAGCCAGGTCTGACCAGGAGCCCACAGTCCACTTCTGTCCCTGCTGTGAAGGAGTTTGATGGGATTACTGAGAGGAGGAAATCACCTAAATGCTGCAATGCAATGTCCTACAGTGAAAGTTGTACCAAAGCACTCAACGATGCTGATTTTTATCCAGCAAGGGGTGAGACAAGGCTGGGAGCTTCTCTGAACACCATTCCCATCAGGAATTGCAATCTCCCCTGTGAAATCTGCCTTTGGGAGAGAATATCTAACAGAATCATCAGGAGAGGCAGAACTAACATGGAAAAAGCTCCACTGAAGGGCCAGAATCAATTTACAATTTTTGTGCTGTTCGATGCCACATCTGCTGAAGAGAGCAGTGCCCCTCTGAGCTGGCCCCCACCTCCCTCACCTGGGCCAGGCTGGGATGGAAGAGTGGGAACTGAGGTACAAACAGAGCCACCAAGGCTGGAAAAGTCCCACTGCAAGTGCAATGACAACACCTTTTTCATTGAAGTATCTCCCTGCAGGAGAAGGGGTGCTGTCACTGTCTGCTGCTCTACACGAGGAGTTTCCTTCCCTTAATCCCAACTAAACTCACCCAGTCTGAATCCCCAGCTTGATCCTGGGGAGGCTGTGGCACCAGGGAAACCCAGCCCAGAACATTCTCCACGTCCTGTGTGGGACCTGTGGAGAAACTCCTCGTACTGGGAGTGCTCACAGCACCAACAGGGAAGTGCACAGCAGAGGGAAGAATGCTCACTTCAGGGGAGGAATTCCATGTGGGAGGAAGCAGATGAGCCTTCAGTGTACAGTCAAACATGCATTGCTACGAAGTCAGCAAGTTCTAAGTGGTGTGTTTTCAGCAGTTCCCTCCTCATCACCCAGAATTCATCGTGTGCCACCTCCCAGCTGCTGCACTCCAAGCCACCCCTGCCTGCCTTGCAGCAGCTGCCAAAGTCATTCTGTCTGCAGGCACAAATTTTTGGACCTTTTAGAACAAGGGGGAGTATGTGAACACGTCCTCCTGTCTTACCCCAGTGGGCAGAGCAGACCCAGAGCAGTGAGGGAGTTCCTGTCCCTAGAAACAAAGACCTGTACCTTTCCTCTACCTATGATTCCTGATTTTCACTGGCCAGGCAGCAGTGGAAAGCTGAGGGAATCCTTCTCTTTCCCTCCTGCTCCATCATTAATTTAAATTATTGCCTTTTTCATGTCCTTTTGCATTTCAAATGTCCCATATTACCCATCTATTGCCATGCATTAAGAGCTCTGCCTTTCCAGGTTCTGTGGATCTGAGCACTCAGAAAGAGCTCAGGAATTTTTCTCATCAAGCAAAATTGGCAGAAGGAGTTGCTTTTTTTCTTTTTTTTTTCCTCTATTTTGCCTCCAAGGAAGGCACAGTTAAGAGCAGGACACAAAGATTAATATCAGCAATTTGTAGGAATGTTTAGATCATTGCAGCTAGTAGCCAGTTGGGATAAAAAGATTATAACCCAGAGGCAAGAGGAAATCTTTTGTGAGCATATATGATGTCTGCTGGAAAAGTTAAAACTCGGTTATTAAAAGAAATAAATATTACTAGCACAAGAAACAGTCAAGTGCACTCTCCAAACCTTTGTAGTACCTATTTGCCTCCCACAGTCCTGGCAAATTCAAGTTTGGAACTGAAGGTTTTGAGGCTGTGAGATGGAAGAGAAGGGAAATGGAGTTTCTAATTTAAATTCCTCTGAAATTCAAAATCAACACAGTGGCTGCTGCAGGGATGCTGATGGTGGGGTTCTGTGCTGGCAGAATCCCTTCCCCCTAATCCCCTTGACATCCATCTCCTCCTGTCTCTCTTGACTGGTCAAGGAAACACAAAGTACTAATTGATTTCACAGCTATTTTACCACTCTGACCATAAA
Organism: Sitta carolinensis; assembly: GCA_032173965.1. NCBI lineage: Eukaryota > Metazoa > Chordata > Aves > Passeriformes > Sittidae > Sitta > Sitta carolinensis. Next base: position 3,151,639 of record CM063298.1, on the reverse strand, counting down.
TATTTAAGTTCAGCACATCAGGAAACAGTCTGTACAAGATAACCACTTTCTGCCTGAAAGAAGCTGTCAGACCTGGGATCCCACCAGTTTAACCTCTGCACATTCCTCAAATTGCACAGCACAAGAAAATTAACAATAATTCCAGCCCATTATACACCTAGGTAATAGCAAATGGCAACTTTCCCACTCAGAAAAAAAAAGGAAAATATTATTTTGCAGCACACCAAATTGGAGGGTTCACTTTGCTGAAGGCAGCACTGCATTCCCCTGCTTTTCCAGGCAGAGCTGGGGCAGGGACACCAGCTGAGCTGTCCCTGCAGGGTCCTGGCAGCTGTGTGTGCTCTGAGCCATCTGTGGGCAGGTCCTGCAGAGGCAGCGTGGGCTCCCTCAGGCCCCACCAGAGTCACCACATTCTTCCCCAAATGCTGCTGAAAAGAGCTAATTCCCCGTGTTTGAGTGCAGCCCACTCAGGATTCTACCCCGATACCTTCAAGAGTTTATTTGGATTTAGCTCCTTTATCTCCACCCAGCAGGGAACGTGACTGTGCAAATGAATTCTCATTAAAATCTATTAGAAATTTATAAATTTTAGCCCATGGAAACATGGGCTGTAACATCCCTGCAAGTGAAACAGGAACTTTCCTTTGAAGTTTCCCACAGAACAAACTGTCAGTCACAGTACTGACTTCAGAGACAAAAGAAAATCAGCCAATTAAACAAAATCAAATCAAATCTGTTTGTAAGATAACAGACTAATTTTCTCTCACTTACTGGATGTTTTGGTAAAAGGTTTATTTCTTTATATGAAATTTCCAAATAAAGTAAAATAATTCGCTCCAGCATTGACCCACACAGAGCATTCTGGTATTGACAAAATGTTCTTTGGCATTAACTGGTGCAAGACAACTGCCACAGAAAGGACACTTTAATTTGTAATATTGGCTTCATTTATGTTATGACAAACGAAAATGAAATACTGCTCTGGTTGTTCTGATACCCTGCTGCAATCAACAGCAAATGGTGAAAAAACAAGGGTGTATAATACACAATATTTCACTCTGAAAAACATGAATTAGCAACTGGGAATAAACCAAACTATTTTTCATTCCAATTTCCCAGAGATGACAAAATTCACCTTAGACACTAATTTACTTGTCTGTGTGTAAATCTCCCCTATTCCAACAAACATTCAATTACAGCCAGAAATGCTTCAGCCAGAGCTGCCTCTTGCTCAGTACCCAGTGAACAACGGAGTCTCTTGGATCAGGATCCAACCTCTTGCATCAAATTTGCTGTCAAACAAATCAAGACTCTTGAAAGCTCAGTATGCACCAAGACCAGATTTCAATATTCATATTTTTGAATTATATCCAAATCACCACATGTGCTTGTTTTCAATTCTTTAGACCTCAACTGTTGAAACACAAATCATATCCAGACTCAAAGTCTTAACTCTAAGCTTGTATTTATCCTGGTGCCTTAAAGCACAACTGGGCTTCTCATGATCATATTTTCATTTTAGACCTGCAGTTGGGTCCAGGCTTCAATGCCATTTTCAGTGGCTTGGAAGCTGCACAGGGATGGCAAAGTCATGGAAAACTCAAGGCAGAATCTGGATTTATTACAACAACTCCACTCAAGGCCTGATCTCAGCTTTGGGAAGAGCCTTCAATGACAGGAGCTTTCCTGAGGTGAAAGCAGCAACTCGTGGCACCAGTGCAGCCTTACAGGACGTGGCCAGGAGCAGACCACAGGGGATTTACAGAGAGGTCAGCAAAAAGCTTCAAGATCCAGAGAGTCCCTTCCCAAAAACCAGTGAGGGGTTTGTGATTTCCTGAAAATGCCAAATAATCCCTTAAATAAGTGTGTGCTGGCAGCTGTGAGAACCTTTGGAGGAATAGATTAAAGCAGCATTGTTCACTCCCAGTGAAATATTTGATCTCAGCAACACCCATGATGTTTGTATAACTTCACAAATTGCAAAGTTTAGTATCATAATATCTGCGGGCTAAAAATTTAAGATCAGAAGTTGGTGAGCCTGGTTTTTTAGGTTTTTTTGCTAGAATTTGCTCATTCTAGCAAAAAACCCTTATCTCATAAATAGTTAGTTTGTCAATTAACTAGATATTCTTAAAATAGTGAAGTTTTTTGATTACATTGCACTAATTCACAAATATATCCAGTATACCTGCAGAAGTTAAATGATGCCATCCACATAGAATCTGGAGTTCAAGCCATCCAAACTCAGTGGTATAAGATGTGGAGGGACAATTTCCTTTAAGAGACTAAGAGGTTCTTGAGAAGGTCAGTATTTACCTCTGGTGCAATGTAGTCTGGAGTGCCACAGAAGGTCCTGGTTGTTACTCCATCTAACATGTGCTCCTTGCACATTCCAAAATCAGCAATTTTAATGTGTCCTTCTGAATCCAACATCACATTATCTAATTTCAGATCCCTGAGAAGAATGACAGTAATTTAGGGTTAATGCTTGGGATCAGTTAGGGTGAGCTCATTCTGAATAAGGAATATTTGCAGCTTTTGAGGGTGGAGGTTCAGGGTGCACATGTGGGGCTGGCTCAGCCTGGAGGGAGCTGGGCAGATATCTGAGAATGACTTTAAAGTCTTGGAATGGGTTGGAAGGGACCTCAAAGCCCATCCAGGTCCACCCCCTGCCGTGGCAGGGACCCCTTCCAGCATCCCAGGGGCTCCCAGCCCTGTCCAGCCTGGCCTGGCACATCCCAGGGATCCAGGGGCAGCCCAGCTGCTCTGGGCTGGACAATGAATGAAGAGGTGGCTGTGTCTGCCCCCTCACCTGAGGGTTTTAATGTGTGATATTATTAAACATCACACAGAAATGCAGAACATCAAGTTTTCTGTTTTCAAGAGGATTTATTTGAGTGGGGCAGAGCACAGGTGTCAGAAAGCTCAGGTTAGACAGGGCTTGGGTTTCCACCTCGCCAGCAGCAACACAACAAGAAGAGCTCTACACTGATGGCTTTCTGTTTTAAAAATGCACTGAAATGTTAAAGAAACTGATCATTTTTGGATTTTAAAAATAGTTCATCAATTACTTATGTCAGATCATACTCACCTATAAATAATCCCTCTGTTATGGAGAAAGAACAACCCAATTGAGATCTCAGCTGCATAGAACCTGTGTGGGGGGAAAAAAATCAACAGATTTCTTAGTGCCTCATGATTTTATTCTGGCAAAATAAATTGGAAATGAATCATGGTAAAGGATGATAATAGAGTAGCGTATGAAATATGTAATTTATAGTGTATATATACAGGTGACATAAAAGACCTATCACTTCAGCTGGACCTTATCAGATACATTTTGAGTATTTGATGATAAATAATACAGAATCTAAAAGAAAATTTGGAAAATGGCTCCCTGGACCACAAAAAAATGGTGCAGCTGAAGCAGAGCTTTTTTTTTTTTTTTGTTTTTGCACTAACTCAGCTGCAAAGGTCCTTATCTCTAATCACAGATTGATGAATTCAGGGTGCAGCTCGATGTACATTGCCATTCATATGGCATGAAGTAATTTGCAGAAATAGTTTTCCTTTATACAGCCTGTTAATGGATTAATTACACGAAGCTAATTGAAATGATTACCATATAAAATATAATTGCTGAATGCAGTTAAGAGGTATAGAATACTGGTGGCTGTTTGAAGCTGGTTGCTGTGGAACTGTGCAAATTACGTGCGAGAGGATTATTTAAAGATAAGATTAATTTTTAGGCTCAGCACAAGGGAGAGGAAGCAACTGAGCTCTGCAACACTCCATCAGAGGTGTTGGTGAACACGTGTGAAGATGCAGCACAGGCAAAAGCTGTCATGAAGCACCACAGATTTTGTCAAGTGTTGGCAAGTTGCATTAGCTGGGAGTCAAGGATGATCTGACACCACCTCGGTTTGATTCAGAGTTGTTAAAATGTTTGTCTGCATCTGAAATCCTTCTCTTCAGAAGGCCTCTCGTTTAAACAAGCCCTGATTGCTTAAATCAAAATGGGAAATTATTTTAACTGAATGCTTAAAGCGGTTGGTCACCCTTGATTTTAAAGTTTCATCAGTAAATGATTTATGAAACACTAACAAGTGGTGATGAGGTGTTACAAGGATGGCTAAATGGGACTGATGGATCTGTTCACTCTTAAATATGCTACAAATAATTTTCAGTTGCTCACTGATGCGCCAGATGTACAATTACCTGAAAAGAATCAGGTAGACAAACAGCTCTTAATTCCTTATTAACTCCTCAAAAATATATCACAGAAATTCTTACAAGCTGTACATTGAATTTATCTTGTATAAACTGTAATTTATATTACAGTGCTGAGTCTATTTGTACTGCCTTTCTCTACAGCCCTAATTTGGACTGAAATGTTCTACTCACTGGGGTTTTTTTAATATTAGCTTTAAAAAACAACATCAGAATATGAAGTAACATCTTTAATTTCCTGCTGCCCTGCTTAAATTCTTGTCACTTTTCAAGTAAGCCTCTCCTGCCTTTGTTTGTGCTGTATTTTTGAACAAAGGCACCTTTTGTCTGTGTGTTCAACAACATTTTTAACACGAATTTCAGATTTTGGGCCTTAAAAACAAACAAAGGGCCAGCCCAGACTTCATCCTGAGCCTGGGGAGAGAAGAAAACAAATCCTCCTACAGTGTAAAAATCAGGGTGATGATATAACTTAAATACATGAACACTCACACTGCTTGTGGCTCCTTAAATTTTCCTACTTGCTGGATGTGATACATGAGATCCCCTCCGTTCACATACTCCATCACAAAATACAGCCGGTCCTAGGACAAAGTATTGAAGAGGCACATAAATACATTAGAGACAATATTAGATATTCATTGATCAGCCAAAAAGAAAAAAAAAAAAACCACTAGCACGTTATTTAAAAGCTTTTAGGATTATTAGGACTGGGAACGAATTACGGGTCAGGAAATGGAAGTGGAATGTTTTGTACAGCCTTCAAGAGTAAATGATTGATGAGATCTGTCTAGTTTTGCCAATTTTAGTGCCCTGCTTTTACAGATTATTTGTCTCCAATGGTTTCAAGAATTATGCAAATATAGCTCAGTCTGAAAAATCTGTCTCTAAAAATAAATGAAAAAAAAAAATCGAAGATGGTGAAAAATTCCGAATTGCTTTGAGGCCATTTCTAATTGTTGTTAGTAAGTTTTCCTTTGGAAGATGGTGTGGATGTGGCACTTGAGGACATGGTTTCATGGGGAATGCGGGCTGATGGATGGTTGGACTTGGTGATCTTAGAGGGCTTTCCCAGCCTCAGTAATTCCATAATTCCATGTCATCCAAGAGGCTGGCACGGTGACACTGGGCCATCCTCAAATGTGTCACTGGGAGATGCTTTGCAATGTGATGGGCAAATATCCACTTCACATATTTATAAGGAAAGAAGGAAAAAAAAACCCTCTCAGTATCACCCAGAAGTGACAGAAAACTAAATTAAATCCACTGACACTGATTCATGACTAATAACCCCACAATATAATAACAGCCATTAAGGCTTTTCAAGGACTATCCTCAGAGCTTTAAAAGTATTTGGGAACCTTTGGGAATCTGGGCTTGAGGTTCTGACTTTGCAAAGCACATATAATTACATTTAGGAATTGCCATGCTGAATGACTGCATGAAGGAAAGTCTTTAAAATTATTTTTTGTATTTAAGATACAAGGGGTAATTACATGTGGGATTTCTTCACCCTTTTCTACGTGCAGAGGCTGCCACACTTGGGTTGGATGATAATAAATGTCACTGGAGTGATAAACTCCATGAGCATGCAGCCTGGGAAACATCAGGGTGTCACTGTGGGATAACACACGACACAGACTCCTTGTGATTTTTCTCCAGGCTGCATAAAATATTCTTTTGATTAAAAATCGTCCCCTCTTTTATACCATTTTCCACAGACCAATGTGATTGGTGAAAGACAAACCTCTTCACCCACACTGGTCAAACCAGACCATCAAGAGAGATCCCTCTTCCCTGAAAGAACGAACACAGATATTGTTACAAAACCAGTTCTGGTATTTGTGTTCCTTCCCTGAGAAAAGAATTTCAGCAAAACAAAACACCAGGAAACCAGAACTTGAGAAAACCAGAAACGTCAGACCTGGACCCAGACTGCATCAGGGTGTCAGGAAAGAGAGAGCTCACGTACAACTGTCTGGAAACAGGAGTGGAGCTGGGTCAGGAACGGGGGCTTATCCTGCAGGGCCAGCACTCGCTTCTCAACCATGGTGCACTCCACATCATCATCCTGGATCACCACGTCTTTTTTCAGGATTTTGATTGCATAGAGCTCCTCTGTGCCCTTCCTGTCTGCCAGCATCACCTGCAGGAAGGAGAAAGAGCAGCTGAAAATCCCCAGGCCAGGGAGGGAAGGTCGCTCAGATGCCTGAAGATTTAGAGAGATGGCAAGCCAGCTTTTCCTTTAATTTGTACAGAGAAATTTGATCAAAACTCCAAAGTCACAATCATTGTGCAGTTCAGACTTGTGTCCAAACCCTCTGGTTGAGTGAGGGCTCCTTGCTGAGGGGCTGATAAAATGTTAAGTCCCAGGAGATTTCTTCAGTAAAGAGCACTTCACCACCTGAGTTTTGTTCAAACAGGCAGAAAAATACCAGTCTGTTCTCTCAACTATTGGATTTCTAATATATACATACACTATTACTGGGGTTTTTTCCCAATTTTCATCCTTACCAATGTTGGTGACTTCCAGATCAGGCAGACTGACCCAGGTATTAAAGCCAGAAAAGCAGAATTACTTTCCTTGAAATCACCAAGAAGTGAGGATCTGAAAGTCAGCAACGAGTTCCCATCATGCTCAACAGTCTGAGTTTTTGAATTTATTTTTAATTTTTAAAGAAAACTGCCCATCAGGACTTAAATCTGCTAGGCCTTGGGGGAATGACCCTACTCTCTGTTACAAAATCCTTCTTCAAAAATGCACATCCTTTTGACTGTGGATTTTGCTTCTTAGAGAGCTGTTTATTCATTCTTCCTCAAGGAAAAGAAAAAAAAAAAAAAAAAAAAAAAAAAAAAAAAAAGAATGTGAGTGGATTAATTCTGAAAATTTCCTACCTTCCCAAAGCTCCCCTTTCCAAGAACCATGAGAAAGTTGAAATCTGTCAGCTTCACCCTGTCCAGATTGTTGGATGGCACACTTGAGTTCTTGTCTTCTGTTGAAGTAATGACTTTGTTACCAGCTGGCCCAAGTTTGGCTTTCTGAAGGACATACACACACATACACACAGAGAGAGCAGAGTGAGAACTGCCCATTTTCCTGGCAGATGGGGGCTCTGGGTGGAAGTTAGAATTGGAAATGGCCAGGTCTGAGGTGGCATTCCCAGGTGAAAGGCTGCATAACAAAATATGCACAGACACACTTTCAAAGACTCCTTTCAGCAGTACTTTTGACATTATTGAGGGGATTAAAGTGGAAGACTGTGTTCATGTATAACCAGATAAAGCAGATATGTTTATCTGGTTAAAAGTGCAAAACCAAAGCAAAGCCCAGAAACAAAATTAAAAAATGATCATTTACTTTCATGCCAAAAGCAGCTTAAATAGTGCTTTTGTTTTGAAAGAGAAAAAAAAAAGAAAAAAAAAGAAAAAAAAAAAAGAAAGAGGCTATCCAAAAATACCATGCTGTGATGTACATCAGGTATTTTAGGATATAAACAACCTCCTTAAAACATTCTCTTTTAAAATGGAATTATTCAAGTCACTGCATAGCAAGAGGCAAGAGAATTTTGACATGCACTAAGAAAAAGAACCTGCATTAAAAAATCCCACAGCACATGAGAATTAATGCAGATGAACATGGCCACTTTCAAACCAGCAGTAATCAACTTTGATTTTCAATCAAGGGTTGATCTGGAAAGGGGAGGAAGGGGGATAATACAGACAAGGGCTCTGCATGGGCCACACACTCTGATTTACAGGAGGCTGCAAATCTCAGAATTTCACATGAGAAACCATGGCATGGCTCAGGTAAGCTGCATTTCAAATCTCAGAGCTAATAGAAGAGAAAAAAGTAAGACTCACCAAAAGATAATGCAGGCTACAAGACAATATAAATTTTTTTTCCCTCAAAATGATCCCATATACCAGCAGAAGCAAAGCCAATAAGGTTTAATAATTCTTTGGGATATAAGTGCTTTCCCCATCTGTCTGGTGTGTTGGTCTGGTTAATAACCTCTAATATGGTTAATTTACTTTTGCCAGTGATGTATGTTTGACAATTCAGGATAACTACTCTTCTCTGCTTCACAAAAGGACAATATTTGTATGTTATTATAAAGAAAATTAGAGAAATGGAGGTTTATTCAAAGTCACACAATACCTCCCTTTGAAAGCCATGTCTGGCATACAACTTTGGCACTGAAAACTGGGAGTTACAAACTCTCTCCTCCCCAGAGGGGTTTAAAACCATAAAATTGAGAGGCACTCGAGTCACAGCCTCCATCTACTCTCACAGTAATGTCAGATAATCATCTGACAAAATAACCTCCTGTCACTCAAAAACCATAAGCTTGGATGACTCTTCCTGCAACTTTAAAAGTGCAGAAAATCTTATGCCCTGCCAGAGGGATATGAATTAGGCAAGTTTAAATCTATTTATTAAAAAACTTGTAATACAGCTTAGAATGGGGAATTTCCTCCACAGCAATGTTATCACTTTGCATGAAAGCAGCACTTGGAGCTGCTGATCAGGATCAGGTGCTGTGCAAACATTTAGGGAGAGCCAGTCCTGGATGTCAGCAAAAATCCCTGAGTCTGCAAGGGATGTTCCCAGGGCAGATCTGGCTGCTGGGACAAATCTGTGCTGGAGCTCTTTGGCAGCACAAAGCTCCTTTCGAGGCCACACAAGATTGAGCCATGAGCAAAACAAGGGAATAACCCCCCCAATCCCAATATCTGTTATTTGTACAAGATAAAGGCGTGGCTCAAGGGAGCAGCTCTGCTGGCCATGCTTTTGTGATGTTCCCCAAACGGGATCTCAGATAAACATCTGGCTTTTCTGATGCACAAAGCAATTTCAATATCCTCCTTTTCTCTGAGTAATGGAGATCCAAATCAGGCCCTGAATGGAAAGCACCAGCTTTATTTCTTACACTTTAAACCCACTGGGCAGGGTGTTGGCAATTTGTTCAAAAAATGTGTAACTCAAAAATAAAAAAATAAATTTTGTTCCAAGGCCATTTGTGTTTTTGGGTACAAACCTGCCAACCAGGTGGGGAGTGCTCTCTGCAGCGTTGCAATCCCAGGCTCTGGGGTTTCCAGCACTTTTTCCATAAAAAAATCATGGCAGGTTCACCAGCAGGTTCCTGTGCCTGCTGCTGGCTCCAGAGCTGGAGGCACTGCACTCACTCGGAGTCAACACGGGCTGGAATTCTCAGGATCTGAAGGCAGGATCTTAAAATAATATTTGAGAAGCCAGCCAAGGCCTCTCTGCATCCTCTGAGCACTTAGACTCAATGAGCAACAGACGTGCTCCTCTCACTCCCATTTTTCAGCTTTTTTTAAATTAGACATCACTGTGAGTTTGAGAATCTCTTTTTGCAGATGGCAGGTTGTTGAGGAGAACACGGGGCTCCTCCTGTGTGCTCAGGTGGGCTCTGAGCTGCCTGGCCCTGGCAGGAGGAGAACAGGGCAGGAGTTTATTGATGTGCTGAGCTGCCAGTGACCTGTGCCCCTGGGCAGGTGACAATCCTGGTTATCTCCTGGCTGAGCTGCCATGGGAGGGCAAAGAGAGAGCCCTGCTGCAAACAGCTGGAAAAACCAGGGCCAGGGCAGCCAGGGAATGCTGGGGAACAACCAGACTGACTCAAAGGAAGCACATAGCCCCAAAGTGGCAGGAGCTCATTAAATTATCATAACCTTATCAAAGGCCCTTATTTCCCACCACCTTGGCCAGCCACCATCCTTTCAGAAGCATGCAAAAAACCCTTTTTCACATTTGGCATGTGAATTCCTGTTACTGCTTTTTGGCTTAAGGTCCTAGTGGAAATAGAGTGGGAATTTCAGGACATTTCACTGAGCTCTATCATGAGTTTTATATCTGAAACACCTTGGCTGTAGCAGACAGAAAATGCCGTGCAGCCAATATCCTCTTCCCGACTGCCAGAGCAAAACCAATTTTGCAGCTACAGAAGGACATAAACTCAAATTACTCCTAAAAGCTTATTGGAAAAGATTGATATTTTGCCTTTCCTGCCATGACTAAAATTGAAGATCTCAGAATCCTATTTGAACCCTCCTTTATTTTTTATGGCTATTAAAACTTGCTGAAGTTGAAGACAGCATTCCAGGCCCTGGATTAATTTTCAATCCACATTCCAACTCCTTGGCTTATTATTTGGATAAAAATACAGTATTGTTACAACGAAGCCAGCTTGCAGCAAACCAACCAGGAAAACAGAATGTTAAAGATAAATTAGTCTGCACTGGTAGCAGGAAAGTTAATCTAAAAAGAAAACAAGACATGCACATCATCTTACTTCCTCTGCTTTGGACGCACCTTATCTCGGCCAGTTCTTTTACCCTGAAACCACAGGTGAGACAAATCTTATATATTCAGCTCAAACTCACTTCTCCATGGAGTGTTATGAAATTACAGTGTGCTACACTGGAGAGACTCTGGGAATTTGGTAGGTGCTTTCTGGAAAAGATATCTCAGGCTTCACAGTGAAAATGCTTCAGATTTTTTTTAAATCTAAGAGTAGCAATTGTACTTTTAATTAAATATGAAAAAAAGTTATCCAGAACCTAATGAGAAGTGTGATGCAAAGAAGAAACAGAAGTGATTTAGGGAACAGTAATTCTTTATTCTTTATGGCAATTGTGGTAATTCTTGATGATTCTTTTCAAAACTTTCTGATTTTTCCCTGTGAAGAAAATCGAACAAAACGGTAAATCTGAATGTTGGTTCTTCTGCCCTCCCTGTATGTCTGTAGTAGAGAAGCTCAGCAATTACAAAGCAAAAAGACTGAAATGGTCATTTTCCACATTAGCCAATAATAAATAAAAGTTGTGAGGTTTAAAAAACAAACCGAACAAAATTCCCTTTCCTACTCCCAATCTCTTTAGGGCAATGAGTCTCCTTCCAAGATGTCAGTGCTTTAAGGCTTTGTATTGCTCTCCTCCACTGCTTCTCCTCTGCTGCTGTTTGCAGCACTCAGGGGGCTGACATTGGCTTTGTTCCCACATGGGAAATGAACACCAGGACCCAAACCTGCCCAAACTTGCAGCCACCCCCTCCCAGCCCCAAGCACAGCTTCAGGAGGGAGAAACCCACACGCTCTCCATGGTCAGATCTCCAAGCACACACAGAGCCTCGTGTGCAGCTCACTAGAGGATGTGCTCCTCGGTTGTCAGGGAAACTCATTCCCAGCCACTTCCCAGATGCCAGCAGGATCATCCCTAGCATCTCATTTTCAAGAGGAAAAAATTATAAATGAAAGAAATATTTAGCAACAATGCTGAAATCCCACCACACAAGCAAAGTGCTGTGTGCAGAGCCACGGTCCAGCCTTCACCTACTGGCCCCACCAACACCTGACAGGCAGGTGAATCCAGAGCTCTGCTCCCAGCAGCTGAGTCTTCTGGATTCTCCCAGCTGACTCCACATGGATACCGGAATTCCCTCCTCATCTTCACAGGTTCCACTCCCACCCCTGCTCTGCCCTGCAGCTCCTGAGAACAGTGAATTCATGATGGAACCAGAGCGTGGCCCGGGCTGTTCCAAACCAGCTCCAGCCCCGCAGCCCAAGAGTGACTGCACAGGGCCTGTCTCAGAGGCACAGAGTCACCAAACAGTTTGGGCTGGGCTGGCCTAAAAGATCCTCTCATTCCACCACCCCCTGCCATGGCAGAGACACCTTCCACTGTCCCAGGGTGCTCCCAGCCTTGTCCAGCCTGGCCCCGGACACTGCCAGGGGTGGGGCAGCCACAGCTGCTCTGCACAACTTATCTCAGGTCCCAAGAGTTGAGATTTGTGGAGCAGGAATGTCTCCTTGTCACAACTTAATTACTCTAAAAATTCCAACACAATCCCTGCTTCTCACTTGACAAAAAGTTCTCAGCAGTTCTTTGCTAGACCCCCACGAGCTGCTCAGCTCTCCCTGTGTGAAGGAATCAGCCATCTCACACTGCCACACCTGGAGCCAAGGTTTCTGCTCCTAATTCTTAAATTGACCCAAAACCATTCCAGGTAACACTCTGCAAATCATTTACAAAAATGGCAAAATGGATGGTGAGAAGCGAGGATGGGACAGCCTGATCAGTAAAATTCCAGCTGCACTATTCCAGCCCAGGGGGCTGCAGGTGTAAAATGAATGCTCAGTTCTGCCTGGACACTGCACAAGGAGCACCAGAGCAGCTCAGAGCTCAGACAAGCCTTAGAAGATGTCACTGACAGAACCAGCAAAGCCCATACTAAGAATGGAAAAAATGAAATAATAATGATTTATGCAAGTCTCAAGGAAGGACCCATTCAGGTTTCCAGTCATGTACACACAAAGCAGGGACTTTGATCAATGTGTTGAGCCATTAGCAAGCCACTAATAAAGCAAATAAATCCAATGAATTTCAAGTCAAAATCTGGAAGAAAAGCCCTCCCATTCAGTGAAACGCTCTCTGTCATTGTGGCAGCTTGTTTCTTACATTATTGCATTTCCAATTCCATGTAATTATAGATGCTATGATGGACTATCAATTTCCTACTTTCTACAACTTAATTACCAGAATGCTGAGAATTTGAAATGAGAAGAGTCCATTTCTAAGCCCCAGCAAGCCCTAATGCTTCACCAGACTGAGGTTTAATCTTCATGCCATAACCTGAGGCCAGTTCCTAATTCATCAGCAGAGTTTTGTTGGGATCCAGGGAGGTGCCCGGTACCAGGGACACCATCAAGGATTCATGAGGCTCACACGTGGATTTCAGCCAGTCCTTGGTGAATTTACACTGCAGCAACACTTCTCTGCAGCAAGGGGAACACAGAAAAGATGTAAATAACCAAAAAGCTGTTTGTCAGCACTCTGAGATTGGTTTTCATGGCAGCAGTGTCACTGTGGTGAACTATGATGCAATTAGTAAAAAATGCAATATATCAAAATGCAAATGAATTTTTCTTTCAATGGCTAAAATAGTTATTGAAAAAAGAGCTGGGAAAAGATTCATAGTATTCTCAATGCTAGCAAAAAGGCATGAGGGCAAATGGGATGTTTCATGAAGATATAAATGAGGTGGGTGATAAAACTCTACCTGCGACTTAAATACCAACTATTTTATGTCTTCAGTTTACTTTTCCCCTCATTTCCCCTCCTCCTCCTCTTAAAATTGTTTCATATTTATTCTGTTAATTACTAACAGTAAATTTATTTAAAGGATTTGCCTGCAGCAAATATTTGTGCTGTATATGAAAAGGATTAAAAATGTCTTTTGCAGCCAGCATGTCCAAGGACACAAGAACTCCACTCCTGAAGCCCCCAAAGTGCTGGGCCAAGCAATCCTGAGGTGAGTACCTGCTCTTACACCTGCAATTATAAAATATTCTGATTAGAGGGAAAATTCTCATCAGTGCCAGTTATCAAACCTGAATAAAGGGCTGTGTGAAAAACGTTATACTGAATTTTACTGAAATTATGGTTTAGATTAAAGGGTTTGTATTTTCTAAGTGTACATATATAAGAACAATGTGGATGATTTCCTCCTTCTCAGGCCTTTTGCAGGAGCCAGCTCAGCTCTGGGAGCTTTTCCCTGTTCTTTGCTGACCTCTTGTGGTTTCTCACTCTGAGGAGAAATTATTTTCTCAACTTCAACTTTTCCGAGCGTAAAGAAAAAAAGGGAATCTGAAAGGACAAGACAACAGCTTAATATATTATGGAGCTCCCCAACAGACCTTTTTTGTGGGGTTTATAATGACATTCCCCATTCAATTATTTTTCTTAAGCTTTCTTTGTCTTGCTGGATAGAAGTTAGAACTGTGTGAAGTACCTGAACAAACAATTTCTAAAATATTCCCAAATGTGCCAGGCACGAGGTGAAGGTAACCACATTCCCTGGAAAATGGAGACAGGGAAGTTAAAGGACTATGAAAGACATTGGAAAAGGGATGGATCTATCCTCAGACAGGAATTTCAGGGGATATTGCCCCAGACAAAAATGCCTGTCAGTGTGAGCTGTGAAATGCAGAGAGGGAAGAGTTTGCAGTTCCCCATTTGGCACTGTCAACATGTTTAATCTGTTTAATAATCCTACAGCCACCTGAGTCCACTTTGTTTCCTGCCTTTATTGCCAAACACTCTCCCCCCTGCAACAGAGCAGTGCCTAACGAGATGAAATGTAATTAAAGAGGCTGCCTAGGAATAATACTCAAGAATTCTTGCAGAAGTATCCTGTGGTGGTGGTAATAAAAATCCCCAAAAGTAAATAGGATGCTACAACAGCGAACTCCTAACTGTCAAAAGAAGAATTGCTTTTCTGTATGCTCCTCCACTCTTTACTTATGCAAATTACTGCTAGCTTTCAGTAATAAAAAACCTTGAGTATAGAATTTGCTTTTAAGCATAAACCTTATTTCAATAAAGGGAAAAAAATTAAAATTCTGTTCTAAAAGAAATTTTAAGGACTTGAGTTCTCCCTCATCTTAAGAGTAAATCCCTGCAATCAAGCCCTGCCAGCCACACAAAGCTGCAGACCAGGACTGATTTTAAAACCTTGGGATTCTGTATCCCCGTCTCAATGTGCTCTGAAATGATTTATCTCTCTCTCTCTCTCACACACACACACAGATGGAGGTGTTTTCTGCATGATGTTGAGAAATAATCTATTTAAATACAGATTTTGCAGTGGAGCAAAAGCTGGATAGGAGCGTGGCCCTTCCCAGTGTCTGATTATTCCATAAACAAGTATTCACAACATCTCCCATTTGCTGTGATATTATAAACCAATTTTTGTACATTTAGTGTACATAGCTCAGAATTGTGTTATCAGGAATGCAGCCCTTCCTCCTTCACTTGACCCTGCTGCTTCCTTTTAGTACCAACCCTACAAACTTGGGCAGGAAACCTCCCCAGCAGCCCCCCAGGAAGTGATTCCCACGGGTCATTCCCAAAGATGCTCCTGGAACAGGGATCTCCTGATACCCAAGGGATGCTCCTGAGCTGAGCTCAGGGCTCAGCCTCACTGCCAGCAGCAGGGGAATGGGGATTTGGGGTGATCTAGTGAGAAAAGACAGAAAATAAACAAGGAAGCGTTTTTTTCCATGAAAACCTCTGAATTCCAGAGTGTCCCCATAGAAACAGAGAGCCAGCTTTCTCTGACAGAATTCATGTTTATCATCCCCCAGGACTAAACATGAAGTTTGCCCGTGAAGCAGCAGCTGTGGGGAACCCTTCAGTTCTTTTTTTGGGTGCACTCCTAGGGTGGAAACATGGATTAACCAAGGACTTTGGTCAGTTTATATCAGCACTCTTCAAGGCCTGGATTTTACAAAGAGGTGACAAAAGTTCCCATTTATGCCAGGTGCATTTTATCAGGGTGACTTTTGCTCTGGTTTAAAATTGGATTTAAGCAGAGAAACTTCCAACTTCCCAACATAAGACAAGTTTCACCAATGAAAGCACCGTGTGATTTTATTTTCAAATATGAAGAGGTTTAAAGGATTGAGGAAGGGCAGCTCTCTTCTGTACAGGCTTTTCTGAGATAAAAAATCAAGGTTAAGAAAAGTGATTAATTTGATTTTTCTGGTTCAGTGTTAGAACATTTGTTAAAATCATGCATCAATAATATAAACAACTTCTAAAAAAATAACATTTGATATTTAAATTAAGTATTTTAAGCCTTGAGTGATAATGTAAAGTGTTCCAGGTCAACTTCAGTTGTAAAAATACTCTTTGAAGATGGTAATGGCTTCAATAATCTTAGAGTCTTAGAACAATTTGCAACAAAGGACTTCAAATTTTATCTGAAATTGTAACTTTACCAATGTATGAAACTGAAAGTGTGGTTTGTGCCAGTGGCCTTTGCCCTAATAAAGCAAGATAATTTGTTAGATACATGCAAATATAAAGAAAACACATGTAAAGTCTCAATGCTGAGATGTAACTTTTATGGCAGTAGCTCAGTGATGTGGGGAGTAGTGAAAGGAGCAAAATGAGAAATAAACAGGTGAATTGGTATTTCAGGTATCAGAGCATCTGTGCACATGGGTAACATCTCTTACAATATAGCATACTCCAAAAAACATCCAGCAATAGATGTACTACATTAAATCATAAAACATGCATGCTCTATTATCTACATTTATCTATTTAAATATACAGTGACCATGAGCATTATTTTATCTGTAAAGTTACTTAAAGTTTCATGAATGTCTTTCAAATTAAAGATGCACCTTTTTCCATTTTCCATGAGAAGGTGGCTCATTTAACTAATTCCTCCAAAAAGAAAGGCAAGCTGCATCTGCTCAGGTTTGATCACTCTTTTTTGGTAGCAAAATTCTTATCTGGGGATCACTTTATGACAAATCATGGACAATTCGTACTCCAATTTTTAATTTTTAAAAAATCAATTAGAAAAGCTTGAAGTGGAAAAAACACAAGTGCATCCTTAAGAGATGGTGAGAATGAAATTAAACTCAATAAGCTTCAGATGCTGGTAAAGGGAGTTGTGTGTAGCAGAACACCAAGGAGAAAAACTACCTTGAAGAAGTGGATATTTACATGACAGTCCTGGAAGAGACAGGAGAGGGAGAAACACTGCGTGGTTAGTAACGGGCTGGCACAGCACAGCAACCACAATTAGCAGCAGAAATAAACAGATACAGACAGGGCAGCAGCGGGAATACAGAAATGGACACGTCTGTTAAGCACAGAAAAAACCCAGGAGAAATAACCCGGAGCGGGGCAGGGGGCACAGGCAGGGGCTGTGCTCTCCTTGGGGTCACTCACTCACAAACACTGCCATGCATGGCACAGCCCCGGGGCAGAACCTCGAGAGGGCCAGCAGCACACGAGATCTTTGCTCTTGCCTGGTTTGCCCACACACACTTCACCTTTATGCAAGGGACGAGGGAATCCCTGCTGGCAACGTGGGTTTTTATATTCTTCACCTCAAATCACATCCCACTGAGAAAAGCCTTAAGGAAATCAGCAGCTGATGCAAACTGAAAGCAGAGATTTTTGCCATCTAGTTAAGAAATTTCGAGTTCTCCAGTTTGAGCCGTGGTGAGTGGATGGGAACCCTCCAGACAACTGCATATGGGAATTCCCCCTGCCAAACTATAGCACAGAACAGATGGAGTCATCTGACAGCATCTCTATAATGCTGTAAACTATTCTCTAATGATTAAATATGCACAATTTAAAAATAGGAATGAGTGCCATGGCCAAAAAAAGCAGCTCTTCTTTTTATATCTCTATATGCATAATGAGTGTGGATTGATGTGCCAGTGATATTCTGGCTGGTCATGATTTCAGTGTGGCTTAGTTTCTGTTTCCTGAAAAGTAAATTTAATCTTGTCATTTGCAATTTGAAGTGTCAGCAATGTTATTTCTCTTTTCCATGTCCCCTTTGCTGACCTGCCTGAGGCTTCAAAGTGGGAATGTATATTGGTTAGAGACAGATATGGAAGAGACCATATCTTTTATTTATTAAAAAAAAAACCCAAACCAAAGAGTAAAGTAACTGCAGTATAACAGCCCTGGGGCAAAACATCACCATCCTTCAAAGATGTAAAAGTAATGTTTCCCTTCTAGCCCTTATAACACTTTACAGAGACCTGGAGAACTTAACTCACAAATTAACAAAATCACAAGCTCCTCTACAGTTTGCCTTGGGGGTTTTGTGGTTGTTTGGTTGTTTATTTAGGATGGTTTTTTTTGAAAGAAAATAGATTTAATTAGAAACCTCACTGGGGTCTTAAGAAGCCACTGAAACAGTCCCTGGAATATCTGCTACGACCCTGGCTATGCAACTGCAACATTTCTACCCAGCCTCCAGCTCAGAATAAAGACAGCTCTAGGATGTCCTGGCCATAGATTAAAGACAAGAAATATAATGTCCTTTTAACCTAAAGTTTTTGTGAAAAACAGAAAAATGCCAGATTAGGAAAGTTCTGGCCTTCTCCCTTCTAATGAAGCGGACAGAAATGGCTTTAAAAAAATTAAGAGAAGTGGTAAAGACCTAAAAGATGCAGGGCCTGCACTGAAACAATCTGATATACTGATGTTCAAAAAAGAAATTATAAATAAATGAAAGAGGCTTTTCAGCATTAGGCTGTAACAGCAACAAAGCTCATCAGAGAGTTTTAGTTGTGCCTTGGTCTCTGGGCAGTTTCAGACCTGTCCAACCCCAGCTGTGCAGTCTGCTGGTGTAAATCCACATTAGCTCTGTGTGCACAGATACACAGCCTGAAGCTTCTGGGCTGTAAATTCGGGCCTGCACAAGGATTAACACACAAGTTTGGTCAAACAAAGTGCTGCCCTGCATCCTGGAGCTGCTCATTCATCCTTCAGGAGCAGAAATGTCTCTCAGGTCCTGTGTCACTGCAGAGGTTTCACGTATTTATCACCGAGCCTGGTGGCCAAGCTCCACGTCCATTCTGCTAGCTTTAAAATGATGAGGTATTTTAGAAGACATTTTCTCTAGGACCATAATAATGAGAAGGCATTTTAGAAGACATTGTCTTTAGGATCATAATGATAGTTCTGTTTAGAAGCCCTGAGAGGTCACCAAAATGCCACCACTGACTGACCACTTCCAGGGCTCAGACACGACATGCACCCTGCTCTCAGCTCTGCTCCCTCTCCTCTGTCCTGGGCTGCAAAAAGGAACTCCAGCAGCAATTCCATGGTCAAAGCAGCTGGAATCTCTCACACAAACAGGACTCAAAGCCAGGGATGTGGATGTTTGTCCCCTCCCAGGGTCCAGGGACAGTCCCTGTGCTGGGACAGCAGTCAGAGCTCTCAGAAATTAAGGGAAGGATTTTGTTCCTGTGAAAGCCACCCAGAGAGCTACACTAAAAGAAATAATAAGAACAAAAGAACATATCTGACATGTGAAGAGTGTGCACCAGGAGGACCATTGTGTGTCTTCCAAGAGAGGCTCTAAAATGAGGATTTTACGAGCAGAATCCCATTTCCTCACAACAATGTGCTTGGATCACTGCAATTGGCAGAGGTGGTGTAGTGACTGAGCTTGCTCCCATCACCAACACACCTCATGCTCAGCAAATGTGTCCATGGGTAAGGATTATAGCTGCTCTGTTCTTTGTTTAATTAAAAAAAATCCTTTATATGCACCATAACAGCTGCTTTATTTTTAATAACATTTCCCAGTGCTGGTGATGTGGAAAGAAGGGGAGAGATCACAGAACAATTCACCAGCCTACTTTAAATGAGTATTATTCTATTATTATTCTAAGGTGATATTTAAGTATCAAGAAGTGCTTTACTAAGCAGGAAAAGTAAAAAGGGCTCGACCAAACTCAAATAATTTCCCACCATGGAAGTTTTAGAATTTGCACATTCCTTTCCCCCAAATTCAGGAAAAAAGGAATGATGCCTTACATGGCAAAGGCATCTTACTGCTCAAATCACAACCAGGTAGAACGAAATACCAGAAAGTTGCATTATTTCAAAATTCTGCTTTTTTCTTTGAAAAGTACTGGAAGAAGAAAATAAGTACGTAACAAAGAGTAGATGCTGAAGTTGGAAGATTTCCTAGTTTGGGTCCATGGAGGCACCTGGGACTGTTGGGAGTTCCCATGGCAATTTCAGCATGCACAATTATGGAGCAGCCACGATTATGCTGAATATGCCTGGTGAGAAGGCAGTTTCACTTTGAGATGGCCACAAATAATGCCATTCCAGAGAGAAAATTCACAACTAAGGGTTGAAACCAACTGAAAAATAGTGACAGATTTTCTCCTGCCTCCACTTCCTACAGGAGTATATTTTTATCTCTAAATATTAATAATGATGTATCATGTACAAATCACTGAGGACAGATTTGATCACACCGCTAAATGAGCAGATAATAGATTTGTGAGTTTCATTGAGAGGTGAAATCCAGAAAATATGCAGATCCAGTAAAAGTTGTTGTATAGAAAATACTGCATTGCACCTCTGCATAATATACCTCAATTTCTATATACTGCACAGGTTCATATAGATTATACACAGAATAGAATAAGAAAACTCCCTGCAATAAAACAGAAAAGGTAAAAAAAGCACCATCCTCAATTCTTTCTTTCCCAAATTTCGTTCCATTTGCTGGATAGAATCCAATCTGGGCAAAGGCTGGGTGTTAATTTTTCATCTGCTTCACATGTGGCAGAATGGGCCATGAGGAAACTTCTCATGACAAACAGATTTTAGCATTCAGTTACAAATATAAGTGAAGAGAATGTTTAAATCTATTTTAATATTTACTGATTTATAATCTTGCATAGCTATTTTATGGTAGATTTACATTGAATAAATGACTTAAGAATATGTGCCAGGAGGTCCAGTGAGCAAAGCAGCATTTCCATGAGATTTGTGTGGCAAAGAGCCACATTTCCATAAAAATCTGGGCTGTGAGAGCAATGTGCTAAGGATGTGATGGGTGCTGTGTAAATGGTCTGAGAGCAATGAGAGCTTGAGGCCAAATCTTAAAGCTCTTGAAAGCTTAAGCCTCTTGAAATACAGATGCAGGCAGATACTCTTAAAATTCTGATTTAAACAGGAGGCAGTTCCTCAGTGGGAGGTCCTGCTACCCCACATTTCTAAACTTTAGCCAAAAGGGCCAAGTCGATTTTCAGAACACTGTAGAATTAAGATCAGAAAGTGGTTTCAGAAATTCTACATTGGCTCTCTGATCTTTTTTAAGCTGAAAATATCTTATTCTTTCTTAGTATGAAACAATGAAATTCTCATCCTAAAGCTCATCTACTCTTGTGTAGTTTAGATTTGTATACAGCCCTTTACTCTGAAGGCCACCATTACTTATTTTAAGTACTTGAAATAAATAATGCGATATTTTTGTAGAAATTGTTGTCATTTTGCACTCAAAGATAAACCAATGTAGCTTGGCTACCAATCACGTGGTCATATATCAAAAAATAGACCAAGCACTACAAGGGCAGGCTGGATTGGGAAGAACTCTGCAGTTACTCCTTCCATAAACTGATAAAGGGGAAAGAGGACCCCTGAGTCCATCTATATTTTTAATTTCCTGACAAATTCACTCCCCCAGGAAAGTGACAGTCAAGACCTGCAGTCTTTTTCCTGTAAGGCTCCAATGCTGATTTTAGAACAGTGGAAATATTTATTTAGATGATGTCATTAAATCACAAATAGCAGCATTTTTCTCAGTGCTGTCTACTTGTTTCTTATTACAGGGCACCTAAAATAAAATGCCTGTGCAAGCCAGGATATAAATGATAACAGCAATAAAGGAAAAGATGATCAGAGTCAGCACCACTTATGTGCCATACCAGAATAGCTAATAAGTGAAATACCACCATTCAGACATCTGTGCTGTGAATTTTTAGGAGCCATCACAGTGATGCCCCTTGAAACCAAGGAAGAATATTCCATGGAGGGTTCTGCTTCCCTCTGCTCCTTCCCATGATGATAAACTTTGAGACAGGGTAAGAGGCTGAACCCAAACCCTTCAGCCATGGAACACCACATTACACCAGCCTTGGCCTCTTACAATTACAGGTTTGCTCAGCTACCAATGCTCTCATTTATCATCACTAAGTTTTAAAATTCTTCATGGTCCAGCTTGGGAAATTGCAATTACTGGAGACACCGAGTGCCTGCTAAGACCCATTCCCTTCCCTGGATTAATTCAGTCCCTCAAACAACCAGAACAGGGAGAGCCTCAAATACACAGTGCTGGGACTGAACTAATTAGACTCTGAGACAGACTAATTATTTCTGAGGCAGAGCTGTCCCTTGGTGAAGCCGCTGTCCCTGGGACCAGGTCCAGTAGTTTTACACGAATCCTCTCAGCATTTCTACTCCACTTCATTGCAGGACATGGATAAAACCCTGACTGTTCCTCCTGCAACCAAAGTACTTACAGCAGGATTAAGAATCAACATCTGAGACTGTAAATTCAATATGCAAACACATTGTATGTAATATCTGACATTTTTAAATGGACAGTTTTAGTGATTTGTCTTTTTGCTATCTCTGATCTGAGAAAAAATAGGTAAATTTTTATACCTATATCACCAATATATAAATATCCACCCAATTCCAGACTCTGCATAATTCACAGAAACATGGACAGAATCACTTTAGAAGCTATCCTTTCTAGGGAGGATAAGAAATAAAAATGATCTCGAATAGCAAATGACCTAGTGCAGCAAAATGAAATCACACTGGTCAGATCACGACTGTAAAGAAAGGAAAATGGAATGGAGGTTCAAATACTTCTCAAATGTATAACAAAAAATCATAGTTCATGCTGCAGACATGGGAGCTGATCCAAATGCGTTCAGAAGAAATTGGTGCACCTTTTCTTTTTCTTTCTTGAAAGTTGAACATGTGCCGTTTTTCCTCACTTTCGTGGGTTAACCCATCTTTTATAATAACAATGGAGAATTCTGCCTGATGGTGAACATAGAAAATTGCCATTTCAGCTTGAAAGGAACAGGCAGGTTTGTTTATGCACAACAGGTACATTCATTCTGTTTTGGATAAACAGCTTGGCTAAGGTTGTAAACAGTGCAGACTGGAATGTTTCCAGCTCCTGGCTCTGTGTGCAGCTGGGAGAGCAGGCAGGGGAGAGGAGCTGGACCAGCAAACCCCTCCCACCCCAGGCCATACCTGTCCTGCTCCTGGGCTCAGGGGCCAGCAAATATTTTGTTGCAATTCTGGCTGTGGTTGTCAGAAGAGGCAGAGTCTGATCATTAACAAAAAAACTCCTTTGTGTGGCATGTGAGATCACTCTTGTGGCTACCAGCTTCTCCAGCTGGCACCACAGGAGGCAAGACACTGTAGGAAGCATCACTTTACTCTGAATTCTCTTTTTTGTACATACCCAGCAATACCTCTGATCCTTTAAAAAACATCAATATCCTTCCCCTCACTACAGAGACCAGAATTTCACATAAAAGCCTTCTGCAAAGACTTTAAAGCTCCAAAATGTGAACATTGAAAGTTTTTCCTAGTTACAGGGTGAAACATTCAAATTATTAAACCACCGTTGTTTCTGAGAATTTCATTTGTCAAATAATGCAGATATCAGTGATAGTGGCTGGCAGATTTTGCAGCAATTGTTAAAAGACATTGAAATTATTACATATACTTGACATAACATATGTTAAAGTACCAACTTCTAAGTGTCATAGCAGAGAAGCTGAACTGTCAGGAAAATGATGCCACCTCTGAATTAAACCATTTGGTCCAATCTTCCAGAAAACCAAAGACACACAGAGCTGCCACAGGGACAGAAATAGGAGCACTCTAACATATGTACCATTTAACAGACTTCTTTTTTTGGTAGTAAAGTGAAAAATAAGTGCAATATTTAGTTGTACACTGCGTGTTTAATCCTCACCTCAAACTTCTGTCGGAGCTCTGCATTTCCATCCTCATCAGCATCTGGAATTGGAACGTTGTAATATTCACCCTCTTCTTGATTCAGCAGCTTGTACCTGTGGTAGATTTCAGAAAAAAAAATGGTGACTTGACTTTTTTTTTTCCTGGTAGATTTAAAATCTGATTTTGTTGTTTGTATGTGGTTTGTATCAACGTCACAGGTATGCAAAGAACTGATCTCAAAGACCTGAAGCAAAAACTCAGAAATAGAATATATTTTACCTGAAATCAGATCTTTAATCCCAAACTATCTGTCAAGGCAGTTTAACGGACAAGGAGATTCTTCCCACTCATCCTGGGATTTGATGGGAGACACCAACCCTGAGGAGGAACCTTTGTCTCCAGTGCTTCCATAGCCCTAAACCACTGTCTTTGAAGAAATGTCCTTTTTGAGATGAGATGTGATACTCCTGGCAGGTAATGAGGTGGCATTTTTCGAGATCAGTTTCCATGTGCTTTGAATTTGCAGAGCTATATATAACATGATACACTTAGTATTGAACACATCATATTGGAGATAAAAATAAAATTTGTATCACAAGACTATGTACACAGAATTGAGTTTGCAGCAGCTCCTGGCTCCAGCAGAAGTTTCAGGAAGACCATAAAAGAAAAGCAATTGTTTTATTATCCCCCTTTGATATATAGAGCCTGTGTTCCCTAGGTTTAGTTGCAGTTTCAGTGAATTTATAGCCTGAAACACAGCAAAAAGCTCAAAAAAAGGTAGATTACATTGAAAAAAATTACAGGTTTAAAACTTTTGGTGATATATTCTCTCCTTGTCTTTTCAGAAACTCTTACCATCCACTGGCTGGCATTTTCATAAGCTCTGACACCCCAAAAGAGAGAGATCCCATGAAATCATTCCTGGTTGTTCGATCCCAGTCCCAGACCTCCACGGATAACCGGCGATCTTTGTCTGTAGGTTTTAATTTACTGAAAAAGGAGAGAAAAGGAGGAGCTGTCAACACTGAAATAAACGGGTGAATGCATGCAAAGACCCCCCAGTAAATCAGGGTTAAACTCACAATGTGAATGACTCATTCCAGTCCGGATTCAGGGTGGAACGGATGGTTTTTGTTTTTTGTTTACTTTCATTCTTAGGATCTGGGATGAGCTTCAGTTTGACATAAGGGTCTGAGAGTCCATTTGGATCCATGGGAATGAGGTTTTTTGCTTCTCTCACTGTCAATATAAAACACAGGATTACACATCACTGTTAAGAAAAAAATTACATGTCAGACCAGAGCTATTGAAGCACGTTGACAAATAAATAAGATGTGAAGCCCACTTGTCAGACTTGGCATGGGAGAAACTACTTGTTGTAAAGAAAGGTTGTACTGAGTGATATTTATAAGAATAGCAGGGAGCAATGACAGGAGAGAAGAGTGATTCACAAGCAACACACAGCTTCCAGGCAGCTCTCCCTGCAGCGCAATGATTAAATACCCAAATCCATCACTGTAATTTTTCTAAGCAGGTACCAATTCTTTGTGTTTTTGTTCCCTCATCACTCTTAGGTTATACAACCACAGATTAGGAGCCAGCTACTGCGAGAGCCACAGGCAGATCACAGGGGACTGCAGAGGCTCAGGTGTTTGACACAGCCCTCTGTGGAAGGTTTCTGCCACCACCCTTCCCACGGATTCGCGGCTCATTAGTTGTCAGATGGAATCGTTGTGAGCATTGTCATGACAGCAACCAAAGCGAAGACAAGTGGAGCTCCAGCTTCACAAAAAAATCCTAATGCAGCTTTCTACTTTTACAATGCCAGAGGAGGAAACAAAGTGAGTTAATTTATCTCGAGTTGTTGCTGATGCCCGAGGAGAGAGGGAACATTCAGGAAGCCGCAGCTGGGCAGTGCAGGGAATCCCAAAGGGGGAGCCCAGCCAGCACTGCCCGCCCTCTTGCACACACCTGAGCAACAGTTGCACCTCCTGGAAGGAGAATTCTGGACAATGAAAGGGGAATTTCCCTCATGCTGGGAAATCCACCCAAACCATGAACTGGGATCAAGCTGGGATGGGGACTTTGGAACTCACAGCTGGGCATCCCAAAACTTGGGGGGCAGCAACCCCCTGGGCTTGTCTGGGATAGAAAACAGCTTCCACCCAGGAATTCCCTTGTGACAGTCAGAGATTAGGGTTAGAACTGATTCTGGAAGGAAGACTGACAGAAGCTTTGGGGATGCCATGGTTCCTACGGGAGGAAGGAATTCCAGCCTTTGAGAGCCTCTGGAGAAATTATCCAGGACAGACACTGCCCTCAGCCACTGCTTTCATTCAGGAGGGCTTTCTAAAATTTACCTGAAAAAAAATGTAAACTTAAAATTTCACTGAAGAAATCTGAAGGGAAATTTAGGAATGATCAACCTTTAAGCAGCTTAATATATCTTGATGAAAAGTGTTTCCTACAGAAATTTGGACTTCAGAGACACTTAAAAGTCAGTTAGAGCTAATGCAGAAAAAAAGAAAAAAAGGTGTCAGGATCTTCAACAACAAATATTTACTGTTTGTTCAAGACATTTTCCTCCTTTTCCCCAGATTTAAATGGCATTTTCATATTACAACCCCAAAATTCTAGACCTTCCCAGGATTTCAATCTGTTGTTTCCCAGCATGGAGGTAAAAAGGCATCCAAACAACAGAGATATCATTTTATATATAGAATAAGAGGAGTACAGGAAGGTGAGTTATTGATTTGGAAGATTATTTGTCAAGATAATTCTCACGCAGAACAGATACTCTGATGTAAATTAATTAATGAAATTAGATCATGGCTGGAAACGAATCACATTAACTTGACCCAACAGTTGATGCTGATTAAGTTTCTTAAATTTCTGGTTTTAGAAGGAGAGACAGAAAATGCTTATGGGCTAAAGTTTTAGAATAAAGTGTAATTTTATTCATTATGTATATTCCTCAAAGAATTATATCAGGAAAAAAAAATCACTGTGTTGAAAGAAAAGAACAGAACGGTCATTTGTACTTTTCCACAATCCATGTGGAAAGCTGACAGGGTTTTGCAGCTGGGGAAACGATTCCTGTCAGGCCAGAGAAATTGTCCCCACTCTCATTTACTCAAAGTTTGCCCTCTGGGAATCTTCACACCTGTGGTCAGCTGGAAAAACATTTCTTTGCAATCCATGAAAAAACCCCGAAACACCCAATTTTTAAAATTTAGTGCACTGAAAAGGTCTTTGAATACTTCCAAGGAATAGCACTGAGATTAAATAACTTAGTTAGCTAAGTATTTACAATCCCAAAGGGACTAAGAACCACAAAGCAAGTGAAGGATGAAGTGACAGCTTTCAGTGCAAGCTGCTTTCTCTCATCCTATATTTGGGTTTATTATTGCTTTTTTGGTAGGGTTTTTTTCAGTCTTCTTCTGCATGGTTTTTGTGACTGCACTGCCAGGTTTGGCACAGGAGCTATTACTTCAAAATCCACTTTTTGATTTTTTATTTCTACGCTGCACTTCGCCATAGATGAGAAGCAGAACTTTCCATGTGTTCTACAGCTTCCTAAAAATACACACTAGGAAGATTTCCGATAAAATTCTCTGAACAAAATTGCTTAATTTTACCATCCTCAGGCTGAGCTTTTGTGTTTAAATTTTACCTGCAGAAGCAGAATTTTGAGTGATTGTCTGGGTGGATGTGAAGGCTCTGCCACGGAGAGATCCCTGGCCAAAGCCACCCCTGCCCAGCCCTGATAAATCAGCTCTGGCAGCAGGAGGATGTGGCAGCATGTGTAAAATTGCTGCTTTCTCCTGCAGCAAACACAGCAAATAGAAAATAAAACCCCTCCAAATGCAAGAAAGAAGCTCAAAGATTAATTGGGAAGGAAAAATGCAACACGAACTGAATGCAGGCTGCTAACGAAGTCATTATCTCACTCCCTGTTTCAAGATATCTGGCCCATTTGTACTTTTGTCTGCATAATTAATACCCTCAGACATCTTTTTCCAACTGACTTAGCACTTCTTTTCCTGAGGAAACAGCGTGATGATACTTGTGCTAAATAGTGCTTATCAAGAATTAGCATCCAAGTGGTTCATCTCTTTAATGTGCCCTATTTTTAACGGGACACATCAGGTTTCTCTGGGAGAATTGACATGGAGAAGAGATTCCCCTCCCCACCAAAGGCAGTATCTCTTGTGTGAGATAAATGAAAAATAGCTGAAATTTTTTAAATGAAAAATAACTCCACAAAAATAAATCAATTTACAGCGTCTGGATTCTGCTGTAATTGTAACCATAGCAAGCAATCTCATCCTGCTTGGTAATTATTGGTTAATTAAACTTAACACTGTGACACAGATGCTACTCTAAATTAGAGAAGGTTGAAGGGAGGTGTAGTTCAGCCTCACTTTGAGAAGAAATCTGAAATACCACTTGTCAGTTTTCTGTCATAAATATTAGGGATGATAATAATCTCTGTACTGAGCAACGCAGCTGCCACCAGTTAAACTCATTAACATTGTGTCTAGATTGGACTCTTAATGGGGGCTGAGAGAGCCCACAGATAAAAAAGCAACAGAGGCAATTATGGATTGATGTCTCCAACAAATCCAGTCTTGCTCAGGTTTTCTTCTAAAACCCAGAAATAATTGTCAGCTTGCATTATGGACAAAATGTGCCATTGGCCTCCTCCTTGTTAATGGGGATCCTAAATGTGTATCAGTGGAAAATGCAGATTATTTGATGACTGTTCTATGGCTCCTCCATCAAGTGCTGCTTATAAACCTGCAGTATCCATCCAGGAGCCATGCCTAAAACTGGGACACCCGCTTTTCCAGGAATAGTGTAAGGACATGAGCAAATACAGAGCTGGTTCTTAGGTATTCATACTTTAAATAAAAACCTAAATAAAACAGAGTGGGCTGGCAGAGAACAACTGACATTTCATGTAAAGAGAAGAACTTGAGGCAGGATTTTAAGGAATTCAGAGAGAGGATGACAAAGCTGAAACTTTTTCCATGAGATTGGGTAGGTCAAGAGTTGCAAGCCATATGCAGTTGTGGATTTACAGCTTGTGGTACCAGGAGAAAAATTTAATCATGGGAATGACTAAAGAAATGTTTCTGCCCCTAGGACAAAGCTGAATGATTCGAGTGTGAGTCCACTCAGTTCCTTTACAAGTGAGTCACAGCTCCCTTTTTCCTGAATCCCCAAATGTGGATAATAAAACAGTTTACTAATCACAGCAACCATTTCTTGCCAATCTTTTAGTCCTGCAGGCAGCTTAGACGAGCAGAAATCTCCCACCCTCGAGCCAAGAGCTGCTCTTAGGAGGTGCTGCAAGACTCCAGTGGTCTCACCTGGCATGGTATCCAGAGAGATGAAGGAAAAGGGGGCAGCTGTCAGATCCAAAACATCATAAAGTTCCTTTCTCCTCATAACAAAACACTGGCAAATTGTCCCAAAGTTCTCACTGCCCCTGAAGAGGTTTCTGGTGCAGATTTTCTGATTTGCCCAGTTAACAGATTCCTCAGTGAGTGACTGAGGATCCTGCACTCCCAGCCAAGGAACTTTCTCCCCAGTACCCTTCTGCACCCCTCAATCACAGTTTAAAAGATTTGCCAATTACTGAAAATAGTAATTCTTCCCGTTTTTGGATTTGTACTCTTCACATGCAAAACCCAAAGCTGCCTCCAAAACTGCTCAGCTTTCATTGAAGATCTATTATGATATTTTATTAAAACTCACTGAATGCTTCCTTTCTGGAGCTGCTTGTGACTCACAGGTACAACTGACTCTGAAACAAATCCTGCTTTCCAGGCAGTTTTCAGTCTCTTTAGTTTTCATCACTAAAAGGGCTTTCAGAGATGAGACTTTTCTCCATTCCATAACTACTCCCCTGCCCAGTGAAGATTTCTTTTCATATTCCTCCCGAGCCCAGTGCCTGAGCCCTGCAAAGAGGCAACATAATGAACACCTGCACTGTAGAGGTGATGTACAAGGAAGAGTTGATGAATATCCTTGTCTAGAACGAGCAGAAAAATGCACCAATGTTGCATGAGACTCGATTCCTCTGTATTTATTAAGATATTCTCTCCTACCAACAAAAAATGTGCCATCATCCCTAACACTGCTTCCTAAGTTCTTGTGTCTGCAATAGGTTTCCAGGTTCAAGTTCACCTGGAAATCTCATAGAAGCAATTTTATTTTAGTTTTAATGGAGATTATCTTTACAAAACCCACCATCTTAAAATATATGCACTACTGGGCAGGAGAGCTGTTTAATGAAACAAAAATCTTACCACAAGATGGATCAAATAATCTGGAAAAGGTTTCAGGCTGTTACATTTCTAATTCTTATCTTATATAAATACATAGGATCTAGTTAATATTTTTGGATGCATGCAGATGGCCATTACTGAAAAATTAATGGTTTTTTTAAACACCTTGCATTGCCTGTTTCTTCATGGTAAAGTAAATTTAATGACTGAAGTGGGAAGGAAGCTTTTAGTTGTCACCAGGACTGCTAAAGGCACAGCTTTTCCTGTAATGACTGCAGCAACCCTGCAGATTCTGGGAATGTCAGAAAGAAGATATTAGTGAAGTAAACCATGAGATTCATGTTTTTTGAGACGTTAAAAATGTCTCCCACATGGAAGCAATTATTTGAGATCCCTTTATAGGCATTTGGTACTAAGAGCTGGTCAAACAGCCAGAATATTCATTTATGTTCCCTTTCAAAATCAGCTGCAGATATTATAAAATAAATGCTAACAACGACGGACACTACCACCGACCTAGAAAATCAAAATAAAATTATCACAGTGGGCATGGTGGGGTCTTTCAAGGAAGCACTTTTGATGAGAATCCTGAAATGTGCCAAAATGGTGCAGTTTGTGTCCCCAGCCTGTCTGGGTGCAGGCTCGTGCCCCAGCTGCATGACAGGGCATTAATCTGCAGTGCCAGGAGATGGCTCAGCATTCCCACATCAGAAATAATCCAGGAAATGTCCAATGGGGAGCACAGAGCTCCTGGGATCATTGCTGGAGAGCCTCCTGTGTGCTCCCAGCTCTGCAGCACCACTGCCAGCTTCCCTGTGCTTTTAACAGAAGCACCACTGAAGAATAAAACCAGGTTTTCTGACCCTTGCAGCTTAGGAAAATACAGTTAAACCCCTCTTGAAAACTCTGGGCTGTGCCTGTATGTGTTTTAATCAGATTTATGTAACAGGGGGTGCATTAGCTGCCAGAGTCACTGCCATCCTGTCTCTACAGGAGTGTCAGGAGGGCAGATCCTCCTTGTCAGCTGCTGTCACATCCAACTCCCAGTGCCTGAGAGGTCACAGTTTAAAGTCCCAATATCGTGGCAGAATTTTATATATCAATGCACCAGATGGGGTTATTTTTCTCCCAAAGGTTATTGTTCATTCACTATAAAAATAATTCAAAAAATAAAGTTAAAAAAATCAGAACTGTGATTCAACCACCTACGAGCTCACTCAGAAGAGCCCTAAATTATAAGATGGGTCAAGGAGTAAATGTAAGAGTGAAAAAACTTTTAGCACACATCAGGAGGAAGAAAATTCAGTGTAAAAAGCAGAGATTAAGAATAGCAAGAAGCACTTTACTATGCTTAAGAGCAAACCCCCCACGTCAATCCAACCTGTGAAAGGGTCACGAACTCAGAGATTGCAGAAATATGCATTTAAGGAGTGTTTCTATAAAAAGAAAACGACCACATTTCTGTACTGCAAGTGCCATAAATTATTAATATTCAACACAACTCTCAAGCAAGTAACTCAACCATTGAAAATAAACCACTGATGTTTAAGAACTACAGCACAAATGAGCAGTGAATGGGGCAGATTGAGTAGCCCTGGAGAGGATGGGGAGGTTATGGCAGAGGATATCAACCCAAAATTCCAACTCCTCTGTGGAAGAAGTGTTGTAGAGTCTCTGTAGTTCCCACAGAAAAACCTGTGTGTCCACACTGATGCAGCTGGGATGAAGATCTGACTTCATTAATTGGAATTATATGTGTTTATACATAGGACTGAATTATTCCCACCATTAATTCCATTCAGAACCTGCCAAGGAGACTCGGGATAATCTGAGGGAGCCACTGGGCAGCTCCATCCTAGAATTCACTGGGAATTAAAAACCAGCCCTATTTCCAACATGTGATCAGGAAAACTCTGTGTGTGTGTGTACTGCGGGGCCTCTTGGAAACAAAAGGCACCACAAAGGCCCCAGAGAAGCAGGCAGAAAGGAAAAACTGGGATGTGCCAAATAAAGCACATCCCCTAAAGGAGCAAAGGTGCAGCTGTCCTGTGCCAGCTGTGCCAGGGATGCCCATGGAGCTGCAATTTGCCAACACCACTGGCAGGGCCCCCTTTAGCAGCACAAATGTTTTGCATGCAATCAAGGCTGTCTGGGAAAGAATCAGCAGGAACTAATTAACAACCAAAACAGGATGCAGAGCAGGGATATTGAGGAATTCAGCTGGAAGAGTTCAACACCTACGGAGCAATTCCTTTGAAAAGGATTCAGACAAAGGCTCAAATCAAACAGTCAATCATTGGTTATTTTTCCTGTTGTTTCCAAACCTCCTGGACATTTAATTCACCTCCTTTCCCAAAGCTAAAGGCAGTGATGTTGTGCCTGGGAACTCTGAGAGCTGCATGGTCTAACAAAGGTTTTGTCAATAAATATTTTAGAAGCAATGGCATTCTAGGAGAATATTTTTGCATTTTGTAACATGTCCATGAAGTGGAAATTGCCAATTTCCTTTTCAGTTAAACATACACAAAAGGCACCTGAAATGTCATTTTGGCTTAGTGCATATGGTATTTTTTATGTAAAAAATAAAAAAAACAGCTTGCTTTCAGGACAATTGTCGTTTTATATTTAAAGAAAGCTTGGAAGTGCTGACAAGCCTCAACAACAGCTCTGTGATTGTTTTATACATAACAGAGTCATAGTAAACATTCTTCTTGCTGTCCAGAAACCTACTTAATTGGGGCATGGAAATGTTTTATTTATAAACACAATAGAAATGCCATTTGCCAAGTACACTCACACCAAAAAGAGCCTATGGAGAAAACCTACAAAATATCTGCTACAATTTTACCCCGTTCACCTCTCAGACAAGACCTTTTCCAATAAAACTGTGAACTAAAAGAATCCTTGTCTGTATAACCACTTTACAGTGCCTTGGCTCCACAGTGACTTGTGATAAACACTTTTGTCCCTAAAAGGATTAAAACCCAACTGAATCATCAGGAAATAAGCACAAGTTATTTCTCAAATTGTGCATTATTGCAGAAAGTTTAAGCCATATTTAAGCACATTGCTGCAAAGCAGCCCGGAATAAAGCAAATATTAAATTTTGTCACTCGGATGATTTTTAAATTAATTCCCTCTCATGGTACAATTACTTTTAGAAGCCGCATCACCATCTCTGAAACGCCTCATTACTAAGTGAAACCACCTTCTGTTAATGACAGTACCTTGGACAAATTTCCCCTCCCACGTTGACAGGAAGCTCTTTGAAAAGTTAAGCCACAATTAAGCATCACTTGGGATCTATTCTGATCCTTTCTAACTAAATTTTATCAAACTTTTCCTTTTCAATGCATTTTCCAGGGTTTGACAGGAGAATACAGAGGTATCTGGATTCAGAGAGAACAAAGCCACGGGGGAATAATGTCAGCAGGGTAGTTTGCTGGGTCTGTAAACTGTGAAAATTCAGTGATGGTCGGATTTTCTCTATGCAAAGGAGACGTTCTAAGAAACCTCCAGCCTGGTCCTGCTCTGACTTTGCCCTGAAATTCAATTCCATTTTGCAAAACCAGGCAGCAATAAAAGCCCTGTACCCTGTTCTGGTTTCATGGAGCATTTTCCGGAATTTCAGGCTCGAGATGGGGCTGTGGGTGTGCATGTCAGGATGCTAACAACCACAGAATATTCACAAATCCCAGAGAAACATTTCCAAGGAAAGGAACTGCCACCCTCTCCTTTCTTCCCTTCTCTGCCTCCTCCCCCATCTTGGTAACCTTAAGCTTACAGATTAAGGATAGATTGAGAACTATCTCTTTTTCTATTTTAAAACTCACCAGGAGTAGTGTTTGGGATTGAATCCCAGTTGCCTTTGTTTATTCAATGCTCTGAAATACAGGAAACAACTCCTCAGCTGATGAGGATCTAGTGTATCTCTCATGCTCTGAAGATGATGGGTAACTTCCTGGACAGCAACTCATCCTGCTGGGCTGGTTTTGACAAGGAAAACTGATAATATGGTGATTTTCTAACTAGTATTTCCAAGTTTTTAAAGCTGTTACTAGAGATTTTCTTTTTTCTACTTATTTTTATGAACTCAGCTTCATAGTTTCTTGATCCAAAGCCAAGCTGTATGAAATCCTCACACTCCTGGAAGGAAATTCTCCATCAGCAGCTTTTATGCACAAAGATCTGACCAAGGCACACAGACTCACGGTGTGTATCATACATTTCTAAAACCTGAAACACTCCAAAATGAGCTGTTTACCTGTAACTTCCAGTTTGTCCCCAGTGACTTCAGCTTTCAGATAAATCCTTCCTCTCTTCTCTGTGTGGTCCATGCCACAGAGGCTCGGGACGTTTATCACACATTGCTTGTGAACGTTCATATCACAGGCTGTGGACATAAAAATGGTTCAGACACCCACAAGAAGCTAAACATTTAGTGAAAATTAATTAAAAGCAAAAATTAAGACTAAATGCTTAATTATTGGCAAGACTTTCAGCTTACAGCTGCCTGGTTTTCAACCAAATGCCACGGCTGGTTTCCATCTTGCAACACTTTCTGTAGAGGGTTAATACAACAGAAAATAAAATAATCTACTTCAGAAAGCTAAACATATCATTAATGAAGTGCAAGGGAAAAAACGTGAAAATGGAACAAAGACTTGCTGGGAATATGACTAAGAAAAGAGAGCATTCACGTCAGCAAGGAAGGGAGGCAGGTTTAATTGATTATTAGGTTTTGCTAGTGGGAGTCTTCCAAGACAAGTTAAACACAAGGAAAATACTAGACCTTGACTCCAAACTGAAGTGAAATTCCAGTCTTTGAGAGTCTATTCACCCAGACAGTCCAAAAGGAGGCTTTCTCAAAATTGCCATGACAAAGGCTCTTCAGCCACATCAGGCTGAACACACCATGCTCTCAGCAGAAGAGGTGATTTCCATTAGTAAGTTATTATTGTACTGAAATACCCACTTCAAATACAACAGGACTATATATAGCTGACATTTGAAATGGTATTTTCCAGAGAAATGAAGTAAGAAGCTGTTCTCCAGGGCTTCCACTTCCTTTCTAGAACACCCCTTTGGCAGCAGAAGGAAAACTTCACTCACTGTCACATTTCATGCCCTGGTGCAGGAGCCCGTAGAGCAGCGACCCACAATGGTCACAGAAGGTGGGGCTGCCATAGGTGTGGATCTTGAACTTGTGCTTGCTTCTGGGATCCTGCAGGGAAAAGCAGACACACATTCTAAGTCACGAAAAATAAAGTGATTTATTACTTTATTTTTTTTTTTTTAATTTAATACTTCAAATACCAAAAGCTTTCCAGCTCTGCAAATTATGCTGCAGGAAAATGCATTTCAGAGTGTGGCTTGTTCACAGCCCTGCAGTGGTACCTGCATTGGCACAGGCACATTGCCCTCAGTTTCTAATTCTCCTTTTTATGGTGCTGTAAGAAAAAAATTGTGTCAGCTCAGGGCTGTCCCCATGACTTATGGACACTAAAATTCATTTACTGACTGCTCACATACATAAAGTTTAATGGCAGTGTTCAGTCTGTGGCTGAAGAGTCAGACTGATTACAGAGTGTTACTGTCACTGTTCTGAAATGTGACACAAAATACAGCAGGAGAACTGGGAAGAAACTGTTCATGGGCTAATCTGGAATACAGTCCAATGACTGTAAAATCAGGATTTTACAGATGGGATCATCTTGAAATGCTGCAACTTTACAATCTCTACTGTTGTAAATGAAAGGGAACGAATTCTAACTTGGCACATATTTTACAGAGAATGCTGCTCCCATCTGATTTATGAGCAGAGAAACTTAAGAATGAGGACATTTTAAGGCCACCAGCAGCTTGGAAATGTTTCCTAATTTCAGCCCAGTGAAAGGGAATACACCCAAACCACTTCAACACTTGACACATCCAAAGACATCTGCTGTTTCTGTGGGAGTAAGGGTCCACTCTGGAAAACCAGGAATATTTATTTCAGAGGAGGAAACCACATCTTCCATATGTTCCCCCACTGAGTCAGGCTCACTGCAGAGCTCCAGCTGTGCCATGCCAAAACAAACGTGGTGATGGCCCTGCCCTGCGCACACCCTCCTCACCCTCAAATCCATTATGACCCCCCCTCCTCCAGCTGCATTTCAGCCAGAGCTGTGCCTGCACAGCCTAGGTCAGAAACTGGGCACAGTCTTCATTAAAAACCACACTGGGGTTTGAAATCCATCCTTGCTAATCCATCCTCTTTTCAGAAAGACCATGGAAATCATGAAATGCCAGGTCTACAACACCCTCAATGAAAACACAACTGCAAAACAAGACATTAAAAGGTTTCCCTTCTGTCTATATTTTGTATTATACCTTTATATTGGGTAAGAACTGTTAAATTGTCTTGTAAATATACTGGTTTTTAAAATTTACCTGCCAATCAAAGCTTTCCAAAAAATCAAAAGGGAAGCCCGGCATGTTACTCAAAATGGAAAACCTGCTGACTCTTTCCTCAAAATGAAAAGCTCTCTCTAGTGTAAGTGCTTTCTGAAGACATTTGGGAGCTTTGATTAGTAATTCTCACAAAAACATGACTATGAGAAGCAAAACTTTGCCTTTAAATTTTACTATTTTTCTATATTAGCCTTTGTGAAGGTTTTTAGTGTTTTGGGAGCATTCCTCATGTGAATTCATTCTGGTATTGACTCTAAGTTTTGCAGTAAATCTACAACCACTCCTTTTCACTGTATGGAAAGAAATCATCCAGGATAAGAAGTAAATAAGAAGTAAAGACTTTACATTACGAATTCAAATAGAAACTATTTCAGTAATTCTGCTCGTTTGTACAGCCCAAGACACAAAATGCAAACTGCTACCAACTGTATTTATTTTGTAAACACAGTGAACCTAAATGGAGTGACAGCCAGGGCTCCAGAGAACATCTGTTTCATTATTTATTAAAGGACAGCACCAGGCCTGGTGGCTCAGGGTCATGGGAACGTGGCTGTGCAGAAGGGCTCTCTGGTGGCTCGGTGACTGTGTGCCTTCCAAACAATTTAAACCACAGTTGGGAAGCTGATTCTTCCCTAAATCGTTTTGTTTAGATGACAGAAGGGGACTTGTTGCCTTATAAATATCTACACTTAAACAGGCCTGTGGTGAGACATCTGTGGCTGAGAAGGATAAAGCCACAGCTCCTAAGAATGACACTGAATAAACAGAGATTTAAAGTTGTGTTTGACATCTGGCACAAGTGGTATTTATGAGTATAAAGTAACGGTATAGAGGGGAAGGGAATCTTTACAGTCAATGTCTGCTAAATACATTGAATCTGCATATTATACTGAAATTATGGAACACTGCCAAATAATTTCATTCCAAACAATGGAATGTGCATGTAATTAAGTTAAGCAGGGGGGTGTGTGGCTTGAAAATGTTGTGACATGTAAGGACAACTGTTCTGCACTCACTGAAAACCAATGCAAGGGAGGGCTCATGCCTGACTACAGAGCTCTGGGTGCTACAAAATCCCAGGGCAAGCATTCTTAGGAAACCACAAAAACCAGCCACGTGAATAAATAAATAAATCAAGTTGGATCAAACTTTGGAGCTGGCCCTGCAGGACTCAATATATATAATTTGAATCAGTGTTTGCTTTTTATACTGAATCTTAGTTTTCTATCCTTGTGTGAAAATTGTGGGGCATTTCAAGTCAACAATTTGATATGAATTGGATTTTGTAAGGAGAAGCAAATACATTCTGACTGTTATTAGCTATTATTCTCTATGCACACACAAAGTCATTCATAACAAGAAGAGGACAATGGAAAATAGTAACAAAGCTACTCCTGAACTGGACACTTTATAGGAAATCTCCCTTTAAGATCCCTTTAATAGAATGGCCTAAAATACATTTAAAGCCTGTCACATAAGAGGACAATATAGAAATATTAATAGAACTAATAGAACATTGTTTCTATTAATATTTAATAATAAAATTTATAGGCTTATAATTTAATAATATAGAATAATGATAGAAAATAGGATAAAATACTTCATAGTGCTTTATCCTATTTTCTGCTTCAATCTCATGATTTTTTGTTGGTTTTTTTTTTGGTAAATTGAAGTGTAGAATGTATTATTTAGGAAGCAAGTCCAAGACCATCTAGAGAAACCCAAGAGATCATTATCCAGCAACCACAGATGACAAAATTATTCGTCCTATTCCCATATTTACAAGGATTTCTCATGTACTTAGAACTACCCTTGAATCTGTATCTTGCACTTTAATTATAAGCAATCATATTAATAATAAT
The DNA here is from genome assembly GCA_032173965.1 of Sitta carolinensis. Taxonomy (NCBI): domain Eukaryota; kingdom Metazoa; phylum Chordata; class Aves; order Passeriformes; family Sittidae; genus Sitta; species Sitta carolinensis. Next base: position 3,113,433 of record CM063298.1, on the reverse strand, counting down.
TACTTCATTGCCAGCTGTAATTACTTATATTAACAGCAATTATTTTATCAGTTGTTAGTACAGGTTCATACTTCCCAGTGTTAAATATGCATTAATGAACATAAGTTCATCATAGAGGAAATCACGTTGTCTTCAGCATTTCTTTTGGCTAAAGGCAAACTATGGAGCCAAAAGAAAGCTCCTGTAAGTTTTCTTCAAATATCCCCTTTTCATCAATGTAAACTTTCAATAATTCCCAGAGCAGAGCTGGCAGCCCCATTTTGTAGTAAACACAGGGAGCCAAGCCAGGATCTGACAGATGAACTGCCAAATAATGGCTGCTATTTGCAAGAGAATTGAACTTTGCATTAAACTTGGCATAGATTAATTGTGAAACTCTAAAGAGAAAACCTACTTCTGTTTCCAAAATCCATCAAAGTTATGAGGGGGGAAAGTGGCAACGGGAAATCAATGGGGAAGCACTTGTTCAGCAGTGATGGATGATGTGCTCCATTAAAATTCCTGTTATTTTTGGGCTAAAAAGTGAATTCTCTGCTATGTTAAGACAGTCCTCCATCTTGGTAAGTACAACTTAATGGAATACATTGTAATTAAATGGGAAAAAAAAACTTTTGGGTAATTGATATCACAGACATTTAGATATTTTTCTTTGAAAAACCTTAGAAGTGGCAAAAATTTAGCACTGCATTTTCATGCTTTCTAATAGACTGGGGTTTCAGAGCCTGCGATGACATACATGGGTGTAGCATCCCTGTAAAGATGAACCAGGCATCTACACCCCACACAGCCCTGCCAAAATCAGAATATTATTCATCAGTCTCCGAGCTGAGATGTAATTACAGAGAGGAGCAGGCAGAGAGGGAGGGATCTGCCAGGAGAGGGTTGTACACATTGGCACCAGGTGGAACTGCTGAAAATCACCTGAAAGTGGAGCAGGAACAAAATAAATATTGAGTTTGCAGAAATGACTTGCAGCTCTGGATGTGCTCGGAGGGGTTCAGCCAGGAATCCTGCCGCACTCCAGCAGAGGGAACCAGAAGAACACGGAGGCATCTCCCCAAACCCCACACATTTTTCCATCTCTTTGCTGCCACTGAGCTACATCCTGCCCCCCTGCCACCATCCCTGCCTTCTTCCTTTGTTTAGCACAAATGAACCCATTTCCTTTATTGAGCAGCGATGGAAAGCACCCCCCTGTGAGGAATCATTCCATAATTTCTGTGGCTCTTAGGCGGGGGTGTGCAATAATTGAAAGCACATGGTTAACCAGCAGCACATGTCAAACTGTGCCTTAACACAGCACAAAACAGCTTTTCAGCATTATAGCTCAGAATTCTTTCTAAAAGCTCCCTTTTGATCAGAATTTTATTCCCCTGATAGCAACACTGAACCTGCTATAATTTTGCAGGCACTAAATCACCACATTGCCTTTAATTTGAAAACACACAAACCCCACTTTGTGCCATGGGGCACCAGTGGAGCTTTCACAGCAGATTATTACTTGTGAGGTCTTTTCATGGGGTGCAACGTGACTGTGCCAACAGCTGTGTCAGCAGGGCCAAGGACCCCCAGTGCCCTGGGCTGAGCCCTCGGGTGAGAGCCCGGCTGCAGGGCTGCCCCGGGCACAGCGAGGAGCTGCAGCTGCTGCAGAGAGCCCCAGGGGCCAGCGGGTTGTTCCCAGGGCTGGAGCCCCTCTGGAGCTGCAGGGCTGCCCCGGGCACAGCGAGGAGCTGCAGCTGCTGCAGAGAGCCCCAGGGGCCAGCGGGTTGTTCCCAGGGCTGGAGCCCCTCTGGAGCTGCAGGGCTGCCCCGGGCACAGCGAGGAGCTGCAGCTGCTGCAGAGAGCCCAGGGGCCAGCGGGTTGTTCCCAGGGCTGGAGCCCCTCTGGAGCTGCAGGGCTGCCCCGGGCACAGCGAGGAGCTGCAGCTGCTGCAGAGAGCCCCAGGGGCCAGCGGGTTGTTCCCAGGGCTGGAGCCCCTCTGGAGCTGCAGGGCTGCCCCGGGCACAGCGAGGAGCTGCAGCTGCTGCAGAGAGCCCCAGGGGCCAGCGGGTTGTTCCCAGGGCTGGAGCCCCTCTGGAGCTGCAGGGCTGCCCCGGGCACAGCGAGGAGCTGCAGCTGCTGCAGAGAGCCCCAGGGGCCAGCGGGTTGTTCCCAGGGCTGGAGCCCCTCTGGAGCCAGGCTGGGAGAGCTGCGGGGGCTCACCTGGAGGAGATGCTCTGGGAGAGCTCAGAGCCCCTGCGAGTCCCTGGAGGAGCTCCAGGAGAGCTGGAGAGGGACCTGGGACAGGGAATGGAGGGACAGACACAGGGAATGGCTTCCACTGCCAGAGGCAGGGTTAGATGGGATATTGGGAAGGAATTCCTGGCTGGCAGGGTGGGCAGCCCTGGCACAGGTGCCCAGAGCAGCTGGAGCTGCCCCTGGATCCCTGGCAGTGCCCAAGGCCAGGCTGGACACTGGGAGCACCTGGCACAGTGGGAGGTGTCCCTGCCATGGCAGGGGTGGAATGGGATGGGATGGGATGTGATGGGATGGCATGGGATGGGCTTTAAGGTCTCTTCTAACCCATTCTGTGACTCTGTGACCTGTCAGTGCCAGAGCCCGGGCTGTGGTGATTAAGGTGTGAGGAAAAAGGACATTTTCAGTCATGAATGCCAACACAGGAACAAGGTGTTAGGCAGCAGATAAGATTAACGTATTAAAAATTGCCTGTAGTGGGTGAAAGGATTTTTTCCCTACCTGAGCTGTTATTTTTGTGATCATTTAGAAGCAGAAAAATGGAAAATGCAAGTGTAAAAATATTTTTTGAGAAACAGAGAATTATCCAGTACAAAAAACCCTCAGAGGAGTTCTGCAGATGAGCTGTGAGGTCGTCAGGTTGTATCAGGACCTACTACAACAAAGAACAATTTTATGTAAAGAAATGCAAATGTACCAAATTTTCCATTTTGCATTTCCATAACAGAACCACAAGATTATTCTTCATCTCCAGTCAAACTTCTCTATGTGTGTAATTACTATTTTAAAAGGTGCACAGGAAAAAAGAACTTAAAATTTTCAAACTACTTCACTTAGACAAAAGAAAAAGGTCATTCCTGAATGTCAGTAGCACAAACTGTGGTATGTTTGTGTTTGCACTGAAAACGGGAGTGACAATATATTCCATATATGCAAAACAACTTACAAATTGTTACAAGAGATACGAGGTCACTGTTCCTCTTAACCAGGGGAAAAGCCCAGAAGGACTGGCAGGAGTTTTCCTCCCTTTTTGACACAGCCTTTAACCATTCCCTGCTGTGACAGCACCACTGAATCCTACATCTTTCCTTGTCCCCCCTCCAAATATCTTCAGAGGGATGGATCTGCTGCAACAGATCCAGGAAACCGCTGCAATTTGTACTGCATATATTTCCCTTAAAGCAGCTTTAACTTCCCCAAGCGAATACCAAGTTAATAAAACACATTTGAGAATCTATTTGAGTGTGGTTGTCTCTGTACAGAGCCAAATCCTACATTCAGCCCACGCTGTCCTCAGGCAAATTTCCCTCTCAGTTCTGAAGGTCTCCAGCTTTTCCAAACACCTTCCAAGCAGTGACTACAATATCCAGGATCCTGCTCAGACACCACACCTGTTTGAGACTCTTTCTTCTCTTTGCTGTTTATTTTTGCCCTGAGAAAACAAAAATATTGATTGGTGATTTGCTCTGCATCTTAATTTAAGAAAACAGCTCCAGCTTTGAAGCTGCAAGAGCCAAGGAGCCAGATGCTTCTACTGGAAATAACTTCCAGGGCTTAAAATATGGCTTTTGTCACCAGAGCTCAGGAGCAAGGAAGAGGAAAAAGCCCTTGTTTAACTGGTCACCAGCTTTGTTCCTCCCTGGCTGAGTGAGACTGGGAGCAAAGAGAATCTGAGACTCTTGGGAATGATTAAGATCATACCATTTTTTTAATATAAAATGTACAAATGCTTAAAGCTTGTTTGATATTTTCCCTCTCAGAGCTGCAGTGCAGAAAATTGCTTTCAGAGAAGTGCAATAAAAGATCAGATTTCAAAATCAGACTTCTGCTGCCTCAAAATCAAAAATATCCCAGAAGGGCTGAGGCTGGCTGGGATCTCTGAGGCTCCTGAGCCCAAACTGGGCTCAAAGTGGGGCAAATGAGCAGGGTTTGGTCCATGGGGTTACTCCTCCCCAGCTGCAAGACACTGGAGCTCCAAATCCACCTGCCAAGCACCCAAATAAATCTTCTCCACGCACCAAAGCTCCTCCCTGCAGTGGAGGAGGACAGGAATGGCATGAGTGTGCTTTCCTACTTGGTGAGAAATTACACCCAGGCTCTTTCCAGGAATCTACCTCCAGGCAGAACCTGAAGTTTGGAGCGACTCAAAGGAGTAACCTGGAGAAAGAATTCATTCATTCAATCCACTGACCCCTGCAGGATGGGAAACCTGAACCTACTGGGATGTGTTCAGAGCATAAACACAGTTGTATTCAACTCTGCAGTAACAGTGTAAGGTACTGGTGGGGTAGGACATAAAGACTAAGCAAAAATAGAAAAAATGCAGGTGATTTAACCTTTGCAAACCCTGCTGTGCCTCTGCCAGACCTGCACCAGCTCTTGAAAGCAGTTGCAGCACAGCAAGTTCAAAATCCAGCCCATTGCCCCCTGGGTTCAAGGGTTGGGATGACATTCCCAAATGAAGAATGATTCTCAAGTGCTGCAGAAGTCTTTTATGATCATAAACAACACCCCAGCCAAAAATGACAACAAAAATCTCTTTCCCCGTTGTGTTACTAAGATAACTTTTATTCTTTACTACTCTAAAGAGAATTAAGAAAGTACACAAACAGAAAAAAACTGTCTTTAAAGAAAATTGAAATTTTTCAATCAACTGCCTCTTCTCTGTAATTGTATAGAAGAGCACAATGTGAACACAGTTCAAAATGATTCAAAGGCAGATTTTTCAGTCCCCTCCTGGAATTCACAGTAAATTATTATTTTTAATTAAAAGAAACAGGTGGTCATTGAATCAACTGATTTTGATTGCTGCCTTTTGTTCATGTTCCTCTTGTATAGAATAGAACTGATTGAGTTGGCAAAGGGAGAAAGAAGATCTGCATGACTGTACTCCCAGGGATTTGTAATTTCCTAATTACTAGAAAGACACATAAATCCGGAAGGGACTCGGTGTTTACTGGCTATTTTTTCTTCATTCTTTTTTAATGAAGAAACTGCAGTATAATTACAGAAAGTGCACAAACAAAAAATCCTGTTAGAAAATGATTCATGGCTAGGAGAAATGGAGAGAGATTTTGTTTCAGATACAACTTACCATCGTGTTACTGTGCACAAATCATTTCAATAAAGATGAAATCCAGGGATGTGGATTCAAAAGGAGTACTGGAAAGCCAGAGACAGTCTGTATATGTCTTGCTTAAACCCCCTCATTTATTAGCTTTATAATTTTGTAATTTCTTTATTAATTTGTCTAACAGGTACACTTTTTAACACAGAGCATCCTCTACACCTTGAATACATATTATAAAATACAGGTTAAACTTATCAGAAGCAAGAATTTTAATAAATTCCTGCTGTATAGAAGAGTACTGCTATTTCTCCACAGGTAAAATATGGTGCATTGTCCAATATTCCAAATTACAGTGGACCTTCTATGCTTTCCAATGGATCTGCAATGAGGTTGGGTGCAGGGATAAAGAACTTAATTGTGTGACATCAGGTTGCATGAGAATTATTCTATATTAATATACTTCTGTACAATAATTTCTCATCACTTTGTAAAAATTTCAATGTGTTTGAGTACACCTTCCCATCAGTTCTTAAATATTTCGTTACTGGCCAACTTGCTCATGATGGGGACGACACAACTTTGGTTTTCCTCATTGTCCTCAGCCAGAGCTCATATCATCCCTTGAACAGAAACTGAAAGGAGGTAAAGCTGGAAACCAATTTCACCTGAAATGCCCCATTTCCCTGCCAAAGTGGTGACCCTGAGGGTGGAGGCATCAGGTCAAACAATTCAACACGTGCTGGAGCAGGAGAGCTGTTCCTACAGGGAATTGTAAGAGCATGGATCCAAGAAGTCAGGGGGAAATGGGCCCAGCTCCAGCCACCCTTTAGGAAGCAATCACAGCCCTAAATGAAGTTCACTGCTGGCAAATTAAAGCTTCAGAAAGTCCTCGTGACCCCAAACTTCCTGACCCCAGCCAACGGCAAAACCGAAAGAAACTCCAGCTTTTAACTGTAAAGCCAAACCTGCCCTCAGCTCCTCCTCTCTAAGATGGTTTGAATGAAGGTTTCTGCAACTAGTAAGTGGTAGATTGGAGCCCAGAATCCTGAGCTGATTTGCCAGAACAATCCCAGAGCAGAGTGGGAGCGGCGCTGTGAGCGCGGATCAGGAGCACAGCTCAGCGAGCTGCTGCCTTTGCCTCGCAGCTCATTCAATATGCAAGGCCCTGAATAATAACTGGTTCACATTTCCCACTCCTCCTCCGTTTTCCCCTCTAAAACAGTGAAGATCCCACCAATTTATAAATGCACACCTCACTTGTTCTCACTAAACCCTTACCCACCTATTTACATCGCTCCTTCTCTTCCCACCTCCCACAGCCGCAGCTGCACACTCCAGCAGATTTCCAAGGAAAGACATTTTTGTGTCTGGAAGCATTGCTACCAAAGAGGAACATGCAGCATCCGTATGTACACCACCATGTGCTCCAAAAGCTGAAGCTAACCCCACTAACTGCTGTACAGATTTGTTTGTGGAAACCGAGTGCTGCAGGAGGGTGTTCCCTGCACAGTGGGAAGGAAATCCAAGGAGAAGTTGGTCTGTCCCAGGGAATTACACAGAATCAGGGAACAGCCCTGAATCAGTGAGACACTCCCCAGAGCTCTGCATGTCTCTTTTACTTTTATTTCAAGTTAAGAACGTGCATTGATGGTTCAGCAGGTATTACATCCCTGTAGATCACAAGAAGCTAGTGAATAAACTTCCAAACTATCCTGCCCTTTACAAAATGACCCATTTGTTTACTCTGGTTTAATGGCAAAACAGTGTTGAACTGAGCAAAAAAAAAAAAAAAACCAAAAAACCAACCCAAAACCCAGAAACAGTGATTTTGGAAATATCTGAGAAATTTTTGGTTCAGAATCACTCAGAATTTCACAACTCATCAGCTCCCTCACACAAGAACCTGTAGGGTGGCCTGCTGCTTTCCATTTGACAAACTTTATTAGACAGACATGAATCTGAAACACCCGAGCAAATTGCCTTCAAAGTTACTCACTGAATAATTCATTTTTTGCCTGATATTTTATACATTGGTTAAGCACCAAAATAAAGGCAGGAGGGAGGGTAAAATATGCATAATTTAAACCCCCATGTCTCTGTTCTGTATCTCAGCTCTGTCTTTTCAGGGGTATGAACATTACCACCTATAAACCAGGCAGATATTTCACCACACAGGCAGAATTTTGTCCTCCGGAGACCAAAATTCCATCAGTGATCTTAACTACAAATCCCATCAATGATTGAAGGATTTGATTCAAGTGTGTTTATCTCCAAATCCACAGCTCAGTGTGAAAAACGCTGCTCTCAATAAATCATAGCCATGATCACACCATGGGAGAGGCTCAGGCAGAGTCCTTGGATGGTCTTTTACATTGTATAACCACTCCAACACTATTTAGTTCTGCATGGAACAGATGTTTTTCCATATGTCTGAATAACCCTTCTTCAGAAAAGTAACTCAAGCACATGAAATTTTGCAGACCAAGGAATACAGACATCAGACTTGATAGTATTTATAGAACATTTGGGATCTTTTCTATAGGGAAGTCAGTATTTCTCTTTGTAAAAAGTCACTAATCCTACTCCTCTGTATAAAACATAAATAGGCAGCTAAGAGGGAGTGTGCAAAGATGCTCTGAGATGCTTTAGCACTCAGATCCTGACCTTACAATGGCAGAGATCCCAGCCAAGCTGTCTGGCCCATAACATTTTTCCATGCCAATGTAGCAGTTGCTATTTATAAGCAAATTAAAAATTCAGAAAACAATATTGAAACTGGAAAAAGAAGTTAATGGTGCACAGTAAAACCCCTGAAAGAAGGACAGGCTTTTAGCACAGGCTCCTGATCCACCAACGTTTGGCAGCTCTGTTTGTGTTTTAAACCCAAAATTCGATGCCACTCTCAGGGAGAAAAGTGTTTCACTGAGACCTCAGTTGAGGGCACACTGAGATGAAAAATAAGAACTGACACAAATCTGTCCCTTGAGTCGAATTTGACCCTTTTGAGGTTTTCTAATCAAAAATCTGGACACAATAAGGACTGTTTAATCACCTCAGAGGAGTGCTGGGAGCCCTGGAAGAAGGCTTTCCTCAGGGCTGCCATCCCAGGGCTGGATGAGTCTGAACTGCTTCACAGCATCAGGAGAAGTCCTCACAGCATTTAGCAATGAATTATAATGAAATCTATAAATATTTAATGTCTGGCAATTAACTCTGCCCTCTTCAAAGGGAAGGGAAAAAAAAAGGAAATACAGAAAGCCTTCACCAAACCATTTAGTAACATGGCAACTTCCTCCCCCAGCTATTTCGAGTGTGCCCATCCCAAAACCAATCCATGGACATGAATTTCAGCAATAAACATTTTTCCTTCCCCTTTCTTTAACGAGAGTGTTTTTCTCAAGGCGGGTGATGGTCAAGGAGCTTCCCAGCTTACACTGAAGGCTCTGGGTTTGGAAGCAAGCCTGCACAGAAGCGTTTTGCTGGCACAGTGCTCCCAACAAAGGGAAGGCGAGGTTGGATTCCTACTTTTTATTTCTCAGAAATCACTCTGTGGGTAAGAACATCCCTCAGAGAAGCCTCTGATGATGAAGATCTCACTGCAGAAAACACTGCAGTGTTCACCTACACCAGGGCACCATTAACCTCTATAAATTCTTCATTTTCCTTGTTATTTGGAACATAAACTAAAAAACCACAGCCAAACTCTCCAAGATTCTTTGTCTGTGACATCGACTGTAACAGTTCTTGATTTTATAGGTCAAGTAAGACTCTTCAGCACACATTCCTCTTTCCTCCTCCTCCTTGGCCTGAGAGCTCTCAGTCATGTTAAATTTGTGGTGTCCTAAATGCTGCTGTGCCTGTCATCCATCACTGCTAAAGTTCATCTTCTTGAGTGCTACCGGGTCTGTTTTATACAGAAAACATAAATGCAAGAGCAACAGACAAAAAAAAAAAAAAAAGCGCCACACAAAAAAAGAGTGAAAAATACATAGAAAGCTTTAATTTAATACATAAATATTTTTTTTTGTTGTTGTTCTCTTTACAAAGGGGAAAAGTTGTGTCATTTTGGCTCTATCCTCATTTCGCAAAATTCAGTCACCAAACACGTACTGGGAGTCCCTGCAATGACAACTGCAATTAAACAGCAATTAATTTGCCAACATGAGGTTGGACACTTGTCTGCTCATTGCATCATTTATCACTTAGATTCAGCCTTTAGCTGGGAGCCCTGCAGGCTGATGTTGCCACGGAGGAGATAAAGAATTGGAAAGATCTTATGTTCTATTCATAAAAGGTATTCCAGAGCAATGTTTATCAGGATTACAGCAGGCACCCAGGAAAATTGCTTGCATGGATGGCAGCAGAGTAAGGCATTATTCCTCATCTGCAAGTAATGTCATTTTTTAAAAGAAGAAGAAGAAAAGAAACTGCTCTTCCTCTATAATACCAATGTACAGATTAACAGAGGCTTTTTCTAGCACTGCCAGCTAAGCCTTTGTAAGGCTGCATCAAAAACAATTATTAAAATTAATCCCAGGTACAAATGGAATTGCATAACACTAATCCTGCTGAGAGAAAAATCTGCTATGATAATACATGTAGAAAACTGACATGAGGAGCAAAGAAAACACCTTTGGACCCAGATTTGGTAACACTGGCCAAGTGCTGGGCCTGTAGGGCCACGTGCACACCACTGTTTGTCCTTCCTTCTGTGGTGGCCACAATCTGGGCATCCACAGCTGATCAAGAAGCAGCTGGAGGTGGGTTTTTAGTTGGAGATTAAACTAAATATAAAACCCTGGGAGAAAACGCTTCCATGATTGACTGCTCTGTGTGCACATGCTAGAAAAGGCTAAATGCAAAGCAAATATTAATGAATTAGCAGCCAGAAATTACAACGTCAAGGGTCCTTAAGAAAATTCACTTAATCACAGCAAAAGTGTCCTCACCACTACATGAGGCAAACCCAAGGAAACAATAATGTGTGCCCTCCAGATGAACTCTCACATTTCACAGACAACAAATGGTTTCAGATAATACTTTTACAATGTGCATAATCTAAGTTATTAGATGGCAACATAATGCAATTAGCATGACAAAGCTTAATACCAATATAAATCCTTCTGTTACAGCTTATATACAGAATTTAATACTCAGGAAAAAAAAAATCTGTTCATTGTTCCTCACTGGGCCTTTGGTTTTTATAAAAATAAATTAATTGATCAGTTTTAAATTTTCACTGAAAGCTTCATCTGTTGAAATAAACCAAAGATGTGCTGCATCAAGCAGATACAGCATTTTACTGCATTTTATTCCCTGTTCTGCACAGGGATCACAAGCTTTGCACAACAGAGCTGCAGTCATGGTGCAAAATGTACTGGAGCCCCTCTGATCCAGGACTGACATGAGGTGTCTCTGGTCAGACAGGACAGGGGAAATCCAGAAACTTCAGCAAGTGGAGAGGACAGAACACACCAAGGTGTAGGACTAAGCCTCAAGTGCCTGCTGCATTTCCAGTCAGATTTAGGGCATCTCCACCAAATCCATGGAGGGGTTATGCAAACAGAAAGCAATACCTGGTACAAAGACATTTTTTAATTTTTTTTTTTTTTTAAATTCAGATAAAATCAACATCTCAACCTCTTTCCCACATTTTGGGCATTTCTGTTTGCTCAAGATCATACCTTGAGTGTTAATACTGCTTAGACTTTTGTTAGAGCTCTCTCCATTGCCCTTTTCTGAGATTTATGGCCAGCTTTAATGCCTTGAAACAGTGGCAGGGACAATGACAAAGCATTTCTCTGCTCGAGCACACTCAGCCTTTGCAGGTGCCTTTGGAATTTGACATTTTTGAAGCCAAAAGTGGTGGCTGACTTTGCACCTCCCACCCTTGGGATTAATTCCAGACAAATAATGTGGGACATGAGCTATGGAAGGGCAAACCTCAGTTCTGCCACAAGGCACGAATCATCCATTCCACAAAAATCATCCATTCCACAAAAATCATCCACTCCACAAAAACATCTCATTCACAAAAATCATCCACTCCACAAAAAAACATCCATTCCACAAAAAACATCCACTCCACAAACAGGGACTCTGCCCCACAAATGAGGATTCTTCTGGCTGCACTGCAGGGCTGGAGCTGCTGAGAAGGAGCTGCTCAGCCAGGTTCTGCACATGAGTCACTGAGGAAGGAAAGGCCACGCTCTGGAGATCCTCTGACTGCAGGAAGTTATCTGAGAATTTGGAACAGCCCTTCATCACAAGGAAATGCATTTATCTGGTGCAGAAACACCACCAACTCCCAGTAATTCAGCATTTCTGCTGGCACCCAGAGCAGCAGCAATCCCCATCTCAGTGTGCACTTGGGGTGAGTCGGACCCACCTTGATGTGGGCTTGTCCTGACAGGCAGCCAGAGCCCAGCAAACCCAAAGTCCAGGCTAGACAGACTTTTTTGCACCTATGCCAATTATTGCTGTGCCTTAAGGTTCTCCCCCAGCATTGCAACAGGCTTGGACTTAACATTAAACAAGCTGCCCTGGGTTACTGTGAGCAAGGTGACAAAAGCCCAAACCACAAGAAATCCCACAGCTGATCGTGGTTGACTGCATCTGGCACAGGAATCTAAAAAAATGCATTATTTAAGAAAAAAATAAATTGTAGCCCAGAAATGAGATCAGTTCAATCTGAAACAAAAATGTAGTTTCATAATAAACATCAGTTAGAAAAGTCAGATTGAATTTGAAGTAAAACGAAACATGGTTACAATATAAAAATAATAATAATAATAATAATAGTGTTAAGTTTAGAAAATTGTATTATCTTCCCAAAACTAAATGTGGTTTTAAAAGTTGTTAAAACAAATGTGTCTCTGTGAACTACTGTTACTTTTAGTCCCAAATTTACCAATTTCCTTTAAGTTCTTTCACTGCTTTCCCCCTTTGCCCACAGTTTCTGCCATTATCTTTGTACCTGGCCTGCTAATCACAGGATCAGAGACTGGCACCTCTCTCCTTCCATTCATCACTTCCCCACTTGCCTTCAGCACTCAGCATTATTAATTTATCAAGTCTCATTCAATTCAACTCCCACGGCTACTTTAAGTGTGACAGAGCATGGCCTTGTGCTATTATTTTTATTTTTTTACATATTTCCTGTCAGGCAAAACAAATGAAGCTACTCTGCAGCAGGAACACAATGTCAAGAGAAAAGCTGTTATCAGAGCTTAGTAGAAGTTTAGGTACACAAAGTATAGACACAGGTCTGTGCTGTACTATTATTATTATTATTATTATTATTATTATTATTATATTATTATTATATTGTTATTAATAGGGAAGCACCTAAAAGAACCACAGAGTTTTCCCTGTACAGGCAGGCACGTTCTCATCTCTGTATTATGTGAACTATCTGTAAAGCTCTATTAAAGCATTTAGACATATTTTATTACCACAGCAACAACATTTTTTTTTTCCAAGAAGATCTTCAGAAAATGTAAATTTTGAGCCTGTCAACCAGCAAAATAAATTGTCCAAGAGAAAACAGCAGCAGTCAGTTCAGCACAATCCAGTTAACTTATTAGTCAATGCCAGACAGGGTGGAAATCCTCCCCACAGAGGGATCTGGGCAGCCTCAAAGGACACAGCAAACCTGTTTTCTGACATGCCACACCAGATCCCCAGAGCAGAAGCTGTATCAGCACAGCTAGGTTTGCTTATGTTGAAGATTTTGCAGTAAACCACTGTTCAAGACCCTCCAAAATAAATTTTTAAAAATGCAACATAGAGGACTCCCACCTCCTTTTTTAATCAGTAACAAAATAATTCCATTTGGAAGGCAACAAGCTATTTTCCTGAGATTTTATGTTATGCCACTGACAGTCCTCTACCAGCAAACCAGTCCATACCTATGACTAAGAGAAAGAATTACAGCAGGTTTGATCAAATATGACATTTATCTGTGCAACAACACAGAGCCACTTATTTCAGATAAATACAGATGCTGTGAGTTAGATTTTTCCCTTCCCTATTATTTCTTGTATGACACTGCATTATAGATAAGAAAGACAAAACACCTGAAGCCTCAGCCTGCAAAAAGAACAATTCCCAAGTGCTCCATCAATAAAACTCCAGCAATTCTCCTGATGGAGAGATATTAATTTGAAGTCCCACATCTGTGCTCTTTTGTTTTTCCTGCTGTACATGACATGGTTCCACTACTGCACTTCATCTGCAGCAGTGCTTTGGCTGGGCCCCACTGTCTGCTTGTGATCCATGGGTGGTGAGAGAGGTTAATCAAATACAGATTTAAACTGTGCAAGTGACTTTATCCGAGCACTTGGCTGATCCTTTCTCCTCTAACTACCAGCTACTCTGTCAATACATTCACCACTCGTGTCTGACTTCTGCTCCAGCTGCAGCTCACCCTTCTGACTGAGTGAACAATTTCAATTTTTTAGTCTGGCTTTCTTAGGCTTCAGCCCCGACGCTCACTATCAGCACAGATAAGTGTCTCTTAAAATCCACAACCTTAATTTTTTAATATGCCATAGTTGAGAGGCCTCAGTTTAGAAAACAGGTTATCTACTGAGCCAAGCTTTGATTTTACAGAGAATAAGCAATCCACTTCTTTTAAAAGCATTGTCTCCCAACAAATACACAGAATATAATTAACATAACACAATTAAACAATTTGTTTTCTGCCTGCCCTAAGACTGTACTAAGCAAGTATATTAAACCCAACAGAAAAATGTTCTCATGTCTAATCAAACCCACTGATCCAGGTAAATACTTCTTAAAATCAAAGCTTTCTCTTTTAAATGTTATATATATATATATATATATATATATATATATATATATATATATATATATATATATATATATATATATATATATATATAAATAAATAAATGTTGAATACAAGGACTGAAATAAAGCCCAAAATACGAATGCTGATGTTTGTGAACTAAGACCATTTGTTAAAAGCCTCCTCTGCAGAGAACTGTCATAAACTGGAGGTTACAAATGAACAATGACAAAAGCTGTAGATGGAAAACACTACAGGAAAGTATTAATTAGTCTGATGTTAATGAAAAAGAAACAAAAATCCTTAAACTTAAAGCTTCCTATAATGCTCCTTGATAAAACATGTATTTGTGCTCACATATTCCCAGTTTACTTATCATGTCCACAGCACCATGAAATGGAGAGTTTAGAGCAAGCAGTCAATCCAGTAAAATGGTGATTTATTTTGGAAATGCAGGGGTAAATGGCAATATTGATTTGAAACACAACCCCTCTGTTCAGAGAGGTTGTACAGAGTCACTGAGTGACAGGATTGTTTGGGGGGGAAATATGGCAAAGGAACAAGGACCAGAAATAAGAGGCAGTAAAACTGAAGCAGAAATTTGGAGCTGTCACAGTAAGTGGCATGGGAAGAGCAGGTTCTCTTAGCACCACCCTACAGGGATGGAATTACTTCTATAAATATATAAATACATAAATATATAGAGATATATCCTACCCAAACCATTCTATGACATATCTGAGGATGCTGGATCAGACTGGAGCAATGATTATCCCAAGCACTCAGAACAAATCTTAAAAAAACACCATCACACCCCTGATCTCTGAAAATGAAGTTTTAAGCAGTTGAGAAAGAAACTTTTCCAGTGAATTGATGGATGCCACACGACTCTGAAATCAGCATGTGACAAGGAGATACTCCCATTTTTGGGGCCTTATGATTCCTGAAGCAGACATCTGCTTCCAGATCCCTGGGGTTTTGAATTATTTTTAAACTCTGAACAAAGAACACTTAGTACCACATACTTCCAGTTTCACAGCTGGGTTATTTCTAGGAGAGAAAAAACTTATTGGAATATATTTTTTTTTTTTAATTTTGCAATATTTTAGCTTGGAGTTATTAATCTGTCCCTTGAGAATTCAGGACCTCCTAGAAGACTCATTTTAAATATTGGGTGTTTTTCAAAGACACAGTCTTCTCACGTGGCCTTGAAATAAATGCCTGAAATATCTCACTGCAATAACCCAAATTGTTAAGGAAAGGATTGGGTTTTTTCCTGATTAGAGAATCACAGACTGTTCTGAGGTGGGAGGGGCCCACAAGGATTATTGAGTGGAGAGGGAATGGCCCGAACAGGGATCAAACAAAACCTTGGTGTTCCTGGCTCCAGCCAGCTGAGAGAATGTCAGAGACCAGAAACCTTCTTCTCCAAATCTCCAACTGGAAAATAACTTTTCCCATAAACATTTCCTGAGGCTGAGAAGCAAAGACCTTTTATTTTCACAGTGCCCTGTGAAGGCAAAGAGAGCTCTGCAGAACAGGGGGTGCAGAACCAACCTGAGCTCCGGAGGGTGGGAATTCTCTCCAGGGCACTCTGGACCCAGCAGCACCCCTCTGCCCTGTGCCTAATTACCAGTTTGGGAAATGCCTGTGGGTAAAGGTCCTCCTGCTGCAGGGAGGGGCTGCCTGGGGAGTTTGGGGGGTCAGGCTGAGCCCTCTGGCTCTGCACAAACCCAAACACAGCCCCTGGCTCCTGGGGAAACCTCAGGAGGACAAAGAGCCAGATGGAGTCAAGGTCTGGCATGGTTTATGGGGAAGAGTCCAGCCTGGAGGGTGCACTGAGTCTCCTGACAGGACATAGGCAGTTTCCTCCCAAAATCAGCCCAAAAATTAGATATAAAAGGCAGCTAGCAGGAAACACCCAGCAAAACCTCAGCAAAACCTGGGCTAATATTGAAAGCCTGCTCTTGCATTTGCTCATGATTCATTATGGACTTGATGATGGTTTCAAAGTTCTTAATGATTTCAAACTCAATTTACAGTAACAGGGAGCTTTAGTAAATTTACATCTTACATATTTACAATGGAATTAAACTTCTCTCTTCATTGCAGGGTGACAAATTTTGTAGCTTTTTCCAACTTCAAATTGCTTAACAGATGCTCGGTCAGCTTTCACAGAACCACCCAAATAGCCAAAGATTATTGCTTGTCTTCTCTGCTGTTCTGTATCAGAAACAAAAAAATCTTTTTTCTTTTTTTCTTTTTTTTTTTTCTTTTTTTTTTTTTTTTTTTTGTAGGGGGGGAACAATTCAATTTCTTTTAAAAGATCATTAAAATGAGTTTTAAAGAAAATTATGGAATATTATGGCACAGTCTCAGCATCTCAGGATATGATCACAGAGGATATTCTGGAAGCAGCAAGTTTATACAAGGTCAGGGGAGTGAATATCCCAAAGGAAAACCCAACTCAGGCACGAGGTGCTTTAGTCTCAACCATCCTATTAAAGAAATGTTTGCTTAAGACTGACAGTTAAGTTTGATGAAGAGTTATTTACAACTAATTAATCTGAAGAATAAAAATTTTACACTCTTTTCCGTTTTTAACTCGCTCTCCCGGATGAACTATGAATAATAGAAGTATGAAAATCTCAGGAAATTCATTCCTGTGGACAGGACCTGAGCTCGTTGCTGTGTTCACCAGTTCTCACTCCGAGGAGAGCTGCAAAGGAGCTCTCAAGGCTATTAAAAGAAAATCTAAATGATTTGCCAAACAAAATGATTTTATCATCTGAGGGAAAGGTGCTCAAAACTTCTGCCAGCCAGTTAATGAAGACACTTTGGCAGCATCTTCTGCAGAGATTATTCCCAGCCAGAAATGAAACACCATCTGCATGGGCAGAGAAGGGGAAGTGGGGTTTGTACTGATGAGGAGCTCCTGGTCAGGATGAGGGCTCAAGAAACAAACAATTAAAAATGATTGTGTTAAAAACTGCATTAAAGAGGGCAAACAAACACTGACATTAACTAGAAGTATCAACATCCAGTAAAGTGAAACCCCTTTTAGCACAAAGAAGAATCAAAAATCATATTTCACTTTACACAGAGAAGAAAAGAACTATCCCATCTGACCACCAGGGTCAGTGAAGGCAAGACACAACTTCAAAAGCCATCAGCAGTCCCCACACTTTACTGCTTTTATCTTCTGCTCTTTATCCAAGAGGAATAAAATTAGGTAGGAATAAAATTTAGGACACCACCCAAAGCAGTGGAATGATTCCACACTATTGATTATCATTAGAAAAGTTAGTGAGGAAATATTTCGATATGTCAGGAGTTTCACATCTCCCCAGTTTAAGCACAGTATGGAGCATTTGTCAAGTCAAGACACATGAGGAATGTTTCTGTTGGCCAAGTGAAATATTCTGTCTGTAGTAAGAGCAGCTTTGTTACTGTTTGTGGAAAACTGGTCCTTTCACCCTCACCTGCCCAAAGAACTGAAAACAAATAAACCAACCAGGAAAACCCCACAGCAAAGACCAAAAAGATAATAAAAGCTGAGGAGAAATGCCCATTAAAGGAGGGTGTCAAGGACTTCTTGGAGTGGTTGTACTCCTTCCCTCCTGATGTACCTCCCCAGGGGTTTTACTCTTTTCTTTGGTTTTAAATGGAAAGATGTACTTTTCTTCCATTTTCAAGCAGACTGGCATTTTTCCCCCCATTTTTTCCAAGCAGACAGCAAGTATTGTCTCAGGAGGTAACAAGTTATCTTGAGGGGACTCTGCAGACTGATAAAATGCTTTGAAGAGTATTAAGGAGGTCAATCTGTCCAATTTGTTTTAATTGAACTAGACACAGATGGTATATGGTTTAGTTTAATTAGGCTGTAGATAAAGAACATTTCAACTTGCCAGTGAAGGATAAATCACTAAATAGAAGCATATACTTGAAAATATGTAAGGCCAAAACCTTTGCTGCATAACTGAGAAGCTGCGGCAATTTCTATCAAAGGATCAAAAGATTAGTCCCATTAGAAAGAATAAGGAAAAACTTCAAGAGGCCCTACATAAATGATGAGTAAATTGAGAAAATTGAAAAATACATTCTGGGAAACGTTTATTTACTACAAAAGTAATGGTGGTTCTTTCATTACATGGACATAATACAATAAGGCACAGTAATCTATCACAAACTATAGTTACAATTAAATAGATTATTCTACCCATCCATTAAGGAGATCTAATTATGGAATATCATTAGCAAGGACATAATTCTTTTTTTCCTTTGTTTTTTTGATTAGTACCTATTTGTTTTCTCCCTTTATTGACAGACTTCACTTCTAAGCTATCATCTTTTAAGTCAGAATAACATTAACAGTCTTTTAAAAACTGGCTATACTCAGATGATTTTGCACAAGACTGGGGAGACTGGAGAAATCCAGTTAAAGCTGTTTTCTCTAGTCTGCTTTTTGAAATTATTATTCCAGGAAGCTTTTTGAACCAACAGTTCCCTGCCACTGGCCTTATTTACAACTCCCCCTCTTTTTAATCACAATGAATAAAACATACACAAAAGCTGCAAAGCTTATAAAAAAAAGATGGGGTGACAGCAGAGCTGTGTATTTTAGGTAAAACAGATGGGGATGATGGGCACATTTACTCAAATAAACTGCAGCAAAAGCCCAGCTGATGGTGGTGACTGCAGGAACAGAGATCCCAGTTTCTCACCTGCAGAAGAAATTTCTCCTTGCTGTGGTTATTTGAGTCTCCTAAATCCCAAGGACTGCAGGAGGACACTCAAACCCCACAGCAGCATCTCAAATTCCATTTTGTAATAAATGAACTATAAATGTTTTATCTGGCTTTATTGGCATTGCTCCCTATCATTTCTACAGCAGTTGGTGCCATCACCACCGAAGCCAGAGCTCTTCCTGCCTGGGATTTTGTGGGAAATGCTCTGAACACTTTTGTATAATCAACGTTTTCCTGAGGGCTCTGGGCAGAATAGAAGCAGCACAGTTTATTTGGCATCTTTTTAGTTTTTCCTGCAGTTGTAAATCTCACATGCTCTTTATTTCTGCGTTAAAGAAACAGTTTAAATACCAAGTTTGTAAATCAAGCACAGTTCATTAAGCACCAAAGACTCCCACTGACTCAGATGCAAATTTTGTACTAATGTTAGAAATGCTTGGAAACCCACTGCTTCCCAGCCCTTTCCCTGAGTTTCTCTCCACTCTCCAGATTTCCAAAGCTGTACCTTGCACTCAGAACATGCAGAACTCAGCTGCTGGCCCGTGCAATCCACAGCAGTTCACATCTTCACTGAGCTTTCCCTTGACAAACAAGTGATTTCTTAAAACTGGAATGCTGAGCCACATAACTTTCAGTACTGATTTTTTTTTTTGCCACCCAGGTGTTTGTGAACTGCAATGTTTTTAAAATAAATATATGCCATAAATAATTTTAGCTATATGGTGATGTTTATGCACAAGTAGACACACAACTGCATAACAAAAATCCAGTGCAAATAGCAAATATTTTGTATTTTAAACAGTACAGACCACCCTCACAAACTCCCACATCAGGTGTTGATGATTTATTAACCTAATTTTCAACAGCACCAAGTGCCTCCTTGCAGCTCCTGTTGGCTCTGCTGGGGAACACAAACACTAATGAGCATGGAAAATGAACAATATCTGTGTGCACATGCCTGTGTGTGCATGGATGAGAAATTCCATATCCCCTTTAGACTCGGGCACATTTTGCCAAAAGGCCTTAATTAAAAAAAATAAATCTCATATTCCAGATACCTTCATGCACGACGTTCTCAGAAGGCAAAAAAAATCTGCTACTTACGAGGGAGTAACTTGATTTTTAACGTGATCCTTTTGAACCCCAACTTCAGGAAACGTTTAATTTTTGGAAGGCTGTGTTGATTAAGATGCATTGGTCTTTTATTGCAGTGAGTAATAACCCAAATTCTTGGCGTGTATCCCAAGAGTATTGGCAAAACAAGCAGTGATGAACCTGAGGGAGGGGATGCTGTGACAGGAGCGGAGCGGCAGGAAAGCGAAACGCAAGGACAGCTGGAGGGAGAGAAAATGAAAAGCTGCCTCTTTCCTCCTTTATTTTAGAACCACTTGAAAATAAACTTTTATTAGAGGAGCCATTTCTGGACTGTTATGTCACTGAAGTGCCTTGATTTAGACACAGCACTGCTGGTGAGGAGCCTGGAGGAGTTGGGGTCTGTGCTGGTGCTGTCCCCTGGGCTGACCCCGGGGCTCTGCTGCTGCCAACCCCAAAGCCCTGGGAACCACTTGGATTGGATTTGAGCTGGTAGGATCAGCAAACAGCTGCACCTCCTCACAGAAGAGCAAAGGATTAGTCTGGAATGGGAGAATAGAACGTTCTCTACCCCTCTCTTCTATAATGTGCTTCCAGCAAATTAAAAAAAAAAAAAAAAAAAAAAAGAAGTGTGTTCTATTTCTCTTAATTTTACCTCTGTGTGGGCAGGTTTCTAAATAAAACATGTTAAGTATAAACTAATTTGTGTTTGACCAAAGTATTTTGTATTATTTATGGAGAGTCCCCTTTGTGCAGGAATACTGAACAAAGCCTGTTGATTGCAGAGTTCTTTTTATTTATTTTCCTGAATGGTCCAATCACTCTCTTGGCACACGAAGGGACAAGTTGCAGATGTGACACAAAACTCTGAGGGATTTATACATTTCTCCTAAAAGTTACAGGACTGCTTTTATTTCTAGTGGGTTTGGGTTTTTTTTACTATCTTCCTATGTTTTTTGGTTCTGCTCTCCCCAGGTTGAAATACCAAAGTATTTTGACTCCTATTCTATTTGGTATTAAAACAGAGTATTGACTTCACTAAATTTCAAAGTCAACAATTGAATTTTGGTAGAACAAGATCAATATGACCAAAAAAAAAAAAAAAAAACAAAAAAAACCAACCCCACAACCAAAAACACCCTTAAAAAATGAGAATAACCACAAAAATCAAAGCCTTTGGTTACCAAAATTCTTATTTTTCTTTCTCAAGGCAAGTAAAAAGCTTTTAATACAGTTTAAATAAAGGAAATGCCATAAATATGCATTGAGGAATGGGAGTTCAGGCTTCAGATTTTACAATCCAACATCTCTACTCATAACTAGGTCAATCTGTAGGTCCTAATACAGACCTTGGAAAATAAAAGTGGATTTTGGCTAAGGAAGGATTTCACAAAGCTAATTATAAGAAGGGATGCCCAGGTCTTCTTCCTGCTGCATGGTAAGATTGTAGGACTCAAATTATCTTTAATTAAATGCAAATAAGTTTTGCAGGAAGGAAACAGTAATTTGGGATAATCCCAGATTTCAAATGATTGTAGGGGAAGAAAATATTCTAGAATAAAACCTGGGACAAAGAAACTAAGAACCTTCTCCACAAACATTGCATGCATTTATGTATAGCCTATTTAACATAGGTGTTCTATATATGCTTATGCCAGTCTGTTCCCAGCTCCTCAAACCTCAGTGCTGCAGTCAGGTTGCTTTTTATCCTATTTTTGGACAGGGTACATCAGAATTTTTATACATCTCCACTTGTACAAACACACTAAAAGGAGCCATTCACTGGTGCTCACTGGAGTCCCTGTCCAATCAATCATAATTTGCCTTTCATTCCAAGAAATCAGACTCTAAAACTGCATCTGCCTGTGATTTTCCAGGCCACTTTTCCCACTGGAATGACCATAGACCATCTGAAAGAGGGAGGAAAAAGCTTTTTATTCCTTTTCACATATTTTTTATCCAATCTCTGGCAACACAAAGACAAAGAAAATTGACCCCATGGACTCCCAGTCTGTGATTTACAATTCCCACCATTGTAATTAGACACCAAGAGCACAATTTAATGATAATAAAGCCATTAGGTAGATAGGAGAAAAGGCTATTTGCAGACCAAAGATGGATCATTTCTCATCTTATTATAACTTTTATAAAAAAGAATGAGGACCTTAAGATTCAGGAAATGCCTTTTCAAAAGGGGTTACTTAGAAATCACTTAAAAAATATATTGTGTCTATTAAGTTTAGATTTAAGACTTTCTTTTTCATAAACTCTTAATTAATGTCCCTGAAGTTAATAATTTACTCCATTCTGCCAGTCCTTCACTGCCAATAGGGTCTAACCTAAATAACCACAATAATCAGCTTTCAAAAAAACTCCAAGTTTTGGGCTTTTTCTTTTTTAAATTTTCTAAAAAAAGAAAGAAAAGTAGCCAGTGCTATGCAGACACTTCTTACAACTATTTTTGCAGAGGCTTTTATCTCCTTTCTGGTCCGTTCTCTGCTGGTCTGATGCTCCTGTTGCCATAGAAACAGACCTGAAGGTGCTTTGATACAGATTACAATGGTTTTCCCAACACTGAGACATTTCTTTCATCCTCAGTTCAGCAGGTACCCTTCTCATGAGGACAGAAAGAAGGAATAAATCACTCTGACTCTTCCATCAATTAAGTTCTCATTAGCAGAATTTATGATATGCTTCTGCCCTCAGTTTATGAGCTCAGAACTGATCACTGGTACTTTAAGGACTGAGGTTCATTAATTACACAGGCCATGCTACAGTTAATTTATTTGCAAGGGAACAGCAAAAATCAAATTATGAAGGGAATCATGACTGACATCGTGTTAACTTCAGCAGAAGCATCAGGATTTGGTTTTTCAGCACAGGTTTCACCATTGCCTTAAAATCTGTTTGCATCAAGTTTCAGTGGGCTGCTAGAAAAACCAGATCAATTGTACAAATGACAGAATATTAAGATAATACATGTTCCCTGAGATCACTATCCTTTCCAAAGGCTGAGGAAAAATCTGTGAGCTATTTGGATCTCTTCAGAGCGCTACCCCAATAATTGACAGCGAAAATTAGGAAATACAAGAGCAATGCCCAAGAAGGAACCCAGACTGCTCTTGCCCATGCAGAGCTCTGCTGATGCCTCCCCAGCTCCTGATGGATAAATGGAACAGGGGGGCAGCTGCTCCCTCCCCAGCCAGGATGTCCCCACCTGCCCTCCCTGCTTCTCCTCTCTCCCATTGCTCTGCTCCAGGGCCAAAACACCTCGATAAAAGAGCTGTGCTCCTTCCTAAGAGTCCAGCTTGTTCCTTCCTGCCCACCCCCAGAGGAGCTTCACTGGAGCTGGGATTTACACCCAGGAGCTGAGGCCACCTCACCTCAGCAGGGATCAGCAAACTTCTCCCAGAGCCCCAAGGACAGAGCCCCAGCATTCCCAGAGATGGGGACACTCTGGTGACACATTAAAATCACTTGGAGCATATGGGAGCTGCAGTGCTTTTCAAAATTAGCCCACTTGTTTTATTCCAAATTAAGATTGAATCTAATTTTGGTGCAAGAACTGCCACCTCAACAAACAGACAGTGCTAAAAATTGCCAGCACTCTGCAAGGCTCTCTCAGTGGTCTGTCTGTGTCTCTTCTAGCTACTGAGTTCAGTGTGCCATAATCACTCTTCTTTATTTTAAAACCCACATAGTTGTGGGGGTGGAACCTGAGAGAAATATCTATGGTGCATTTTACACATGATATCTCATGTAACAAAACCGATTATTAGTAATTCTTAGGCATTCTTCCCCCCTAAACCTAAATATCAGCACATTTACACAGAGCTTAAAGATTGACACAACAGACTTTTGCCAAGGGGAAACACAAGCTGACTAGGAAATCATGAAACTCGATCCAAATTGCACAAAACTCAAATATAACCTTAACAATTGGAAAAAAGGTACTGTTGGAATCATGCCAACTTCAATTTGGGGAGTTTTGATAGTGAAAATCAGCACCCAGGAGCTGCTGCCACCACAACTGCACCCCATCCACAAGATTCCTTTTTACTATTGGGAATAGCTTAGCTGTGAGTTCTCCTTTTATAGTCCCACTGCCTAATTGTTCTGCAGTGCTAACTTGTGAAAATCAGGGATATTTTTAGGTTCATCATTTATATACATTTCCTAACTGTGTGAGCAGAACTGTTCAGTGATTAACTCTTACCACATCACCTACGTTATATTATTTATTGCACAGGAAATGGCTAGAAAGAAAAATATAAAGTCTAAATTTTACGATACAGCTACTCAGGACTTGCACTGTTCTGGATTGGGAAAATAAAAAAATATACTCTATAAATAAAAAGCTATGAACTTCCAAATCTCAGAGGCTGTGACAAAAATCTAAACTGCACTCCCAGTGTCTCAAACCCATGAACTGAGAGCCTGAAGGGCTCTGGAAGCTGGGAGTGAATATTCCACACTGCAGGCAGCCCCAGCATGGATTGCCTTCCCATGGGGGCCAAGGAGAGGATCCACACAGCTCCTTTAACACTGCAGGGAACATTTTTCCACGCTGATGGACACAGAGGCAGTTTGGAGATTGGTTTACAGGGAAAAGGTGGGAATTACCAGAAGTTATAAAAGTTCATGAACCTGTTCCTTCGTAATTTAATTCTGGTTTTGCTGAGGATGGTTCACTGTAGCTAAAAGCCATTTCAGTTGCAATAAAAGGAACCTGTGCTTTAATTTAGGAATAAAACCCATGTTTTCTCGGGGGATGATTAATTCAAACTCATTCCAGAACAAGAAATGCTTTCAGGTAACCTGGGAAGCTGCTCACAGCTACTCAAAAAAAGGCATTTAGGAGAGCAGTGCCACAAACTCCTGGGTGCAGGCAGGGATGGGCAATTCCAGGAACCTCTGTGACCAGAACCTCCTGCCAGTGCTGGAGGAAAATGAGCTCAGTATTCACTCAGGATGCACAGAGCCCTTTGGGCAGGTTTCCTTCTTTTATTTCTCTGCCTTCCATTAAAAAGAATCTTACCTCTGCACTGATTCTGTTCAAATTGGAATCTCGTTGTCAATATAACCACACTTTGTAATGAGCCACTCTCACACAGCACCATTGAAAAAACAATTAAAACATTAGAAAATTAAACAACTTTTCCCCACAATTAAATTTTAGGGCTTTGAAGACAAAACCATAAGCACAAAACCTTTATTTCTCCATAAACTACTTTGGAGACTCTGCAGAGATTCAAAAGTCAGGGTAACCACAAGAAAGAAAATGCTTATTTTTCTAAGAAAAATTAGCCTGCTGTCTTGTAAAATTTGTTTCAAAGTACTTACGATAAATAACATAAAGAATAAAAAAATTCAGCTCCTTCAGTGCCACTTACTGCATTGGCTGTAGTTATGTTGATTTTGTTATCTTGGACATGCTTTTGGGGAAAAGGCAGTGATAATACAGCAAGGAACACCATATTTGTCATTGTTTTTCATTAAGAATATTACCTACTGCCTGCATCTAATAATGTCTATTGCAATCAAAATCAATGTGATTAATAATTATCATAATTAGAAACCACAGGCATACAAAAACATTGAGTTGTTTCCTTAATCTGAAAAATAGAGGGGGCTTTATATTTTCTCTAGGGTATGCAATGAAAAATTGCATCAGAGCTGTTTAAGAATCCCTTCCAAAAATTCATACAGGCTTCTTTTGAAGAGAACATTTTTGTTAACCTGGCAAGCAGTGAATTGTTTCTTGCCAGGTCTCCCTGCATTTGTGTATCTTTTGTGATGAAGCAAGAAGGTTTTCATCTTAATTAAAAAGAAAACATTTCTGGGACAAGATTGCCTATTAACTCAAAATTCAGATTAGCAATAAAACCTGCCTCCCAAACCTTAGTGACATATGCTTGGACTGGATGATCTTAAAGATACTTTCCAATCTAAGTGAATTCGATAATATTTTTATCAGAATTTTATGTTTGTTGCTGCTCGGTCTCAAGATGTCAACATTTATAATGGTTGTTTTCTTTGTAAGAAAACAACTACAGAGTTAAAAAAAACAGATAAGCCCTGCTGCTGCATTTCATTATCGTTGGAAAAGACTGCAAGCTTTCTGATTAAAATCCCTTTTAACTAGTTTACAGTAAATCTTAATACTGTGCTTCAGTTATGCTCTCTTCTTCTCATGAGTTTGGCTTGTTTTTTATTCCTAGCCAGTCAGGCAGTCTCTTTTTCCACTCTGAAACCAGCCTCTTACATGTAAATATGGTCTAGAAACATGATTAAACGCCAGTGGGGAAATAAAAGGAAAAAAAAAAAAAAAAGTAAAAAAAAAAAAGTTTCAGCATTTCCTGGAAAAGAAATCTCGTCAAGACACCTAAACCCTCCAGGGCAGACCAGTTATATTAATTTATTCTGGCTTAGTACAGAGGTGATTCTTCAAATCTTTCTCTCGGAGCCCCAGCCATCAAATGAGCAGTGTAACAGTGCAGCAGATGTGGACAGCAGCACTCCTGAGCCTCGGGGCAGAGCCAGCCCCTGCTGCCACTGAACAGCAGCATTTCTGAATTACAGCGTCCCACTGGTCCCCCAGCTCGTGAATTTTTAAGGGTCAATCCTTCTCCTCCCAGCTCTAGGATCACAGAAACCATAAAATGAAAATCACAGTGGAGCCACACAGGGCTCCTGTCCCATCTCCCACAGAGGACTCAGGGAATACCCACACAGATTTTTTTACCCCCAAAAAATCTGATTTCTTCTTCTGGCAGCCCCTTGCAGC
The DNA here is from genome assembly GCA_032173965.1 of Sitta carolinensis. Taxonomy (NCBI): domain Eukaryota; kingdom Metazoa; phylum Chordata; class Aves; order Passeriformes; family Sittidae; genus Sitta; species Sitta carolinensis. The sequence continues at coordinate 3,086,689 of CM063298.1, read as the reverse complement.
AGTTCCCATCACCACACCCAAACCCTGCCCTGTTAGGGAGTTATCTCTCCCTTGCCACAAGCTGCCCTTAAGAGACCTGGTCACAGTTTAAGAGACAAAAAAAAAAAATTTCAAAGATCAAGGTGCTTTAAAGACCTTTAACACTTTAGTTCTTTTCAAAATGCCAAACGAAGAGCTGTTGAATTCAACACAAAACAGGATAATCATTTCTGTCATCTCTCTGCCTTGGTGTCAGGGGTGCATGGCTGGCCAGCAGTGAGTTTATGACCTGCTGTAAGTCCTGCTTCAGTTTCTTCTGAGCCTGTGTCCTCATGATCAATTCACACTGATTTATTTTTTATTTCTTTCTTCCTCTCGCAAGTGTTTTTTTGTTGTTTAGATAAATTGTATCTTAACACAAAGGAAAAATTTTTGAAATATTGTACTCTAGAATTGCATTATCCCAATATCCAACCCACCACTGAAAATACCCAACTCCTACAGTATCCCACAGAACCTCACAGTTGTTCACATTCACACTGAGCTTTCACATGTGCTTCAGATAATAAAGCTCCCAAAGAATTTCAGTATCAAGAGGATGACTGACATGGGAATTGATGTATGTGTCACCTCTGACACCTCTGGGTTCAGTTACCCTGCAATGATGAGAGGGCTTTGCTGTTTGATTTTATGTAAGGACACATCTGGATCTCCCCATCCATTCTCTCCTTAAAGTCTAAAAAATCACCAAGTACAGTCGGATTTCACATCCTTTCACTGTTCAGGCAACTCGCTCTCATTTAAATTATTTTCACTTTTTAATTTCTATTTATTTTGCTCATAATCCTCCTTTGGATTCTCTATTAATATAATCTGAAAGGGAAATACTGCTGATCCAGAGGCCACGATCTGTGAACACTCAAAGTCTTATAAACTGGTACTGAAAAACAAATAATGCAGTCAAACACTATTTTAAATTAATGCTTGGGGGTTTTTTAATTACATGCAGCATGTAATTAGGAACATTTTAATATATAACAAAAACACCTTCTGTTCACTGAATTCCATTAACAAAGAAAACAAATATTTAACTCAATTTTCAAGACACTGACCAATTATCCCTTACTATTGAACACATCTGAACAAAGCTCGTTACAGCAGCACTCCACTTTTGAGGCTGCTCTTACATTTTGACACTACTTTACCCAAGTTTTAAGTATTTCATCTATGACTTCGAATAGTTTTAAGAACATCAAGCATCTCCCAGAACCACCTGAACTGGAGATGATGCTTCCTGTGGCTCTGGAGGGCACCAGCAGCAGGAGCTGCCCAGTTCTGCTCAGCAGCATCACCAGAGAAGGTACAAATGAGGAGAAGAGGAATAATTTCTGTTCAAACTCCAGAGAGCTCGCAGAGAGCAGGAAAACAACTTCCTGAGCTGCTTCTTGCTAAGGAACCAGAGCTCACACCCTGCCAAGTAATAAGGAAACACAGCATTTTTTTTGACTGTGTGACTTCTGGTTTCACTGAAAGGAAATTGCCCCCCAGACACCAGCACTGCAATGCCACTCATGGATGAGCACTTTATTCCCAAATATCATTTTCCTTTTGGCACAAGCACAGACATTTCAACCTCACATTTCAGCTACTCTGAGTAAAACAAGAAGAGACTCATTTTAAGCTTTCCTCTTTTACACTCACCTTTACTAAGGCATTGTTTTGCAGGGACTGCCTCATTTATATTAAAAGTACAGGGCACCATAATTCAACATTATTCTGATGCACAACAATTATTATTATATAATGATTATAATGATTATAATTATTGCTCTGGAAAATTAATTTTATTAATGACGGTATTACTCTTACAATTAATGGAAAGGTTACACTGGAGCATTTGAGTACACAAATTAATTGTGCACCTGCACAAAGTAATTTAGAAAAGGATGTTTTAATATTTAAAAAGCTGCTAAATGTTATGATAAGCTTTATAGCACACTACATTTCAGAACAAAGCTTGTAGCAATTGGGATAGGAATAAGTTGCTGAATTGTAAAAGGGTTGAAATTATAGTCAAACATTTCAGTAAATTAAAGTATAATATTCTACAATCCTCTTTGTGTAATAGTATCCACTAATGCAGCACAGTTTTATTAAAACATATTTATTTTCTGATTGCTTTTAATCTTCGAACTGTTTTTGAGCTATTGCTGCTGTGTAAATATTGAAAATGATCATTTGGTAACCCAAATAGAGAAATGAGGCATTAGGCTGATTTATTTAATCAAATAAAAGCCAAAAGCCCAAATCACAAAATGCAGCCAGCAATATTAAACACCATTAACAACCTGTCACAGATTCTGTCACAATGAAAAGATTCTTGGTAAAATTAAATGGTCTCACACACAAATGTGTGTTCTCATTTCTGAACTTCAGGTGAACAACCCCAAGGAACCAATCTTGTAAAAAAAAAAAAAAATTTATCAAGAACACTTTTAAGTGCCAAACCATTCATTATAGACCCAGCAGAGCCACTCATGAGTGTCACCAATAAAACTCCCAATCTCAGCTTCTGTTAAAATCCTACATCACAACTGAACACTAAGCTAAACCCAGATTTTTTCTATTCTCCTTGTGGTTTTAGGACTGAGCAAAGTAAATCAGAAATAATTTTCTGATTAGAAAATGTAGGTATATAGCTCATACCTCCAAATCACTGCCTGTAGGTATGAACTATATTCAGAGAACGAGAAATTCAGCAGAAATTCTTAAATTGTTCTGACTTTGGCTGAAATCATGTCACAGGGGTTTTGCCATCAACACCCTCCAGACAGGTCAGGGAGGAGAACATCACCCCCCCAGGGCTGGCCTGGGTTCAGCTCTCTGCAGCTCAAGGCACTGCAAATACACAACTCCCACATCCCAAAACCCTGCTTGAGCTGTTAAACTCCTACAGAGCCAAATGCCCCACGGCAAAGCTTCAAGAAACCAGGAACGTTCAGAAAAGCAAAGGTATGAAGAATCATTTTGGTTTCTTGCTCTTGCCTACTGAGTGTTTTGTTAATAAAGTCTGTATCAGCTAAATACTGAACAGGGTAATTACACTCCTAACTTTAGCATTTTTCTTCTGCACCTAAATATAAATTGTATGAAATGTTTAAAAATTGAAGTTTTAAAAATTCTTCTCGGTGCTTCAACATCTCCCCATATTTAAATGTAAAAATTAGAGAACTTTTTAATGTCTGAAATTTTCCAGGACCCCTTGTGGCTTCTGCCCATATATTGTTCACTGACCTCCTGGCTGGCATATTGAAACAATTCACAAGAAGCTCATTAAAACCTAGCAGGAAAATTCTTCTGGTGCATTTTATCAGAGGAGATAATAGCCTACAATCTAGAGCATGAATATGTGATAAGAAACAAAACAGGGCCATTCAGACAAAGAACACTTGGAATGTATTGTTCCCATAAGCAGATGTTAAATTACTTCACTGTAAAGTGGGATTTATAAAACCCAAAGAAATGTTATTTTTATGTGAACAAACGAGATCAGTTTATTATTTCAGCAGGGTGACACAAAGATCCTGCACATGTGTCTCACCAGGCAGGCAGATGTGTTGAGAGGAAAAACTGGGTTTGGACCAAAAATGCTGCAGAAGTACTGACAGAGCAGGATGGAATGGGAGTATCCAGACTGCTAGACTAGCTCAAACATGAAAATAAAATAAAAACCCAACAAGCCAGCTGGCTCAAGATTAAATTGTCATTTAACTGGAGCTACAGATCCTTGTGTGCAGTGAGACAAGGACCAGAGACAGCTCAAAAGATACACTTTGAGATAAGAGAGATACCAAGAAAGCTCAGAAAAAGCTTCAGCCTTTCTGGGAACTGTTAAGGTCAAATACATCCAACATAAGGGAAAGAAAATAAAACGCTGATTTATGGCTGAGTAAATGCCTCAGGGCTGTCAAGTTACGAGGATATTATTCTTGGTCACACACTCAAGCTTACTTTTCTTACCAAAAATAGATTTTTCAGTCCATAAATGTTCACTTCACAACTGTTAAAACCCACTTGGACTCAATTATCTGTCATGAAGAACCCATTGATCCTGTTTGTAATCCACTCTCGTGGGTGTAACAACATAAATCTGTGTGCAGCAGTGTCTGAAATGTCAATGTACTCACATCAGTGTCGGGTCCCTTGTCAGCCCCAGGACAGGAGAAGGTAACGAACTCATGGCACCTCTTATGAACCACAAAACAGCAAACTGGCAAAAAAGGGGAAACAACTGTTAGAAGGGTTGGTCGTGGTGTTCCCTTTTTTTTTGTAGATTTTGTAACAAATATAAAATAAACCATAAATATTTCACGTGCGAGTCAATGAAAGAAAGCAGAGCCCCATGTGAAATAAAGACACAAGGCATCAAGCAAACACTGTGATTAAAGAGGAGATAAGCATCCACATTTAAAAACCAAGAGACTGGACACAAGGATAAATCTTTAATGCTGAAGACAGCCCACAGTGCTCAAATCCAGTGTGGGATGAGCCATTCTACAAAGCCACACTTCCTGAATCTAAATCCTTCTCTGTCACAGGAACTGCCAATGTGCATCCAGGAGGCAAAGTGAGGAATGTGAAGCTGGAATGAAACCCATCCTTGGGGGTGGGATTGGTTCCCCTGCAGGCCTGGGGAAGGTCTCTACAAAAATCCAAAATCTTTCCCAGTGAATTACTTCTGTGAGGACCAGAGCTCTCTCTGAGGGAGGCTGTTGTAGAGAACAAAGTGTTCTCATAGCACAGAATGGCAGGAGATAATGGGAAAAGAAAATTAGCTCCTGATTGCAATGTGAAGCCCATTTAAAATTTATGAATGATCTCAAAGAACTTTTTCTTTCTGAGATAAAAAAGCTCCTGCCACAGGATCGAGATTGTCACACAGTGCAGGACACACAGCTCCCTCCAAACCACACCAAAAGAACAATTTACTTGAGGGTGCTTAGTTTAAGAGTCAGTATTCCAGCTTTTCACCCCCACTACAGTCCTTTCATAATATTAAACTTAGTTCAGATCTTTTGAAATTGGTCCACATTTCAACGAAACTGATGATCAAGATCTGAGATTGAAAAAACCCTGTAATCAAACTGAGTCAGGAGACCAAAATGAAATGATTTAAAAGTAATTCAGTTTGTTTATAGGTAATGTATTCTCTGTATACTTGAAATTTTGCATTTCCAACACATAAAAACACACTATTTCCCAAATCTCCAGAATAAAATAGATTTGAATTGCTTAACAACGGCAAACATTGAATTTCCTCAACTTCAGGGGAAAACAAATTATCTAAATTGTTCTAAAGAGCTCATTGCATGAGGCAGCTTTAACAATTCTCTTTCCCATTTAAGACACACGTGAATTTATTTCATAAATAAACAGTGAAGAAAGCTGTGTCCAGGTGCACCTGCAGGTCGCTGCAGCCACAGCCATGATCCCATTAATGCCAGGCTGGCCCCATTCCCACCCCTAAGTCAACCTTTACAGAAGTCTCATCACCCTTCTCTCCCTCCCAGCTATTTTTTATCAGTATCCCAGGCAGAAATTGTTTCCAACTGTTCTATTTCCGACGTGGCATATGTTTATTCTTTGGGCAAAGGGAATAAAGTGGGTTTTGCTCCACTGATTCCAGATTAGCTCTGCTGACTCCACTTGAGCCAGGGCTCTGGCTCAGTGGCTGCTGCCCACTTGGTTGTCTAGTTTATTAATCAACCTAAATCCCAGTGAATCCTGCAATTATCATTTTGATGGTTTGTTTTCTACCAACTGAAAGATCACTAAGTGGCAATTACCATTAATATTACTTGCAGCTGAGTCATGCTTTACTTTCAGATTATATTTTTGGTTCCAGATCTTCCAGTCTCAAGGACAATAGACTGATTTGTGATTTCAGGAAAAAAAACACATGCAAAAAGAAATTTTAAAAATCTCAGTATATCCTTCAGAAAATAAAGAAGTTAACTAATTACTCTTGTAAAAGTCGCAAAATATAATGTATAATCAATGCAAAAGATCTGAGGAATATTATGGGAATATCTGGAAATGTATAGAATGGAGCTGCTCCACCAATGCCTGCCATGCTCCAGCTCTGCCTTATTCAGCAATGTGTGTAAGGAAAACTGCGTATCTGGGCATCTATTCTGGGCAGAATTTCTGAAACACCACAGTCACGTCCTATCCCTGAGCTGACAGCCTCTCAGCACATGTGAAGGAATTCATTCAACCAGAGACAATGTCGACCTTGTTTTTAATATGATTTAAGTACTGAGATAAAGACGTGGGAAGAGGAGTGCCACTGTTTGCTCCAGCCTGTGAACTTTAGCCGTGGACTTCCCAGGAAACAACACTCAGCACCCTGCAATGAAAAGGACAATTCAGCTCCCAGAGTAAGCAAAGCACAGGGGATTTGCCCTTTTGGACTTGGGGCTACACCTCGAAACTGCGTGCTGAAGCTTTGACCATCAGTGCTGGTTGCTGAACCCTCACAACTGAATTAGACTGCCTGATGTGGGCAACTCGACAGGGACAGCCTTGATTCCTTCCCTTAATTTCCCAGTTCTAATGGGTGACTTATCTCCAAAGAGCCTGGGTCCTTAACAGGTGATCCAAAAGCATCAGAGCTGCCTCACCTTTGGAGAATGCTCCAAAGAGAACCAAACAGATTGACACAGAAATAAACAACAAACATGGAATCATAAATCCAAAGGGAAAAGAACAAGTGACAACTGAAATCCATCTGACAGCCATCATTTCTGTACACGTAATTTAACATCTAAATTTTCATGTTGAAATCCAGCCATTGGAGTATATTTTAGCATTTGTTTTTAGTGTTTTCTTTATTTCACAGAGCAACACAGATCTGGAGAACTCATGTAAAAAATTACTTAGTTCAGCTAAGTGCAAACAAAGTGTCATCTGCTTAAAATAACCTGTCTTTTTTTTTAGGAATAGAGATGAAAAATAACCTCTCACTTGTTACTTGTTTTGAAAAGATGTTAAGAGCTTCACATCACTTACTGCAGCTGTTAAGAAGTCACATTATGTTCACCACCTTCATGTAATGAAAGTTGTATTACACTGCTTTGCAGAGGCTGCCAGGGAATTTGTTCCTTTACACTTTACCATGAGCTGAAGTGAGCTGGCACACATTATGCAGAGTAGCTCGAGAGCAAAGTGGCATCTCGAGGCTGACAGCTAAAATTAAAAAGAAAATTATTGAGGTATTTTCATGTTTTGACAGGATGATTTTGGTCTGTGGTGTATATATAGAACCTGGCTGTGAGCTTCCATCCTCTCCAGCTCTGGACTTGCTGGAGCCAAAGCCCAGGGAGGGGCACAGGGAGGGCTGCAGAGAACAAAACAGACCTTGTGCTGCACAAGCAGCCCAACTGCTCGCTCCCTGCTGGCACGTGGCATCTCCCAGGCTGCTCCCTGCCCTCCCAGAGAGCAGAAATGCCAACTGGGCAGCACAAAACCAAGGAAGAACCTGGGAAGGAGCACTCAGTGCCTTCTCAGAGCAGACAAGCTGAAGATGCTCGACATGGCTTGTGGGATTTATGGTACATAACAGAGGGCAATTCATTCTCCCCAGCACTGTTCTGTCCGGGCACAGCACTGAGAAAAACATGTTGTTATCAATAATGCATACATATATATATTGTCATCACTTGGAGTTACAAGGCTCCCCTGTAAACTTCAAGCTTTATTCCAAATTACGTGGAGTGAAGAGATTGTTGTGATATATGGTTGGGTGAGAGTTATCTGCTAAAAAACACTGCTACTAATGGCTTTCATGTATGACACAGATGGATGAGACCAAAGTGAAGTACTGCAATCATAAATAACAGAAATAGAAGCGATCTTCTCTATTAGATGATCTATAAAGAAGAAAAGCCACTGCTGAGCCCACACATCACTCAGCCATATGTCTGAAGAGCTCCACAACCACAAGCATTCCAAAGAACAAGGGATAAAAAATATCAAGACAAAAGTCACATGCTTTACAATTGAGAACTATTAGAAAAGGTCAGGAGATTTATTTTTTTTTTAAAAACACTTGTAAACTCACACTTTTGGAAGAAAAACAACAGAGTAGGTGAGCCTTTCCATTAGATATAAATAGCTCTACTACAGCACAGTATTTATTTATTCAGTAAAACAAATTCAACTGCAAACCTAAAGGGTGGAGGGAATATATTTGCCAGAGAATCCAGCTGAACTGCCAGTTACCATCCACAGAGAAATCAGTGAGGCTTTTTCAAGCCACCTTTGACTCATTTTTGTAATCATACGATTATTAAGGTTAGAAAAGATCACAAAGACCATCAAGTCCAAAATTGGAACAAATACCACAGAGCCCAGTGACTAACAGTCAAGACTATTGTCCCAGCTCAAATGATGAATGGGTAACACTTTAACCAGGGTAGGAATCACAAATTCTCCTCTCTAAACCAACCCCAGAGCTGTGGCTCCACTGCCACAGCATTTTTGGGTGCCCCACAACAATGGGACATAATGTGTTTCCAGGTTTCAAGCATTGATTCTTCCAGAGGAAGCAGCACTGCAGGTCCTGTGGGCAGCCAGAGGGAAATAACTCCATGCACACTCAATATTTGTGGTTGGGTTCCTGCTTTGGGGCTTTTAAATAAGAGCTGATCCTGACCTGGCCTCAGGAGCTCCCACAGAAGCTCAACAAGAACAAAACCCTCTCTGGGTCACTCTCAGAGGGTTCTAGAGCACCTCAGAGTCTCTGCAGGAGTTTGGAGCAGGGGCTCATGGCTGTGCTGCTGTCTCACACTCTGCATCCTCCCTGAGGTCTCAGAATTCCCCCCGGAGCCCATTTCAGTGCTGGCCTGTGTTTCCTGCACAACACCGAGCAATGAATGAACGAGGCACATGGCACGTGTTGGATCGTCCTGAGATTAAACACAGCAATTACACTGAACAGAAATAGGGTAGTACTTCAAAATAGACAAATCAATTAAATCCCAACTACATTTGTTGTTTAAATAAGTACTCTTTAAATAAGTTTACGAGGAATAGATAAACGAGAAGAGCAGCAATTAAGATACAGGATGTAGAAATATTTGTCTTTCTCCTCTTCTGAAAATACTATAACTTGTAAAAATATAATGTAAATCCCTTTTATGTTAAATATAAATAAGGCAGTAGATTATAAAGCAAACACAAGCCACAAGCAGCCCTACCTTTGACTGCTACCAACATACCGAATCCACTGGGAATTTTTTAAAAACTAAATTACCCTAACTTTTCCAACATATATAATTTATAATTCACCAGCTTGCTTTTGTGCCAGTGTTTCACCCCATCTAGAAGGAAGTGCTGTCTCAGGAGAGTAGCCAGGCTGACACTTACAACTGCTTTATGCAATCTTTCCACTTGGCATTTCCCACTCCTTTCTGACTAACCCAGCCTGGAGCCCGGCGAGACACAGTCTGTTCCAGGCTGAGATAGTGAATCAGAAAAACACCATCCCTGCCCATCCCCTTACCCAGTTCCTAAGCTTCCTAAAGCTCTTTTGTGAGCCCCCAAGGTCACACAGCACCTTCACAGCTCTAATCTGTGCAGTGCTACACATTCCCTGGCTCGTGGGTTACCTTCATTTTCTTCATGGTTTCTGCAGAACTCAAGCTACCTTCTCAAAAACCTACCCTGGGGGTAAGGTATAGAAATACATGAAATTAATATTGATAAATTAGGGTTGATTCCTATTTGTAAAGCTCCATGTCTACTGCTAATAATTGCTCTGCCTAATCACAAGTTCATACCTCTGACCTTGCTGCAGATTTTCTGTTTGGTCAAGTTCAATTAGACTAAAAAATCTCAGGTAGAGGACAGAAATGAGACCACTGTAAACTCTGCTGTTTAATTTTTTTTTTTTTTCTTTTTTAAACTGAGAGAAAGTAACGGTTAACTGCAACAATATCTTATTTGTGTGAAAGGATTATACAGATCGTCTGGACAGTCTTAACCACTCAGGTCATTAACTCCTTTACCCTAAGTAGAAAACAGATGGATGTCTCTGGTAAGCTGGCTTTGCAAGCTCCACAACAGTGTGCAAATACAGGCTGTGTGCCTGGCAAGGAATGTGTGTGCATTTACATTTACCCAAACAACTTTGGCAGACCTGGCAGTACCGTGGGATAAAATTATAAACATATACCTGCACATTTTAAATTAGAAATTTATACCTAACACGGTTTGGAAACAGTCTGGGTTTCGTAAAATACCTCACAATATATTCAGAGCTGTCTGAATACTATATTCAGATACATATTATACCAGATTTGTCATTTCTTTTGCCTTCCATTACAGGAAAAAGAAGGTACGTGACATAGTTTATTCTACTAAAACTGCAGCACAGTATTTGCAAAACTGAGGAAGAGTTTCGAAATATTAGAGGATTTAATGTAACATGAAATATTCAGCACTGTTTCAATCTACTTGTTAATTATATACTTTCTGAGACAGAGTTCACTGTTTCTATGTAAAGCCCTTGCTAAAATTTCACAAAACCATTAATCTCCCTCCTTTGAGGTGTCCCATTTTATAAATGAATAATAACCCAGAAACCATCTCTCAAAACCAGTGCTGAAATAGCTATTTTGAGAACTCTACCAACAAAAAAGGTGACCACAATCACAGACTTTTTCTATCCCTTCTGCAGGTTGAATTCACTTCAGCTGCAGGAGCTGCTGCTGTTAATGTGTTTTCTGCAGCCACAAAGCCCCTGTGGGTGCTGCTCTCATCTGCTCTGGAGCTGAGCACAGGCACAGCAGTGAGGAACAGCACAGCTCCTCCAATTAAAGAGCTAACACAATAGGAGAGCCCAGAACTGCTTCCTGTGAACGCTGAGCAGTAGTTCTTCAGATTTTTCAGCTGTTTCACCAGTGACCCAAATTGCAGAAATGGGATGTCTTAAACAGAGCAGCTCCTTCAGTTTGAGGCATCACCCAGCACAAAGCCCAAGGGCTGGGAGAGGAGCAGGAGGAAGCAGCACAGGCTGTCCATATTTTAATGCTGTATAAAATGATGGGATATGAGAGGAAACCAACTGTCCAGAATGCAGCTGCTGGGTTGCATTTTGTTCTGTAATACAGCTGGAATTCCAGACACTGACAGCAAGCAAAGAGCTTTTAGAACATCGCAGTGGCAGCCTCTACTACCAGAGAATGTCCCACAGTCACATCATGCAGCATGAAAGATGAGGTGCTCAGTGTGTAAATCATCTCCAGAACCAAGAGCCAGTGCAAGTGCTTTGCTCTGAAAGAGCAGCCACTGTCCCACGGTGCCTTCTCCCAGCCCGAGCTCAGCACTGTTGCTGTTGTGATCACACACATGACACAGACTCTTGTGATTTCTTTTAGGGCTGGGTGAAAAAAGAATGTTTTATTTTTAGGGATTGTTCTTTTGTATATAATTTTTTACAGACTATAGAGATTGGTGAATGAAAGACAAATCTCTTCATTCACATTGATCAAACCAGAGGGATGTTTAAGAGAGAATCTCTTTTCTCAGAAAGAATTTACAATATGAATATTGTTACAAAAACAGTGTCTTGTTGTTTATGTTCTTTTATTGGGAACAAGTTTCAGTAAACTAAAATATCAGAAAAACAGAGTTTTAGAAACTCAGAAATTTCAGGCCTGAAAACCAGAGCACACAGAGCAGCTCCTGGGGGCCAGCCCAGCTGGAAATGGCACTGCTCACTCGGGGGATGCACGGAACACAAACTTCTGACAGACTTTGGTGGCTTCTTAATCTTCCATCTCCCCTAAAATCAGCCCCATGGTCGATGGAAGGCAGCCTGTGCCAGGCTCTGGAGGAGTGGCTGAACCCCCTCACAGCTCCAAGCACGGAAAACTGACGGCACAAGGAAAGCACACTCAGACAGATGTGAGGTTTCACCAGGAATCCTTCTGCACCAACCTTACAGCTGGTTTTCCCCAGCACCTTACTTCACAATTTAACGATACCGAGCGGTAAACCCAAACCTTTCCGGTGGGTATGATTTCTAAGGACACCAATACAATAAGTGAAATGCCAGAGTTGGGTGCCAAGAGCTGAACATTAAAGTATTTTGGGGTATTTTGAATTTAGGCATTCGGCTGTGTTTGAGAAAGCCTGTAAAATGCTAATAAAATTAATGACTCTCCCTTGCCAACAAACACAAGCCACACACTAATTCCATTATTGCCAAATAATGTTTATTTTTCTTCAGGATGGCAAGAAGTGAGGCCAGGATGACACTGAACAAGCTGTTTGAAATACGAACAGAGCCCTACCCTAAGCACTGAACCACAAGAAATAAACTTCCTGCAATACCTGTTAGGGCACAATCCTGACTGGAGACTTTTATGAGGAGAGTTGAGAGGCTCCAAGGTGACAGGTGATCCCCAGATTACTTCAGGTGTGAAGGGATCCACTGGAAGGTGTGAAGGAGGGGGTGGGACGAGGCCAGAAGATGTCACCCAGCAGAAACCCTGTGCTAAGGAGTCTCTCACCTCCTCCCCTCTCCAGGTTTTGGGTGACTACAACCTCACAAAAAGCCAGCAGCCTCCTGCCATCCCTGCCCTGAGGACTTCCATTCCTAAAAAACACACATTATTTTGGTTTCTTTTGCCAGGGATCATTCTCTGCCTGTCTAAACCTACCAAAAGTGTGTCTTGAATAGAGAAAAGCATTTTAAAACAGAAAGGCTCAGAAGACATGGCTGAAATTTTCCAAGGATGTGGAGGAAAAAGAGCAAGTTCAGCTCCTTTTGCACATAAGGGTTACTAATAAACCCAACTGATAATTCCTGTTTACTAACAAAACCAGCTAATAATTCCTTTAGATACTTTTCTCAACAAATTCAGGCTAGATTTTTTTAATCCTACTCACCCATTCTCTTTCAGCAATAGTACTATATCCAGAAATTGAAGAGGTTTTGTTAATTAAAGATTTTTCCAGTTCCTGTTTCTCTTCATTATTGCCATGTTACCCAACAGATGCCCAATATTTGTTGCAAGTCTTATCCAATTACATACATCTTATTAAAGGGTCATCTGCTAGAAACTTCAGTATCTCTTTCCTGCTCTCATCAGTCACTGCAAACATTTCATCTCAAAGAAACTGCAACTTCTCAGGAAGAAAAATATATACAAAAACATACACATAAAATGTCAACTCCGTATTAGACTAATTACAATTAGAAATTTGTTGCCAGTGTAAGACAAACACACATTGGGAAATCAATTAAAGAATTAAGAATATTCACCCTCAGATTTCTTTTCCACAGTACGTTTGGTGAGTACATTATTTACTCATAACAAGCAGATTCATTTTGTAGGTTTGGAAGTTATCAAAATTACATGGTTGACTAAAAGACATAAGTTACAATAATTCATTGCAATAGCAGAAGGGATATTTATAAGTACCTGTGGGCTCAGAGGTTGGCAGTACATAAATAACAAAATATGAAACCATGGAAACGTGTCATTTAATTATGAACAAATTAGTTATGTTTGCTGTAAACTATTTAATGAAAAAAAAAATCCAAAACAAAGAAGAAGCTGAGATGGGAGGTTCCCAGCAAGAAAACCCTACGGCAACAGTCAGTGGAATTTTTTGCCAGGTAGAATCACAGAACCATAGACTGCTTTGGGTTGGAAGGGACTAAAAAATCATCTTGTCCCACCCTGTGCCACAGGCAGGGACCCCTCCCACTGTGCCAGGGGCTCCCAGCTCCATCAGCCTGGCCTGGGCACTGCCAGGGATCCAGGGCAGCCCTGTGCCAGGGCTGCCCACCCTGCCAGGGAAGGGTTTTTTCCCTAATTCCCAATCTGAACCTTCCATCAGTTTGAAGCTGTTGCCCCTCATGCACTCACTACAGGTTCTTGCATACTCTCCTTATACTCCTGTAACTTTGAAAGGTCCATTCTGAGCCCGAATTGGGAACGTTTGGCCAGCCTGTGCCCGGCAGGCAGAGCTGCCAGAGCCAGGGGAGCCTCAGGCACGCTGCAGTGCCCACTCCACTGCTGCCAGCCCCAGGACCCTGCCTCTTGCTCCCAGCCCCAAACGCTCCTGCAGTCCATTCTCTTTGGCAATGTTAGGTTTTAGCTGGAGCCCTTCCCCAAATTAGCTCCATACACAGCTCATGGGAGCTCACCCAGCACAAAAATAGAACTGCAGGACCACCCAGAGTAGCCAAGATTTACACCAGGGAAAGCATCCATGTGACAAAAAACTGTACCAGTGGTGAAACTCTATCCTTCTGGCATGATTAGGTCAAAGAAATGAGATGATTTTTTCACTTTGTTCACGTGGCTGAAGAAGATTTCAAAGCAGTTTTAAGCAGAAACAATGCTCATAGAACCTGAAAATCATCTCAAAATGCTCCCCAAAATTTAGTCTGTGTTTGAGCTCTTAAGTCTTAGAAGCAATCATAATTATTCTTGTTACTAAGTCATATAAAACCCTGACTGAAAATTGTATGAGAGCATTTTCCACTGCATGCTCATGATATATTTGTGCAGTCCTTCCTGGCTCACTGAAGCAGCAATATAAACAGCATTTCTTAGTTTCTGTCAGATAGACTGAGTAGTATTCTCATGATATGGAAAGGTAAACATTATTCCCTCTCCCATGTATTTACTAAAAGCAATATATTAGCCCAAATGAAAAACGAGGCACAAATGTCAGTGATAAATTAGCTGACATTCATCCGAGAACATTGCTTCCAACAGGCCAAGAATTTGCAAGCAGCAGTAAGGGCCTGGAATTCAGTAAGCCATGACTCAAACCAAAATAAAAAAAATAACAAGAAAGATGAGATTTCAACTCATTCCCACTCACCACAGAACATGCATTAAGGGTCTACGGAGCAAAAGTGAAGCAAATCCATTTCTGTCATTACTGTCTTTGCAGAGTGGTTTTACTCAAGGCTTTACTGCACAGCATTGGCACTTTAGAAGTCAGGTCATAAAGGCATAAAGGCAACTGAAAAGAATTAAAGCAGCCTATGACTGACCATCAAATCTATAACTTGGCAAGGAAAGCAAGAACCAAAGCTTCAGCTTCAGGTTGACAGATTTTGGGAGCACTGACTACTACAGTTAAAATAAGAAATCCTGCTATTTTTCATGGGAGTTTAAAAATATAACAATTTTATTAATAAAAAAGAATTTTGGACTTTAAAGTTTGTCTGACCTGAATAATAAGTATTTCCCCTAACTACCTGTCCCACTTCTTACTTACAGTGCAACAAAGCAACGCACTTTTTTACAATTTGCATTTTAACATAATTAGAAACTACAGCTAAATGAAGGCTCCATAACACACTTGTGGGTGCCTGAAATGTCATATTATTCCAGAACTAACAAAAGTACTAGTGATTGTATCCATTTAAAGTGACAAGTCATTGCTAGAGGTGTCATATAAATACATCATCTCACTAGGTCTCAGCATAAGTTAAAGGGGCCTATTTTACTTTTTTTGCAGGAAGAATTAAACACATGTCAGAAATGTATCACTGGACTCTCTGACACAGAGACCAAATTAAAGCACTTAAAGGGGACAAGGTTTCTTTGTTGGACTCTAAAGCCCGGGCAGTGACAAGAGGAAAAGAAGAAAAGTGAAAGCAGGACAAAACCTGCAGGTTTATTGGACGGGGTTCATGATCCAGGGAGCCTGGGGCAAATCACCCCACTGCAGCAGCTTCCTCAGAGCTCCCATCTATGTTTTCACACCTCTTGCTTCCCAAATCACAGAATTCAATGTTGAATTCAATATTCAGTGGTGAATGTCCAAGTCCTCACAGAACAGTGCCTCTACTTGGCAATGTTTCTCCTTAGCCCTCAGTTTGGAAACAAAGATCATTCCATAGCTAGTTTGCAGCAAGATAAAAAAGCCACTTTTTCCCCTTGCAAGATCTGAATTTAAGGTCTTTTAATTAATAGCCTGAGTAATACCCTTTTATATAATGCAACTCATTCATTACATCTCACCCACACTTAAATGCTGTTTCATATTTCTGATGGTGAATATTCCATTATTTCAGCCAAAAATAGTTTGTATTTTCAATCACTTTATGCCTTGTAATGCTGCACACTGCAGGGTGCTTAAATCCTTCACAAATTGAGTAAAATAATGCAGAAAAATGGTATGAAAGCGAGTGATTTATAGAAAACTGCATGTTCTCTCCATAAACAATGTGACACTGTTAGAGATGCAGATGGAAAATAACAAATTCCAGGAGGCTCCAAGTGGCATGCAAACAGATGAATTCTGCATGAATTATGCTGAAGTGGTATAATAAATGTACAAGTAATTTCAGGCTCCAGAGTTTGGGCAACTGCATGCCACACACAGAATTATGTCACACCTCAACAGACTACTAGAGAAGAGATCAAACTTCCACTAATACCTGGATGCACTGTGGATTTTCAGCGTAGCTGGAACTTTGCTTTAAAGCTGTCAGGAGTAATTTGCAAATAAGCTATTCCTAAAATCAGTGGAGAATGGGGCTTCAGAAGGGACTGAACTGTCTCAGGCAAACAGCCAGGAGAGAGGGAGAGAATATGACATGTCACAAAAAACTCCAGCCAGACTCTTTCCATAGAAAGCCTCTTTAGAAAATCAATTTGTTCACCAGTATGGGTGAAAACATCCCTCAAACTGGGGGGCAAAGCTACAGCACCCAAATCCCACAGTTGCAGTGCAGCAAGAACTCTCCTGTGACACAGACTGTGCTTGACAGGCAGAAAACAAGCTAGAAACAACCTCAGCCTGTCAAAGTCCTCTGAAGAAAGGAGAGTCAGGCTGTGCTTCCACAGCTGCTTCCCACGGGCACAAAGCAGCAGCTCTGCTGAAGGAAACACTTCCAGCTGCTCATTCCTGCCCTGTCCCAGACCCTTCTTCTTGCAGACACTCCTGGATCAGCGGGCACAAAGGCATTTTCTCATCCAAGCATTCCCTCCTGGGCACAAAGGCATTTTCTCATCCAAGCATTCCCTCTCTGGGCACATTAGTGCTGTTTTTATGCTGATGCAGCAAAATACTCCAAGTTGCTGCCCAGGAAAGGATTGGAGAGCAGGAAATCAGCCAGGGAAGTGCCTGAACTCAGCTCCAGGACAGGGTCAGGCTCCTGCCAGTTTGGAGCAGCTGTGGGAGGACACCAGAGCCTTCACCAAAGGCTTGGCACCCTCACGGCAGAGATCACAGAGGAAAATTCCTCTCTGGGGTTTTGCCCCATTTCCCCAGCCATCTGCCAGTCCTGTATTTTAACATCTACCCCTAGAGCCAAAGGTTGGACTCTGCATTCATTGTTTAACTCTCTGTTAAGTTCCAGGCTGCCCGAGTTACGGTGGATGTGGCTGGCGAGGATTTCTACAGCTGGAAACCCAATGGGTGCATTTGTTCTGAAACTCACTGACTGGCTAAAACTCGTTAAAAACAGATTTATGAAAATGACTCAGAATTTGGAACAAATTGAAGATGAGTAACCAAACACAATGAACAGAAAGAATGTGTTCTATTATTTTTAATACGTGCTGCGCTGACAGCTCGCACCGACCCTGCTGAGGACAGAGCCCAGCTCTTCTCTCCTTGCCTTCAGCTTTGCTTCCTTCTCTGCACTTCCTTAAGGTGCAACTGCAGAATTAGAGGAGGGTTTTTTTAACATTTTCTTCTTGGACATACTTCTGCTAAGCAACAGCTGACACTACAACTAATAATAGTAATGCCAGGTATTGCTGTAATCAGGAATTCATGGTTCATTTCTCTTCTGCATAATGGAACCTCATTCCCATTTCTGCAAAGCAGAGTTTTTAAAACAATTTAAACTATTTCAGCTATGTTAAGTTTTTGTAGAAAAGCCACCAAAAATATAAACTTTTCTTTTAAACTACCGCTGCATGGTGTAAACTTGTATTTCATATATTTATCTGTTTGTTTGTGAGGGACAACAAAAGATTGTATTTATGTCTTAAAAATACAAAAAGGGCTTTTTTTTCTTTGTTTGGGTTTTACACCCGTTCACAGAGACATTAACACAGTAAGTCTATTAACAAGTGCAAGGGGTATCACAAGTTCAGTTGTGGTAATTAGTCGTATTTCAGCTTTAAATGACTCTCTGCTCCAAAGAAAAAGATTATGGTTTTTCTTCTTGCTCTATTACCCAACTGGCATTTAAGTCAATCTGCTGAAAGTGTATCTGCTTCAATGGAAGCTCAAAATAACCCATTAAAGGAATATGCAAATCTCTGAGCTTTTTGGGATTTTTTAATACTTTAATCTAATAAGAACATTTTACATGACTAAGAAATTCCGGCTGAATCTGTTATTCAGCTCTCCTTTAGCTCTGCCATTAATTCCATTTTTACTGTCATGAATAGGACAAAAAAAAGCCCGAAAGAAAAACTTATTTTACTGGCAAGATGTTTATAAGAAACGTCAAGTTCTCGTACAGGTTGCATGAAACAAAGGTTCATCCCAACACACACTCCTGATGTTTAGCACAGACAGGAAAGTCTTTCCACAGAGCATGGAATCAAAGAATAATTGAAAGGTTTGGGTGGGATTTTAATCATCATCCCATCCCACCCCTGCCATGGCAGGGACACCTCCCTCTGTCCCAGGCTGCTCCCAGCCCCAATATCCAGCCTGGCCTTGGGACTTCCAGGGATCCAGGGGCAGCCCCAGCTGCTTCAGGAGTTTCCCTTCAAGAGAAACCCTTCAAGAGTTTCCTCCTAATGCCTGCTCTGACTCTAAACCTGGCACATACTCCACTGCTTTATCTCAGTGCAGAGGGGAATCAGCACTGCAGGGCCTGCAGGGCTGCCCCTTGCATGAAAAAGCTTCAGCAAAAGGTTCCTGTCCCCCAAATCCCACCAGGAAAGATGGCCTTTCACCCCTGCTGTTCAAGCTGCATCAGGAAATGCATTTTGTGCTGCTGTCAACAGATTTGACAAGTACATGCTGAATATAAGGGATGTGGAAGGATATTGATGAGCAAGTGGTCTCCTGCCACGAGCCATTGCCAGCTGGGTTCTGCTCCCTCCCAAGAGTCAGTGAATCACCAAACCTTACAGAGAGGGGAAGAAAGGAGGCTGATGTGGATTAGTGACAAATGGGGTCTTCACTAGACTCATTCCTAAAAGAAAAGAACCAGACCTACACCTTCAAAAAAACCCCCATGCGGATCAAAATACTGGCTCCTTACACTTCGTAGCACTTGTAAATTAGTCATTTGATGTAAAACAAATTGAAACCAAAAGAAATAACATAAGTAAGAGTTTAACTTTGTAACAGTTTATGTTATGCATTAACTAGCTCAGTTTTTTGGAGTAAGATGCAACCCAAACCTGTCAAACTTCTATTATACTTGTGTTGTTTTGACAGCAGCTGGCACACACTGTTCTGATTTACAGAGATGCAGATTTTAGCTTGTTTTCAGGAGCTTTTGTACAATACAAATTGGCCTGTCATGCTTTCTGTTGGCATTTCAGGATCTTACATGTAAGACTTGGCTAGAGGGTTTTAAGAACGGCCTATGGCAAAAAAAAGAGGACAAAAATGAAACCCCACACCATCTCTTTCATGGGGAAAATTATTCCTACTTCGGGGTGCTTATTCAATTTGATTCAGGAATTATTAAACTTCAGCATCCTCAGGAGACTTTCAGCCTTCTCAGTGAATGACCCCTCTCAGCATTCTTCATGCATTTAAATTCTACTCCCAGCTATGCTGTACACATTCATCGTTCTGTTAGCAAGGAATTAACAATAAAGCTTGATTTGCTCTAAGAGGAAAAAGCATTTCTGTTCACGTGATGGCTTTGCTGGCACTGGGGTTAATAAATTTGTGTTAATTCCCTCCCAGCTCCTCCAAACACCACGGGAGCAGAGCTCTCCTCCCTGCTCAGCTAATGGACACTGTCAAAACAGAACCAGGTTTTCACTTTTGCTGAGCAACACTCCGCTTGATTTCTCTCTTGTTTACCAGTGACATTTCTTTGTAAATAAAATTGTTATCCTTCCTGGCTGAAGCATTATGATTCAGCAAGTCACAGCAGGGGGGACCTGTCTTGGGTTGCCCGATGATTACAGGTTTGTAAATGAGCACCAGTGGGATTTATCCCACGTGCACATTTAGACATTGAACAGAGGTCGTGTTTGTTTGAGCTCATGGCTTGGTAATCAATGCAGGGAAGCAGGCATGTCTGTTAAAAGCAGTGCTTTATCCTGATGTAAACTGCTTGCATTACGTGGAAAAGCAAAAAAAAAAAGTATTAGAAAAGATGGATGCTACTCTCTTATAAAAATTATTTAGGGTGAGATGAATCACATCTGAGCTGAGCTCACTCCACTCCACAGGCTACAAAGGGATCCAAGACATCTCTCAGTTTAACATTTACAATGTTGGCATTTAAATGTGAGCAGATTAATCTCACGGTATAGGTTGGATTAAGTAAAACAAGGTTTAAATTAATAGGATAATCTGTGCATGCACTGAGCAGGGAGCCAGCCCTGCTGCTTGGCTGAGGCCAAGGAGGATTCCCCGTGCTGCTGGGACCAAACAAGAACTGATGCTCTGCCTCCTGCTTCCACCAGCACCAGGCTCACTGAGGACTTCTGAGCTGGGCTTTGGGTTAAACTGGGCTGCAGCTGTGCTGGAGCCCCAGTGCTGCCCTGCTTGCAGCCAGCCAGGGCTCAGCACTGCTCACATCGCCCCCGAGCCTTGTGCCAGCACAGAGGGAGCTGCAGGGAGCTCCTTTAGGGCCTGGGGGGTGTAACGTCCCCTATAAATAGAGCACGCTGACTTTCAGCCTCCTCAGCTCATCCCTTCCCTTTTTGGACCGATTTCTGGCCATATTATGCACGCTGAAAGAATAGAGGCAAATTCCCCGGTGGCTATTAGTGTGTCTAGACTCATTCATTGACCCAGATGATGTCTTAATTGCCTCTTTTCTATCTGATGGGGAAAATATACTCTAACTTTTCCTGGTTGCAAGCTTTGCCATTAAGTTTTCTAACTGAAATCAGTGAATTTAATGAAAATTGGTGATACTCTGTGTTCTCTGGGATTGAGTAATGTGCAGCACTTATCACAGGACTCATAGGAAGCCTCTGCCCATCTAAAGGTTTCAGAACTTCAGATTTTTGGGCTCTTGGCTACCAGACAAGGTAGTGGCTGTTACCTATGAAACTTATACCCTTTTATACAATATACTGGGTTAGCATGAACGAAACAATTTTAACGTACATGTACATTTTTATCAATATTTAACAATTTCAGGTAGTGGAAATTTAATAATTTTCAGAGGTGTTCAAATTTATAAATTGCCTGTAAATTTACAGATTCACAAACCAGTACTGTCTGACCATGCTCTGCACAGAAATTCCAAGGTGAAAATAAAATGGAGCCAGAGGTTTTCGTGTAACTTCTGCTATTATTGTTTTTCAAGGGGAGAATTAATGTATTTTCTCTTTGTATGGCTGGGCAAACCCTGAAAGCAGCCTGCCACCACTGACATTAGCAATGCAATTTTTGGATTAAATGGTAAAGAATTTGAATTTCCAAGTGGAAATCTGTGTTCATGTGATAGGTCTTCATTTATAGCAAGGAGCCTGTTCCTCAAATGAAGCAACACATTGGGTTGCATCATTTCATGGATTTAAGATTAAAAGAGCCTAAGAGGCTTTTGGACTGCATGCTGCATCAAATTTACACTGCTGCATCAGTCAGCACTAAAAGCCAAAAAAGTATGAGTAGATTTAGCAGATTTAAGCAAGGATGCATTTCACTGATTACTTCCTGCTAATGTAATTTTGTTTTAATCATTTAAACTATTAATACTTCATTTGTATCACGAAGATAATAGAGGTGCAGTGCACACTGTGTATCGTGGGTCACTTACTGAGTACTTCTATCCCTGTGGAATTTCCAGGCTGAATAATAGGCTTTTATACAAAAAGCAATCAGCAGGTCACCACGTTAACCTCTTATTCCAATCCCTTCTCTGTGTAATGCCCAACAGAAACAGTAATTGAAAACTACTTTTTAAAAATCTCCTAGGTCTCCAAACTGAAAGCAGGCACGAGGACTTTACTGTTGCATTCTCTGGGCAAAAAAAGGAAGAAGTGCCCAGGGTCATGAGGATGGAACAGCTCACCTCAGCCTAAGGTGCAGGAATTATCCTCCCTCAGTGCTTGCTCTGTGGGAGCAGAGGGACTTAGCTGCCAAAATATTCTTTTTTTATTCATTTTTAGGACTTTATGCGTGTTCCAGCACAGAAAATGCAACAACAAATATCCCAAGGCTGTATTATAATAAAAACTTGAAATCAGCTATGCTCTGTAACACGAAATTTTTGTTCCTTTGCTTAACGTGCTTAATACTCTTTTCCATTCTTTCAACTACTATTTTTATTCTGCTCAAAACATGACTGTCTTCAGGGACAACATGTTCATTCAAAGTATGAATGTTTCATTCATGGCCTTCAACAGCCTGAAAAAGAATTTGACTGCAGAATATAGAGTTGTGTATTTCCCTTCAGCCCAGTCCCATCGTGAATGACTCTTTCACACCAGTATAAGTAATTTCCTGGAAAAATATGACTACTACCATCCCTTGCCTCTTCGTGTTTGCAATTTTTCCCTTACCACGTCCTCAAAAATGTATTCATTTTCCCACTTACCATTTTTTTCTAAAATGGATACACCCAGGCAGCAAATCTCTCCTTGGTCTCCTGATCACAGCCCCTTTTGCATCAGGGTATCTACAGAACATTTAGACTACAGGAGGTTCTATATTTCAATTTTTGGGGAATTTTCTCACTTTGGCTGAATTTTCAAACTACTAACGAACTCTGAATGTAATTTTCTCCAGTAATAAATCAATATTAAAAATGATCCAGCAAGAATATAAACAAAGTCTGTTAGGAAAAGACAAGGAGCCCTCCTGCCAGTCTGAATCTTGTCATGAAATTCATTTCAGAGATGACTTCTGCTGACACCTCTGTCCTCTCTGGATGCAGGATTTTCCTCCCACCTCAGTTCAATGTCAGGCAGCAGGAAGTTTGTAAGTAGCAAGCTACAGCCAAATTCTAGGTGCTATATAGTAAAGATGTTTTCAAAAATTCCTGATTTACATGTAATAAAATAGCATTTTAACAGAACAATTATAATGGAAGCATTATAAAGAAATGTATGTCAAAAATTATTTTTAAAAAGTTTTCTGTAAAATATGGTTGTATGAATGACTAATATCGTTCCTTTTATAACTAATTTCCTCTACAGATTGAAATAAACATTTTTTGCAGGAATTTTCCAGTAACAAACTTGTTCTAAACTTCATTCTAAAGAAGTTACACCAGAAATATGCGAAGTTTGAACGCTTCAATAGCTGAGTAAGAAAAGAAGAGCTCACAAAGAGATCCAAAGAACTAAAGGATATTTTTGGTGCAGTTCAGTGTCAGGGAGAACAAGCTGAAAGGACGTTTGAGGTTTCTCCCTTTTCACAAATATATGAAACACTTCAGTGATCTGAGGGACCAGAACTCTTCCAACTTTCACTGAGAGACATTCCAAGCATTTCCCCCTTCTGACCACAACGTCATCCCTCTGCAGAGGACATTGAGCGAGGTGAATGTTGCTGGGTGAGAGAAGGAAAACACCATCATCCCCCCAGATTTAGCAAGGGAAAATCCCCAAGCAGTTTAATGCCAGTCCAGAGCATGTCAGTTTAATTTTAAAACAGCACCAAAGCACTTGATGTGAAGGACTGGGTGCCCTGGCTGCTCCTGCTGCTGGAGCAGACAGATTCCAGCAGAATGCCATTCCCATCCTGTCCCTGCTGCAAACGACACACGACACAAATTTCCCCAAGGCAGCTCGGAGAGATGCTCTGACTCTGTTTATTAGAAATAAATCTCTCCCTTTTATACATTTCATCACAGCCCACTGTGACTGGTGGAAGAAAGACAACCCCTTCACCCACACTGGGCAAACCAGAGGGACACCAAAGGAAAGTCTGTCCCACAGAAAGAATGAACAGCATGAGTTTGTTACAAAAACAATCCTGATGTTTATGTTCAGGCTGTGAGAACAAGCTTCAGAAACCCAAAACATCAGGAAAAACCAGAGTCCTAGAAACTCAGAAACTGCAGGGCTGGAAAACCAGACTACATCATGCTGAGCTCCCTGCAAAAGCCACGGAAGGCAAACAGAAGCTTCTTGCACTGGGAGCCCCTTAGATTAGAAATGCCTTGATGAAAATTTAAAGAAAATTTTGCCTCATCTTCTTCAGCAATTCAGAGTTTCACATTTATAGCTGAAAGGTAATAAATGTCCTTTTCTGCAGACCATGTTATTGTAATAGTAACACCTGCAATTCAAGTGTTCCCAAATACGGACAAATAGACAAAACAGACACATTTACTGTGTTTTTAAAAATAATTACTGACAAAGCCAATCAATTGATGATCATGTCTACATTTTAAATTAACTAAGTGGAATCAGCTTGTGCCAGTTCCAAGATAGACCCTATGTGCCATAATAGTTCCTGAATTTTCTGTGTAACTTTTGACATCCTTTGCCCTTTCTTTCCTCTCAATTTCTAAATACAGGTTGAGGTCAGCTAAGATTGACTTGTAATAACATTTCATCTTTTGAATTATAGTACTTCACTCTTGTGTGGCAATAAAAATAAAATTTCTTTTTGACAATTGCAGAAAAGCTTGTTGGAGTATGAAAATGTAGTTGTTAAAATTGGAATCAAACCAATGCAAGGGTTTCCTACTGGAAACTTTTTTTCTACCTTCCATTTGGGAAGTTTAAACCTGTATTTTGGTATTGGATTATTGTAAATTGCAAAAAATGTGGTCATGTGGAGAGATGTAATATTGTAACATGTACAGTTCTCAAACTATGTTTGGTAGTGTGGTAACTCGCAAATGGCTTTAAAAAAAAAAAATCTTAAAATTTTTGGTCCTTATTGGAAATGTATATTTAAGAATTAAAGTTTCAGTCTAATGGCTTGTTACTGAGTTGCAGCAGAAGTTCAGGACTCACAGGTTTCCAGTTGAGGTTTTCTAAGGACCCTTGTTTTCTGCCTGGTTTTGCATTTAGAGATCCATGTCTGAATCAAAGGCCCCTGGAAGTTGCTGGGTGACTGCACTGAAAGAGTCCAACCAAACAAGAAAAGCCCTTCTGGAGGAT
The DNA here is from genome assembly GCA_032173965.1 of Sitta carolinensis. Taxonomy (NCBI): domain Eukaryota; kingdom Metazoa; phylum Chordata; class Aves; order Passeriformes; family Sittidae; genus Sitta; species Sitta carolinensis. The sequence continues at coordinate 3,061,436 of CM063298.1, read as the reverse complement.
GAACTGAAAAGGGAAGCAAACACTGTTTGTTCACCTCGCTGCTGCCTCAGCATGAATAAAGAGACCTTCAAAGTGCACCAGAACTGTTTATTCAAAACATAAATACCTCCTTTCTTTCCTCTTTTGGCACAGCCTCTGAACAGCCTAACCAGACAGCAAAAAAGGGGTTCATGAATTAGGGAGCTTACACCTATGTAGTCAACTTCTTATAAAAAGAAATGTTCAAAATTCCATTTTTCTGGAAAACTATAAAGCTGTTCCCTTCCACAGGAACCAATTCTGAATGGGAGCTCAAGCATTTGATTTTTGATATATTTTGACATTTGTCTTTAGTATCATTAACCTGGATAAACTGGGTTATTTGGGAAATCAAGGCAGACAATTGCAGAACAGAGATATGAACAATAAAACAGGGGGCAGTACAAGTGAAAAAAGAAAATAGTCATTTAAAAAAACCCCAGCACTTCAAAGAACAGCAATGGTGTGCTCATGGCCAGGGTATGGGGGTTGCTTCAGGAAGGAGATCCCCAGGACACAGAGGGACCAGAAGGATGAACAGAATTTCCAGAGCTGAGTGATCCTCACTGCTGTGCCATGCTGACCTCAGAGCACTGCAGGGCTAAGAAAATAATGCAGCAATTTAGCCAAGAACTCTGCTGGACTGCAACCCCAAATCTTTATGGCCCCTCCTTTTAATTCCACCCATACAAGAAACACTTTGTTTTTAGGAAATTTTTGACAAAAAGTTTCCAAAAAATTCCCTTGAATGGCCTAGACTAAAATTTATTGTAGCTGCAGATAGACCTCAGACCTTTTTTTTTGTTTCTAAAATTTAATATTTCAAGTATTGATACATTCAACTCAGCTCTTTATATTTTTAGTCTGAAGTCTTGATTTCAGCATAAGATGAGGTTCACAGAAACAGACAATTCTTACCTATGTACACTAAAACTTGAAAATCCATCCTGAAACACTAAAGAAGAGTTTCCCCACAAGAATACAATTCAAATGTTTTGGAGGTTTAACCTTTCTTTCTGAATTGCTTTTGTTGTCATGCCATCCTTTGTTTCCAAGGTAGCAGGAGCAAATAGGAATCAGTGCTGAGCCAATCTTGTCTGTTTTGTGTGGACTCACGTTATTCCTCTAACTCCAATCTGTTCTTTTGTGCAAAAATACCAGTGCTGAGTTCATGTAAAATTAGGATACAGGAGTCTTTCCAATGGTGAGGGATTTTTTTTTTTCAATCATTAGATGATAGCTAAAACCAAATTCAATGAATTACAGAACTACAACTGAATTAGGAAGAGCTACAGAACCACTGGCTTAACATTTAGAGAGAATAATACAGTGAAAGTTCCATATGGGAAAACAACTCTTCAGTGTCCAAGTACCTGGGTGGTGACAGCCCTGTAAATGCAATTCTGAGCATGAATCCTGAATCCCACTGCTTCCCCCAATATTCTAAGGCATCTATGGCATCTGAATTCTCCTTATTGGCAGAATATCTGCTGATTCCTGCCAGCTTTGAACAGCCAACCCACTACCTCTACATATGACAAAGAAAACTGGGGCAAACATTCCAATCTGACAGCTTGTTGGAGAGGGATGGAGGAAATCAATTAAAAGAGAGAGGCAAATACCTTCTCCCTCTCCTCTTGTGTGGTTCAGAAGAGCCAAGGCATGCCCCACTGCACAGGATGGCAGCAGCCCTGCTCAGTCAGCTGGCACCAAAAAGCCAGGTTATTGCAAATAACACTCCTGACCCTGCCTAGACAGACTACTTCAAATAAAATCCAAAATGTGAGTACAGCACGAACGTGTCTGCCAACAGTGCTCACTTCTTTTGAGGCTGAAATTTAGGAAATCTGTGCAGATGCAGAGGAGGAACTGGATTGCAAGGAAATGGTGACTTGGATTTGTCCTGAGGTCATTCTACAAGTTCAGATTTTAATTTGTCTTGCAAAAAGCCTTTAAAAACTGTTCATCAAGCTAAAGAACACAGAGATATTATCAAGCATTTTATACTTTTTACTTCTGCACAGACTGGAAACAATGCAGGTCACCACCTTAATTTTGCTTATCAAGCCTGAGACTGAAAAGGCGTGACCATGAAAAGGAGGAAGGGGAAAGGGAGGAGAATTTTGGCTGATTCCTTCACACCAAATTTATGAGAAAACTTTGCCTAAGCTCTGGCCTCCACAAAGCACAACTCTTGTGGTCCATGGCCCCGTGCAGGAATGTTCTCAGCTCACCTCTGTAACACGACAGGATCTAATCCAGTCAGGTATGGCACCATATAATGTGATCAGTCTCAGGAAACAAAATTCTCCAGAATAAGTTTATGAGCAATTGCATGACTTCTCCATTCCCAGATCCAATTACAAAGCTGCCTGTCATTGCTTTAAGAATTCCTTTCCCCTACTTATCTAACTGGATTTTCTCTCTTCCCTTTTACACACATCTCTTATACGACTTTATCTTCATTTTTTCCACAACACGCTCACTGTTGGGAAATATCTGTCTTCCCTAAATTTCTGTAGTGAACTTCACTCATTCAATTTACTTTCAAATAAGAATTCCAAGCAGTTTTGTAATCCCTTTTTTCTCCCCTCCCTTGTGATTTTTTGAGTGTTTTTGTTCATAACTTCCTTGTAGTATTTTCTTTTCCTGAATTTAACTGTGAAAATGACATACAGTCAGAAAGAGACCAGACAAAAATAAGTTATTCCAATGATGCAATACCTCAGAATTTCACCATCAAGGTAGAAATGTTATTAAAAGTAATGAAGTTTTCCATGTATACTTGGTATTTATCTAATTTCACTTTGGATGGAGTAATGAAAAAATGTGTGGAGTGAAGTGATAACCACAACCCCCCCTTCAGTTTGTGCTGCCTCAAGAAAGAGAATCCCAGCCAAACACCAGATAACCCCAATCCAACAGGGAACAGAATTCTGATGTCTTTTCACATCAGTGTGGACAATCCCAACAGAATTCACGTTACTTAATACTAACTAGAAAACATTATGTAAGTCTGTTTAAAATATTCAAATGAAGCTTTGTTAAATTTTTATTTAGAGCTAGAACATATGATCATCTTAGCATCACCAAGCTATCTAATTAGCCATCTGCTTCTTGGAATTTTGTTAAATATGTATTATATACTTGTAACAAAGGAGTTTTTATCAGCCTGAGCAGTCTCCTGTAATCACATTAAAGAGCAGGACCAATGAAACATCCTCTGGACACGGAGCTGATGGGGAACCAGACATCTCAAACAATTTGCAAAAATTCCCCGTGAGCCAGAAGAAATATTAAACAACACAACTGCCCACACAAACTCAACCCCTATTCTGCTCAGTGAAGAACGTCCACAAACCATGGCCTGTAAAATTCATTTAACCCTTCTCTCCACTAGCACACTTGGCTATTCCTTTCTATTCTTCTTTCCAGATAGGAGGTGTTTGGCAAAATTTGTACTTCCAGGAATTACTTACTGAAAGTGTCAAAAAGCACCCAGAGGTTCATTTCATTCCCACTTCCCAGGGGGTTGTGACTGACTGAGAGATCCCCTTTTAAAGCTGGAGGATCAGGGCTGTGAGAAGAACCCAAAAATCTTCTCTGTGCTGGCACAGCTGTCTGTGCAAAACCTCAGGGCTGACCAGAAAACTGAAATGTGCAGTTGTTCAACCAGTTATGAAGCAGCAACAAAACATTCCCACTAAAGTGAGTCAAACAACAGAGGAAATCTATGCAGCATTTTCTTCAGCAGCCCCTTCCTCTTCTTTCAGGGGCAGCTCTGAAGAGCAGACTTCTCTCAAATCTGAAGTTTCTTTGCATTCTGCTGCTTTACTGATCTCTTAACCAGCAAAGGGCCATTAGAGCTCAGCTAAACCAGCACAACAACCCTAATGCTATTAAGCAGACAATCCAATTAAGCCATTTCCAAGTAGTGTTTGTCATTAAAGAGAGCTGTAAGTGAGCAGCAAGTCCATATCCGAAACCCAGTAATGGGAATTTTCTAGAAATGGTTCTGCCAAGGCTTTTAGCTCAATATAACAAGAACCAAGAGGATACAGTTTCTGAATATGCATATCTGTAATACTGAGTATTTGTACTCCATGGTAAAGAACCTTTGGGGGATTTATACAGTGCAGCTTGGTCAGTCAACAGTCAACATGCAGCAAAAATGTGCTGACAAAGAGGCAGAGAACTTTGCCAGAATCCTACTGGTAGGTTTGATGCTAGACAGAATTATCCTCTAGTACATCTAATTCCAGTACTAACTTCAGCTACATCTCCATGAGTCATCATTGCTCTAAGTTATCCCATCACAACCTACTCTGCTTCTTAACAAGATTTTTTTTGTTTCTACTTCATATTTTCAAAAATGAAACCAAAAGAAGCTTCTAATCTGATGGTGGACTGAAAGTCATCTTTGCAGAATATAGAAGCCACAGCATTGCATCTTCTTAAAATTAAAAAAAAAAAAAAAAAATTAAAAAGCCAACTTTATATCTCGAGTTGCTTAGATAGAAAAGGAAATGGACAGGGTGGAACCAGAAAGACACACTCACACACAGGTGCAAAGTCATCTGCTAAGCTACAGGAGAACCATTTTTTCACTATCAATCGATCCTAAAGGTTAGTTGGAATGTACTAAAAGAAAAATCCAGCAGGAGAAAGTTTAAGTGTTGGTAGATGGATCACGGGATAGCTAAGACACTACTGCTAGTTTAATTATTATGGTTTCTATTAAATATTAATAGTAATAAATTAATAACAACGGATAATTACATCCTTGTGAATACTTAAAACCCAAAGTTTCCTTACATGAACTCATGCTGGACACAAAATTGAATTATTCCTGTCGAATTTAAGGAGGTAAACAATTCCTGCTACAATAATTTTTTTGTAAAAGGAGAGAAGCAGCTGTGAATGGGCAAATCCTCATCTCTGCACTGAAAGTAACACCAGAACCACTGAGGTTGGAAAATCCCTTCAGGGTCAGAGAGCCCAGCCTGTGACTGATGCCAACCCTGTCACCCAGCCCAGGGCACGGAGTGCACATCCAGGCTTTCCCTGGACACCTCCAGGACTCCACAGCTCCCTGGGCAGCCCCTGCCAATGCTTTGAAAGACAATAAAAAGGGCTGTTCAATTTTATGCAGCCTTAATTTTAAGTCAGCTTAATATTTAAGGGTAATTAAAGAGCTGGAGGAAGACCAGAGAGAATAATTTCTTTCTCTTAAGGAAAGATTTTGCTACTCTTAGCAATTAAAAAAAAAAAAAAAAAAAAAAAAAAAAAAAAAAAAAAAGAAAAACAAAACAAAACTTTAAACCATAGATGTTTAACCATCCAGACAAAAGAAAAAAATGTCTTAAGCACCTCCTACCTGGAAAGTGTGAACAGCAGTTTCATTACTTGCAGTCCCTACTAATTTCAGCTTCAGTGCTCCAAGCTCGTGTTGAAGAGATGGAAAGAATGTGCTTCTAATTTCATTAAAGTAATAATTTAGCAAATGCAGTTTGTATTGATTATTCAGGGCATCAAAAATCCCAGCTGACACTGTGTACTACGAGGTCTGAGGTGAGTGGAAGAAATGCAACTCTTTAGAAAAAAAGCAGGAGAGAAGGGAGAGAAGTGAATTTATCAAAATCTTGATCCATTTCCAAGAAACAAACACGAACAAAAGAATACGAGCTTGTGCTCTAATTGCATCTGAAAATTCTGCCATTTCTTGGAGATGACTGAATCAAGTTTTAATCATAAACCTGTATTTTTAATGGATCCACCAAATCAGAGTCTCTACCAAGCATTTTGAACCCACATACTGAGCTGTGACTCATCTGTGTTACAGGCAGCGAGAGCTCCTTTGTCTTCCCCAACTCGTGCATTGCAGGAGACAAATTCTGACACGGAATGCAGAAGGACTTTTGCACTCTGAAATTCAGGGTAGGAGTGGGCAGCTGCCAGGGGATGTTCTCAGAACTGGCTGCACAGAGAAGCAGCTCCCAGAAGCCCAGGTGTGGCTGGGACAGCAGCCTGGGAGTGATTTTAATCTGGAGCAGCCTAAAGCTCCAGCCTGGCTCCCCACACCTCCCAGGACATTTGCTGGTTAGCCTCACAGACAATGATTTTTGCCCAGCTAGGGCAAAAGGAGACACTGCCAACACACTTCTTTCACAAGGTCTGCTACAGAGAGGCCACAGATTTACTAAATCTTTTGCCTGAAATTTTCAGGCAATGAAATTCTCACAATAAACCAGAAATTTGACACCTTTATAACAGTTACGTCATTTTTTAACATTTGGCTTATTTTAGCTCCTAAAATATTCTTTCTTTAATATGGAAAATACATTTCTAGCTAGACCTCACTGCTTCATTTCAACTGAAAACAAGTGGCCAAACGATTATCATGTTCTTCTAAACAGCCCAATAAAATTAATTGCTGGGCCAACACCAAAAACCCCACAAACTCTGAATTTTCCTTAATAATGCAACACAAGCAGGAATCGTGGTGGTGGTCATGTAACCCAGAACACTGTGTCATATCCCTGCTTGGGACAGCTCACAGGACATACAAAACACAGGTAGAAGCCACAAAAGTTTAGAAGCAAACTACAACTCCCTTTAAGAAAAATTGCAGTTCTTGATTTCTGCTGTTAGAAAGCAGAGAACAGAGAACTACAGAACTACAGAAAAAAATTTCCTCCTTTAGCACAACAAAGAAAGAATAAAAAATAATCAAAATAATGCTTTTATAAGGAAAAAAATGAAAACACCAGGTAAAAAGAAATCAGAAAGGTCATGAGGAATGCAAAAGAATTGGAATGATAGATGAGAATGAAGGAGATGAGGAGAAAATGGGAAGAGAGAGAGAGAGATGGGAGAGAGAGAGAGAGGGAGAGGAGAGAGAATGGGAGAGAGAGAGAGATGGGAGAGAGAGAGAGATGGAGAGAGAGATGGAGAGAGAGGGTGGAGAGATGAGAGAGAAGATGGGAGAGAGAGAGAGGGGAGAGAGAGAGAGATGGGAGAAGAGAGAGAGAGATGGTGAGAGAGAGAGAGATGGGAGAGAGAGAGAGATGGGAGAGAGAGAGAGATGGGAGAGAGAGAGATGGGAGAGAGAGAGGATGGGAGAGAGAGGAGATGGGAGAGAGAGGAGAGAGATGAGAGAGAGAGAGATGGGAGAGAGAGAGAGATGGAGAGAGAGAGAGATGGGAGAGAGAGAAGATGGGAGAGAGAGAGATGGGAGAGAGAGAGATGGGAGAGAAGAGAGGAGAGAGAGTGGAGGAGAGAGAGATGTGGAGAGGATGAGAGAGGGGAGAGAGAGAGAGATGGGAGAGGGAGAGATGGGGGAGAGATGGGAGGAGAGAGAGATGGAGAGAGGAGAGATGGAGAGAGAGAGATGATGGAGAGAGAGAGAGATGGAGGAGAAGGAGAGAGGAGAGATGAGAGAGATGAGAGGGAGATGGGAGAGAGGAGAGATGGGAGAGAGAGAGAGATGGGAGAGAGAGAGAGATGGAGAGAGAGAGAGATGGGAGAGAGAGAGAGATGGGAGAGAGAGAGAGATGGAGAGAGAGAGAGAGATGGGAGAGAGAGAGATGGAGAGAGAGAGGAGAGAGGAGAGAGAGAGATGGGAGAGAGAGAGAGATGAGAGTGAGAGATGGAGAGAGAGAGAGATGGGAGAGAGAGAGAGATGGGAGAGAGAGAGATGGGAGAGGAGAGAGAGATGGGGAGAGAGAGAATGAGATGAGGAGATGAGAGAGAGATGGGAGAGAGAGAGAGATGGGGAGAGAGAGAGATGGAGAGAGGAGAGATGGGAGAGAGAGAGATGGAGAGAGAGAGATGGGAGAGAGAGGAGATGGGAGAGAGAGAGAGATGGGAGAGAGAGGAGATGGGAGAGAGAGATGATGGGAGAGGAGAGGTGGGGAGAGAGAGATGGGAGAGAGAGATGGAGGAGATGGAGAGAGAGGTGGAGAGAGAGATGGGATGAGGATGAGAGGAGAGAGATGGGAGAGAGAGAGATGGGAGAGAGAGAGATGGGAGAGGAGAGATGGGAGGAGTGGTGAGAGGTAGAGATGGCTGGAGAGAGAGATGGGAGGAGCGAAGAGTAATTTGTTTTTTAGATAAACCTAAGTAGGACCAATGATATTTCTGGAGTGTTTTTTCCCCAGGCACATCATACAGGAAATAATCCTGGCTGCTTGCTAGGCCATGTATCCTGCTCTGGAGAGGCAATAAAGATCCCAATCATGCCCCTTGAACCTGTGCTCATAACAAACCATTTCCTCTGGGCCCCTGCTTCCACAGCCACCCAGGCACCAGCACAGCCCAGCCCTGGCATAATGAACTTTTTAATGAACAAACAGAGGCCCTGCAGCAATGCTGGGCCCAGCTCAGCCCGTGGGGCCAGCAGGAACCCTCAGTGCCAGACTGGTTTTACTGGGAGGGAAGCAGTAGGATTGGACTGGGCCAGTGGCTGGCAGCAAAGTGACTCTTTTGAGGCACATGGGATGCAGGAGGGGAAATTCCAACAAGATACTACGAAAAATAATTTCCTGCCAAAGGAGGTCAAACAGCAGAACAGGGATGCTCTGCCCTTGGGGATATCCCAGCTCCAACCAGACAGGACCTTGAGCAAACCAACAAAACTTCAAAGCTAATCCAAGGCAGAGTTTGACCAAATGACTTCAGAGGTCCCTTCCACCTCCACTTATCTGCATTTCTGTTCCATTTCACATGGACAAGTGAAAGGTGGGGGTGGGGGGAAACAGTTTACTCTCAAAATACTCAGCTGCCTTAAAGCAGAGTGATGCAAAAGGTCAGATTATTAGATGGGGAAGGGAAAGAAATGTCATGTTCCACTTTCATTACCGCCCACTGCAGCTCTACTGTTGACTGATGCTCACAAATAATGCAAAGAGTTAGATAAAAGCTTCATCTTGAGCTTCTGCTGACAGTGCTGCCCCTACGACTTGCTTATCTGTTAATTAGAGATGATGGCAAGAGCACAATAACACAGTTCAGTTGTAATCTTAGATCATTCACCATCTCCCTTACCAGTGTGTATCAGCACTGCCTGTGTCAGTGCATCAGATGTCTAAAAATGCCAGAAAAAATTAATGTCTGGATAAAGTGCTGAGTTCATATGGCTGCAGCTGATTTTAGACTGCTGTGGTGCATCATCTTCACCAACATCTGAACTAAGGAGGTTGATAAAGCCCTGAGCAGCAGGGTCAGACACCACTGGCAGGGCACCTGCCTGGTTTGGGGCACCACAAACCAGCTAACACAGGAAAGCTGCCTTTTATCCTCATTAGTGGCCTCTGTTTTGACTTGTAAATTTGTGTCATTAATGAGAACCAGGGCAGGGTGTCACCCATAAGCCACAGCCTTAAGCTGCTCTAAACCCCTAAGCTGCTCTGAACAACCCCACACTCAGCACTCACAAGAGCTGCCAAAATTAAACTTGGAAATATCCCCAGAGCACAATCACACTGGCTCAGCCAGCTCACAAAAGTGATTTCCTTGAACGTAGCAAAATCAGAACTATCACAAGGCCAAGGCAATGATACTGTAGTAGAAAGATTTATTCTTATTCCATATGGATTTCTATACAACTTCAACACATAAAAAGTGTCATTACATGTTACTTTATGTATTATTGACATTCCAGCCAAGCATGGCATGGCCTGATGTAGCTGCAAACAATGTAATTGTCTTGTTTGCTTTTGTCCCTGGTCCCATTATTTTCACCACAACATTTACACTTAAGAGACATCAGGGGATGAAAAATATACAGTTGTAATTCAAGCATAAAAAAACTTACAAAAAAATTCATAATACAGCACCATTGCCTGATGTACCCATAAGGACACAGACCACATTCTTGACAACAGAACTACACCAAAAAGACAGCAATTATTTTCTTTTCAAGAGGGAAAAAAAAAAAAATAGCAAAAACTGCCTGCAATTAAAAAAGTACACGTGACAGCATCCTGCTGTTTCCAGATTTTCATACTTATGTCTTCAAAGAAAGGTCTTAATTGTGCTAGGGAAAAAAATATATCAGGGGAAATTAATACATCTCAATGTTGTCAGTGCTACCATGATTGATTGTGACTCTGCAAGCAAGGAACCTGAGCAAAATGCACCTTTTAGGACACACTTAAGTGACTGCAGCAACACCACATTCAATACTTTTGAAGCAGCAAGCTCAGGAAGCAAAGTATTTGTTTCTGCAGAGGAGGGTAACTCAGTTTAAGTTTTAAAACCCACTTGAGAGACTCACAAAGACTTGGCTGCTGAGCCCTGTGTCTCCCTGGATTTATTGGCTGCAGAAGTTTAAACCTTGGGCACTTCCACTGTTTGCAGTCACTGCAACACCTCCCTGAGGCTCAACAGACACAGTGAGGAATTGATTCCACGTTCCCCAACTCTCAGCCAACAGGGAACTCCATGGAAGGCTGGAATTCTTGTCACCTTGCTGTTGGGACACCCCAGACCCATTTCTGGACCCTGCAGTGTTTCATTTCTTGCACACTGGAGTTCAGTACCAGGAATTCAGCAGTGCATGAAAAACTCTTGACATGAACCTGACAGAAACCAGATGTTCTGGAAGTGAACAGAGAAGTGAATTTAGAGAGAGAGGATGGTATCCCTGAAAGGTTTCTCTCAAGGGAAAAAAAATAAGATATAAGGGAAAACTGGGAGTCAGCAATGTGAGCCAATGCACCTAAATGGGAACTCACCTTCCTGAAATGCCCTGCTGTGATTAAGACTGTTCCCATTTTGAGGACTTCTGCTAGGCCAAGGAAGTGTTTGGATTCCAGTGTTTTGGATTCTGGTCCAAACATTGAGAAACAGTTACTCCAGATAAAATGCTTCCATTTTATCTCAATAGTTTGAAAAGCCAATGCTAAACTTTTTAAATTAAAGTATGGCAGTAATTAAAAAAATAAACAAACAAAACAAAACTAAGACCAAATATTTGGTCAATGTTTCCCAGAAAAGCCAGATGGGACTAGAGAAATCTCCACTGAGGTTGCACATAATGCTGATTTTAAAGAGGCAACACGATCTTAAATAACACAGAAGTCTTCAATTAGGCAAAGAATAAATCTTTGCAGAACATAAAAAACTTCCAAGAATTCTTTCAGATCACTTAACACTTTCCTGAGCATTAGTACTTATTTCAAGCTCCAAACACAAGTACAATGATGCAACCACACGAGTAACTTGAACAAAGAAACAAATCCACTCTGACCTCCCCATCTCATGTACAGTACGTTTTCCTATTTTCACCTCAGTCTACTATTTTTTCCCCACTTCATTTTTCAAACAGCTAAAGAATTAATGAAAAAAAGAGGAAGATCAATCAACATGTTTGTATTTTATTACACTGACTTTTGGGTTTGAAACAAACAGTTCAGAGAGGTATCAGTCCTTATTTTCTGTTTAACAAATAATGATTTCTCTCTGCATCACTAATGGGGCCTGAAATTAAAATGGATTTTTAGTTGAGCTCCTGTTCATACACTTGTGTCATCATCAATATCAGGCTCGCTCGAGGAACAAGATTTATCTCAGCTATCCATTACAGGGAGGCAAGCAGCTTATAAAAAGCACCAGGCATATTCCCAGGAGCCCCACAACAGAGCCAAACATCAGGGTTACATAAAGCTGAGATTCTCTAGGACTCCACTCATTAGGCTTATAAACCCAAAACCAGGGCAACCTTGCAATCAATCCACCCCAGCAACTGAGAGCAAGGGCTCGAGGCTGTAATTGGGGTTAAATCCACGCCCAGGTGGAGTTTCTGTAAAATACCTGAAGAGCAGGGCAGCACTCAGGGGAAGCACTCAAACCCCTCCCACACAGAACTTGAGCACCTTCACAAGTGATGCTGGAGCTCTGCTGCAAACTGCTGCCAAACCTTCCATTAGTGCAGACACTTTACTGCAGGTAAGTAAAATTCAATACCTTGCCCGAAGCCAAGAAGGTGTGCAATTTATAAACTGAGCCAAGGAAAGCAGCTATTACCCAGGTAGTTCACTTTTTTTTTTTTTTTTTTTTCCCTGAGACCTTCCTTTTAGTGCAGAAGATACAGGGAATTTTTTTTTCCAAACTCCACATCATCTGAATATTTTAAAATGAGCAAATTATCTAGAGGCTGGGAGTGTGTCCTCCCTAAATGCAGAGCTTTTTTTTTTTTTTTTTTTTTTTTAAAAAAAAAAAATTATTCCTTGAAGCAAGGAAATAAGACTGGGAGGGAAGCTCCAGCAAACTGTTTAAATCCTATCAGTATTTTTTGCACAAATAAGAGGATCTTCAAACAACCACTCTCCTCCCTCCCCCTGCATTTATAATTTAGCAACAAGAGCACTCCTTTCTTTATACCTAGGGGGATATGCTCATTTTAGGTCTATTTGGCATATGAAAATGAAAGGACTGGAAAAAAAATCAGCAAGAAAACATCAAAGCTGAATTAAGGAGCATGCTGTATTCTAATGAATATGAAATTACTTCAAATAGGGACTTTCAACACCTTCTGTATGTTTTTTAACAAGCTTATGACACATTTATGCCCCAAATTGTCCTACAAATTAAGGGAAGTACTTATCATGCTTAAAAGACCTGAAGGCAATCAGGAAAGAGACAAATATATGCAGCTTTTACCTGCCTACAAGACTGTTAAATTCTCTTAATAACCAGTGCAGTCCTTCCAGAAAAAGTCTACACGGCAAGACAACAACAGAAGAAAATGCAAAATTACTGAACAAGAAAGGTTTCTCAGGAAGCAGAACACACATAACAGGAGTAAACACCCTAAAATCATGCAGCTTGTCCAGTACTGTTCCAAATGGCCTGATTCTGAGAATTTAATCCAGGACATAGCTCCTTTCTCCCAAAGAGGTTGATTAGGTTAATGCAAGGAGAGCCACACAGCTGGGAAGGGCACATCCTTTGAAAGCAGAACATAAAATCAAACTGATTTCACAGGGGCCAACTATTTTACTAATAATATCTAACATTCTCCATCAAACTAAGCAGTTTATCATGGGATTACAAGGAGATTACTGAAATGCATCATATAAAAAAATAAAAAATCCCAAAACAACAAAGCCTCCAAAACAGATTTTGACACAGTGACAGCCTCCTTTAAGGAGGTAAAATATACAAAATCTGGTAAAATATACAAAATCTGGTAAAATATACAAAATCTGGTAAAAACCTTGGAGCTCATGCTTGTCTTCATATCATATTTTTGTATTTTCACAAATATAGCAGTTTCTATGCATTATAATAATAGGATTTTAATTTCAATTATTTTTTTCTATCTCATATCATCAACACTTACAAGATCAGTATTAACTTATTAGCTGAATAGAGCAAAATCTTGCTTAATTGGGAGCAGGGGACTGAAAGGAACCTCCAAGGGTAATTGAATCCAGCTCCTTGCTCCTGCTGGCAACCATGACCATTTTTTTTGGAAGGTCATATTGAAATCACTTGGTTTCTTGGTCTGTTAATCTCTTCACAAAGCTATTCCTGGACAACTGCTCCCCAGCAGCCAGAAGATCAGCAATTTCCATCCTAAACTTATTAACAACAAGTTTGTGCTTATTTGTCCTCAAATTAACACACAATCACTGGCACCAGATCCCAGCACTTCTGAGATAAAAATCTCCCTGGCAGCCCTGTGAGTGGAAAAGGTGCAGGGCAGAAAATAAAACTTGCCAGTGCTGAAAGAACAGGCTGGATTTTAAATGTACAGCAGCTGCCTTCACTAGTCAGTGAAAATGAACCTTCAGGATCTGGCAGCCAGTCCCACCTCAGAGCCCTGCCATAACAAAAGCACAAAACTACCGGAAGGAAATGAGGCTGCTGCCATCAGAAAGGTGATTTGTCATTCTCAGATTGATGCTGATGAGAGAGCAGAACTTGCAGAATTTCTGTTTAAAACCAGGAGAGGCTAAGCTCCCTGTTAACTTTTTATTTTTTTTTTCTTTTTAGGATGGCAGAATGTGGAGAAAAAATCTAGAGCACATCATCGAGGAGACCTGGGGTTTTGCAACACTGTCAAGGAGAGCTGAGGACACCCACAGGTACAGAACCTTTATCCTGGGAGCACTGCAGGGCCTGCCTGCCTGGAAACCTCTCCATTTATTGTCTTTAGTCCATCAATATCTGACAACTGAACTAACTCTGACCATGCAGATTCCTAGAGAAATTACCAAATAATGCAAAATACACCCAGGAGTGAAGTGCCAGGCAGCACCAACACCTTCCCCTCATTTAAATTCCTGCTTTTTTAAATACAAAAAAATGCTGTCAACATACTTCAGCTTCTCCCTTTAAAACTTCCTGTACTATTGATTTCTACTCATATTTAACAGTGAAAACTACAAAGACAGTAATTAAGTTTTCCAATTTAACACTGTCTCAAGTCTTCTTACATCATATTTTTGAAGATATTAATAGAGGCCCTAAAAATAAGCATCATACAGAGCAGCCAGGAGAGATACCTAATACTCAACAAAATGCAGTCAAGGGGATGAGCACTATGACTATTTTTAGAAATTTTCTTTTTTATAGACGTTTAAAGACTAATGAATTTTGTGGGAAAATGAAAAGGTTGCAAATAAAATACATCAAACAGGTGACAGCTGGATGGTTTGTGGGCTGCACCTCAACCTCCCTGGCCTGGGCCATTCAAGGAGCAGAGCACTGGTTTTGGCATCACTCATCCCAAACTTTTGCTACTTTTAAACTGAGGAAGGGAAATTAGTTACACTTAAAAATAAATTTGCACATAAATGTATTTATTTTATAATGTAATATAAACGATGCCTTAGTATTCCACTGTCAAAACCCCAGTGGTTTATCACCAAAATCACATACAAAGGAAGCTTCACTTATAAACATTCTGAGGCTTTGCTGTTATTTAAAATTGAAACAAAGAATCAAGAAATAAATTGATATATTGCAGAATATTAGAACCTACAGTATTTGGGGGAAAAGAGAAAAGTTCCTTCTAATGTGACTGGAGTTTGGTTACATCAAGATTTCAAATAAATCATAGAATTACAGAATGGTTTGGGGTTTGAGAGACTATAAAGATCACCTAATTCTATCCCTCACCATATTTCAGTCTTAAATGCTATAATTACACCATAATTCAAATATAAATAAGCTCTGAAAAATAAAAGAGATGACAGCACTTAATTTAAGCAATTTGATTTTAAAGACAATGGGTAGAGACAATTTATTCCCTAAATTTGAGCACTGAATAAAAACTTCAGCTGTGGAATATTCTACCTAAATATGGTTTATTATTGAGTATAAATGAGAATGCAACATTTCTGAAATAATCTGAGGATGAAGTGAGTTTCAACAACATTTATTTTTTAATATCAAACTGCCTTTCACCTGAGCCCATGTAAATGACTAAGACACAGGGAAATAGCTCACAGCAGGAACAAATCCTGAGAACACTTCCACGAAGTGATAATACAGAAATAAACCCCCATTTCCTGCATTCACACCAATGTGAAAGCACTGCTTCTCCTTCAGTTTCTTAAAATGATTCTTTTGGGATTGTTTTATGGTAAGTAAAAAAACCTAATTGTAATATGGGCACACAGAGCAAGGTTCAGGGTATGTATAGCTTTTGTTACCACCACTATTAAACTCAGGATAAGAATCTTTACAATATCTATTTACAGGATAACTGACAAGAAGGAAAGGAAGGGAAACATTTACATGAGTCAAAAAAAGGCAGGCAGTATTCAAACAATACTCAGGGTGTTTAGTTCAGTCGAATATTTAATGATTTCCAACAGCCAATACCCCTGAGAGCGTTAAGAGGAAGGAAACGAGGTGTTGGAGATCATCTTTTTAATTCCTGTTGCGAGTTCACGAGTGGAAATGAAGCTGAGGAGGAGGAAGCAGAGGATGTCAGAGACATCAGTGCTGGGCACAGAACCCAGGGGCAGCTCTGGTGCCAGGATGGGGCTGGCAGCACCACCAGCCCTGGGTTAATCATTTCTAAAGAGCAATCATTAACCTCTGGGGCAGCTGCAGTGCTTTGCTTCCTGTGCAAGGCATCCCAAGTCTTACCACTCAAACCATGGGGCATGAGGAATTCTGACAACCCAAAACCAGCACAGCCCCAAAGTCAGCCCCAAACGTTTCAAGCACATATGAGAAACCAAACAGGCTGGAAGTGCTCATTTTTCTGATTTTTATCCAGTGCTCGAGGAATAAAAGCAAAGTACCTGAGGGCTGGGGGCAGCAGTGGTCAAACCACCACAAAGAATGCTAAAAAGTGAAGTTTTCTGTCCCCTGGCAGAGCAAGGCCCATGTAACACATTGAACCATACTCCAATGTGTACACAGAGAGTGTCAGAGTTCTCCTTACACATCACAGAAGTTATCCTTCCTTATAATGTATCTGTAAATAAAAGGCTGTAATGCCATGGTATACAAGGAAGGGGTTATTTTTAGCCCAGACCAGCTGACTGTTGCAGTTCAGAGAGAGATTTGAGTGTAATGAAAGAAAATTAATCTGACAGTAAATTAAGCAAAAGTATGGAGGTCATATGGAATTCCTTTATAAAGTGATTTCTAAGTGTAAAATTAAATGAATGCACTTCATATTGAAAGAATTAAAAAACTGTTTCAGAATAAATTTCTGAAATATTTTTTTATGTTAAAGTGACAGTGGCAAGGCAAAATAATAGAAACCAAAGATCCTGTTACTAGTTTCATTTTTGACGGAAATCCTAGTATACAACAAGGCTTTAATGAAATTAAATAGTGCAAACCACATTTCACATCTTGCTAATATGCTTCATGTCAGATAAATGCTCCATGTCAGATAAAACCCCAATAGTGACAAATGACGAAATGCAAAACTGAATTTTTCCAAATAGGTGCAAAGCAGCGTGGTGTGGCAGGTTGAGTTTTTTGGAACCCATTCCTTCTCCAGGAGCACAGGAGCCATGGAAGTGCAGTCCCAGCTGCTGGCACACCCAGGGCAGGTCCCTGCTCCTGGCACTCTCCTTTCTCCAAGGCTCCTCCTGCCTCCCCTTCCCTGCTCCCTGCTCAGCTCACAGGAATCCCTGTGGGCATGGAGCAAGCTCAGGGCAGGTCCCCTCTTGCCAGGCTGGAATTCTCTGCTGGGAGAGAGGAGGAGGAGCCCACAGGAGTTTCACTGCCTGGGCACTGCAGGCTGAGCCCTCTGCCCTGCTCAGCAGCAGCCTGGCACCAGGCTCATCTCCAGGGGAAATGATGTGCTCTCCCTCCAGCTCCAGAGCTGCTAAACCAGAAAAAAACCTGACTCCAGTCCAGGCTAAAGGGTGTTCCTGGATGAAAGTAGGGATGTCAGGAAGCCAAAATACTTCTAGAACTCAGGGTTCATAGTTCTGTTGGATGCTGTATTTTTTAATATATCTCCGTTTCATTCATCAGCTTCAAATAAGGAAACATCCCAAGGATGGCGATAGCATGCTGGATTTGTTGCTATCTGCAGAAATTAGTTCCTATAAATAGTTTTCCCAGGCTTTTTAAGACACAGCTGTACCAAGTTTCCCCCAGAATGACACTCGCCAAGACATCGATTCCCTGCATCATTTGTCACTTCCACAAAGGTTGTGACAGGATCCCAGCACCATCCCCAGCTTGTTCTGGAGATGCCTCGTCACACATTTTAATCTTATTATCTGTAAAGATGGAACACCATCTGCAACAAGCTTTTAAAGCATTTCTTCTCCAGAAGCAGAATTCAGTGATGATAACAAGATTCTGTGAGCATGACTGGATAAAATTTTACCATGTTAACCATGACCCAAAAAAAAAGTGCCATGGTTTAGGAGGAGGATTCGGAATTGCAGGAATATAGTACAAATCTCACTCCAGCCTCAACATGTGCTCGCTGCTTCAGCCTTTACACACAACCTGTCAGCTGCAAAGAGGGATTTTACAAAGCCAGGGTAGATACCATCAGTTCCCATAATAATATCCAAAAAATCTCAGGCTCGTATGGATTTCTCAAGTTAAATCCTGCAATGAACTAAAAGAGAGAAAGCAGCTCGCTGACTTCCCAACCTAAATGCATAAAATATTTTAACTCTGAAATCAGGATTTAAATTCACACCTGCCAAGAGAGTGATGAAATGACAACACTGGAGCAGAGACAAGCTTGGGTCTGGCACGGGCAGGGTTATTGCAGTTTACAGAAACTCATCACTGGATTGGTGCCAGCCACAGGGATGATGCTGGGAACAGATTACTTGGGAGCAAGCAGCCATTGAGAAAGGCACCCAGGACACATTTATTCTCATTTAAACAACCCTCAAGTCACAGAGAGTGCTCAAGAAAGCAAAAGGTTTAGATGAGAATACACTTCCCATCAGAAAACCAAATGGAAGAGTAAGAAAATATAATTAATTCTTCAGGTGTAATAAGTTATAAAAATAATTCCTCAGTGAAAGACAAAATTGTTTCTATGTAGTGATCTCCTCTACAGTATCCTCCTTGAAAAACTACAATTTCCCACCAACCAAAACTTCACCCCTTTTTCTGCAGAATCAAGAGCAAGGGCAAACAGGGGAGAAACTCTGCTCGAGCCACACTGTACAGGCAGATCACTGCACCAGAGGTCAGAATTGCAGGGTTCTGTTCTTATTCTGACTCATCCCTTTAATATTCACACTCCTCAGGACCAGCAGCTCGTGAAGCATAAATACATCTTTGCACAAGACTTTGTACCACAGCAATAGGAACAAAAACAAGTCCTGTCTCACGTTTATCTCACATTCATCTCCTTGATGCTGACACAGCCTGTGCAACCCAAGCACTGCTAAATATCCCCGTTTTACAGGTGGAGGCACTGTTAGTCCAACATACAAATAAGACTCAAAGCAATTCCATTTTTAGTGTTTTGGAGAGCCTTAAATCAATGACAGAAATGCAGAGTCTCGTCTAAAAACAACATTTAGGAAAGCCAGACACATTTTTTTGGTTTGAATATTGTAAACATGTTATGATCTGCAAGTGTGAAGAGACAGCCCAAGGGTGTGCAGACACAGGTTAATTAACAAAACTAGAACATCTGGATTGCTGACAAATTTCTGTCTTGTAAACACATCAGCAATCTATAAATAAAAATATCAGATCTTGGTATCTCCTCAAGAGACAGCATGCAATTTTTTTAACCCTAAAATCACCCACCATCTTCACAACTGGCTCTTTTCATAAAACTAATCTGGAAACACAGAATTTTGAATAACACCTTGATTTAGTGCATGATTCTAGAGAAAGCCTCAAGTCTCCCATCAACAGAGAAACAATTATGGACAGATCTGTTTTGAAGCTGAGCAAGCTTTGACATTCTACGTTGTTCAACAGAATTTTTGGGGAAACTGATCCCATGAAATAACTTTACAAAAAAGATCTACAGAGAGAGGTGTTCATATCTCAACTGCACTTGAAAGCAATTCACATTTAAAACCATTTTAAAACTGACTAATTGTAGAACCATTATGCAGGTACTATACGTGTTAAATAATAACCAGTGTTCCACCTCGCCTAAATCCAAAGTCCAAAATGTGCAAGAGCAGAAAAATTTAATTTATTTTTTTTCTTATTTTCAGTCTGAAATTTTTGACGGCTTCACGGCTAAGAGTGCTGAAAGAAAGCAATGTTTTATCCTGTGCTAGCAGCTAATCCAGGACTCATTATTTTTTGCTTCAAGGGTCACCCCAAGGCTTTGCCAAGTCCTGGTGCTGTGAGGAACAGGTAAGGGAGGCTGCTGGTGCCTTTCAGAGTGAGGTGGGGGATGGATCAGGCTGGCAGCTCTGCAGGGACACGCCGAATTAGGACAGGCTGCTGGAAAACTCAGCAGGACATCAGCTTTCAAAAGCATTCTCATGGCAACATGGCTTCTGCCATTCAAGCAAATTAATAAAATATCAAAGCTGGGGGCTAGGCAAATGTTAAAGGGTGGATTTGTAGCTTCCTGCTTTCCTTCAGAATGCAGAAATTAAGATGGCGTTCCTGCAAAAATACACACGGACAAGTCGAGTCTAAATCAGGAATTATAAGCAACAAAACCTGCAAGTTTTAGATGTTGAGGAGTCACACACATCCAGGCTGCTGCCCACCAACCTGCAGAGGGGCAGAGCTCAGAGAGACAGCCCAGAGCCTGGAATTCACTCAGCCAAGAGCCAGAAGAGCTGGAGAGAAGCCCACGGCCCCAACTCCACGTGGGTCTGCTGGGGTTTCTGGAAAAAGCTCCTTCACATGGCCCACCCTGCCCGTGCAGCACAGCTGCTCCCTGAGCCACTCCCCAGCCCAGGCATGTTTTTTCCCATCCTGTTTCACAAAAGATTGAAACTTATTTCCAGCAGATGCGTTTTGTACTCCGGTAATTGAGTGATATTTCCTGATGACTGGTTAACACAAAAGCTGGGGCTGGTTGCTCCAAAGATTGCATCTGTTACCCTGCATCTCACCATCAGGGCAGAGGGAATGCCTAACTGCAGAAAGACACAACAGAAGAAGAAATTACTCTCGTTTTAAGCCTCAGCCTGGGGATAAATAATTTGCCCGTGCAACAAGAGCTTGAATTAAGGCTTCTATTTTTTTCAAAATATGACCTAATAGGAGAAGGAAAAAAGAAAAGAAAGCCACAACCTGGAAAGCAACTTAAACATTTTCTTATCAATTTTACAGCTAACACAACAGAAAATACCTCTTGATTTTCTCAAGCAAGATCATCCTTGTTCCCATCAGCCCTTTGATTTCTGAGACCCTCTTAATTCACTTAACTGACTGTGTACAACAAAACAACCTCCGTGGAAGGATTCATTCACCCTAAAACTCACTGGGAATTACAGACAGAACCTGGCTCAAGGAAAGAGTTGCTCCTCACACAGCACAACACACCTGAGCTTCCTGACAGCACAGCAGGAAAAGTCCCACACTAAGGGAGAAGGGCTTACCTGAGTAGAATAAGTGTAAAGTATATAATTTTCTGCTCCGTTGATGGCTATATCCTAAAACAAGAGGGGAGGGGATGACAATAAATCATCTCCTTAAGTCTGGCATAACTCTGTGTGCTGAGGAATGGTGCTGTGGGCTTTTCCTTACAGGGTCAGCAGTGTGTGCCATGGTAAATCACACGAACGATTTCTCAGGGTGTATTTATGTTTTGCACAAGCACAGGGCATGAAGCCATTCTCTGAGCTTCCTAGGAACCAAGGATTGCATCTTCTCACTTGTGCCTCTTAATTATTGTTACAAGAGATATCTGCAATGAGAAATTCTTTTTGCATGATCCATTTAATTGGCCACTTTGTCCTCACAAGCATCCAGTGAATGTTCCAGGTGGTGTTCATAGCTCTGTCCTTACAGGCAGACATAACCAGCATAATTTAAATTATATCAACTATTTATGTGACAGAATATTTTTTATGTAAAACTTCAGGAGACCTTATCGTGCTATCAAATTGAAATTTCAACACTGAGCTTCAGCAAATAATTTCCACTTCAAAAAGTACATCTGGAAAGTGAGAGGATAATATGTGCACATATCAGCACATCTCGTGTCTCTCTAGGTTACTAAACCTCCTGTATCAAGGGCAGCTCGCTTTACTAAATATTAATGCAGAACTCTGCATAATATGAGGCTTCAGTTATTCAGAGGATCTCTGAACTGCAAATAAAAATAAGCATTAAAGCCCATACTATTAACTACAGATTAAGGTCAGATCCCAACAGTCGTTCCATATAGAAGAATGTAATAGATAAACATTCACTGACCGTGATACTGATCCCTTCTACAAAGCAGATTGCAAGAGCCAGGCTTTAAAATTCGTAAGAACATTTATTAGCTCAGCATGAAGGCAATCCTACACTCTCACAAAGAGTGCAGAACTGGGACAAACTGTGTTTTGGAAGTTCTGGAAAGGCATCCCTCATGTGCCTCCTGGCCAGCCCAGTTTGCATTCTCTGCTCTGCAAATCTGACAGTCTGAAAATTAACCCCACTGATTTTTATGACTGATTTCCTTTTCATTTTGCCATGTTAAATGTCAAATAATCCAATGTCTGACATTGCCCTTTTAATTATTACAACCAAAGCTTAAAGATGACACACACACATCCCCTCACCCCTTCAAAGAGAGGCTCAATGAAACACAGGCAACAGTAAGAATTCAAAGGTCAATATTTGCATAAGTGGAATAAAAGCCAAGAAAGCAAGAATTATTAAAAATTTAATTCTACAGTAAGTTCTACAATTAGCTCTACTCTGTCTAATGTATTGATTTAAATTACAAAATAAGCTTCATAGATAGTGCTGAGGACTTCATTAAAATTTACTGAACTTATTTATCAATGCTTCTTTCAGAAAGCTCATTATAAAAACCTGCACAACCCCAATTAGACCTCCCAAATGCGTTCATGATCTATGAGGTCTCTTATTCCCTCCATCAATCTTAGGCTACACATTTACTTACATAATCAATACTCCAAAGTTACGGATGTCCATAAATTCACTGCCTTGCATCAATGAATTTGTTCACTCAATATCTGCTCACACACAGTCCCCGTCCCTGTCAGTCACATTAACCCAACCAACCACATTTTATTGCTCTGTAATCAGGATTCAAAAGCACTTGAGATGACAGGAGCAATAAAAACCCTTGAGACTTTCTATGTCCATTATGGTGCCTGGGTTGTTTAAAACCAAGAGCTGCAGTTGCAGTCTGTGGCTATAAATATGCACAGCACCAGCACAGAGCCAGGGAAGCTCTGGGTGCAGGCAGGAAACAAAGGAATCTGAAGTCAAAGACCCTCTGCAGAAACCAGGGAAGGGATACAGCATGACAAACATTTGTCCTCCTCCTTCCCAAAATAGAAATAGCTCTATTAGCAAATATTTTCCAGTGGTTTGCTACCTTTTCTAGTCCATTTATGAAAAAAGAAACCTGGGCAAGGCATATTGAGCAAGATGTCAGGGTGAGGTATTTGTGCTCCATTATGTCTGTCCAAGGTACCTGAGCAGTCCCAGGCCTCCAGGGATTTGCTGCTTGATGGACTTTCAGGAGAACCCCTGACACTGACAGCCCTTGCCTTCAGCACATTGTTGTCAAGAATCCAAACCCACAGAAACCATGCAAAACCTCTGCTGCCACAAAACGACGGTGCAGCACTGAATAAAACACAAGCCTTAAATGTTTGTAACATAATACATTTATATTCTGAAATGAAAGTGACGCCTGGTCTTGTACCAGGTTTAATAATATACAACAAAATTCTGTTCTTGCAAAGGGTTCAAAGAAGCTCGAGCTCAATTAGATCATCAGCACTTTATATAAACTTGACAACTAAGCTGTTCCTCATTACACAGCATCAAGAGATGCTGACAAGACTTGGGTTTTGCAGGAATCTTAGAGATGAGCTTTGCTGCCTTGTAGGAAAACAAGGGCAGGCATCAGTTTTACAGCTCCATCAGGCACACCTGGGTACCTGAGGCACAACAAAACACTTAAAAGAACTGCTCAGTGAAACAAGAGCACACAGGGAGCACCAGAAGGTAAAACCATCTAATGCAACAGCCTGCTGTGCAGTTGGCATAACGACTGCAGATCCATTAGGAAACAATACAGCTTCCCAGGAAACTGTATAAAACATCTCCACCACTTGCACTTCAAAGCCCTCTTCAGCACTACACAGCTTTCCAGTGCTCCTTTCCAGAGGCAAATCAGGGACAGCAGTTACAGACACGGCAGGGTCTGTACTGGTGGTACCAACACACGGGTCAGGCTCAGACAAAGAGCTGGAGGCTCCAGGAAGGAGGTGGAGCAGCTGGAGAGAGTCCAGAGGAGGCACTGAGATGGTCAGAGGGTGAGGCAGCTCTGCTGGGAGGAAAGGTTGGGAGAATTGGGATTGATCAGCCTGGAGAGGAGAAGCTTTGGGGTGACCTCATTGTGGCCTTTAGCATCCGAAGGAGCTCCAGGAAAGATGGAGAGAGACTCTTGGCAAGGGCTGGAGGGACAGGACACAGGGAATGGCTTCAAACTGGCAGAGAGCAGGCTTAGGTGGGATTTTGGGATGGAATTCTGCCCTGTGAGGGTGCACAGAGTGCCCAGAGCAGCTGGGGCTGCCCCTGGATCCCTGGAATGTGCCAGGCCAGGCTGGACAGGGCTGGGAGCACCCAGGGACTGTGGGAGGTGTCCCTGCCATGGCAGGGGTGGAATGGGATGGGCTTTAAGGTCCCCTCCAACCCAAACTGTTCTGTGATTCTGTGAACACAAAGAAATAAACCAGCATTAAAAACCAACACTTTGTCTCACTTATATACTGCGCTAAGAATGATACTTTAGGAAGTTTTCATATTTAGCAAAACACAATATTCCCCAGAGTCTTCAGGCAATTGCCACAGTTGTGTGTTTGTCCTGGCCATGCACTGCAGTAAAAACACCATAAAATATAGTTTAACTAAGCTGCACAACAAGATTTATTGAGCCTCTACTGCGTTTTAAAGGTTCACAACATAGGAACTCTCAATAAGATCAAAAGGAATTCTGAGCAATATCAAACTGTTTGAAACAGACCATAAATGAAATCATATTTTTCTCCATCCTTTCTGTAACATTGCAGCATTTGTCTCAATGGCACATAGAGCAGAACAGAAAAACACCCACCCAGAGGAATCTACCTATTGCTTTCTGCTGCATCCACATCACCTGTTTTAACAGAGAAGGTTCAATCTATAAAATTACATCCAGCAGATGTCATTTGTAAAAGCTGATGACATAAAAAGGAAGATATGAAACTGACATACTTGGAATAACCTCAAATTTAATTAATTTAAAGTTTGCAAACAAGCTAGGAACAGTCCAAAATCTAATTTTACAGCACATCACAAATTCAATCAGCTAACCTGTCACAATGGAAGAACACGAAAATAACTGTATATATGTTTTATAATAAATTCCGCTGCTTGGTCTGTTTCTATGTTCATCATTATTTTGTAACATTTTTATGGGAGCAAGTTCAGGGAATTTTTAGGCTGAGATCTATTTTGTGCAATTCTGGAACAGGAGAAAAATGGAGCTGCCCAGAACCTGTCAGCACCTCGCAGGGTGTCACCTTCAGACGTACAAAAATCCTCTGGGGATCAAAGCCTGGATGCAAGAAATGGAAAAGTATTTCAGGTAAGAGGTTCTAGGGAACAGGAGCAGGTAACACCTCTCCCAGGGAATCAGGAGATGCCATGGACATGGACACAGGGTGATAGAGGAGCAAAAACAACTATGAGGGGTTTTTTTCCCAACAGCAACACCTTAAGAATCAAAAAAACTTAAAATCAACCCAATAAAACACTGATGTACACAACGGCTTCGCATAAAATAAGGATTATTTCTGCACTTTCAGAACAAAGATCCACCTTTTTTTTTTTTTTTTTTTTTTTTTTAATATTAAAGGCCAATTTCCTGAGAACAAGAATACTTCGAGGTGAATTCTGGATAATACTGCTGAGTAAAAACCAAAATAATAAACCCACACAGACTAGAAGCTGAAAGAAGATAAAGTATTATTTCAACATGAATAATGACTTGTTTACTAAGGAGCTGAAATGCCACATTCAGCACACATTCCAGGGAAGTCAAAAATGCTGGTAATCCCAAAGGAAAAGGAAGAGTGTAGATCTGTGCTTTGGGAAGAGAGTTGCATTGGGAATAACCTTCAGAAATGAGAATTTCTACCTACAGCCCCTGCCTTGCCATATGGACTTGTCCCTCATGTAGCAGTAAAACAAGGAAGGTCAGTATTTGAGCCACTTTTGAGACACTAATCTTTTTTTCAGCATATTCTAAGTAGACACCCTCATGCACGTCCTGGTTTCAAAACCCAGGCACACAGAACCCAATTTCTAAACATCTGATTCTTGTAGATTTTCTATCTGAAAATGGCAAAATAAATTGCCACCAATATTCAGTTGTGCCATCAGTGTAAGGATCATTTAGAGGGATAAAAATGTTGAAGTCTCAGAAACATAATCTTCATAAAATTCTGCTTCAGAATAAATTACAAGCTTCATTTAACTATATGGAAATGCTTGCAGTGTATACAATGCTAAGAGCTGGATATAACCCTTTTAATTGAAGTTAAATAAGGACCAGTAGCTGCAACTCTAGTTAAAAATCACTTTTTTTTTTAATATGAGCTATTTTCTTAGCAAAAAGAAGACAACTTGACAATTGCTAAACAAGGCAAATAAATCCTTGAATATGCAATTTGTGGTGATCACTGTCCATCCACTGACACTTCACACAGTGGCAAAACCTCTATTTGTGATTGTAAATGATGAGCAAATCTAAATCCTGACAGGCCATTGTATAAAGACAAGCATTAATTAGACTTTTGCAGCTTCATTTTAAAAACTAAAAAGCAGCAAACTAAGAGCAATAATGACCATATTTTTGGCGTTTCTGGATGAATTTGCACTTTTAGTTCAAAAAGTGTGTTTCTGTATCAGTCTAAACGAGAAACAAAAAAGGACAGCTTGTAAACTAGACAGGATAGGCAAAAAAATAATTCTAGTAGACTTCTACATGTATAAGAACATATTCCAGACTTCTAATAAAGCTCGTTTGATGAAAAGATTTTAATTAATACAATAATGTGATTTCAAAATCTAAATTAAGTCAACTAGAAGATGAACAGAAAAAAAGACCCATGTGCTTGCAGTACCTTATAGTCTATACTATGTAATTGTAAAAAGGAACAAATAAACTTCATGTAAATCACATTCTGATTAAGAAACCGGAGTAAATGACACTGAAATGCACAGAAAGTTACAAATGCACGTTTGGCTGCCTGATTTAGAAGGTAACAGTTAAGAATCACATTTATGGAAGGCATTATTCATAAAGAGCTGCAATTGAAAAATTAACAGCTGATACCCAGCTCCATGCACTCCCAGCCTCTGCAAGCCTTCAACAGGCACTGCTGGAAACAGTTAGAATTAAAATGTTCAGCATCCACGAGAATTTAAAAACACTTAAAGGGTAGTTCCTGTTATTAATTATACACAAGAGAGTCCTTCTCTCAGACTTTCACACTTTCTACTGCAATGGAAAAGCTGAGCAACTGAGCCTAAAGTATTTATTAAATAACATTATTTTTACCTCTCACCCTAAAGAGAAACAACCCTCAAAAGCAAACATAAAAAGAAATAATTATCAATGCATCCCAACAGGGAAATCTATTTTCTTCATCTTCCTGCAACTTTCTTTCCAACATTTCATTAAATTCTGCTCATGGCATCCACAAAAATCTTGCATAAAATGAACACCATATGTGGCTGTGGAACAGCAGCTGATGTGCAGGATTACACCAAGGCAGAGGGAAAAATAAAGAATATGCCAAACTTTATCTTGCCCAGGCTCAAACTGGTTTATTGTCAACTTGGGATGAAGTATCTCTCCCACATGTTCAATTAGAAGCTGAAGAGCTTCATGGAATTACATCCAGGGCACTGGAACAGTCAGACTTAACTGCAACACATTGCTGGGATAGCTGACCAATGCCAGTGAACAAAACAAAGTTTCACGTGTTAGAATGTGGGAAAGGTGAAGATGGTTTTACTCTTGAAATGGAATATAAGAAAAAAACGTTTGCTGCAAGATAAGGTTTAATTATGTTCGAGTTTTGATGAGCACAGCAACAGCAAGGAAATGTTCTAGAAAAACAGGAGTACAATGCCATATTTATTTGTTTTACTGCTGTGTTCAGTGTTGAGTGAGTTACACTGTTAGTTGTGTACTGAGCATTGAGAATCACAGAACTGTTTAGGCTGGAGAAGACCTGCCAACAATCATGGAATGGTTTGGGTTGGGAAGGGCCTTGAAGCTCATCCAGTGCCAGCCCTGCCATGGCAGGGCCACCTCCCACTGTCCCCAGGGGCTCCCAGCCCCAGTGTCCAGCCTGGCCTGGGCACTGCCAGGGATCCAGGGGCAGCCCCAGCTGCTCTGGGCACCTGTGCCAGGGCTGCCCACCCTCACAGGGAAGAATTTCTTCCCAGTTTCTGATCTAACCCTGCCCTCCTTCAGTCCCATCACTGCACACCCTGGTGATCATCGAGTCCAGCCCTCACCACTGCCAATGCCACCACTAAACCATGTCCCCAAGCGCCACATCCACATCTTTAAATCCCTGCAGGAATGGTGACTCATCCTGGCCTATTCAATCTATGGAACTTGATTGAATACATGCAATGGTAGTAACAAAGAATCCTCACCAGCACAAACAGGGCACTGTCCCTGTCCTGACACAGGTGTCCTGCTCCCCTTCCACCCAGCTCAGGGACAAGAAATCCCCTTCCAGCACAGGAGGCAATGGCTGAAAGCAGAACCTACACATCTGTAGAGGAAAATGCTGTGAACTAAGCTCTCAGTTTCGGGGCTTTTACATCTGATGAGCCACAGTGGGATCCAGGAACCAAAACCCTCCAGTACCTGCTCTGTAGCACCCAAAGGAAAAGCAAACTCCATGCACCAGGAGCACCCAGCAACACAGGCAAAGCTGGGATGACTGGGATACACATTTCCAAAGGGTTCCCCTGATCTGAACCAGCACTGATGTGTCTGCACTCATTGAGACTCAGAAGTTTCACCCATCACTGGTGTTCTCAGGAAAAACTCAGAACCCATATGGGCAATTTTTCAAAGATCTCTCGGAGTTCACCTGCAGAAATAGGAACAGAATCTCAACTTTCACAGGCATCAGCAATTAACAGCACCATATTTCCTCATAAAATGGGTCAGATCTTGCAAAAGTAAGGACAGCCAAAGGAGGGGAGGAACAATAAATAGAAGCTGACAAGACAAATGCACAACAAGCATCTTATCTCTGTGTGTGTATGACAAATTATCTGCAGATCAGTAAAATTACTGCCCTTTGAGAAGAGGTCCAGAAACACACAGTCATAGATCAGGCTGAGGGCAGAAGGCCAATGGAAAGGACAAAGGAGAGAGAGGAAACATGGAAACTGTGCAGATACAGTTTATGCTCCCAGGTGCTGTTCATTAGTTTGTTTGGGTTGTGATTTTTTGTGGAGTGTGTGTAACTGGGTTTTGCTCTGGGGGTTTCATTTTTGAACAGATACCTCCAAGTTATGCTCATGAAAATACATTAACGAGGCAGCTGCTGGAGGTGTATTTTTACTGAGTTCCCATTTCAGAAAATTTCATGCTGACTTTCAAGCTCCACAGTCACAGCCTTCCATGGAATTAATTTCTCAATCTCAGGCTTACAGCAACATTAGTTAATGTAAACTGTAGCACATGACTAATAAATAATATAAAGAGCTCAAAGGAAAACACCCACATTGTTCAAGCCCTGGTCTGTAATACCCCATCTCACCACAAAAATGATAATGATACAAGAGAAGCCATTCTGGCAGAGAAAGGGGAACTTGCTTTGTGTCTTGTCCACCCTTTGGCAAAAACATTTCCAAGTAAGGAAGACAAATTATTTTTATGAGAAGCAAAGCAGCAATGCAATAGATTTTTCTTTCTTAGGTTGAAACTGGAGGGGAAACACTGCCATCAGGATAGAAAAGCAAGAATTGAGCCTTGATCCATACACAAAAAAGAATAAATGGTGTTGCTTCTAGTATAAACATATAAATATATATTTATATATTTAAATAAATATATCAGCACTGAGGATTGATGAAAACTGGAACCAGGTTGGAAGTGGTCCGAGTTCTCATCAGTTCAAATCTCCAGATCATAGAGCATTAAAAGAGCATCAACCAAATCAGTACACAGACCCTAAATACAACATTTGTAATGAAAATATGTGATTTAAAAACGAGGTGGCACCACGGGGTTCTTTGGCCTTTTTGTTGCAGAGAGGAGGTCAAGAACCATCAGATAAAGGATAAACAATGCAGAGGAAATGAAGAGCTGGTTTGATGTGCCAATGTTACAGTATTTGAATATTAAAAACTAATAAAATGTGCCCATTTCCCTTTCTAGTGAAGGAATTGCTGCCTATCCCAGCCTGGCACGAGCTGTTCCAAGAAGCTTAGAACAACAGAAGGTAAAATTCAATATTCAGAGAAAACTGATCTGAAAAGAGAAGACAAGAAAAAACAGTGGAAAGAGCAATAGTTGCCCAGATTAGGGAAGCATAATGATCTGCTTTAATTGATTTCTCTAATTTTTATTTATGTTAATTAGGCAACAAACGTGAAACTCTTCCTTAGCTCGTTATTATCCTTAAGCCAAATGTATTTCACAGCTGAACTACAGCAGAATATTGTACTTCAGTAAAGCCTGCAGCAACCATGTAAAAGTGGGAAAACTTGCTGTTAATAACTACCAATTTTGACCATTTAGGAGAGAATTAACACCAGACCCTTAACCGGGAACATGAGCTGATCACATTTATATTACTGTAACTAAAAATATTTTTGCCCTGAGGAAACGTGCTGAGCCTTCAGTGCTGAACTTAAAACAACCTCTAAACCTACATAAATACATGTTCTATAATGTTTGCTCTTCACATCACAGTGAGTTCCTGTTTGTTGATCTCTGTTCACCAGAAAAATGCTTCTTGCAAATCCAACAGAAAGAAACAAGTATAGGTTACACTCAGAGTGTAACAGCCTATCAAAAGAATGATAAACCCAAAATTTAACTTAATTGCTTGTTTAATTTAAAGTCTGCTGTCTCAAACGAGGAACTTTCATGCTGTGGCAGATTGAAAAAGGTTTAAATGGTTCCATTTTTCACACTGCTCTTGCAGTATTTCCAGGTGCACATCAGAGGAAAGCTTTCAGTGCTACAGCTTGCTGGCTTGCTTGACAACGTAAGAAAACAAAACAAAGCCCAAACTCCCTGGAATAATCCTCCCATCGTGTTTGCACTGCCACAGACACGACCAACAGCAAACAGCAGAATGAGAACTCCTGTTTCACAAGCACAATATTTAAAATACTTCATGTTTCTATAAATCAACAACAAACCACAAACACCAAACTGCAAAATGCTTTCTTGTAACAGGAATAAAGATTTCACAGAATCCCAGAATCCCTGAGGTTGGAAAAGACCTCCCAGCCCATCGAGTCCAACCTGTGACCAATCCCCACCTTGCCACCAGCCCAGAAAACTGAGTCCTTGTCCAGTCATTCCTTGGATGCCTCCAGGGATGGAGACTCCAAATCTCCCTGGGCAGCCCCTTCCAATGCCTGACCACCCTTCCTGTGAAGAAATTCTTCCTGAATCCTTTCCCTAGGACAGCATTAATCCAGATGAAGTCTTTCAAGTTCATTTTCAAACCCAAACATGGGCAAAAAGACAGACATTTTCCACAGCTACTCTATGATCCCCAACCCCCTTCTCTAAAAAACTTCTTTCCAATCATGCAACAGAATTTTGCCTCCTCTCCGTGAACTAATACATCCCAGATCCTGCAAACCTAAGCAGCCTTTCTGAGGATCTGTTTGCTGGCATATTCAGCAGCCACATTAAAATACACCCATTAGGAAAGACAAACTACTTAGGATGTGGACTGTCCCTTGCTGAGTCGTTTGTGTGGTAATAATGCAATTGCACCTGACCCTCTGCCACATCCAGGGCATTAAAACCACACCAAATTTTAATTTGCTGTCTTTTGCAAATTCATTGGGATCCCACAAAAATAAGGAGGTGAAAAAAATTTATCTTGCAAAATGTTTTAGGAAAATAAATGGAAACAATTCTCTTCAAATCCAAAGAGCTCATTTAAATGTCTTTATGTAATGCTGAAGCTGAATACTACAGCAGAAACAGGCATCAAAATCTGAAAATCCAAGTGATGACCTACAAGTGAAGACAGGATCTAAGCAAGTCCAATGAAAAAAGGCATTAATGGTCCAAAATCATTTCATTATAGCACAATTTAAATTCTAATAAAATCAATATTAAAATATTAAATTAAAATGTTTCATTTGAGAGCATCCCAGAAATAAAACTAGGACTGTATTTTGTGTGACACTCTTTTAATGGAAGCTTTAAAACCTATAAAAGCATACTAAGTTTGCTGCAATACTTAAAACTGCAGAACAACTAAGACCTTTTGTTTAATTAAAGAGCTCTAGTGCAGATATTGATAGAATTGCAGTTTTTTACAGGAGAAACATCACTTGAGCATGGTGTGTGATTGTTGTGGGCATTTCTTTTCCCCTTGGTATCAAAGGCCAGTGGAATTCCAAACAACTTTGGAAATAACAAAACCCCCAGCTCTGAATTCTGCCTGAGATCAAGTTTGTGTCTAGCTGGAGATTTTACAACACTCTTGAAAACAGAGTAGAAAAGGCTTTTATAATGGAAACACTGATGGACCAAGAACTCCAGTCATGCTAAGAGCTGTCACTGCAATATTCTTTCCTTCATGTCATACTGAAAATTCCATTTTATTCTCCATCTGTCATTCTTCTCTTCATGACAATCACTTCATTATAGAAATTAGGGGTTTTTTTCCTGCAGCCCACCTTCTAGTTTCAGACTTTTGGTTTTAATTGCTCGTGTTCTCAGTAATTTTGATCACTAATTTGGTTTTTCAGCTTTAGCTGGTGACTTTTTAGACAAGCTTCAGAAAGATGAACTGAAAAGACATAGATTCTGTGGCTTAAATTTATCATGGAAGATTTATTTTTCACGAGTATTATCCCAAGAGCATGAACTCTTTGATTTTGAACACAAGTTTAATGAATGATGGTTAAAAAAACACATTACTTAAACTTAGTGAGCCAACAGCTTGCTACAAACCATGTAAAATCAGAGTATTTCTTATAGATTTTGACCAAGAACACAGACAAAACCATGGGATACAACAGACTCCAAAGAGGAAGTGTAGATTCTCACTCTGATGCAGACAAAATTCAAGTTTGAGCATATTTAGATTCCTAAAAAGTATCACTTCTGAGGCAGTTAAAAACAATCAGAGCTGCTCTACTGCTTTTACTCTTGGTTGTGTCCACGAATGGCATCTGCAGGGGAAACAAGGCTGAATCCAGAACTTCTTCTGGCTTCATACAGATCAGTTCCTCAGCAGCACAACTGTTCCTGGCTGCCCAGAATTATGATGGAAGAAGGAATTCCAGGCAGAGAATCCAAACCCCTGGGGAGGAGCTGCCAGGCCAGGGTGGATCTGTGGCTCAGGGCAGGGAATCCTGCCCAGGCTGAGCCCCCAGCTCCCAGGAGAAAGTCAGCACTGTGCAAGCTGCAGAAACTAAGCTGGATAACTGCACCATTTAAATGCAGCCACAATTATTTTCTGTATACACCAACAGAAATCTGAAATGAACCTCTAAATAATTCCTGAACTAGGAAGCACTGAGCTGTCCTGAATGAGACTGGGGAAATGCCACTCCATTACCACCTAAGCACTGCACACTCATCTACAGCAAAAACACTGGAGGGTATCTACGAAATTTAATATTAATGTTTTGGGGCACAGAGAGGAAAAACCATGGATGTCTGCTTACCTCCAGCAGGAAACACCATGTGTGTCTGCAAGGCTCAACTTGCAGGAAGAAAACTTATTTATCACAAGTCTTTAAAAGGCATCAGTCTTTGACATCCACTTTCTCAGAGGTTTAATTTCGAGAAGCATCAGTTCGATTTTCACAAAAATACCACAAAATCTGTAATTTCCCTAACTGCTAAGTAAAAGCAACATTCAGGAGAGTCAAATGTGCTCTAAAGCAAGTGCAAATACCCATCAGAAATGTCATGAAAGAAAGAAGGAAAAGGCCAACTAAGGAGTACACAACATGCAGCTGCAGCAGAAGGGACAGGGAGAAGGTGGGGAAGTGAGAGGGACAACGAAAAGACACATCCTAATTGAGCAAACATATGACAAAAGGAAAAACCTGCACTAGCTGGGTGTGGCTACTCCATGATTAAACTCTAAATAATGATAATTATTTGGCAGAAATACAGGCTGTGTGACAATACAGCATTTACAGTTACACTACAACAGCTTTCATTTTCTCAAGGTTAGCAGGTTTATTAAATCAGTGATTTAATGCAGGTGGATTTTCTCTTTTTTGTAATTCAGTGTTACATAAGACAGAATTGTCTTGTCCTAATACAGAGTTAAAGCCAAAGGTCCTCCTGAACATGCATTGTATGAAAATGAAAACCAGGGACTTTGGGTTATGAAAAGGAGCCATATGACTAAAAAGTGAATCCATTTTCCAAAACGCCCACACACACAAGAGCTTCTGATGAGAAAAATGATCTCTGCAAAGCTAAATTGCACAGATTATTTCCATGAAAAGTTACAATAATGGAGATTATATGATATTTACTGTGCTGGGATTAAAAAAAAAAACAACCCAACTTTTTATATTATTACAGTATGAATAACTACTTGATTGTTCAACATGAATTATGTAAATATCAATAATTCTTTAACTGAATAATTGTCTTCTTTTAAAATTCATATAGGCAAGGATGCTTGCTTAGTTTTTCCAGGATTGTTTCTCTCTTGGTGCTGTCAAGTTTTGGGTACCTTTAAAATGAGGTGAAACCACTTGGTGTGCCAGCAAAGCAGTTGTGGCTTACCTTGGCACTGGAATCCTTGCTTCCCAAATCCCCTGCATAAAGAAGGAAAAAACTGCCTTAGTAAGTTTGGTTTGAATTTCTACTCAATGATCTCTAAAAACATAAAAATAGCTTCATATTAAATTACTTCAGGTTTTGCTACGACAGCAACAGATTTTCAAATACACAACACAGACCAGCCCACCCATTTCAAAGCAGAGAACAATAGCTGTCACCAGCTATGTAATTTCAGCTTCTGGCAACAATTTTTTTATTATTATTATTTTACAAGCTATTTTGGATCTACAATTATCATCATCTGTGATTGCTGCATAATATTTCAACTCGTTTAATGCCACATGTATACTTAACAGCACGTAAAAATTCCAAGTTCCAGGAAAGGCACATAAAACAAACCAGACTCGGGGTTTCATCCAAATTTTGGGATTACAAGCTGCTGTTTGAGGCTCAGCTAGAGTCCAGCCGTTGCTGTATGGAAAGCAGGCAGGTGAAAAGTTTTGCTTGTTTCAACATAAATAAGAAGACAGGCCCCTGATTTTCATACTGATTATTCTCCAGCTTCCTTGCTCCATTTCCATAATGAAATACAAATGTGTGTGTAACACTCCTGCAATGAATACAATGACAGTGGTATCCAGAGTTCCAACACATTTTATACCTCTGGCAAACTCCACTGCTGTGGATTTATTTGTTTATGTTTAGGCAACTAACATTCTCTTCCCACAAAAATAACTGTTCTGAGCATACAGCCGATAAACATTTCTCTGCCTTTTTCTTTGCAGCCTGTTTTCTATCTGGAGAGCTGGAGCTGCTCACACTCAAACACAAACAAAAGCCACGACCTGGAGAAGCTGTGTGCAATTAACAACACGCAGCTTAATTGTCAACTTTATGGAAATACTTTCTTTAAAAAAAAATAATTGCTCCACTTTTTAATTTATTTTTTACGGAAGAGACCTTCAGTGCACTGTTCCTTCAGGTGGAAGCTGAAATGACACAGCTTAGAGCATTTCTCTAATTTCTCTGCACAAGTTGCTACTTCTTGTTACTACAAGCAAACCTGAACTAGGAAAACCAAGAGAAAATTCAAATTATTTCTTCACTTGGCAGCACACATGCCTATGTTGTCATTCTGATGCGGTTACCACTCATCTGCCCAAAACTCAAAAGCTGGAAGTGTGGAAATGCAACTGCAGGAAAGCTGATGGTGGGACTAAGAACATGAAACAGACTTAAGATAATTTTCAATCCTTTGAAATAGACTTATTTGCAAATATTCCTTTTTTATCTACTCCAGAAGCACGGCTGTTGCTCAGTGTCTGAGCTGAATCCCTGCAGAGCCCCAGCCCATTCCGCTCCCCAAGCAGTTGCAATGTAATTTTTAAGTAAAAAGTCTTTTTAAAAATTATCAACGCTCCACAGCCAAAGCGGAGAGGTGAAAGTTGCTGAAGAGGATAAGGAGGCACTAAACTATTTTGGTAAATACTACCTGATGAAACATAATCTAAGGAAACGATTCTATTTGTATAGTTCATTGAAAGGTTGTGTTTACTGTTCTTGGTACCTTAAACATTGTTAATTGACACAAGTCATTTTGGAAACAGTTTCAATGGTGCGCGATGGTCCTTTGAGAGCGGCCCATCTCCAAACCAGAAAACGAAACAAGTTTCCGAGATGTCAGACGCTCTTCTGAGGAATGTGAGGAGCTTCCCCAGGCTCAGTGAGCACGACAGGACAAGAGCACAGTCGCTCTTGCCACCTGTCAGCCACAGGATACCCTTTCCATTCCAAATCCACCCTGTCATTCGTGACAGCGCTCTGCTTTGTTTTCTAATTGTGCTGTTTGTGTGCACAAACACCGCTCGGCAATAACCCCGCAGCGGTTTTTCACGCCTCCCAACTCATTCTGGTGTAGGTTAACTTGGAAGCAGTTTCTGAAGGTCTCTCACTTTTACCATACCCAACTCCACTTTAAAAAAAAAAAAAAAAAAAAAAAAAGGAAAACTCAGAGATTTGACTTGTCTCTTGTGTCATATACCAGCTTGCCTTCCTTACTCTGCGAATATATTTCAATCACTTCTGGCACAAGCACAGCCTTTGCTTCAGCATGCAAGCAGAGGAAAGATGACGGAGGAAGGAAAGGGTCCGTGTCCAGACACAGAAACGCACATAAAAAGAGCAAGAAGCGTGCCACGGACACAGAGCCAGCTGCGTGCAGACCCTTTCACAACTCGGGCCAAAATAAATCACAGCTCTCGCTTTCGGCACCCGGAGCTGCAGCGCAGTCTCGAGCAGCGGAGCCGGGCTGGGGCGAGGCGCAGCAGGGGAATCCCGGGCAGTTGGCGCTGCACGGTGCCCGCAGGTACCGGAGGCTCCCGCCGAGCCCGGGGCAGAGCGCGGAGCGGCCCGGCCTGCGCCGAGCTGCGCCCTGCCCCGGCACGGCCCATGGGTGTATTTGCCCTATCAGCTCGGCAATGAGGGTGTCGGGAGGGAGTTTTCCTGCTCTCTCGCGCAGGAACCCTTCTCTCACAAGAAGTACCCCTCCCCTTCCTCGGCGCGGAGCGGCGGTGTCACGGTGCCTGCCCGGCCGCGCTGCCCGCCCTCGGCAGCAGGAGGGAGCAGGACAGGCACTGACCGGGACCTGAGGCTGGGGGACACAAGTTTTGCCACGCAGCAAGGCGCCGGTCTGACACGGGCACCCCCCGTCCCAGCGCGGCTGTGCCCGGCGGAGCCCCCAGCCCAGTCCCCAGCAGAGCCCGGGCACAAGGGGTGAGAAGCGCGGCTCTGGACCATGCGGGAAGCCACGGCCCCAGCGCGGGGATCCAGACCCTGATGGTCTCTGCGAGCCCCGAGCGCCGGCAAGTTTGGGGGCTCCCCCCGCCCCGAAAGCGGGGTGCGCCCAGCCCGGGCCCCCCGAGCAGCGGCAGCCGCACACAGCCCGCGGGAGGGGGATGCGACAGCGCCGGGCAGCGAGGTGACACGGGGGGTCACCCCCAGCGGGGTCACCCGCCCGGCCCCGGACAGAGCGGGGCACCGGGACCCGGCCGCCCGGGGACGGGAAGGCAGGGCAGGGACGGCGGCTCCCGGAGCCGGGGAATCCCCGGCGGCGGAGCGGGAGCGGGCCCGGGCGGCGGCGGGCGCGGGGGGGACGCGCGCCCCGGGCTCTCACCAGATGAAGTCGGTGCAGTGGCTGCAGAAGGTGGGCTGCTTGAAGAAGCGCGCGATGAATTTGTGCTCCTTCACCTCGTGCACGTTCTTCTGCCTCAGGGCGCCCTTGCGAGCGAAGCGCCGCGCCGCCTCCGGGTCGGCGCCGGGCTCGGAGCCCGGGAACACGTCGGCCATAGCGCCTCCTCCCCACCCCCCGCCGCTCCGCCAGTCGCCGCCCCGACGTCCGCCCCGTCCGGCGGCCGCCGAGTCTCTGGCAACGGCGGCGCTGGGCGCTGCCTCCCGCTCCCAGCCTGACGTCGGAGCGGAGGAGGATCCCGAGCCCTCTCGCCGGCTGCTCCGCCCGCGGCTGAGCGAGCGAGCCCCCGGCCGGGGCGGGGCGGGCGCGGGGCCGCCCCCGCCGGGGAGAGCGGGGGGGAGGCCGCACCTGCCGGGCCTCGTCAGCTCCCGCCGCGGGCACCGGGGGATCACACAAACCGGGATCTCTCACACCGGGGGATCTCACACACACCGGGGGATCTCACAAACCGGGATCTCACACACACACCGGGGGATCTCTCACACCGGGGGATCTCACACACACACGGGGGATCTCACACACCGGGGGATCTCACACACCGGGGGATCTCTCACACACCGGGGATCTCACACACACGGGGGATCTCTCACACACACCGGGGAATCTCTCACACACACCGGGGATCTCACACACCGGGCTCTCACAAACCGGATCTCACACACACACCGGGGATCTCTCACACACCGGGGATCTCTCACACCGGGGATCTCTCTCTCTCACACACACACCGCACTCTCACACACACCGGGGCTCTCTCTCTCACACACACCGGGGCTCTCTCTCTCACACACACCGGGGCTCTCTCTCACACACACCGGGGCCTCTCTCTCTCACACACACACCGGGCTCTCTCTCACACACACACCGGGACGCTCTCTCTCTCACACACACCGGGGCTCTCTCTCTCCACACACACCGGGGCTCTCTCTCTCTCACACACCGGGGCTCTCTCTCACACACACACCCGGGACGCTCTCTCTCCACACACACCGGGCTCTCTCTCTCACACACACACCGGGGCTCTCTCTCACACACACCGGGACGCTCTCTCTCACACACACCGGGACGCTCTCTCTCACACACACCGGGCTCTCTCTCTCACACACACCGGGCTCTCTCTCACACACACCGGGGCTCTCTCTCTCACACACACCGGGGCTCTCTCTCTCACACACACCGGGGCTCTCTCTCTCTCACACACCGGGGCTCTCTCTCTCACACACACCGGGGCTCTCTCTCTCTCACACACCGGGGCTCTCTCTCTCTCACACACCGGGGCTCTCTCTCTCACACACACCGGGGCTCTCTCTCTCACACACACCGGGACGCTCTCTCTCACACACACCGGGCTCTCTCTCTCACACACACCGGGCTCTCTCTCTCACACACACCGGGCTCTCTCTTACATTCCGCTGGAGCCTCTCACACCCGCCTGCTCCCCCCAAACGCACGACTCCTCTCACGCACACCCGGTTCCCCTCTCTCTGTCTCTGTCTCTCTCACATTCACCTCCCCAGGCTTCCCTCACACACACACACACGCACAAAGCTCCCCTCGCTCTCTCACACGCGCACGCTCAAAGGTCCCCTCAAACACACGCACACAGAATCTCCCCTCTCACTTTCTTTTTCTCTCTCTCTCTCTCCCCCCACACGCTCGCACGCAGAGGTTCCCTTATCGCGCCCAGACAGAACATACACAGAGAGAAGGTCTCCTCTCACTTTCTCTCTCTCACACACACAGATGTTCTCCTCACAGCCCCGCACACTGACCGCCTGCTCTCACCCCCCGCTCCCCCCGTGCCCGCACGGACACAGCAGCCCGTTCTCTCTGCCCCTCACCCCAGGCAGATCACACACACACACACACACACACACACACACACACACACACACACACACACACACACACACACACACACAGAGTTTCCCCGGTGTCCGCCATGGAAACCCAGCCATGGGAACCCAGCCACAGGAACCCAGCCATGGGAACCCAGCCCTCCCCTCCGTGCCCGCTCCCCGCGCTGCCTCCCTCGCCCCGGGCGAGCGCGGCTGTCGCCGGGCACAGCCACCGCCGGGTCACCGTCGCCACACGCCTCCTGCACCCAGCCGAGCATCGCCATCCCCGCACCACCACAAAGAGAGCGCAGCCGTGCGCTCCCCTCCGCCCCGCGCTCCCCTTCCTGCCCCTCTCCCAGCCACGGAAGGCTGGCAGGGGCCGTGGAGCGGCCGTGCCCCGCACAGCACCGCAGGATGCCCTGCCCCACTGCACTGTGCCGCGGGGCTCTAGCTGTCAATGTCTTATTTCAATACAAATATCCTCAAAAGAAGTGTAGAAAACATCCACCGAGTCTCTTTCACTAACTAGGGCATTCAGCATATACACAACAGACTTTTTTCTGGGTCTTATGTCATCAAGCATACCATAAAATGGAATAGACCGTTTATAAAATAAATAAATTATAAAATAATATAAATAAAATAAAATAATAGATCTGCTTATCTTCGTTTACTCACGTTACACGCAAAATATTTTCAAGTCCCTGGATACAGAAACATCTGCCCATGTCATCCTCTTATATTAATACACTCAGAAAAATCATGACTATGCTAATGTAAAACCACAATATATACATGAAGTAAAGAAACCAAGTATTAATCATTTTGTTTTTAATAAATGTTATTCCCGTGGTTACAAATTTACGCATATGGGAAATAAATGCATATTAGAAGTTCTAGCCAATATATCTACTCACTCGTCTGTCTGTGTAAGCATGTGTAAGATGTTTTATTTCACAAGAATGAAAGCCAGCTAATTAACTCAAATTGTCTTATTTGCTGATGGGAAAAGTGCACATGGACACTTAGCACTCAACAAAAATAACTTGCTACATGCTATCTTAATTTAAAAGCCTCAGTTTCTGGGTGCAGCTTGGCAGAACTGGAATGTCCGTGGCATTTCACCAAATAACCAATGACAGGGATGGCCCCGCTTTTCTCTAAACTCAGGGAATCACACCAGATGCCCTAGAAACTGTTGCCATATGCCCTTGCTTCATGGATTTTATTTTGTGAGCAGCTACTTCCAAATTTGATCTGAAATCCAGGGAAATATAAAGATTTTTAATTTGGTCTCCACCTATTCTGCACATGTTTCAAATCTCTTCTTCCCCTTCAGAGGGAATAGATTTTTCTTGCCTTAATCAACTTATGCCAAAGCATGAGGAGCACCAAGAAACACTTTGTACTCTCATTAAGGGTTCTATGAAGAAACATGAAACGTGTTTATTTCCATTCCTTTTGTGCTGTATCACAAGCACAGCCACTGAAACTGGGGAATCTGAAATGGACACAACTTGCATTACATCAGGTTTGGGGCAATCTGCCTATTTTGTTGTTCCTTAAAATCTCACAGACCTGCTGAATCATTTTGGATTCCAGTTCCTTTCCTGCCAGTGACTCTGGACCAGGTTCATTCACTGAAACATTGGTGAGTGTGCCAGGCCCGTGTCAGGCCCCGGGGCAGAGCCAAATGGCACCAGTCACAGCACTACAGGATCACACCAGGATTGCTTTGCTATCTCTCTCTGTGAAGCATCTATTTCATCTCAAACCCAGCAAATATTTGTACATTGTGACTAGCAAAGAAAACCTCTATGTGCCCAGACAACCAGGTAAACCCTTATAGCACATCCTTGCCCTGCTGAATTTAACACACAACTCCTTTTACTGCTGCAGTTTGGATACACAGCAAAAAAAGCACTTACACAGTGCTTTTATTATATTTACCTTCAGTATCAGGCTTTGTCACCATGACCAGGCCACTCTTACAGTGATACTCTAGGGGCTTGCTATGTTCCACTCCCAGACACCTTTGGTGTTGTGACACCAGCTCCTCTTGCTGGGGGTTTTTAATTGCCTGGATACTCATTTTTCCTACTCTGCATTCAGGTCCTATGGGTGATGCAGGAGCTCATCCCTCCTTTGCAAATAACTGGAGGAAACACGTCTGCCACCTCTTCCTGAGTGAGCACATTCCCCCAGCAGCTCAGGATTTGCTCTTCTGCCCAGGGGAGTGTTTGCAATTTGCTTCTGGTTCAGGCCATCTGGACGAGGAGTCAGCATTTCACTGTTTGTGTTCAGGCATATGCATGGTCATTAAATCAGAGCACCAGCTTTTCCAATCCCCTGGCCAGCAGCTTCAGAACTCCTGACTCCAAAGTGCCATTTATGGGGTCTTCAGATAGCAAATTTACTCCTGTATGACTATTTGGATAATATCCTAGAGACTGTCGCTGAGAGAAGTTCCCATTGGATGATCTTTGGGGGTTTTTTTCTCTAAAGAATTTGATTATTGCAGTGACAAGCACAACTTCTGAAGTTTTTTCTGTATTTTCATTGACACCACCCTCGGTCTGTAAGTGCATCAGGGTTCATTTTGAAAGAGGCTTCTCCTGAAATGTCTTTGCTTTTGCTCATCTGCTGGAACAGCAATCCACCCTCTGCCTCACTTTTTAATCAAAAAGCAATAAAAAAGGAAACATTCATTCAGGCTCTGCTTGCCTCAGACCCATTCAAAGAGAGCCTAGGAAAACACCTCCATCAACTGTTTTGGCAACTGTGGCTTTTATTATTTCCTGCTTCTGAGAAACACTCAACGAGCAGGAATCACTTCCTGCTGGAGGCCTATAAGGAAGTTCACAGCCAATTCCTCCTCACATTTCAAAGCAAATGACAACTGCTTCCCTCTCCAGAGAGCCAGGAGGACAGGTGTCTATTTTCCAAAGCCCTTTTAGGGAGGATGATCTGATCACTGTAACACTGCTGCCTAAAAATTGTTTGCTTTACCCAATCTCATCTTCCAAAGGAATTTCCACAGAGCCAGCTCATGAGACATCTCTACCAGCAACTATTGTGGGATAATTACTCGCCATAATTAGGTCAAAACCAGTTACCAGGTTCCATTAATTCAGAGACTTCATAGTATAAACTAAGAAACCAGGTTTTCCTAATTTATTTTTTCCATGTGATATAAACCTTTTTCTCTCTTCATCTGAAATCACCCATCGAGTTTAGTGTTGAAGCTCCCATTCTTAAGTTTGTCATGTTTTGACCAGTTGTATGGTCTTCCAGATCCTACTACAAATTCATTCACAAAAAAAAAAAAAAATCCTCTTTATTGTTCTTACCCCTGCTTGGCAACGATATACCTTAAATGTTTCCAAAAAATAGAAAAAGGGTAGGCTGTGGTAAGATAAATAGGTATATTTCTGTAAGAAGCTGTCTCTCTTTTATCCTAGTGGTGAGGAGATGGAAATAATCTTCTCTCAGCATCAGTTTCTGCATTTTTCTGTCCTTCAGCATCTGTGTTTAGAGTCTCCACAGCTTTACCCCTGTCTCTGCAGACTGGTCCTCCTCTCTGCCCTTTTCTCCTCAAAGTTCCTCAGAGTGCAGGTTGGGAAGCCCTGGGTCATGAGACAGGTTTTATTATTAAATTATTCCATGTGACAGGCAGCTTGTTTACACAGGCCAGTACTGCATTAAAACACAGTCAAAAAGAACACTAAGTACAGGGGGAAGAAAAAGTCCTGTGAGAGAGGAAATGTCAGAGAAAGAGTATTTCTGAAAAAATTCTGGGGAGAAGAAAAATGGTATCTTACAATAATTAACAATTTCCCAGGGATGAAATTGCAGTCCATCCATCTGTCCTAATCAGGGAAATCCTCCTTCCCATCATGACAGATAAATGATGCCATTATTTCAACTTGAGTTTCCTTGAAAGCCTTGCAAAACCCATTCCTCATGCAGATAGCTTGTGCATTACCCTCACTGCAGCTCTCTGTAGAATTGGAAACAAATGGCTGATCATATACAGCACATTGGGCGTAAAATAGATTTTTTAATATCAGAATTCTCAGAATAGAGTGACAACCCATTGCTTTCTTTTCTCATATCTCAGGAGTATGAGGAGCATGGTAAAATCTCTCCTAGTTAGAGAGCTGAATAAGCTTGATGCTTGAAGAGTGATGGGGTCCTTTGGGATGTTTCCTGGATCTTGTCGCTTTCCATACTGTACAAACAAAAATTTCTGCCTCGGCTGGAGAATTTGCTGTTGTTGTTGTTTTGCTGATTTTGTCCTTCCCACCAGCAATCACTCTGGAAAATTCTTGAATACCTCTTCCAAAAAGGAATTCACACTCTTTGAGTGCATCAGAACAATTCTCTAGTGTAGGCAAACTTTCAGTCTTCAACTGTATGTACAAAAAAGGCAGAAAGAGACTTTGAAATACAAACAAAGCGCTCAAACCATGTGGAAAAAACAAACTGCTCTTGTACCAGCTAAACAAGGGAGCCTCTGTGATTTATTTAGAGAAACATGGGGCACAGGCTTGTAAGGAACAAAGTAGGTGGGTTTGGCCAGGTCCAGCTGACCCCTGGAATTCCTTGTCCAGAAGAACCAAATACACGGGGCCAGCGCTGGTGCAGGGTGTGAGCCTGGGCTCGGGGCAGTGGGGTGGCCTGGGACAGACAGAAATTGGATGACACAGGCCAAACACAGCCCAAGGCTTGCTCAGAAAGTTCCCTGAATGGAAAATGCTCAGAAAGTGAGAGATTCTCTGGAGGAAGTACCATGCCCACTGTTCTCACTTCTCCTCAGGTGAGCACCAGTCAGAGACAAAGCACTGGCCGGGGTCCTGCCTGAGCCACCACCCCCATCACCATCTCTAGAGCCTTCTCTTTTTTCTTTAATTAAAAGAAGAAAAAAAATCACTGCCAGCTGACAATTGTTTTTCCCCAGTTTTTGCATTAGCACATAAGCTGTACCAGGAGGGTGTAAGTTTGCAGGTCAAGGCCCTCTGTCTGGAGGGGAGTCCTTGACAAGCAGAACATGCCACA
This sequence comes from Sitta carolinensis, assembly GCA_032173965.1. Lineage (NCBI taxonomy): Eukaryota > Metazoa > Chordata > Aves > Passeriformes > Sittidae > Sitta > Sitta carolinensis. The sequence continues at coordinate 3,016,654 of CM063298.1, read as the reverse complement.
GTCCTGAAACCTCCTCGTGACACTGTTGGAATCTCCAAAGGGCTTTTCTGATATTCTGCATTCCTTGGACACCTCCAGGGATGGGGACTCCAGACATCCCTTTGCAGCCCCCTGCAATTCCTAATCCCCCTTTCCATGAAGAATTTTTTCCTGATATTCAACCTGAACTTCCCCTGCTTGAGGTTGTGCTTTGTCTCCACTGGCACAGAAGTCAAAGTGGAATTTCCCACCATTTCAATGTGAGCAGGTGGGCTATTTTATTTACTGTATTCCCACAAATCTTCAATTGAAGGGATGATTATTTTGCAAGAGTAGAATTTCGCCTTGTGAAGATGAATTGTAAATAAGCATTATGTATATCATACTTCAACTTATTATTTCTGACAGGTCAATAGCATTCACCAGAGACACAAGAAAGAGTAACTTTCATGTTGCATTTTGTTTATTCCAGAGAATAAATGTTAGAGAAAAACAAAATTGTCTCAGCTTGAATATCCAGGCTATTCAGTTCTTTTCCTGTGCCTCCACTCCATTATGACATGTTGATGCAGAATGCCATTTCCAATGGTAAGATTTCCAATTATGCCACGTCCGTCTGTGCTCTGCACAAGTGTTTACACTCCTGGAAACACTAATAATTGAAATGACAAGAGTTTGGCTGGACAAACAGAGCTTTAAAACATTTGTTTAATTTAGAAGGACTGAGAAGTGACAACACTGACACACAAAACAAGCTAACATTAATCTCTAAAAGCCATTTCCAAAGCCCAGAGTGGTGAAAAATGAAGTGTGGAAAACCTCTGTGCCACAGAGAAGGAAGGAGAGGAAGGATTCTCTGTCTCAGCACTGAACATCATTCAACTCCCCACTAGAATTTACATTTAAGAAATAAAAAAAAGAAGCAGAAACAGTCCTTTAATGACAGTGGAGACTATTTTTGGTCTTTTAATACAGTATTGTGGATTAAAGACTGGGAAGATTAGCAGAGTGATACATATCATAACAAGGGAACATCTCAGGTCACCCTAAGTCAGTCCCATGCTGCCATTCAGGCTCACAAGCTATTGTGACCTCAACAGCCCAGAATTTCTAGCTGGATGTAAATAAAATTATTGATTATTTCTAGGTTGTTTACAGATTTCAACATGAATTGCATTTAAAATAGTTTTCTTCCAGAAAATGTAATTTTAAAAATCAAACATCTCACTGACAATGTTGTTAAGAAAACAGAAGGATAACTCAAGGCATTCCATATGAAAGTGCTAGTGGATTTTATTCCAGATGTGTCATGCCTGTGAGACAAGAGCTGGGCAGCTGGGTTGAAAAAGGTTTTGAACAGTACTTGAAATGACTCATACAGAGGAATAATATTGTTTAACTTGACTGTAGACTGATAACCATGGAAAAAAAAGGCCTTATCATTAATGACCACATAATTAGATGACATGAAGGAGAAAAATGAGATTTTTTTTTCTTAGAAATAATAACAAAAAAGAAGCTAAATACACAGCAAATGTACTTGTGCTTTCTGTGCATTTTCAACTTCTGTAATAAATATTTTTCACTTTGTAATGTGCTCATGATCTGTTCTTTCCAAAACATCTGGACATCTTCTCCTTTCAAAACTTGAATTTACGAGAATGTCACTGATATCAGTCCTGGCAATGCTGGAACGATTGCAATTTTATTTCATTCCTGTTGCCAAAATGCTGGCAGCATCATTCTGTCTTCCTGGGCAACAACAACAAAAAAAAATCTCCATATGCAATGAATAAAGGAAAAATTACCTCCAATATTTATTTTTGTTATTTTTACAGAAGATTACACAATAAATGCAAAACTCCAAGAAGAGCCTGGCTTGCTGATGGTGCAGATTACACCACCAGAATCTGAATTTTTAGAGATATACACACACGTGGAGATTGTCAAAGCAGCTGAGATTTCCAGATTGTCAAAGCCTTCTGGAAACCACAAGACCGAGCTGCATCTTCTGAAGAAACCAACACACCAGAAATGCACTTTAATAAAGTGAGCCCTTTTAAAAGCATGGCCTTCATTTCGTTGTTGAAATAGGATTTGAGCCCTTCACAAAGTCTGATTGCAGTTATTGATACCGGCCCCTCCAAAATCTGCTTCCTCCTAGGAAAGCTTCCCCTGGATTTATTGCCGCAGATTAGAGGCTGGCACAAAGGGAAATTAGTTTATTGAGATCTTCCTAATGGGCCCCAGCACCAAAGAATCATCCCTGGGCAGAGCACAGATCAGAAACAGGATCCAGACACAGGACAGTGCCCCGGGCATCGGGCACAGCCCCAGAGGAGCAGGGGGAGCTTCCTCAGCAGCACGACTGTTCCAGAAAAATCTCAGCTCTCCACAAACCCACGACATTAGCTCTGAACTCATCCACTTGTGTTTAAATATTCAAGAGTGCTCTTAAATACCAGCTCGTAAAATCGATGGTCTTCCCTCTGGATCCAGCATTTCCTGGAGTTTGAGGCTGTGCTTTTAGAGTTTTCAGGCTTGTCAGTCAGCAGTGAAATGAGGAATTCATTCATCCCTTCTTCCCCCTTCAGAATACAAGCATATATATGTTTAAAAATAAAGAACTAGATACAAATGTATAAAAAAGATATAAAATATATTTTACTTTATATGTTATATTGTATAACACATACAATATGTGTTATGTATTATAATATATATTATAAAAATATATAAGAAAAATATCAGCCAACTGTTTGTGTAGATCAATAAAGATCTGGGGGGGGAAAAATCCTAATCTTGTAATTTTGTTAATTGTATATAATCTGGTCCAAATCACACTGATGAAATCCCATTAAGAAAAACCCCAAATGAAACCAGTGACTAGACCTGGAGTGACGTGGGGAGGGTTTGGGTTGGACCATAAGGGAGATCAATATCCCCTTCTCGATTCCAGTGCCCAGGAACTGAGTCACAAAGAGGTGGATTTAATCACCCAGAACACTCTGGACTGGTGCCCAGGGAGAGTTTCCCAGCTGAGAGCCGTGGTTACACAGATCCCAGGATATCTCTGTCCAGGGGCTGGAGCCTGGCAGGGCACGGATCCCAGACACGCCCTGCCCAGTGGAGGTTTTAACCTGGGGGAATATCCCAAACAGCTTCTCCCTGCCTGATCCTCTTATCTACAGCTGGGGAAAGCCACAGAGCAGCAGGAAATAAATCCAGTGGTGGCTGGGCTCTGGGCTAGGACCTGGCACTGTGCTGGGCAGAAATCCTGCCTGGGCAGCAGGCTCAGCCCGGGCACGGGGTGGGACAACGACCCGGACAGTGTGATGCGGTGTGCAGGGCTTTCCTGCAGCACAGAGTGCTCCTTGGAGAGCCTGCAGCACACCCTGACCACGCCTGACCTCCCTCCAGCTTGTAAACAAAATGACAACCACAGGCAGTACACATATATATATACATAAAATAATAAAATTTAGGTCAGATTCTGCTGTCACGGAAATCCGTGGCGTTTGGCGTAATGGAGAGTGGAAGAATAATGATGAAGAGAATCTTGAAAGCTTTGTTGCAAGCTTGCTGGGAGAAGAGAAGCAGTTTGGCTGGAGTGTGGAGAGCACCCTGGCTCTGAGGCTTTCCTCTTTGATGGCTTCTCTCTGGAATACACTAAAGGGGAAGGCAAAAAGATGGGACCAGCCAAAAAACAGGAGAGAAAGTCTGAGCCTCCATGCCATGCTTTGCCACTGGCATCTCAAAAGTTGGCCCTTGCAGATCTGCTCCCTGCGGATTCGAACTCTCACAGAGAATCATTTGCCCCTGAGGCTTCATAATGAGATATTCCTGAGGAAGAAATTTAACACAGGATTTTTTTAGACAGCATTTAGATAAATTTATCAGAGGAACAGACTGTTTCACAATATTTGGGTCACAGCAGAACTGTGAGAGAGATTCTCCGGGTTTTCTGTGCAGGAAATGAGAAGGCGGAGAGGAGGAAGGAGCTGTAAAATGCTCTCTGGTTTTGTACACTGTGAGTTTAATGTATGTGAAAACTGGAACACCTTCATGCCTCTGCAGGAGAACACAGGCCTGCTGTCACCTGGAACACTTGTCAGTGCCAGCCCTCTGACAGCTCAGATTCACACAGGAATGGGGATTTTAATACCCACAGTGGGTGCTTAAAGTGATTTAAGGACCAGGACTAAAATCATAATTATTTTGGCAACTTCAGAAAAAAATTCAGAAACATCAGTGGTAACTAGGAATGCATTTTACCCCATTATTTTCACTGAGTGAAAATAATGTTTTTAAGATTATATACTCACTGTTGGCTTTTTTGTGACCAATACATTCTGTCAGGTCAGTACCTGTTACTGCATGTTTACCTCAAACATCAGAGAATCATTGAACGGTTTGGGTTGGAAGGGACCTCAAAGATCCTCCTGTTCCAACCCTCTGCCATGGCCAGGGACACCTTCCACTAGACCAGGCAATATAAAAGTATAAATAAATATATAAAAATATAATATTTCACCAGAAAGTAATACACAGCAAGTGGATCCTGGTTTCTGGCTGGCTGAACATCACAACCCAGTCACCAACAGGTGGGACAAAAGAAACAGAGGGACAAAAGCTGGACTCTGAGTCTCTGATCCTTCTGGGAGAAGGGCGAGCTTGCTGGTGCCATTGCAGCCCCCAAGGCAGCTTTCCTGCCAGGGAGAAACCTGCAGGGGCTGGCACTCAGGGATGGCTGCACTCAGGCCTCTCCTAAACATCCTTCCTCTGTGTCCCCAGCCAACACACTCCTGTTGATTTGAGAAACTGCTGCATCTTCACCTGGCTGTGTGGTGCATTTTGTGGTTGAAGAAAAGCCATAAAATCTTGAGAGCAGAGGGCAGTGCAGGGCCAGCCCTCAGTGTCTGGCAGGACAGAGCCCCAGCAAGTCTGTGGCAGGAGCAGGGTGACACATCCTACAGTTCTCCTACCAGGAGAATGACAGCATCAACCAGAGAAGGAGAACAGGGCAGAGGGAGGACAGAGGGTTTGGCTCATTAGCTGGGAGCTGTTACCTCACTGCCCTTCAGTCTGCCTGGCTCTTGAAAACTTCCTGCAAAAGAACTGCAAGAGAGACCACTTCCAGGCTGAAAGCCTTTGCTTATCTTATTATCTTGTGTCCCAATTATTTTAATGTATTTTCCTATGTCCTGACAGTTCCAGTTGATCATGGTGTCAATGAACAATGCTGCAGCACAGATTGCTTTCATCATCAATTTTCTTTTATTTTTCCCTATTTTTCCTCCTTCTTTTTTCCTTTTTACCTTCACTTTCAAGGCTCTTTCTGGCTTATCATCCTCACCTCTCCTGTTCCTTGCAGAAACCCCTCTGATCAACCAACAATGCCAGTCTCCATCATTTAATTGCTGCCTTTTCAAACATTCACTCTTGATCTCCGCTTTGCTGCCCTTCACATTTTAGCTGGGCAGCTCCACTTGTGCAAAGGCAGTTTGTCCACATCCCCTGCATGTTCTCCCTTCAGGCTGTGTTAGCAGAACCCCAGGTAAGGATGAGACTGCTGGGACACTGATCTGGCTCACACCACACTGGCTGATATCCCCTCAGAGTGCTCCTGCACTGCTTTCCCTGCTTGCAGCTGCCTTTTCTTTCCTTAGGATAGGACACTGTCTGGAGTAGAGATCACCACTCTGCTCTGGGTCTCTACAGTCTCTGATGAGACCAAATTCTGCTTCATTCCTTGGTTTGCAGGGGCTGTGATATTAAATAGTTCACATGTGCAAGGAGTGGGCTGGATTTGATGGAATATCAGCTGATGTATATAATTGCACACAATCACAGTGAGAACTGGGTCGGGTTTGCTCATGCTGTGCCAAGGTGAATCCATATGATGAAAGTCACATTTTCATAGAATCATAGAATCAAAGAATCACAGAATACACAATGGTTTGGCTTGGAAGGGACCTAAAGGATCATCTTATCCATCCCCCAGCCATGGGCAGGGATACCTCCCACTGTCCCAGGTGCTCCCAGCCCCAGTGTCCAACCTGGCCTGGGCACTGCCAGGGATCCAGGGGCAGCTCCAGCTGCTCTGGGCACCCTGTGCCAGGGCTGCCCACCCTCCCAGCCAGGAATTCCTGCCCAATATCCCATCCAGCCCTGCCCTCTGTCAGTTTGAAGCCATTCCCTGTGTCCTGTCCCTCCATCCTTTGTCCCAGTCCCTCTCCAGCTCCCCCTTCAGACCCTGGCAGGGGCTCTGAGCTCTCCCTGGAGCCTTCTCTTCCCCAGGTGAGCCCCCAGCTCTCCCAGAGTAGAGGGGCTCCCGTCTCTGGAGACTAACTCAGTGTCCTTCTCCAATTTCTGGAACATGCACAGTTATTTGTGCATGTTTTACTTTCATGTGTTTCTTAGTGCAGAGAATAAGTTTTTCAAGAAGAATCACAACATTGGCAGTTACTATGGGCTTATATAAGCAAATATTCATCCCCCTGTCCCTTTCACATGCAGTTTTCAATCTCAGTTGTAAGAGCGGTAAAGTTTTCATACACAAAATCTATGGGGAAATGAATGTGCCGGTAATTTAACTCTTTTTTTCCCTGTTTTTTTAAGTACAGAAAACTTTGGAATTTCGCGTCCAAGGCAGAGCGCGTTGCGCCCCCTGCTGCGCGCGGGGGGAACTGCCCCGAACCGTTCCCATCCATTCCCGGTAATTCAAACACGGGAAAGGATAAACCCCAAATACCGGGCACATCTAAGGAAGGATTTAAGCCAGAGGCAATAAAGCTCATTAAAGCAGCGTGTCTTGAAGGAAAAAAACTACTCGTGAAAGAGAAGAGGAGAAAGCAGGCTGTGAAAATGGAAAAATAATCAGATGTAAACACAGAAAATGAAGTTGATCTTTTTCTGTTGGTTTAGCAGTGGTACTTTGCCCTTCGGCACTGTGTATTTGGTAAATACTCTGAGCAGGACATTCACAGCGTTTTCTTTCTGAGAAGAATAGCATGTTCCCAATTGTTTAATGTTGTGGCTAAAATTCATGTTTCAAATACAAACAGAGAAATTTCATAAAACAAAAATAAACAAACAATTGGAGATCCCAGCAGTAAGAGCTTGACATAACCCAACTTCTCTCAGAGCTCCAAATGTCCCTCACTCCCCCTCACAGGCTGTGAGTCAGCAGGGGAGGAGGATACTTAGATTAGAAACACCAAACTGTGGAACAATCATTACACAAATGTTATTTTGGTTGCTCTTCAGATGCTCCTGCAGTTAAAATCTGCTAAATTCGGAGAACTGCAGTGATCAGAACCTCAGCTGATACCTGTTGAGCTCTGACTTGATGCTCCGAACTTGCAGCGCTGCGACGAGGCTTCCTGCCACCCAAAAATCTGATTTATGACCCCCTTGTCACAAATAAGGACAGGATTCATCATTTCAGCCTTCCTGCAGTGCTGGCACTGAGCACTGTCTCTGCTGCTTTCGGGTAGCTGGTAATTGGAGGACAACAGGAATCAGATCAAACAGGGCCCTGGAGCCCCGAGTTTCAGGCCGGATCATCATCTGTGTAAAGTGGCAAGAGGTTGGTACATCACTGGGAGCACTTTGCAATACCAATCTCACTCCCAAATGGGTCACTTTGCCTGGAAATGATTTTGCTATAACTATCAGGAGTCTCTGGCACACAGCAGTGTCCACGCCCCAGTGATGAACACGAGCCTCGGAGTGACAGTTCCATTATTCAACCCAATTTTGCATTCCAAATATCCTCAGCCTCTCCAGATGCTGAGAATACTGTTTTCCCCAGCACCATCGGTCCCAACAGGAGATGCTCTGCAGGAAGAACCAGAGAGGAGCCTGTGTGGAGCAGAAATTGCCCTCTGAATTCCTGCATTATGCCCCAAACGCGACATGTGATGGTTGTTTCAGCCTTTGTTAGCAGCGACACAAGGAAGCTTTTATCTTCTGTTTACTGGGACGGGAATAAACACAACGAGTTAATCTGTAACCATCCTTTTGTGGGTTTTTAAGGGCAGAGCTCTGGCCTGGGGGCACTCGGGACGTCGGGGACTGGCAGGGATGCAGCCCCTGGCACTGATCGGGTGCCTTGTGGCTCTGAGCCACTGCGCTCTCGCCTCCAAAGGTGAGTGTCTTCCCCTTCCTAATGACAATCCCATCCTGAGGTGGGAATGGGGGAAACTGGAGAAAACAACGGGATTTTAAAGCCTCTAGATAATCCTGGCCAAGTGTTTTGAACAGGGATTTTCTCTGAAAGCTTTCCCTCTCTTTTCGCTTCCTATTTTTTCCCTCTCTCTTCCTGGGCATGGTGAGTGGCTGTGTACAAAATGATAGAATGAAGGAAAGCAGAAGAAATGCTGGCAGATGTTGTGGCAGCCAGGCTGCCTGGGTGCCAGGGAGGAATTGTGTGTGCCAGGAATTAACCTGCTCCATGCCTGCTCACCTGCTCACCCCTCCATGCCTGCACAGCTCCTGACTTGCTTTTCTCCTCCTCTTCCCCAGGCCAAGGGCTCTGGGCACTGTCTCATGCCCCCTCTCCCGGGTTTGCCATTTATTTCTCCATCCTGAGCTCTGTGTCCCTCTGTGCCAGCAGAACCTCTCTCTGTGTCCCCAGCAGGAGCTCAGGCTGCCTTCCTCCCTTGCTGTCCTGTCCTCACCCTCTGGCTGATGAGTTGTTCCTGCTGTCACCGTGTTAAAGCTGTTTGGGAAGCAGAACTGGCTCATGGAACAGAGGGTCTATCCCAGTGAACAGGGAAATTTGGAAAAAAAAAGGAATTTATTTACAAGAAAAAGTACCTGATTTCAGGCTGACCCCCACCAAACTGATTTGGATTAAAAATGAAAGGCATTTGTTTGCTTCTGAGTCCTTCTCACCCTGTTTTGTCCAAGGAAGTTTACTGTAATTGACTCACTTTGTGCAACACCTTCATAAATCTATTTTCAAGGAAAAGTAAATTTTTGTTTAAAAAGTGACACAAAATCTTAGAGCTGCTGAGGAGAAGAACACATTTTTTTTTTTTTTTTGGCTAATATTTATGGCAGCCATCAGCTGCCTCAGGGAGACCAAAGGACAACTCAGGGCAGGCAGATACCACAACTCATAAAAATAGAGAATCCTCTGCTTCAAGCTGAGAAATCAAAACAACTCCCATTTTCTACCCAATTCCTTGTAAATTCCTTTCCTCCAGTCTGTCCCAGGCCACCAGAAGTGCTGTTTGCCACACTTAATGTAGACAAAAAGGTGTATGAAGTGGGGGAGGAAGTGGAGTACACGTGCCGGCCCGGGTTCATGCCCAACAGTGGGCAGAGGAAGTACACCTGCCTGCCCACGGGCAAGTGGGCATTCAACACCCTGCTGTGCCTCCGTGAGTACCCAGCTCCTGCTCCTTGGCACGGGGCCCACAGGGATCCTCTGCAGTGGGAGGGGGGAATGGGATGGACTCCAACAGCTCTCCCTGCGCTGGTTCGTCCCTCACTGGCAAGGCTGTGGAAGAGGGGTGTAGTCTGAGGCTCCCAGGCATGAAGTTTCTGAGTTTCCAGACTCAGTTTCTTCGTGATGTTTCGGTTCAGGAAGACCTGGTTCTCACAGGATTGACATAAACGTTGCAAGTGTTGTTGTAACAAGAGGGATGTTTTGGATTCCTGTCTGTAGGACGGATGTTTGTTGCTGTGGGCGAGTGACAAACGACACGAACCCCCTTTGGCAAATTCATCTGACTCCAATCTCTATTCAAAAACTGACCCCCTTTATCTGTCTTCTAGAACAGGCCATCTCATTGGGCAGAAGAGTGCCAGAACTCTTCATCCCATTGCCCAAAACGGAAAGACACAGAGAATGTCCATCCCACAGACAGCAATCCAAAACATCACTCTTGTTACAATAACACTGCAATGTTTATGTCAAGCCTGTGAGAACCAGGTCTTCCTGAACCAAAACATCATGAGGAAACTGAGTCTAGAAACTCAAACTTCAGGCCCAGGAGCCTCAGACTACAGATGTTCTCTGTGTCTTTTGGTTTTGGGCAATGGGATGAAGAGTTCTGGCACTCTTCTGACCAGTGAGAGTGGCCTGCTCTAGAATATAGATAAAGGGGGTCAGTTTTTGAGTAAAGATTGGAGTCAGATGATTTTGCCAAACGAAGCTGGTGTCATTTGTTTCTTGCCACAGCAAAGGGATCTTCCCATGCCTGGTCCATGCCATGGCTCAGCCCCTGCTCCTGGGTGGGGATGGAGGCTGGAGCTGGATGGGTGAACCTCCATCAGCCCCAGCCCAGCAGGGCTCCCTCTCTAACAACATGTGCTGCTTGGTAACCCTGCATTCCCTGCATCCCTCAGAGGCATTTTCATCATTTCATTGCTGAGATATTAATTTTGAAGAATTAAAAATTTTTAAGTTGCTGAATTAACTGAAGTAAATAGATAAGCTTTGTCTGTACTTAACAGAAACCAGGTCTTAAATAAGCTATGCTGGATCTAGTAACTCCTTGCTTGTCAACTTTATGTTTATGGAGCTGTGCTTGTAATGAAAAACAAAATGTGATAAATTAATGTCAAAGACACCAGGTAGCTGCAGAGTTCCCGTGTTTGTCATTTGTCACACATGCATTGAAAAAGTAGAAAAGTCAGAACGAGGAAGACTCATTTTGCTTCCTCATTTCCAGTGCCCCTCCCCAGAACAGACCCCTGACTCATTTCAGGGAACAAACTGCACATGCTGAATGGCTTTTTTCCAATTAGCTTACAAAGTGGGGAAGAGAAAGTGACAGGGCTATGAATATGCATTTGTATTTTGTACATTCAACACTTTTGTAATAAAAAGCTTTGTAATTCCCTGTGATCTGGGCAGTGCACATTAAGGAGTTAGCCCATGCACTGCCCAACACTGCAATAAACACACACTTTCTAACTTTGAACTGTTAGGGAGTTTTTATCCATCATAATTGGATACTGATATTAGATCGATTTCATATTTTAATAATTAATTGCAGAGAACTTACATTCCTCAGGCAATCGAGTGTTAAAAATATTTAATCACAAAAGCTTGTATTTTGATAGAAATGTAGAGCAGCCAGACTTGTGCAATGTAGTACATGGGAGTGGAGAAATGTGAAAGACACCAGGGTGAACCCTTATGATCAGCTTGTTCCCATTATAATTATTATTATTTCATGCCTTATGAGTTAATATTATCTTTTTTTAAAATATTTAATAAACAGCAAAGAGATGTCCCCCTCCTCCACCCCTGCAGAATGGGAAAATGGATTTTGAAGAGTTCCAGTACCAGAGTACTGTAACTTTTTCATGTGATCCAGGGTGAGTGTTCCCTCCCTCATGCTGCTAAATAAACTACCTAAGTCACATTGTAGTGTCACCCACTGCCATACTGCAAGACAAAGATTGAAAACTGCACAGAAAACTCATCTACTTTTCAGAAATCAAAAAAACCCCAAAGCCTGTCTGGTGATCCACCTCTGTTCAGCCTTGAGGCTATAACATTATGGAGCTTTGCTACTCCAAAGAAAAGTCTTACAATTACAGAAACCACCAAAATAGCAGAGATTTTATGCAAAAATTTATTCTGGACCGCTTTCCCCTGCTTTTCAAATCCTCTTATTACATCATGAGATGAAATCCTACAGCAGAGAGTAGATAATCTCCATCAAAGTTATGCTGTTGGGCTCTGAAGACTGGAAATTGTGTTTCTCTGCCTTTCCAAGCTCAGTAAATGAACACACGAGGTTAATCCTAACTCACCTGCAGTAAATGCACTTTTCCTCAGGGCTACTCGTTAGCTTTAGGAAAAGGAAGGCATTTAAAGAATATTAGGGTAAATGCAGGGAAGCGTTTGATAGTAGCAGGTATTTAATTGTACTTGGGTAATTAATGACTAAACAGGGCTTGCCTGGAAGGTCACAGGTGAGACACAGCCTAGAGCTCACTGAAAAGTGTCAGCAGCCTCAACTGCCTCCTTCTGTAAAAGAGGAGCAAGATAAGCCATAGATAAATTCAGCTATGACACCAAGTGTAGCAATGGGACTCGAGTTGATTTTGTTAATTCCAATTTACCGGTTTTCAGCTGTGTGATATTGAAATGCCAGACACAGGATGAATATTAAAACTCAGAGTAGATGTTAACAGTGTGCATACAGAGGATGGGAGAGAAGTATGTAATGTGCATATGGAAGTTGACATGTCTGGGATTAAAATATAATAATGCACCTTGGTGACTTTAGTCCTTAAGAGCACTGAGTTCTTTCCAATATTTGATCCTAATTGCCATAATTAATTGGGAAGTCCTCCCAAGAAACCAAAACATTTGCATTAGCAATCACAGATCAATATTTGCTCTTTACAATACATCCATCCATACAGTAATACATCCATAGTATTAATCAGTTGTAGAAATTAATGTGAAAAACAGAATATAAAATTGAAACTACAAAACAACTTGTATCAAGCCTTCTGCCTGGGTCTTTGCAATACTTGGGGACTAAGAGTTTTTCTGATCTGATTTTAAACTTCCTTTGAGGTCAGGACTTGTTAAACTAGAGAAGGATTTCAGAGCTGGATTCTTAATTCCATTTACGAGAAATGACAGCTCTTTGATTGGTCTCCCTGTCCTGATAATCAGTTCTGTTTGTTTCCAGCTACAACCTCGTTGGGTCGAGAACGAGCCAGTGCATGGCAGATGGAAAGTGGACTGGAACTTTTCCACACTGTCAACGTATGTGTTTCAATAAAAAAAGAACTATTCCAGCCTTATTCCTGATGCAAAAATATTTCTTTCCATTGCTCAGAATTATATATACTCTTATTCAAAAGTCTCCTCTGGTATTGTGCAGAAGGTAGTTAGGGAAAATCAGGCAGAATGCTGCATATTTGGATTTTTATGTGTGGGTTTAAGAGAAATACAGTTGAAAGGTCTGAACAAAAGGTCGGGATCAGGGATGCTATTTACAGCTGGAGCTAAGACGCTTATCCACTCAAATTCCTCCTCCCTTTGTATAAAAAGAGGATATTGTCGTGCCTTTGTACTTAGGCAGGGTTTTGCTATAACCTATCCTGCAAAAACACTTGACTGAAAAGCAGTAATATTGTGTGAAAAATCCAGCAGAACTCATGAATTCCATACTCCGAGACCTCTGACACGTTTAATCTAAATTATGTCTTGCCAGCTATGATTCCATGTGGGTTCATTTAGTCATAAGAATGTTGCTCCTCTGATTCCACAACTATTTGATCTTTAAGCCCTAATTTTCTGAATGCTGTGCTCCTGTAGCAGTGACCTGTGCACCTCCCTCACTTTCGGAATTTGACGTCCTCTCCTTCCGTCGCCTCACTCCTGGAAACGTCTCTCGTTTCATGGACACAATCCTGTTTGAATGTGTCCCTCCTCTCGCCCTGATTGGGAATGAGACAGCCACCTGCATGGCCAATGGCAACTGGAGCAGCATTCCAGTGTGCAAGGGTGAGTGACACCAAAAAATACTCCTGAGGATTGCATGTACAAAACTAAATGAACAAGAGTATTTTAATTTTATTTACAACTGTAATTGCAAACACAGAGCACAATTATTCTGCAGCTGAATTCTGCAATCATTCAGGCCTGTGGATCACGGAGATTGCTAACCCATGGCACATAACATGGGATTGACAAAATATTTGCTGCAGGTGTAAAGGTTATATAAACAAACCCTGCTAAACAGTGGGGAATCTGAGCCTCCAGTGTGCAGCCAATATTTGATTCTAAGTGCTCAGATTCACCTAAGAAATAGCCAACCTTACCTTCAGTCCTAAACACTTCCCTGCTTTTAGTTAAATTACACCACGTTTAAGTCATATTTTAACCACAGATTGCAACAGATGCGTATTTAACACAAGTAATGTTTATTTATTTGTTGTGGTTTTTAAGCTGTCTTTCCCCTGGCTGTGCTTTCCTGTGAAAGAGGCTGCAATGAACCACTATGGAAATTTTTATACATTTTTCAGGTTTATGGTTGTCTTTTTGACCTGTGACACTGCTAAAGCTTTTTGGGTTTGGTTTTGTCCCCAGTTGTGACCTGCCCCACCCCGATGGGGATAGAGAACGGCTTCATCGAGTTTGCGTGCGCAGGACATACCACTACAACGAAAGTGTCAGCTTTGGCTGCCAGCCTGGCTACGTGCTGGAGGGCTCCAAGCATTCCCACTGCCAGAACACTGGGAACTGGTCCACAAAGCCAGCCTGCAGAGGTGAGCACCCATCCCTGGAAACCCAGCCTGAGCCCTGGCACCAGACCTCTGCTCGGGCTGCTGTCACTCCTTCGTGCAGGAGCTGTGCTCAAAAGGAAGCCCTGATGATCTAAGGCCTGATGATCTAAGCCTGTTGTCCCTGAAAATCAGCCTTCTGATTTGTTTTAGTATGATGGAGTCAGTTCTCATGAATTGTAAGATAAACAAGAATCATGTTTACATTCCTTTGTAAAAGATCTCACCTGATGGACTTCTCCAGTGAGCAGTGGAGATGGAGTAGTTGTAACTTCTCTGTCCAATCTCTGATCACTGTCCAGAAACTGAGAGATACGAGGTCAACAATAAACGAGAGAGTTCCTTTCTTCTTCTTCCTCTCTCACTCCGACTTCGTAGTGTCTGTTGCGTCTCTCTGTAACATCTCAGTGTCATAAGCCTGCTCCCAACACTGAATGTTGCATGACATGGTGTATCAGGGTTGACTTCAATAATCAGCCACCTAACTTTATTCTGCCTGACTGTTTCCTCTCCTCTTCCTATTTCATGTCATTAGAAATTACACTGAGGCTGGATTTTCAGAGGAAACTTTTGACTCTGTGCTTCAGGGTCTGAATTTCTTCAGCATTTTAATACCAGCAGAAGTTCTGTCTATATATATGTAGGACACATTTTTCATTCCCAAATGTCACCTATACAGAATTCTGATGAGATCTAATCTCATCTAACCCCTTTTCACACCTGTTCCTTATAACTGGATTTTTTTTCCAGCACCATGTAAAATACCAGTTAAAAAAGCTGTAGTATTGTACAACGGTGAGAAGAAGAGAGTTCAGAATGACCTGAAGGATGGTATTCTGCACGGGGAAACTGTATCCTTCTTCTGCAAGAACAAGGAAAAATCCTGTGCCTACACTGTAGATGTGTCCTGTGTGGATGGCAACTTCACCCTGCCTGCCTGTTTTAAAGGTATGAGCCAGGCTGCTCTCACAAACCAGCTCCTGGTGGGGGAATTGCAGCTGCTTTAGGGTGGGGGACAATGTCATAATTCATCTTCAAGCCCTACTTGAGTGGCTATTGAATTATTTGGTATTTGAATTATTGGGTATTTTGGAAGAAAATGGCCTGAGGAGTGAATGCCCAGCAAGAATTTTCTCCGGTTGTGTCAGAGCCCTGCTTTAATTCCTATCCTGTTCTAGAAGATGTTATTTAAAGATGTTTCTAGCCCAAAGAAAAGGACATATGTAAAGGATTTTACAAATCCTTGAATCAGCATCTTTTTTAGGGATAAAACCTGACCACTGCTGCAGGTTTGGGAACCTGACATACTCCCTCCTACTCTAGTGAATTACTCTCACCTTATGCTGATCAGGAAAACACTTTGGACCAAGAGTGTTGAAAAGCAGCTGAGAGCTGTGGGGAGGAATTGATGCTGGAAGAACAGCTTCACAGGCAGGCAGGCTTTTAGAATAAATAAACAGGCATTACCAGCTTTGCTAACAAGAGGAAATGTTTCACATTTGTTTTGTCAATATTTCTGCATAGAATTTTCCTTGTAAGTTTTATTTTCATTTCTAAGTGAAGGAAAAAGCACAGCCTATGCATGATGAAAACATCTCTCCTCACTTTTGGCTTCTGATGCATGTAGCTCAGCTTTATTAAGATAGAAAATACAAGTGTATTTCTTCCAGCAGTTTCACTACGATGCAAAGATGGACTGCTCACCTCACTGTTGTTTTCAGCTCTCACATCTTTCAAGAATTTAACCCCAGTTCTTCACTTGTCTCCTACAGAACGTGGCTTTTTTTCAACTCTGGTGAAGAAAGACCCCTCAGACATGAAAGCATGTGAAGATGAAGCCTGAAGCAGAGAAATAACCCAGCACTAAATTTGTGCCTTGCTGACACAGACCATTCCACACAAGAGAGGAAACCTGAGGTCCTGTGAGCGTAACCTGGGTCTTGTGAATGTAACTCAGGTCCTGAGTGTAAATTTCCAGGTGAACTCTGGAATCTGTGAATGCTTTTTTCCCTCCCACCATCCCCACCAGTCTCTTCCACAAGCTAGAACACATCATTTCAGCCCTTAACTTCCATTCTCTTGTCTCTGCCTCCTTCCAAATCCCTGCTGCTGCTGCTCTTTCCACATTGCCAACATTCCTGCAGCTGTAAATGACCTCCTCAATAGCAGTTGCTTTACAGTAAAGTGATTTTCAGCCACTAGTGTGTCCTTATTTAATATTACCTAATCATCAATCAGATCCTTTATGTCTGGACTGATTTATAGCAAAAGGCCCTAATCATTAGTAATTACTGGGTTCTGATTCCATTACCACTCCCCTGTGACAGGGAGGGGACCTTTAATTACAGATAGACAGAGGGTCATGAGCCTGGGATTTTCCAGAATTTACGTAAGTAGAAAGACCGAGATTTCCAAATGAGTTTAGAAGCCAAGTATCCAACCATGATTTAAACAACAACATCAGATAAAGGGGTCTTTAATATTTCTTTAAAAAAATTGCTTAAGTTAGTAAGACTATTTACACTTTTGAGATTCTAACTTCACCTGAAACTGTTTTAAACCATTGTTAATCTTTACCTCTGTTTCAATATTACACAATATAATTGCTTCAGTTTTCTTTTTTTTTTTTAGTTTTTTTTTAAGAGAACTCTACACCATTGAGCAACAGTTCTGATCTCTGGTTGTTAAGTAGCTCTGAAGTAAATCGTACTTTTAATTTGATTTATGATACAGACTGGTATGATCCAGTCTGGCAAGTTTTGTGCTTGTCTGTATTTTCATTCAGAAAAAGTAATTATAATTTCAACATGCTAGAAAGTGATAGAGAAATATTTGTGGTACACTTATAATAAATTGTCATGAGTCATAGAGGGTTCCCTCTGCAGTTTAGAAGGCTTTTCTTTGATAAAAAGCATGAGCTCCACAGTAAGTAATAATCCACTGCAGAACTTTTAAAAGGACCATTTAACATTAAGATCAAGCTACTTGGAAGATGGTAGAGCTGCCATTAAAGAACTTTAAACATATTCTAATTATCTTTTTTCTTTTTTTTTTTTTTTCATAAGGCTGCATATGAATATTTTAATAGCATGACTGATATAATTCATCCTCATGCTTCCTATTTTTAAGGAGAAATTGAGGCAGCTATTATTAAGTCTTTAGTACTTTGTACTCAGCAACAATTTAATTTTCTAATGCAGAGACAGACAAATTCATGCTGCCAGCTGAAGTGGGTATTTCATAGGTGCAGCATGTGCCATATTTTGGTTGAACACGTTTAGGTGGGATCCTCAAATGATGTTTGCAGGCCAAGATGCCCAGAACTCCTCCTAACACATACATAGCTCAGCTGGCAGGAGCCAATTAATTTGGAAATCCAGTCTAAATGTGGTGTGGATCCATCTCTGGGATCGGGATGTTCAGGACAGTTGCTGAGATACCACCCATGGTTTAATTTTAACTTGTGCTTCACAGCAAACCCTGTGAAGTTGGTGCAAATAAACTTAGCATTCACTGCCACCCAAATGCTGCCTGCCCCTGAAATGATTTGTGTTTTGCACAAAAACAGCTGCCCCAGGAAAACGGAGGTTTTTCTAAGGAAATTTTCCCAGTTCCACTTCCCCATGCAGCAGGATAATGACTGAACAAATCAGCCAGTCCTGCTTCCTTGCTGGATGTGAGGCACTGGAATACTTGAAAGGATCACCCTTAGGAGCCAATGTTCACATGCTGAATTTATTATCTCCTCTCCTGAAGCAAGAAGAGGGAGCAAAAAAAATCTGTGACCTGTTAACTCTTTGAAGTAGTGAGGTGTTTGTGAATCACAACTTTCCAGACATGAAACATTTGCTCAGAAGGGCTGAAAAATAACGTCTTGCAACTCGAAGTGTTCCAGAAGCTGGTATGAGGCAGTGAAACCTGCCTTCTTTTTTTTTTCCCCCATATTTTTGAGATGTTTGAAAAAATGCCTTAAGCTGTGTTCATGTTACTTGTGGCAATCTGCCGAGACAGTTAAAGAGATAAGAGAACATGGAAAATGTGGTGAAAAGTACTGAATACGTTTTACTTAAATGACTGTATTTTTACAATTCAGATTGGGGATTCTGTATTCTGGTTGGGCTATGTTTGTGTTCTGTGTCAGGGTGTCCGCAGTGATTTCCTCAGGAGGGTCAGAGCACATCAGTGCTCCTCGTGTCCAGGCTGCACCTTTGGATTCAGACAAGACCTCAGTCATTTCTTCAGTCTTTTATTTTTCTTTGGTTTTTTTAGACAGAAGTTTTGCACTTTTCTAATCACTTCAGGTAGGCTTCAACCTCTCTGGCCACCCTACTCTGCCTTGGGAAGCAGACCCAGAAACCGTATTTATTCCCTCAGGAAATTTCTCCTGGAGTAGTGGCTCCAATCATTGATTTCGCTTGGCCTCACGTTCTTTTTGATCATATTCCAGCAAATTCAATTTTTCAAAGTACTTTGTGATGAGTATGACAGAGATATATTCAAACCTTGAAGGCAACGTGCAGAACCACAGCAGCTTTACTCTGCTGCAAGAATCTACCATGGCTTTAACACAGATGAAAAGTGTCCCGAGTTTCGATATATATCAAATGACAACTATTTTAAATTTGGAATTTAAAGGTAATAAATCATCCTTGTAATACACTCTTGAGATTCTACCATGGTTGAAGTACTCCATCACTGATTTTTGCACTGCTTCTGTGCAAATGTGGGTTTAAGGCCCTCTGAGCAGGCCCCAGTGTAGCTGTCAGAGCTATCACCCAACGAGCCCTAACACGGAGTCATTCCTGCTGAAGATTAGCTGAGAAATCAAAGAAAACAGACAATTTCCTACTGTACATGTAAGGATTTCTTGTTTGATGTGTGTGTGCATCTGAATCAAACTCAGAAGTGTTGAAGAGTTTATTCAAGATAAAAGCGCTTTAGACACCACGCACAGAGCAAAGCCCATGACAGATTTTGGGGAAAGAGAAATAAATGAATTAAAGAGGCCAGAGGGTTTATTTGGGATCATACATCCACACAATCACTTCATTCACTCAGGAAGAGACTGAACAGCTGAAAGATTTCTCTAATTCTTTTGGATTAATTGATGGTTTTCTCAAAATGCCTACAAAACAAGTACAACCCATGGTTTTTGTGCAGAAGTGTCTGGCATCTGCTTTGGAATTCTTCTATTCCACAACACCACCTCATGTTCTCTGTCCTTGGGGTAGGACATGAGCAACCCAGAAACCATCAGCAACATGGAGCATATTTAATATTTTAAAGTGAGCTCAAAATCGCTCCATTACCTACAAGAATATACTTGAACAGATTTTACTCAGAAACTGTGGATAAAATTGGCTCTGTAATTATTAAACCTTCCCCTGAAATTTCAGTCTCATTTCATCCACTCATGTTTCTGGCACCCACCCCCCACTGCTCGGGCTCAAAAGCTACTTCTGATTTATTGACCTTTAACTTCAAGGTGGCAAATATTTCTCACTAAGATCTGAGTAGAAACATTTTTTCCCCCAAATGTTGATCATAATGAAGACATAAAAATAGAAGAAGCCAATAGCCAGCTAGCAGGAACTAATTAACACATCACAAAGAACCTGGGGTTGCCCCACTGCTGCTGTACCCTCTCTTTTCTAGCCCCAGCTCTTCTGTACTCACAAGGCACCAAGACCATTCCCTGTGTATCAAAGACCTGAACCTAGCCCATTAAATTTATAGCACAGAATCGTTGAATTGAGCTGGAAGAGACCTTAAAGCCCATCCCATGCCATGGCAGGGACACCTCCCACTGTCCCAGGTGCTCCCAGCCCCAGTGTCCAGCCTGGCCTTGGGCACTGCCAGGGATCCAGGGGCAGCTCCAGCTGCTCTGGGCACCTGTGCCAGGGCTGCCCACCCTGCCAGCCAGGAATTCCTTCCCAATATCCCATCTAACCCTGCCTCTGGCAGTGGAAGCCATTCCCTGTGTCTGTCCCTCCATTCCCTGTCCCAGGTCCCTCTCCAGCTCTCCTGGAGCTCCTCCAGGGACTCGCAGGGGCTCTGAGCTCTCCAGAGCATCTCCTCCAGGTGAGCCCCCGCAGCTCTCCCAGCCTGGCTCCAGAGGGGCTCCAGCCCTGGGAACAACCCGCTGGCCCCTGGGGCTCTCTGCAGCAGCTGCAGCTCCTCGCTGTGCCCGGGGCAGCCCTGCAGCTCCAGAGGGGCTCCAGCCCTGGGAACAACCCGCTGGCCCTGGGGCTCTCTGCAGCAGCTGCAGCTCCTCGCTGTGCCCGGGGCAGCCCTGCAGCTCCAGAGGGGCTCCAGCCCTGGGAACAACCCGCTGGCCCCTGGGGCTCTCTGCAGCAGCTGCAGCTCCTCGCTGTGCCCGGGGCAGCCCTGCAGCTCCAGAGGGGCTCCAGCCCTGGGAACAACCCGCTGGCCCCTGGGGCTCTCTGCAGCAGCTGCAGCTCCTCGCTGTGCCCGGGGCAGCCCTGCAGCTCCAGAGGGGCTCCAGCCCTGGGAACAACCCGCTGGCCCCTGGGGCTCTCTGCAGCAGCTGCAGCTCCTCGCTGTGCCCGGGGCAGCCCTGCAGCCGGGCTCTCACCCGAGGGCTCAGCCCAGGGCACACGGCCGGGCACGCTGAGCTCCTCCAGCTCCGCGCGTCCTGCCCGGCCGCTCTCCAGCCGCTCTCCCCGTGTTCGTGCCGGGGGCCGGCCGAGCCCCGGGCACTCTTTGCCCGTGCCGTGTCCCGGTTGTCCCTCGCAGCTCCTCGCGGCTCCGCTGCCGTCTCCTGAGGCGATTTCCGTGCGTGTCCCGGGGGATCCATAACTGCCCACACAAGGAGGAGAATTTGGGGACAGCACTGGCTGACCGCAGTGCTGGGCTGCGGTGGCGCTCATCTCTTCGGGCAGCAATCACAGATCATCCTGAGCTGTTACGATCACCCGTCCAGCTCCTGTCCCTGCACAGAGCCCCGACAGCCCCACCCATCCCTGGGGCGCTGCCCAAGGGCTCCCGGAGCTCCGGCAGCCTCGGGCCGTGCCCACCCCTGGGCAGTGCCAGCACCCCCGGGGGAAGAACCTCTGCTGGTCTCCGGCTGTGCCTGCCCTGGCCCGGCTCCAGCCGAGCCCCGGCTCCCGGCCCGGTCAGCAGAGGGAAGTGCCCAGCGCCTCTCGGGGCTGTGACTGCCTTTCCGCGGTGCCCCTCCCGCACCTTGCTCGCACTCCTCAATCCCAAGAGCCTTCCCCGTTCCTGGGCACGGGCAGACCCCCGGCCCACCGCTCCCAGCCCCGCGGGGTCC
Organism: Sitta carolinensis; assembly: GCA_032173965.1. NCBI lineage: Eukaryota > Metazoa > Chordata > Aves > Passeriformes > Sittidae > Sitta > Sitta carolinensis. The sequence goes on along the minus strand of CM063298.1, from coordinate 2,995,110 downwards.
CCAGCCCCGCCCGAGGCCGCGCGGGCCGGGCCGGCCGCGGTCACCGCGGAAACGGAAACGCGCGGGGCCGGGCCCGGGGCCGCCGGGAGCGGGGCCGGTTTGAACGGCCGGCCGCGACCGCAGCCCCGAGGTAACGGGGCCGGGCCCGCCGGGGCGGGGAGGGCGCCGGTGTGAGCCCGGGGCAGGGCCGGGCAGGGCCGGGGGTGACGGCAGGGCAGGGGGGGACGGCAGGGCCGGGCAGGGCCGGGGGTGACGGCAGGGCAGGGGGGGACGGCAGGGCCCGGCAGGACCGGGGGTGACGGCAGGGCCGGGCCGGGCAGGGCAGGGCCGGGGGTGACCGCAGGGCCGGGCCGGGCAGGGCAGGGCCGGGCCGGGGGTGACCGCAGGGCAGGGCAGGGCAGGGCAGGGCCGGGCCGGGGGTGACCGCAGGGCTGGGCAGGGTAGGGCAGGGCAGGGCAGGGCCGGGGGTGGCCGCAGGGCAGGGCAGGGCAGGGTAGGGCAGGGCAGGGGGTGACGGTAGGGCAGGGCCTCGAAGGGCAGGGCCGGGGGTGACCGCAGGGCAGGGCCGGGCCGGGCAGGGAAGGGCCGGGCAGGGCAGGGCAGGGCTGGGCAGGGCCGGCAGGGCAGAGCCGGGCAGGGCAGGGCAGGGCTGGGCAGAGCCGGGCAGGGCAGGGCAGGGCTGGGCAGAGCCGGGCAGGGCAGGGCAGGGCTGGGCAGGGCAGGGCAGGGTCGGGCAGGGTCGGGGGGCGGGCGGGCCGGGCAGGGCTGGGCTGGGCAGGGCAGGGCAGGGCAGGGGGTGACCGCAGGGCAGGGCCGGGCAGGGCAGGGGGTGACCGCAGGGCAGGGCCGGGCAGGGCAGGGGCGGGCAGGGCAGGGGTGACCGCAGGGCAGGGGGGGACCGAGGGCAGGGCAGGCGGGCAGGGCCCGCGGGGAGCAGCCCCCCTGGCACAGGGACGCGCTCAGCGCAGGACGGGCCCCGCTCAGCCGGGACACGAAGGGCGCGGAGCGAGGAGCGCTGCTCGGTGCCGGCCTGCTTCCTAAAATACACTCCTGACAGCGGTTTTGGTAAAGTGTTTTGTCTCTTTACCTACTGTTTTCCCTCCTTACTTCCCCCTCTTTTGTAAAAACCCACTGTAATTCTAAGGAATACCGGGTTACAAATGCGGTATCACACAAACGCCTTGAGGTGTTTTATACAAATTGCGTGCAATGAAGATATTTATCGTGTGGCTGGCTGTTCAGTTTCCAACCTAAACAAGCACATTCCTGTAGATTACGCCGAGTACCTGTTATTTGCAAAGAATCTTAGTTCTGTGTGTATTTGAACATAACAACACACCTAGTTTCACTTTCTGTATTGTCCCCAGCACATCTTTGCGTGGCCCAAGATGAAGAGAGACTGATGTAAAACAGTATCTGACCTTTTCTCCATCCATGTCATTAATTTTGCAGGTTACTTTGCATGCTTTCAAAATGAGCAGTGAAGATGAATTAAAGGAAAAATTGGATGCAGAATTAGATGGCTGTATTGTGGCTATGAAGCCCTATGTCCTTAACCTGCAGAATAGTTCAGGTACATATGGTAAAATATGCATTTAAACAATAATAGCAATTGTCCTAGGGATAATTATTATATGTATCACTTAATTTAACCAGACACTTCATCTCTGACATTACAAGGGACAGTTTTGATGGGGGTTTTCACAACTTCTAAGGTTGGATGTTTTAGGTACCTACTGCAATTGTTTGACCTTATCTGTCTTGTTTTCATGAAATAAATGTGCTTTTGCATGAATACATTAACATCTCTCAAAACCTAGTTCAGTAGAAACTAAAAGCTTTTAAAGGGCATTGTTTTTGAGCTAGCAAACATTTTTTTAATTATAAAGTTATTAACATTTGTTCAGGAATGTGTAATAATAGGAACATCAATAAATGGTGCTGTATAAATATAATTTTTACAACAAGCTGGTTGTTATTAAAGGCACAAATCCTACAAATTAAGATCTTTATGTGTAAACATTTAACCAAATGAATAATTTCCTTATCTGGTAGCAAATCTTGTGTAAATAGAGATTTATTTATTTTAATGGATGAGGGTTTATTGTGTATTTAAAGTATTAATGCTCATGCAAGCTGTAAGTTGTAGTTTATGGCAGCCCTTGCAGTGAGTGCAGAATTCCTGGTGTTTCCAATTCTATGCTGTTTCCAAAAGTGATGAAAACTTCTGGAAAACACGAATTTATAGAAAATATTTGTGCAATATATAAATTTGAACCATTTTTAAAGACTTATTTTTATTCTAAGTATTTAACCATTTCTTTTATTTGGTTTAGTCATTTGCAGGTTTGTTTTGTTTTAAACTTTGGTGTAGAAGGGAGAAACCTACAAAATTTTGACCAGTGATGGCTTCTGTTTTCTTCATGTGTTTGATTTGCTCTGAAAGTGTTTAGTGACCACCTATATCTATATTTTCAGAAAGGAAAAGATGCTCACTGTGGATTAAGAAACTCTGCAAACCTTCAGAAACAGGCATAGGAATAGTGGGAAGGGAGAATCGAAACTTGTATGCAAAACTGCTGCTCCACATGCTGCAGAAAGGAGTTCTGGATGGTCCCTTCAGCAAAAAACCAGAGGAGGGAATGCTGAGACCTTTGCCTGCCTACATGGTGAGTGTCATTTCTTTATGAGGCAAACTCGATAAAATGTATCCTGGAATTGCTTTTCCATCTTAGATCTGGCACAAATGTGACAATCCTGAATGGGTTGAGTGGAGCTGCATTAAATAAAGGCTTTCTTGTAATTGATGCTGGGAAAACCTTTCAATGGGCAAAATGTTTTGAGACCTGTTCTTTCAAAATTCTGGTCAGAAGGCTTATGAAAATAGGTGTTTGAAGGAACAGAAAAGTAATCTTTTTCTAGTCCTTTGGAAAAATCTAATAAGAGGACCTTGAGGCTTTCTTTTGTCCTAATCAGCAGGATAGCTCTTGTGAAAGGAAAGTTGTTCTTAAAGGTGGTGACTTTAATAGCCTGAGAAGAGTATAGAATTCACACAGATATTGTCAAAGTTACAGTTTGTTTTCTGAAGAACTGAGTATGCTGTGTAAATCCTTGGCATCAGCTTAAGTGACATAACAATGTCGATTTTTGCTAAAATTACCCATCCTGTAAGAAGTATTGGAAAATATTTGCACTCTTGCCATGGGTTGGGAAGGTGGCATTTGCACACCTCCCTGACTTCACTGGGAAGGGAATGTTTGTACTGCAGAGAGTCCTGCAAGAAATGTCATTAATGGTGTAAAGAATGTATCTGTGTAAATATATTCCCGTGTTGATTTTGCATTTGTTCTCATTCTAGTCAGTTTATTTTGATGAGCCAAGTTCAGCGAGAGTTTGGACCAGCAGCCCTGACTGCTTACCTGAGTGGGTGGTGGGAGAGCTGGGGAACAATGACAGTAATGTATCCTCTGTGGAGGACTCGTCTTCAGCAACACCTCCTGCCCGTGGGTAAGGTTTCTGTCCCTGCTTTAGCAGTGTTTGATTTGTGTTTAACAGCTGTGAGCTCTGGATGTCTCAGTGTTAATGAGTTTATTGCACTCCCTCGTGGATCAGCACCAGTGTTTGTGTTTTATATACAGAAACTCTGGTTACAGCTTCAATGTAATGAGAGCTTCCAGGCTGCTCTGTTCTTGCTTTTCTCCATTATGTCTTCTCTGACTTCTTTACATCTTCTTCCATGTCCCATCCCTCTGTCCTCTTTCCCTTCCTCTTATTCTCCTCCTCTTTTCAGTTCCAGACACTTAACTTGGAAAATCAAATCCTACATCTGTAGTCTAAGGCCGTGATGCTGAAAGCAGCTGTTTTATCAAATAGTTTTAATGGCTTTTTTCCCTGTAGATTAGAAATATGAACAAGCATACAGATGGTAGATTTAGAGGTTGTTCTATGATTGTTGCTCCCAGGTTTTTTAAAGGAAACAGAATAGAGGCTCCTTGCAGATAAACGAGTTTTGCTGAACAAGATTTAGGTTTTTGATTTGCATCAGCCAGTGAGCTTAAACTGCATCCTTAGTCCCAGTCAGCTGAGAATAGAGCTGTTTACAGCAGGGAAAGAAGGGGTGAAATGTGTCATGTTATTAAGGCTTGTTTTCCTGTTGGCTTAGAAAGATGTCCCTGCAGTATTGAAGGAGTGACAAGCTGGTCATTTGGACACTTGGAAAACTTCAGCTCTATTCTGTCCTAATTTGTGGGAATCTTAGGTAAAGTCTAGTTTAATTTACTGTTCTTAAGTATTTACTTTCTGGATTTTCTTACATAGTGCAACTTTGTGCTGATTAGCAAGATCTATGTTCCTTTTTTTTCTTTGTGTGGCTCCATTTCAGTCATGGGTGGAGTTTCCTCTTGTTGGCCCATTTTAAAGTCTACTTAATGTTTAACCTCTCTGAAATCCTTGGTGAAGGAAGCACTCTTAGACATGGAGTGAATATTAGTGAAAGCTCAGGAGGTGCTGTACAAGAGGAAGTGAGTGTTTGCTCTGCTTCTGGTTTCATTTCATTTTGTTAGAAATACATTTTCAAGTTTAGTTTCAGAAGTCCAATATTTTTTTAATGTCTTTGCTTACATCTTTCATAAGGGGCCACCATTAGCTGTTCTCTTGTAGGCACATGGTTGTTTTTGCTGTTTATCATCATTTTTCAATCATGTTTTTTATTTTTTAGCAGTGATTTGGATAAGTGACAAATGAACACTTGCATTGAGTATCATGAAATTCTTCCTCTTCTGTATCCATTAACTGTGTGTAATTCTAACAATCATTTAAAAGTTACTCTTGTCTGAGGTCTCTCTACCTCCTTTTCTTGAGGATTAGGGGCTCTTCTGGTTGCTTGCTGTGACAAGAACCTGTGGTTTTGATAACAGACTTGTGGTTTAAGAACCAGAGGCAGAGAATGGAGAATTTCCAGTTGAATTGTGATATTACTGCTCTGGGCTTGGTGATACAGAGACTTGTTGGGAGGAGCTTCCCAGATACCCTTAATTAAAAAAAAAAAAAAAATATGTAGATTTGACATGATGAAAACAAGGAATGCATCATGTTTTAGAAATGCTTTTTGAGACCCTGGATGATTTTTTGTTATTGCTGTGCCATGTCAGGACACCTGGCCTGGGTCTGACCAGGTGGTGTCAGTCCCTGGGAGCAGCAGCATCAACTCAAAGGATCACTCTGGGTGCTAGAGGCCATAAAACAATATCAGCACAACTCTCCCCTGTTAGGCCAGAATTAGCACACTGATATCTCTACAAGGCCATATTTGTGATATAAAAATACACCTAATTATTCTGAATTCCTGACTTGGACTGTCAGCTGGGGTGGGATTTGCATATTCCTCCCTCTTCATCCCACTGGGGCTGGTCCCCACTCGAGGAAAGCTGAGGTGCAGTTCCACCTATTCCCTCCTCCTTGGCCATAGTTTTTCTCTCTTTTGCTACCTGGTTTATATTGTGAATTTGATGTCTTTTCCCACTCTGTGCCTGGCAAAGTTCCCAAAGTAATTTTTGGTGTAGTGAAGCTTTATTTCACTTTTTCCTTTTTATCCTGTGGGAATGAAACAATACCTACATTGGTGATCAGTGTAGTTCCCAAGACTGATGAGTTCTCTGGAGACCTGCATTGCAAATTATTCCCTGGATTGCAAATTATTCCATACCAGGAGAAACAAGTAAATATACTTGTAAATATACTCAATATAATATATTAATTATATTGAATAATGTTACTGGTTTAAAGAACTCTGGGAATTAAAAATCAGATGTACAGGCACAGCTCTGCCTGTGGATGCTTGGACCAAGAGTGGGGCTATGTCTAAGGAAATCTGAATTTGTGTTGGAAAATTTTGATTTTGGTGTAGATTATATAAATTAATCTTCACAGCAATAAGAAACTTAATTTTCCTGGAAGTTTTGCAGAAAAATACCAGAGGTAAATATTTCAGCTGTTGTGTTTTGAAAAATACAAAATAATTGCATATTTAATATTTACTTAAATGTGGCCATGTTAAGATATGACCAATATCCAACATGTAGATCTTGTTTTTCCTGTGTTTACAATTTTGTTGAACAATCAGTGCAGGTGAAACTGTAATATATTATTCTGGATGTGCAGTTTGTAGGGAGAGCCAGCAGATGGTGACCGAGTTCCACTGTATTTGTCTCTCCCTCTGAATGTGCACTGGGAAAACTGCATCCATGGGCATGGAATTTGTGTAGTTGGATGAAAATTTTGCATTCCAGCCATGACTCAGTTCCTACAACATTTTCTCAGGGCAAAATAGATAATGTCAGTGAGACATGTTTGAGTAACTATTTGATGTTCTTTATCTCAAGGTTCTCTCCTTTCAAAGACCCAAACAAACAGAAATTCTTTTCATAGTGATTTTTATCTTGCAATACAGATGTTGGACAATTTTGACTTTTCTATATGAAGTTGTTTTTCTGCCTAAATGAAACCTTAGATAGACAAACCTTACTTACAAACTGGGGGGTGGATGAATAAATCCAACCAGCTGGGGCTGGAAAGGTGCAGCTTTATTTTGAAATGTGAGAGGGTTGGTTTGAGAAATGTTTAGATTGGTTTGAACAGAAACCTGGGCTTTCTGACCCCGTAGGAAAATTCTACTCTATGTTTACAGAGTGTGCCTGAAAACCTTGTTAAAGGTGAGTGTGTAGTCAGGCTGGACCAGGAGGAATCAGTGAGTTTCCCTCACTTTGTTCCTAGAAGGAATATTTATTAATCTCCTTTATTAGCAGCAAATTGCTGCCTCCTCCTGTGCCAGCTCCCTGCTTGGGCTGAGGCAGGAGGTCAGAGGTTGATGTCAAAACTCTGCTCATCCTTCACTCACCTGCAGTGGGAGGAAAAAGAATTAATCTTGTGCCTTTTGGAGCCTGACTCATATTAGCAGGAGGCTGGAAAAGGGAGTGGACAGGTGGTGCATATTTGATATGAGCAAAGTTGTGTTCATCCTAAACAGTCTTTTCAAATTCTGTTTGTACAGTCAAGTAAAGGAGCTTCCTTTTCAGTTCCTCTTCAAAAGAGCAAATACAGAACTGAGAATGCATATAGAATTCATTCCTCCCTTTGGTCAACTCATAGATATTACAGGAAGCTTGGATTGGTTTGTGTATTTGTTGATATTCCTGAGTCTCTGAATGATGAGGGCATGAATTCTGTTTTCTCTCATTTTTAACAATTGGAACTTTATTGCATTGTTAGGTAACCTGAGTATTGCTCAGAAAGGAAATCTGATAAAAAGGCAGATTTACTCGCAGGCAGAGATTTATCTCCCTTTAATTAAAGGTAATTTTGTGTCAAATGAAATCTTGGTAAGAAATGCAAGAGGCAGTCATTGCGTTATCATATTCCTTTTGATCTTTTTTACCCCCAAGACTTTGCTTATCTAAACTATTTACTGCTTTGTAATTGTTATTGTGCATCCATACATGTTGTTTATATGGGATTTATTGGTGCTGGAAGGGAAGGTAGGCTCCCAGTTGTTGTATTTCTGTGTTCCCTGCTGCTCTGATGAAAGCTGGGGCCCTGTGCTTGGTGAAAACTTTGTGTTTGTCTTCCTAGAAGTGACTGGTTTATATTGTACATCCAACAGTTGTTGTTCTGTTCATAAACACTTCATTCATCTCAGTGTCTTTTTGGCATAGCAACCATCTCATTTGGTGCCAGATGGAAAGGAAGGGAGGTACTGAATGGTCTGATTTGCCTTTAATAGAACATGGCCAGTCACAGGAAGATGAAGGGACTAACAGGAGCTTTTAATTACCTTAATACCTGTGGATCTGACAGTGGAGTATGTGCTGAAGGGTGGTTCACTACTGTTTTGGATCTTTTGCTGTATCGACCCAGCTAATAAATGCTTATGATTTTTATTTTATTTTGTTCTTTTTTTCCCCTGCTCTGTGGCTGAGAAATATCTGTGACCAGGTGCATCAGTGACAATTCTCTTCACCTATCTGCTGATCTGTGTTTCCCTTTGTTCAAGTGTTTTATTTAGAACAAAAGCTTTTCCAGAAAATCCCTCTGCTGGACAGAGCACTTGCTCATGCTGTGCTTGTGTCTTGTCTTGTGGACATTTCTTTACCCTCCCCCATAAATTCCACTTTAGTCCATAAAACAGAAATGAAATGAAACCAAGGCAATATTCATGACTTGTTCCTCTCCACCTTGGCCTTTCAAGCCACTGCCTTTGTATAGAGCTGTGTGTTGTTCTTGCCCTTTGAGTGTTATAGGATCAGTTACCTTGTTCTAACCTATTTTTTTTGTCTTAAAGTCTCCCCTATGGTGCAACCAACCATCACCTTAATTGCTCTTTCTTCTCTGAGTCGCTGGACTCCATCTTAGGTTGTTTCATATTCTTAGCAATTTTGTTTCAAAATGTTCTCTTAGATCAGCCCTCTCCTTAGCTTGGATTTCTCCTAAAATCCTTTAGGAGATGTTGGGTCATGCAGTAAAAAAAAAGCAAAGAGCACTCTTTAATGTACTGCCATGTACACAATATTTCTAGTGGGTTTTTTGGTGTGGGGTTTTATGGTGATGCTTTTTTTAGTGGAACACTTAAGGCTTTTGTTTCCCTTTAACATGAAATTTCTCTCTTTTTTCCTCTTTTTTTTTTCTTTTATCTTTCCATCTTGACAGTTATTTTCTTGTATATACTTTAGCCGATTCTCTTCTGTGATTAACATCCTTTGTGTGCCACAAGTTGCTGAAAATGAATTCTTCTCTTTCTGCTTCCTTCTGTCATTAATAACAGGGCGAGATTCACTGAGAAGCCATCAGTTCCACCCCGTTGTCTGAATTCTCCTCACCAGACAGATGAAGATGACCCAGGCCCGTCACTCTCTGTAAGATGCTTCTCCTTTTTGCCCTAAAGCTCTGCTTCCCCTCAGTTGCTTTTATATATCCCTGTAAAGCTGTTATTTCCAGCTCTGTGGGGTATGAGCCCCGTGTAAAGGTGCAGACATTTGGGAGGGAGTGCTAGTGAGGACTAAAACTCATCAAAATCAGTCCTCTGCAGTGCAGGGGAAAAGAATTTCTTGTAGGATGCTCTCAGTTCATTCGAATGCTTGACCTCTGTTTAGTGTTGTGTGTTCAGTGTCTGCTGCATTGTTTTCCCCGGGCTTGGCACCGTGCCTGCATTGACATCATCTTGTATTTTGCAATAACAGATTAAAGAAAGCTGCAGAGATGCCTCTGGCTCTGTTCAGTGAGGGTTGACCTCTGAAGGAGTGAATTCTGGACAGTTTGTTTCATCAGACTTTCCACACCGAGCATTTTGACTGATGAAAGGGCATTGAACAGGCTTTGTCTGAAACCCTTTTAGTCCAAAATATTCAGTGATGGGGTTTATGTAATTGCAAGCTTTGCACTGACAATTACTCCTGACAAATGTGTGATACCAAGAAATGTGCTGTTTGCTTTCCCAAATGTGCTCTGTGGCCTTGCAGTGTCCTTCACCACACCTAGAGCAGTCCTCACCCTCTGTGAACACTGAATTTCCTGTTTGTTCCTCCAGCTCTGCCCACGCTTCAGTTTTGATTCTATCAGAGGAATAGTTTAGAAAGATTGCAGCTGGGCACAGTGGAGGATTTATGAGGACATGAAGTGCAAATAGGATAAACTGGAAGCTCTTTTCTGAGGAAATTTGTGTTCTGCTGTGCATCTGGAATAGAGGATTAGCAAGGGGATGGTTTATCAGGGCAGGTGCTCAGTGGGCAGAAATCAGTGTCTGTACTCTAGGCTCTGATTGCTGTGAATGGATTTATGTGTGTGTTGATTGTATGTACACAAATGGAATTTAAATACAGAAATGCCATAATTAAAAATAAAACCACATGCTGGCTTTACTACATTTCTTCTTATTGCTTTCCTGTTTGTTTTACTTCAGGAAATATTCCTTATGGAAGAGTTATTGTAAAAAAATTGTATTCCTCAGTTGAAACCTGGATTTGGGGCTTTAAAGTTTTGTAGGGGAGTTTTGCTGCTTCGGTTTGTTTATTTTTAATTTCTTTTGTTGTTATTGCTGGCTCTGCTGCAGCTTCCAGGTCAGTGTTAGACAAATCACTGCACTTCATTGTTCTTCAGCTCCATATACTGGATTCTCCTGTGATTACAGCTTTAAGAGGGCCTTTAAGTGAAATAATCCTCTCTTGCTTTGCCAGTTTGATAATGTTTAGCTGGCTGGAACAAAGAACACCTTGTTCCATTGTCAGGGATGTTCTGGGATTTCACAGATGTTCTGGCATCATTCAGGCCCAGGTAGAGGAGCAGGGAGACTTTTAAGACTTAAAAAAAAGCTAAAATTAAGAGCTGCCTCAACCAAGTGTTGATTAACAGCAGCCCAAGCTCTGGTCGCTGGATGCTTGTGACAAAGGAGATTTCAAGAAGTGGGGCTGGCAGGCCCAAACACAAACCTCACTTAATGAGACCTTCAAGTAATTCAGGCTTCAGTTTTTCTAAATACCTGCGCCAAGGAAAATGTTCTGCACCAGCTTTCCCCATTAGGTACATTAAACGTTGGTAGTTCCTGTTCTCCCCAGGAAAAGCTTTCCTGTGACAGGCAATTCCTTGTTCCTGCCTGGAGCAGGGAAGAGCCTTGAGCTGGGCACCAGCTGCTCTGCCCTCTGCTTTGATAGCCAGCCCTGCCTTGCTGGGCTTCCCTTTCGTTTTGAAATGTGCCTTTTTCTTTGGGGGCTGATCAGGTGATCTCAGTTCTGGATTAGCCCCAGAAAAGGCACTGTGGAGCTGAATTGATGCCTGAATATGGAGTATTTTGGGTTTTTTAGTAAATTCACTCTCTGTAAAGGAGACCGTTGGTTTGGAAATAAATAAAGAACATTAAAGTGGAGAGCAGGGCTAATTTATCCTCTGAGCTGCTTTCTCAGCCCAGTACCCTGTGGAAACTGGTGAAAAGTGACCAAACCAAACTCTGGTTTGGGTGAAAGATGTCAGAAGTATTGTGACACTATTAGGAAGTGCAGTGTAGCTATGGCCAAACCAATGAGAAGTTTAATTTTAAATTATGTATCTGCTAGCAATTCTCATCTTTTCTTTGACTTTTTTTTCTGTTCCAGGATGATCAACACAAAAGAAACCTTTCATTGGATGATGCTGACCTCGAAGCACGACTCAATAGTTGGAATCTAGGGGTAAAAGGAACTGAGTACTTTACTTATTTATTAACTTGCAGTGGGAACTTCTCAGTTATGTAGTTTGCTTTCTGAGCTTAGCCAGCAAAACTTCATGTGGGAATTAGTCTTTTAGAAATGAATTGCTAAAGCTTGGAAAGGTTATTTATGAATGTATGAGAAGAAAACATTAAAATTTTAAGTAATAATAATCTTCACACATTTCATATGGTTACTCATAAATCAGGCAAAATAATGGCTGCTGGTCAAAACCAAGAATGTTACTCTGGTAGAAATTCAGACTAATTCTTGATGACTCTGCAACATTATTTTTATTTATACTTGTATAAGTGAAAGAAGAGTTTGGCTTTCTGTGTTTATTTTTTTAACCAATACAGAATTTGCAAGCCATTATTACAACTTGGGTTTTTTTTGTTCAGTGTGCCTCCTTTTGAAGGTGTTCAGGAGGCTTTGCTGTGTGTTCACCTCTTTCTTTTCCTTTTAATAATTTAAACTTTTTACACTTGTAAGACTTTATTCCCTTGGCTGTATTTTCTGTATTAGTCCACGATAGTTCTAAGGTGACAATGAAGGACTTCTCTGTAGCTGTATTTTTATGTATTTTTTCTATTGTGTTGTTTTGTCTTTTTTGTGACCCTTTCACTATTTCATTAGGATTAATATTTGTATAGCAATTTATTTTTATTTACGATCACTTTCTTTTATTTAAGATCACTTTGATTCTAACAGGGAGATTCCTTCTTTCTTTTCTTCCACATTTGGTGCTTATTGTCACAGGTTGAAAGCTCACAGAGTTGCAGCCAAAGTTAGGAATGTTGAGAGTGATTTTAATGAAATAGTTCAGCCTTGTTTTTTGAAAAATAATCACGTATTTTCATGTTGTCATTTTAATCAGCTGCCAAATGATCTTACTTCTTCCTACACTACTGTCAGTCCAGAGGGATATGACAGCATTTAAAAATCTTGCCTATTACACTCCAGGTTTTTCATGGATGGCCAAGTTCTCTTCAGTGCAATCAGAAATGATAACAGAGAATATTAATGGTTTTCTGTCCTTCCTGGGGATTCTCTTGCCTTTTCCAAGCTGAGGGTGGAGAAGGGTGAAAGTGTCAGAATGTCCAGGTGCCTGAAACAAAGGTGCAAGCAGATTTTGGCTATTAGGGCTGTATTTATCCATTGGATGATATGAGCAGAAAGCTGTAATACCTTGAGCTTTTAACTCTCCTTTGAGGGGGGAAACTTGCTCATGGCCATTTTACAAATTACACCAACTGATGCTGACAAAGGCTCTCTTTATATCCTGCATTTTTATATCAGTGTCGATCTGCCTGCCTGCTTATCTCTTATCTCTGTCATTTTATTTGTATTTTATTTCTTTTCCTAATTGAAATTCCAGTTTGCAATCATGTTGTGCTGATAATGGCTGGTTATTAAACTGTGATGATCCTCTGCTGATACGGGAGCTCCCTTGGATAACAAATTGGCTACCGTGGCACATAAATCAGTTTTTCAAGTCTCCTCTCCAGGGATGGTAATTAAAGAAGTCGCTCATGAGAGACTTGGATTGCCTGATAAGACTTGTTGGGAGTTACCTGACAAAGAGGATTGGAGGCTGTAAAAGAGAGGTCTGTGAGGGGTTGTGCTGAACAGCATTTCCCTGCTGTGGATCACGGCCTCCAGTGGGTTCTGAAAGGGTCAGGAAGTTTTAAGTGGAGTGTCACACTTACAGAATATGTCATTGCTAAAAATAAAAAAATCCCACTAAATGATTTTAGCCCTTGGAATCTGTAAGGTTTGAGTGTCAGATGTGGCTGCTGTTATTTGCAAGCATTTAAATTGCTATGGGAGCATCTTGCTGTCCTTTAATTGCTACTGCCAGCTGCAAACCATTTGGGAAACTTAATTTACTGTGATCCCACCTCAGATACAGCAGACCCTTGACCTAAAAAATACTTTAGTAGTGGGGAAGATAGAAAAGGAGATAGAGAATGGCTTTCACTTTGAGCTGCCTGGGCTGAAGAACAGTTGTCTTGGAAAGCTTTTCAAACTTTCCTTGGGTTTTTTTGCTTTTGTAAGTCTTTATACAAGGATTTTTCTTGGGAAGAATCTGCTTAATTTTAGGAAGCTGTGAGCATTTCAGGCAAGTTTGTATGGAGACCATGATTTTAGCCCAGAATCTGCAAATACCCAGCTAGGGACACACGTTGGTGAGACAGCCCTGGGGTCTCCCAGCTGTGAGATGCTGCTGAGCCTTCACTGCTCCAGCTTGGGCTTGTCTGGGTGGAAATGACCAGTTATAAATTGGTCATTTATTTTTACTGTCATCTTTCAGCCTTCTACTTCTTTAATATATTCTAAAGTTCTTCTTCTTCAAAGCTCTTGTATTTTTAAGGTCACATTCTGGATATGTTTTCAGTTTTTATGATATACCTACATCAGTGATTGAGATTTTTTTTTTAATTATCATTAAAAATACTGTGGAAAGTTTTGGGAAGTGCTTTTATGATTTTTTTTTACTGAGCTGAGAGGTCAAAGCTTAACAGTCTAATCTGGAAGCTTCAGATATTTGTTCTTAATAATAACATTTTCTACAGAAGAAGTAAATCTGTTGTGCTACTTTGCTGATATTGTTACTTTTTGTGAGTAATAAAAGAATTTTCCCCTTTTCCTTTCAGCATTCCTGATTATCCCTATCAAACATTTTATTATTCAAGTTCTTTATATTCTAATCAGACATGAGTAAACATTTGAAAAAAGTTGAGTTTTGACTGCGATAAATTTGCCTTTCACACATGGAATACTAATTTACACTCATTTTACATACATTAAAAATATCTTTTCTTAGCCTGCATGACTCTTATCTAAACTGACGTGGGGCTGTCCTTTGTCAGGTGTTCCTGTCTTGAAGCAATGTAGAAAAGCAGAAAATCCTTTTGTGTGGCTGTTGCAAGGGGAAAGGTTCAGAGCCAGGAGCTGGGACAAATAAATAGCAGTCATCTTTGGTCATGTTGTTACTTTGAGCTTTCTTTGTCATTCTTCAGCCATTTTAGAGTATAATAAAAGTAACCTGGGCTAGGGGAAAGAGAAAAACTTCAAGATCCCTTCCAGCCCAGACTTTTCTGTGATTCTATGGTCTTATTTCATCAACAGCTGTCAATAAATTTCTGCATATTGTTGCAGCTCTAGTGTACTTCCTAACTGAGGGAAGGTGGCCATCCCCTGTTTGTGTCTCAAAAATAATTAAATTATTGTGAAAGATGTGTAGTGTCAGGAAAAGAACCTCATTGGATAATTGGATAAAACTGCCTATTTTTTCCTTTTCTTTTTTTCCTCTTTAGCTGAGCTTCTTCGATTGTAGACAAACATAATTTTTGGATAAAAAAAATAAACTTACATAAAGGAACAGCAATGAATTAAACCCCTGCAAATTCTTCCCTCACCTGCCTGTGTCTCACTCTCTCTTTCATGATGCCTGGGATGCAGTTTCTTTTGTCACCAAACTGTAGCCAGTTTTAGGGGTGACAAAACACCTCTTGCAAACATCCCAGCAAATTCAGCACGTCCTTTTAGGTGGAAAGCACACAAAGAGATTGTACCCTGGGGAAAAACAGCAAAGGGCTTTTTAATCAGGGGGAACACAATTTTTCATCCCTGGAATTGAGCCAGGACAAGAATTAACTCTTTAGCTTTTACCAGAAGCGCTGCAGGGCTGACCGGACAGCCACTCTTGCCCAGAAGTGTTTGTCCTGGGAAATGTTCTTGCCTGGTGAAGGTTTGAGAGGAGTGAGGCCACAGAAGTTCCATGCCTGGTGGCTTTGTTCTGGTCTCCTTCCTTGGAGACAAGTGTTGTAACACAGGGTTAAATGGATGGAGTGTTGGGAATTCCTGGGAGGCTGCCGCAGCAGTGGATGCTGTGCCTCTCTCTGTGCTTGGCTCACATCTGCCTGTGTCTTTCCAGTCTAGTTAAGCTCAACCATTTCTGCACAAGCCATTTGATTATCTTTTGTTTGGTTTCTCAGTCTGGCTGCTTACTATAAACATACCTACTGTATATGTTGTGGCCTTGGAGGGCAGCAGTGCTGGGAAAACTTTCCCACAGTGAGCTCCAAGTGGTGTTGGGACTTCAAAAAATAAATTCAACTTCCATGCTGACAAACAGTCTTCATGTGCTTTAATGTCCTTCCACTAAGACTGCAGCAGCAGCATTAAAGTGAACTTCCCTACAAATTATGATGTTAGATAAGAATGTCCTTACTCAAATTTCCTGAAGCTACTCAGCAGTTATTTCTGTAGGGAGCATGCTGGCTGGCTGGGTTTGATAGATTAAAGTAAGAATTTAGGGCAAGGTTCAGTTTAGTTGTTTACCATTTCAAAGTCTTAAGTGTTCTTAACTCTTTCATGTGTGTTTTTGCCATGCTTGTTTTGAAAACAATCCCCTTTTGTCTTTGATGAAGCTTAGGGGGGAATGTGCAATGAGCCTGCAGATGCAAGTGTGGGGCTTTTGTTCCCTGACCCTTCCTATTTGCAATATTCTGTGAGTGGACTGGCACAGGCTGCAGTTGGGCATGGCTGGAGATAACCATCCCTGGATGAACATCTTCCAAAGAGTGCAACAGGACTTTGGCATCATGGCTTCAAGGTTTTCATTGCTGGGGTATTGACTGAGCAAAAGAGCAAAGCTTTGCTGGGAGTTTCTGCACTGGGATGTAGTGCACAGATGGAAAGCCTGGACACTATTTTCAGCCTGAGGATGGAGTGTAATTGATGAGGATGAGACTTGGGGAAGTACTTAAAGCTCAAAATTGTGCTTTTCCTGCACTCTCCTTGCTTTTGGGGGAGAGCATTTCAACTTTTGTCAGTGCTTCACTCATTACTTCCTTTGATAGGTTTAAAATTCTGAACTCATAAATATTTAGTTTAGACTACTTTAGGTGTTGTTAAATAGAAATTAAAAATACTGAAGTTACAAATTATCACTAATTTGCCTGAGATGCAGTTTTGGAATTTAATTTTTATGTACATTTCTGCAATCTTTTTTTTCAATTTAAGAAAATAGATATATTTTAATGAAGTAGATTATCTCTGTTAGGTGATGGGGATTTCTTCATGGGGATCTGATCACCCAACACCTTCCCAGCTCTGGTTTAGGAGAAGGTGACCATTGCACTCCTCACCAATTGAAACATCATTTCTTGTCAGACTGCCTAATAGAACAGGGGAATCCAAAATCGTTTCTACAAAGACATTCAAAATACCATTTCTGTTAAGAAGTGGTATTTACAAATTAGAGTTCAGTTCTAGTTCAAATAAAGATGTCTTTCATGATGACATTTATTTGGTTCATACTCTTAAAAAAGCATGTGATTTACTGCTCTTCTCATGGCAGTCCTTCAGTTTCATACATATGTATTTTGGCTTGTCTTTGACCTTTTGCTTATTATTTTTAAATTTGCATGTTTCTCATAAATACAGACTTTTATTTTTTCTTTTTTGGGGCATTCTTTATTGTGATATTCCCTCTTTAATGTGGTTTAATTTGGAGAACAAGAAGTTTTGCAGAAGACCAGCATGAAAAGAATGAATGTTGAGGCATTAAATGTTTACAGATCAGTTTAAGTGGATATAATCCACAACAAGTAACAAAGTGGGAACATTTAACTTCAAAGCACATATGGCTGCTGTTACAAAATCAAAAAATGCAAGACTTGGGCCCTACAAAGTATTAGACACACATTTTCCTTCTTCCCCATAAACAAATAGGATGTACCTTAGCTTTTCACATTGGTTTTGAAGTGAAGGCTGCAAACAGCTGAATGTCATGGGCAGATAAATGATTTTAATTAATTGTAAATATTTACAACAATTTTTTAGCTTTAAAGAAAGCCAAAGTAGAGGGTGATTCTGCATGAGAGACAGGGCTTTGGGAAATGATGAAGCCTTTGAACTGTGGCTCTGCAGCCTTCTCAGATCCCACCAGGAACTGGTGAAGGCTTCCACTGCTCCCAGGGATGCCAAACTGGGCAGTACCTTGAGCTTCTGGCAAACACCCTCAGCCCTGGGGATGAGCAGGAGTGGGGGCTGGATGGGCAGGTGGCCAAATTGAGGTGGGAGGAGGAGTAGAATACCAGGAAAAGGTAGCTAAAAAATCCTATTGCAGGTACAAATGTGTAGGACAAAGAAAATCCTCCCAAAATTTTCCAATTTAGAATTTCTATGCGTTTTATTTCCCTCTCTCTTGATTTGCTTTTCCTTCCCCTCTGCTGGATCTTCTGTGGTTGGTGCTCCAGGCGGGTCCCACTCCTGTGTTCCTCTCCTCACAATCTTTTCTGTGTCCAAAATTCCCATTTTTTTTTGGCAGTGGGTGCATCCAGGATTCCTTCATTCACTGGTGGCTGCCCATGGATACTTTGTGTGAAAGGAAGTTTTGTGTAACTGTTTCAATAAACTCCCTGACAATAAATAGGTTATTGTTAAATTATTGGTTTCCTGATGCTTTCAGCTAATGATTAAAATTTTGGATAATACCATTCATGGAAATTGAATGTATGTGTTAAACGTGAGTATTTGCAACAACTTCTGGGTGAAATATGACAGCTCAACACCACACAGAAATCCTACATCACCTTTTGGGACAGGAAATGAATAACACTGTATCAAATTGAAATTTCAGAGGGATTAAGCCTCTTTTCCACTGATAAATTCAACACACAAATTTATTTCATACTACTGCAGAAAGTGCAAGCATTTGATATATTTGCCATGCTTCGTAGATCAACCTAATCCTACAACTTTTTTTTTTTTTTTTTTTTTTTTTTTAATGTGTATTGCAATCTCATTCATATTCCAAATCTCACTACCACATTTTACAGGATTATACCCCTGAAAGCTTTTTTTGGGCATTCTGCTTTCTCTGTGATGTGATGTTTGAGCCTCATTGTCTGAGAAAATGAGAAAGATAGAGCTGTCTGATAGGGGAAGTGGGTGGGGAACAGTGCTTTGTATCCAGGTCTTAAAAATAGTGATTAAGAGAGCTGTTTTAATTATACAGCCATGTTAATGAATTATTTCCTTATGTTTTGTCTCTATAACTTACATGTGTGGCTGTAGTTTCAACACACCAACTGTAGTTTTTCAAAAGCACCAGATTTTAATCAGTATAATCTGTAAATGTATTGTAGCTTTATACTGATCTCAATGAGAATTTAGCCAATAAAGTTGGAAATCTTTTGCACAGGCCTATGTAAGTAGCTGCCAAATATTTTTATAATATGCATTGATGGAATTTTTACAACCACAAGAGTTGGGAGCGAAAATAGTGCGATTTTTGGTCCATTTACATTATCAAAATGACAGAGTAGATTTCCAACCAAATGATCTCTTAGGAAGATTTCCTGTTTCTCTACCATTTAAGGCATAGTGAAATCTCATCTGTGGTTCTTGGAGTGATGCAGTTCCTGTGCTAAGGATAGTTTAGTTATGATGTCTTGCACTAAGTCAGACATTGTTTGCCTGCTGATTTTTCTCTGCCTTGTTTTTCAGTTAGAAAACCCCAGATACCTGCGAGAGAAACGGGTGCCAATGACTGTGGTAGGTATTTCTGTTCCCTTGGTATTTCAGGAGGGCAAACAAGCTTTTTATGTAATCTTTAATCAGGATTGATTGTGCTTGGATTTGCTGGTTTTGACTTCATTGGTCGTTTTGAACTTTTTCTTCAATAGATGACACCTAAAATTTGCCTTAGGCAGAGCAGCCCCTCTCAGCCCCACCAGGCACTGGAGAAGAAGGTAGGATTCTTTTAAGGCATTTTCCTTGGAAATTGGGCATTAACAAGGAAGTTATTGTAGCAGAAAAATCTCATGGAAGAGAAATTTGCTGAAGTGACAGGGCTTGTCATTAAATACTTCATGGATTTCCCAATTATTTAGGGAGTAAAAAAGACTTTGTGAGTGCATTTATGGGTCTTTTGAAAGAATTTTTAGTGGAGAGAAGTTTGAATTCTAGAAATTTTACAAATTACCTTTTAATGGAGGCCTGAAACCTTTGTTTAATGAGGACTTTTGTTTACTTTCTATATACCTTTCAAAATGAGCAGATTTTGACCTTATTTCTGATAGGATCTACATTATTTCTGTATTTGCCTCATTGAGCTCCAATCCTCTTTTGGTCATAGGGGGTTATATTTTACTTCTTTGTAACATTGTGAATTCCTGAGATTACTGTCCAAACTTGGCTGTCTAATTCTCTCACACCATGGTTTTTTGCTTTGAATATGTGTAAAAGTAGAATTTCGTGGTCATTTTCATCTTTCTCATGCTTTGAGGAAGTCGAGTGCCTGAAATATTTTGTCACAAGCTGCTCTTTTTATTTAACACGTTTCTTTTTTTGAAAGACAGTGAACTAATGGGCAGAAAAGAAAACCCAAGGTGCATTAGGAAGACGATTAATAGAACCCCAAACTCAACCAACCAGTCATAAAAAAACCCCAACAAAAACCCAAATCCAGCACTCTGGATTTGTCTTTAGAATTTTCTTTAGAAGATTCCGTTTGTCTTTAAAATTTCTGATTTCAGCCATATGCTTTTGAATTGAGACATATGTCCATAGTTCCCTACAATCCAGAAGGGCCTAAACCCACAAGTACCCCAAATATGTCTGAGTTGGGGAGCAAAGGGCATCAGCAGCAAAGCAGGGAAATATTCTTCCATTTCCTCAATGTCTTGTATGGACTCAGGGATTGGAATTGTCCTGAAGTTATTTTCATGACGATTCAGAAAACATTAGCAGAGATGCAGAGGAGGGTGAAATCATTTGGCAGATCCTTCAGTTGTTAATAAAATAACGTGTATGGAATGTTTTCTGGTGCTACCTGGCTGCCTTGCTTGATGCTCAAACAAGCAGCTGCACAATCCCTGTGCCTTTCACTTTCTCTGCTCTGCTCTTGACTGTTCTTTTGTATTGACAGCGTTCAAACCAGTGCCTCGGGATGAGGCAAGGTTTCATAAGATGTGAAAATAGCCCAAGAAATAAATAAATTGGAAGCACAGTGTTGTCATTTAAACAATATTTTCAAATTAAATAAACAGGAATGCATGCCAAGGAGCTACATAAAATACCCAGTTAATACTTCACTAGTTCAGTGGAAAAATCCTCTAAGCCACACAGTAAAAAATCCAGGACTTTTTGCTAATGGTGCTCGACTGTGGGCTGGTTTGAACTGGAAAGGTTACAGACAGTGTTTCACAATCACCATGTGTGTGCTATTAACGAGAAAACTTAAATGTGTTTTCATCTTATTTTGTTTGTGAAGCTCAATTAGGAATCAAGTCCTTTTCATTTATAGAATGTGAATGTATTAACGGAGATGTGGTGCTGTACAAAAGGGTCCGGGGGAACCATTAACTGTTTTCAGCCTCTTTGTAGTACAAGGCAGAACATAAAATAGGATAACTGTGGGGTTCTTTGCTTTTAACCTTTGGACCTTTGTTCATAAAGCATTCCTGCACCTGTTTAGGGTCTGTAATGCTGAACACATGGCCGTGAGCAGTGATAACCACATCACAGCCCGCGAGAGCGCCGCTGTCAGCAGGCAGAGGCTTTTAGACCTCCCTTCCCCAAATGCTTCTGCCCTGGATTAAACTGTTTGGGAAATGGCCATTGCTGGGAAATCAGGGGTTTAAACGAGGGAGATGCGACCCAACGGGAATAAATCCATGTTCAGCAGGACAGCGGAGCACGACAGATGGGGTGACTGGCCTGTCTTGATAAAAAGGGAAAATGTCCCTTTGAACTTCACCTCTGGCCATCCTGTGTCACCCAGAGCTCCACGGGGCAGAGGAGGGGGAAGGGAAAAGTCTGATTTGGGATTTTTCAGAAAAACAGGTTCAGTACCATTGCTAAGATACAGGTTTGGAATTCTTCTGGAATGAGAAAATAAGATCAGCTATGTTAATAAACTGATTTCTTTCAACCTTTCTCAATCAACTAGTTTATCTGATATATCACTTCAAGACATTTTGGTGTTTCTTTAAAGAAGTTCTCTTAATTTTTCATTTAGTCAGGCTTATTTGTTTTTAGCATTTTTTCTCGATTTCCTTCTGGTTTATTATTTTGTAAGCAAAGATATTTCTTTATCTTATCTCAACAAAAGAAACCTAAACAAATCAGAGACATATTGGAAATAATTTTCCCTTTTCAGTTGAAGGTTGTACCTGGAGTAAATTTGTACTCACCTGTATACCAGCTCTTAATTTATTTATTTTTCAGACAAACTGGCAAGCTCAATGCTTTATGCAATAAATTGAGAAGCTTCCTCTGTGTGGGTTAACTGAGAACATTGAGTGTTTCCAACGTTTTTGTCGACTCTCAGTGTGCTCCTGTCACTGCTCTGGTTTGGGTTTTGGGAATGCAGTGATAGAGCCTTTGGGCCCTGGAGCCCCTGGTGCTTTTCCTGTGTGCTGAGGTGGCTGGGTTTGCAGAGCACCTCTGGGAGAGCTTCCACCAGCTGGGCCTGAGGAATGAGGGAGAGATGAGAGAGGTGCTGTGAGATAAGAGAACACAGAGAATGGGAAAAAGACTTTTTTTTTTTCCTTCCCCTCTGAAAATGCATCTTCATGGATCGAGGACCAGAAGTAAGATGGGAAATGAAGAGTGTTTTATGGGTTTATGATTCAAGAAGTCTTATCTTTAGGATGCAGCCTTTTTAAAAAGCTATTTAGGGCCTTCATCTTTGTAATCTTTATTTCTGTTTTTCTCCTTTTATTTTGGGAATGAGCACTCCCTTTTACTGCGTGACACAAATTTTGTTTATGAAGACCATCAAGCTGTTTATATGGTTTTACTGCACCAGAAGTGTTGGGATCTAGTGATATATTTACATGAAGATAAAATCTGCAGTGCTGATACAGTTAAGTCGTGGTCTGGCTAAAAGGGCTCTGGATTGAAGGTGTTGAAAGCAGCAGATTTACTGTGCTTCTCACTTATCTGGCAGGAGATTATAACTTGAAACAGAGCAAATTGCATGAGGGCTGTGATATGGATTTCCCCCAAGAGGGACCATACAGAGAATGTAGGGGGAAGAATGCAGGGAGGAAAGAAAGTTGTAAAACTCTGGAGGGAGAGTGAATAACACTGGCTGGTGTTAGCATGGAAAAGAGAGGGGAAAGAACATTTGAAGATAAGAGTCCCTGCAATTAGGAGATGGTGATCAGTGGTCATTGTCCTGCTGGGTTTGATTTCTTCCGCTCAATTGCCCTGTTCCATAGTGAAGTATTTAAATATATGAAATTCATGCCCAGTATGAGCAATAAATAAACCAAGTATGGAGACTGTATCCTAAAACAAGGACTCTTGTAATTAAACCACTGTAAAATTAGCATTGTTGTGCCTTTAGCTACATCATGGATTTTATATTTTTCCTCATTGAAAAGAAATATTTTAGTTCATATCTTCCAAGGATAGTAACTAAATATATCAGTATTGCTCTCTTGTGTGATATATTGAATTAAAACTGTGTGCTCATGGCTGTGTGTGTCTCTAGAGTTGAAATCTTGGTAGATGGATATAAAAACATCTGTGTATGGAATCAGGAGAGCTGGATCCAGCTCAAGGAACCTCCTTAGATGTGCTGGGGCTCTTTGTGCTTTTTAAAAACAGGAGGAGAATGGCTTTGAGGAACTTTCTGAAAGCATTTGAGTGGGTCCAAAACCGGAGTCTTACAATAACTGGAGCTTCGTATGTTGGAGGTTTTTTCTTATTATCCTTCTGTTCTCCCACTTCTCTTCCTTTGCTCTTCCCCTTCTTTTGTCATCCTGTTCACTGGGGGCTGTCCAAGCCACCCTTCTGCACATAAATGGCATGCTGATTTCCAAGGGTAGGGATTGTCAAGGTTTTTAATTCTGGTGAATATTCTTGTTAAAATGTAAGAACGTGTGTTGCTTACTGTTCACACAAGTGTGGCCCATATGAGGGGGCAAGAAAAGGCAGATATGACATAATTATGGCTTTCATCATGATTTTCACTTTTCTGTAACTTTTTTCCTTATGACAACTTGCTTCTGAAAACACTGTTTTATTTCCCCTTGACAATATTCCAGGCAGTGACAGCAACTGTTTTCTGGTTCATTTGAATTTTCTCCTTTTCTCCACAACCCCTGTGTCTGCTTTGAATGCAGGGTGTGATTTATATGGAGAATCCAGCTGTAAACTGATTCTCACCACTCAGTAATCGGCCTGAGGAGGACTCTGCTCGTTCATATTTAAAATCACAGCAATCCTGACTGCTGCTAACATAATTCCTGGCTGATGAATGTCCTGCTCCCAGGAACATGTGCAAGTTGTCCGTGAGGAAGTCACATCCTGCCTTGCTTTGATAACTCCTCGGAATGTAATGTAGTAAACCCCAAACCTTATTTTATTGCTAGACTGGTGTGAGACACACAGTGGATGTCAGGATGAGACATGTTTTCATAAACTGGCTGCTGATTTATCATGCCTGATACCAGTCAGGCTGGTTGTGGAGATCTAGATGTACACGTACAGTTATTTATTTAATTTTTTTTTTTTTTTGCAATAGTTTGTGAACTATGTCTTTAATTATTGCACATATGGGCTGGAGACACTGAGAAAGATCAAAGGGGTAGGTTAGCAATTCAAACTAGTGTTTTAACCAGTAGAATGTCCAGATGGTTGCCAAGCAGCTGGGAATTAATCTTTTGCTGCATGATTAATCTCTACCTCAAAGTGTCTCTCTCTTAAAAAAAAAAAAAAAAAAAAAGAAAAAAAAAAGAAGAAAGTTTGATTTCTTTTTCATGTATAGAGTCTGATTTTTAAGAGAGAAAAGACATTGACTAGAAAAAGTAGGTGCAGTCCACTGTTACTGCACTGTTGCACTGGTGAAAAGAAGGTGGGAGTACAGTTTTAGTGGTGGTTTAGGAGATCTTGAAATGAGTATAAAAAGTTCAGTAGCTGCTAAAATACAGGATGAAAAAGAGAGGAATAACACTGTGGAGACAAAGTGATGGTGGCTCAATGTATTCAGTCTCATTCACTGGCCTGGGTGCTGTGCAGAATTCCATGAAATTCTCAAGTGGTACCTTCTGTTATATTCCTATTTCTCTAAACCCCTTTGGAGTCTCAGTGATTCCTGCATGTTCACAGATCCACCTGGGTTCACTTCTCAGTGCTGGCAGCTGAGGATACAGCTAGTTGCAGTTTTGAGCTGTCTTTTATGAAATTGCATTTCATACTGCTGTGGCTAAGCTTTCTGAATTTCTGAGCATATACTGCCCTGGTTTTGTCCCTTGCTGCTGTCAGTGTCTCCCACTGGTGGCAGAGCTTTGTTCCATGTGGGACCCTGCAAATAAAGCTGTTAAATTACACGATGTGTTGTAGTGCTAATATCCATGTTATGTTTATTGGCCAGGGAAAACATCCTTGAGAGCACAAATACCATTTCCAGTTATTACAGTTGTTGGGATACAGAGCTGGGTGCAGTTCTCCTTCTTCCCACCACCCCCAACGTGGAAATCCATGAAAAATACATTGTTCTCTCTTGAAAGAGCCTAATGACATTTACATATGAATAAGAACAATTGTCCATTCAATCATTTTTCTGTATCAAGCAAATGTGTATTAATTTCAGTGTCATTTGAAAAGTCAGATTTTTCTTGATGAGGGACTCTGGTAAGATTTGATTTAGCACAGAAACTTTAATTTTTAGTGGCTATAAGAATGGGGCAATGTCATATTAATTTTTTAATGAAGCGAATATCTAGTTTCCCATTAAAGACTAATGTGTAAAAATATTGCAACTGGAAGTAGCAATTGTATTGTTTTTAAAGAGTAAAGACACAAAGAAGGGTAGATATGTGGTGGGAATTATAAATGTTTGTTAGGTCAAATAATCCCGTTCAGATCATAAACATGGACTTTTGTGGAGGGACCTTTGAATCTGGGCAAAATGCCATGTTTATAAAGGGGCTTTTTACATTCTAATTTCTGGCTGTTCCACTTGTTTGATGCTGTTTTTATTTCAGTCCTTCTCTGGTTTCCTGAGCTCTTTGCAACAGAGACTTTCCAAGACATTCATTTCACCTTAGTCATTGCACTGGATAAAAACATTGATGATATTCAATGCTGTAATTGGAGTGGTTAATGATGTACTGTTTCAAAATGTAGTTTTAAATTTGTTTATTTTCTGAAATGGGAAGTGAACAGTATTTTTTCCACATCCTGTACGCTGAGTGCAAAGTCTTCAGCTATTCCATTTGAAAGTGGAAGATTAGTTCCAATATTATTAAAATTTACATTTACTGTAGAAACTTCTCTTCAAATATATTGTTGTGAAACATAATTTTTTCCTGTTTTTCACACCAGTTATTTTCTTTTAAATACTCTGAGTCTTTTTTGTAAAATGTGGAAAGTATTAATATACCTCAAATGTAAAATGTGGAAAGTATTAATATACCTCAAAGCTAATTTTTTTTTTTTTTAATTGAGGCTGTGATACAGAAATAACACAATGAGATCAGACAGCTTGTTAATGATGAAGTGAACTACACTGTTCCAAATTACCTTAGTCTCAAGTCAGCATGTATTTATAATAAATCTTGACTGTTTTGCAAGTCCAGTCTCTTCTGTCTTGGCCTTCCTGTATGGTTTAAAACACTGTATAAATTATCAATATTTATTATTTTAACCCTGCATGTGAAAATTGAGTAAGCACAATTCAGTAGAAAGTTTGAGTTGTTTGTTGATATTTTTTAAGAAACCTTTTTCTTCTGTGGAAATATCAAAGCTTTGTGTGCTGTGCACTGATTCCTTTTAGCAGCTGCAGAACACCAAGACAAATAACTTTTGTCGTGTACTGTAAGATATACAAGTCATTGTTCTGCATTGTTAGTTCTTACTTTGAAGTTCTCATTTATTGTTTACATCCTTCTCCCCCTTCCTCGCTTCCTCCCTCCCTCCCCCATATATTCATAGGCTCGGAAAAAAAAGAAGAAAAAAATAAATCCTGGCAAGCAACAAGTTCTGTTTTGTCAAATAGCCAAGAGCCCCAACTGCTGGATGTTAAAGCTCTGAGATGTTCCCCCTGGCCCGAGGGTGAGCCCTGGAATGGGGACAAGTGGGCAGGAGCTCAGTGATTAATATTGCTAGCCCACTTACTGATTTGCTTTTAAATCAGGCATTTCAGTATTTCGACAAATTTCTGTACACGGGGCCAAGATGAATGTTTGTCCTCTGTCATGACAAAAGGAGAGATCACTGTTCCCCCCTCCCCCTGAAGATTTATGACAGTTGCAGATGAGACTCAGTTTGAGCCTGACAGTTATTAAATGTTCTAGCACCTGAGCTGGGCTATGGAATCACCCCAAACCCCCATTTTCAGGGAAGTATTTGCTGGGCTTGCTGATGTTTTGGTTTTTTAAATAAGGAAGAAAGTGTGACTAGGCACATAAAAGCAGCTCTGCTGCTACCACCCTTCACGGCTTTAAATAACAGGGACAGCACAGATGTTTGACATCAGTATTGTTTACATGGCCTTAGGGTTTAATTGCCTCATTCTCTTTGTGAGGAGGATAAACAATGACAGAAATCCAAAGGAATGATGTTCAGCCAACAGCAATGGCTGCGTTTCATACATAGTTGCAAACTTCCCAACTATAGCTAAATATCTACACTTTTTTTTTTTCCTTTTCTGAATGATAACATTCCATAAATTTCATATTCTCTGCTGCCTCTTAACTGGTGATAAAAGATATTAAAAGAAACGAGCATGAGCATGTTTAACAAAGAGAACGACGTAGAAAAATTGGGTTTACCTGGTTTCTCCAAAACTGGTGAAGGTCTTTGGTACTGCTGTAGGTTATTTTGTTTCTTAATTCGTGTTTAATAAATAAAGTCAAGCTGAGGTGCAGAGGGCAGTGCTTGGAAGAGCAGCACATGCAGTTACCTAGAGCTGTTCCACAGGAAATTGGGACAAGCTGAGATTTGACATTTGGGATCTGCGGACAGGCTCCACCTCCCTTTGGGGTGGTTTTAATTTAAAAGATATTCCTTGATTGAAATTAGTATTTAATGATGTGCTTCAGCTTTCAAATGGAAGGGGAGACATTTCACTCCCAGCTGGGGAGAGCTGAGCCCTTTTGCTTCCACCCCGGCCTTCATGAGATCACTGCATAAAATGTGTTTACATGACTCGATTTTTTATCGACGTATGCAGTGAGATTGGGAGTCAGCCTCAGAGAGAGGGTGGGTCAAAAAGCAGGTCTGGAAATGAAACCAATCCTCCAGGCTTTGCCATAGGATGCTGTGGTGCTGCCCTCCTGTCTTCTGCCTTCTCCAGCAGTTTTCCGCTCAAGAAATTGAGTGTAGGATTTTTAAACCAATGTATCATTGTTTTTTCAGCAAATACTCAAATTAACACTTCCAGAAGTTGTGATGAAAACGTGTGTGGGGTTGGTGCTGTGGACCATTACAAAATTTAAATGCTAGTGAAGATTTTTAAGGTTTTTTTGTTTTTGTTTTTTAACCAGTTACTCAGTACAAATACAGCTTTACTCTCAGTGTTAGCTGAAAACCTCATGTGCACATCAACTGTTGAATTTCAGACACTTTAATATGGGACTTCTCACATTTCTTTATACATAGAGAGAAAATTAGGAAAGTTGTGGATGAAGCAGATGGGGCAGAAAAGTCCCTGGGGTGCTGAAACTTCATTAAGTTTATAGAAGTTGAAGACCTTGAGTACTTTTGAAGTGGTCCCCTCTTCAGCCCTCACCTGATGACGAATTGATCTTTGTGATTTGTCACCTATTTTTTATTATTTTATTTCTAATATGCAGAGCAAAAGTGATCTCCTTTGTTATTACAGCAGTTGCACTCATGAAGGGCTGATTTCTGTATTTGGACACATTTTTCCCAGTTGTTTGCTTGCAATTAGGTCTCCTTTTTGGAAAGCAGTCCCAAAACTGACATTTTAAGAGATGCCTGTTCTGGTGGAAGTGGTGTAATGAATTAATGAGCTAAAATTGATGGGAACTGGTGCAAGTGCAAGGGTGGTGCTAAGGGGAAGATTAATGAGAAGTGAGAACAAGCTTCAAGTACAGGGAGTTCTGTTGTCAGCCTGGGGGAAAGCATCCTGTGGCTGAGAACAATCACCAGCACTTGAAAAAATATATACATGTCCATCTTTAATCCGAGTGAAATTCTCAATTTTGATTTAATTTTGTGTTATTTCAGTGTACAGGATAAGAAAACCTAGAGCAGCTCTCAGCTGATACAAACCACCAAGGATTCATTTCCATCAGCCAAGGCATTCTGACATTATTAATGAGTTTTAAATGTAATTTATATGGATTTAGTAGCTGTGTGAGGGCAGTAGCTGCACCTCAGTCATTCATAAGCTTTTAATGTAATTCAAGTAGATTGGAGTCTCTTTCATGTTTAGTTTCTGGTATTTGTGTTTTTACGAGACCTTCATATTTATTTATGCCATGTTCACAAGCTGTCTATCTGGAAGTGGATTACTGTGCTCTTTTTATGAAATCAACACTTACTCATCACCTGGTACTAAGATTTTCTTCTATAATGTCACTTTGTTGCAGTGATATATGCATATATTTCTTTTCATATGTACATATGCGTGGATTTCATTAATAGAAGATGCATTTTTGTCATGATGCTTATTTTGGGATGATAAAAGAGTTGGCTGACAGCTGAGAATATGATTTATTTTCTTTGGATTAATTGTCAACTTAACTTTTTTTTTTCCTCCATTAATTTCCATAAGACTATGTGCAAACAGCTGGGAGATGGATTGCTTTATCTGTGGTGCAATAAGTGGTTGTTGAGTATCAGTTTATGAGTTCAGAAAATTAAAGAATTTTCTGCTCTTCCTTCTCTTTTCACTTCTTGAGGAGCCTTCTGTGTTTCCTGCACAGCATTTTTGGAGTTGAGTTGGGTTTTTGTAGCTCACATTTTCAAGTCACAATAATGTTGTGATGTTTTCAAGTCCCAGCAAACCTGTAAGACAAATGAGTCATATAAAAAATGAATAATTTGTACTGTGCTTAATGTTGGCCTGAGTGAGATAAAGACTCGTGCTTGAATGGCAACTTTTAGTCAAGGGCATGGAAAATAAAAGGCAGAATGAATAATGCTGTCAATTCCTTTGGAGTTTGTGAGTTGGGGTATTACAAATCAGGTTCTGAGTTGAGCTAAATAAAAATGTGAGAGCTGGAAGTGGCTGGATGGTGATGGGAGTCCAGCATGGAGCTGGGGGGATCTCAGCACCTTTTAGAACACCCAAAAGTTAAACACAAAGTTTTCTGTTGGCCAAAGACCACGTAGAGTCAACTCCTGGAGGGGATTTTATCCTCCCTTTCTAAGGTGAGGGGGATCAGGGTCTGTCTTCTGAAAAAGCTTTTCAGTCCTCTTTGCTTCCTGAGCAGTGGCTGTTAATAAATGTAGGAGTGGAACAGCCCGAGTCTGAACTCAAGGTGTCACTTTTGGTTTCTAGAAAAGCCTGAGAAACATGAAATTCCTCTCATAGCTGTCCTGAAGACAGCCTTTACCAGCGTCCTGAAAACGTGCTGGAGGTTCAAAAATACTTGAAAGATGGAAACTTAGACTCTAAGTGAGAATTGGCAGTGTGTTTTTGTGTTGGAGGGGTTCAAGTACAGCTTTGAACAAACACAGGCACAACAGGAAATGTATTTCAGTGATCCAATCCTTAATCCCATCATAAGTCACCTTTAAAAGGAAATGTGTTTATAATGTGAGCTCCATGAATAATAGAAAACAAACAAAAACAAAACGTGCATCTGGGCTAAAGGACATTTTTTGTGTAAATGTAACACCTGCCTGAAGAAATGAAAATGAGTTTACCAAACTTGGTATATTAACAGAAATAATAAAGTTCTATTCCTAAGTGTTTATTTGAATTAAGGATGATAGCTTGTTCTGGGCAGTAGCAGCTGTGCTTATTGCCAATTAAAACATCCTACAAATCCATTTTTCTGAAGAAATGTTGTAGGATGACATCTTTTGTAACAATTGTCTCGAATAAATATGAAAATATTGAGAAGCTGAATACAGATTTTTTCATAAGATTTCTTTGTTGGTAACTTCCCATTACTTTCTGAAAGACAGAAATGAATAATTAAAAAGTTATGAAAAGGTCATTGGTGTATTATTCTTTATTTAAATTATGTATCTTTTCTGTTCTGCTTTTAAAGCTGGAAATAAAAATGAAAATAGCAGAAGGTAAATTTCACGAGGAAAAACTGAAATTACAACAGAAGCATGATGCAGATATTCAAAAGGTAAGAAGTGTTTGTATTTTTTTCCAAAAGCAGTGTGTTAAACAATAATAGAGACTATGATTATCATAAATATTTATCAGCTGTTCTTTAACATCTTCAGAATTGCAATTAATGTTCAGTGGAAGTCAAATTGTAGGTAAGAGTTGGCATAAAGTGTGAGGAATGCAGAATATTTTATGGTAACATACTTAGGAAGGGGAAAGCACTTGTAGAAAGAAGATGAAAATACAAGGCAATTTATTTGTTAGAACAAGACAACCTATTTTACCAGCATAACACTTCAGTGGGAAATCACAAACTTGTGATTTTTCTGTTAGAGAGAAAACATTTGTGTTAGAGAAGAATGTGAAAAAAATTAATTTTTCATGGACAAAATGCAAAATATAACAGTAGAAAAACCCATGGGTGTATCAGATGTGTTCAGGCTCATCCAGCAGCAGTGTTTGCTGTCCTGTCTCTGTTCTGACACTGCCTTAGAGCAGAGGCAGGTCACCAAACTTTCTTTATGTTACTGCATTTTTAGAGTTTGTGCACTCTGAATTCTTGCAGCACTAACATGGCACCAGCTCTCTGGGTTTGTCTTTTCACTGGGTTTGTCTTTACTGTGTCCCATAACACCATTCCTGGGAGGATCACCCCACCCTAAACCATACAGTTCCTTTAAATCCCACATTTCAGAGCTTGGGGACTTAGTGCCGTGTGAGTTGACCAGGTGTCCCCACCCTAAAAACTGACAGTCGGGTGCGCTGACACCCAGGGATGGGGCTGGAATCCTGAGCCTGCTGTAAGCTCAGCACCACTCGGTGCCTCTGCTTTGTTTCCTAAAAAGTGAGTCACAGGCTTGGAGGAAGTTGGTTGACACAACTCTGTGACACATCAAAGGCTCCTGAGAGGATGTTAATATTTGGTCAGGTGCATATTTGGCTCATCTGCTCTCAAGGCCTCAGAGCAGAAGCAGTGAGCAAAGCTGAGAGTCTAAAGGAAACAGCTTTGTGAGAATAAGAAATAGTTTAAATGCTTTCTCATCCCTTGAGTTGTCATCCCTTCCTAACTGATGTTAGAATTCTGTCTTTTGAAGTCGTTTAATAACGTTGGATATTTTAGAAAAGGTTAAATAGTGTCGTATTAATCTTTAAAGACACAAAACGTTTATTGCAGATGGAGTAATATTGTTTTAAGATGAAAGCTTTTGTTTGATAAGAGATTTGGGGCACTGTTATAAAATTTCTGTGTCTTTAATCTTTATCTTACGCACAAAGTTTAAATTAAAATACTATCTCAAAGTGTGCAAATATTCAAGCTTTTTTATTTCCAAACTCAGCCTGTACAGAAATGTGGGTGTAGTTACCCATATATACTTGCTCTCTTCCAGTCCATTGTTCCTTGGGATCCATGTGAGGAATTTCAATTGGTGAAGCACAAAAGACTGTAATGAACTTCACCAACTTATTTAAATATTTCTTCAGTCTGCTGAGAATTTTAGATGCTCTTAAATACTATTTGGCAACATAAGTATGAAAATATTTTGTATTTGCATCAGTAGCACCATGAAACTTCCAAACTCAACAAAAGCAACACTGGCTTTGCCCAGGTTTAAAAGAAAACAAAAACCTCACCTTAAAACATGCAACTCCTTTCTTAATCTGCTTTTTCCTGTATTTGTCTAAACCAGTCCTTTGTTTATGTCTTGGAAGTTGTAGCTGAAAAATGATTTAGGTTCAGTCTCTTAGTCCTGCATGACCTGAGCATCTGGAGTGTGCAGTGGTTGCAGTCTGGAAGGTTTTGGACTTCAGTTAAAATATTCTGAATTTCCTCTGCAGATTTTGGACAGAAAGAATTATGAAATAGATGTGCTGAAGTCTACCTACATAAAGAAAGAAAAAGAATCCGAGGAGAAGATAAGAAAGCTGGAGAAAAGAGGTGACTTTTATCCTCATGGTTGTCTTCTGTGTGGTGGTATTGTACTGCATTCTCTTGTGGCTGTGGGCTTGTGTGTTCCTTCTGCAGACATCCCTTTCTTCATCATTTGCAGCTCTTGATTTAATTTTTTCCTTTAGATCCTGAGCTTCTTGTCCAGTTGTCTCTGCTGTTCCAACCCAAGTGTTCCAAGAGGCCTGTGATCTATTACAATGAACACAGGTTTTATGAGCGTCACCAAAAAAAGTTTCTTTGATGCCACTGAATATTTTGGCCACTTATTTCAATTTTTTTTTGAATCCTTGGCTCAGAGTTCATTTCTTTATACATTCAGTACATTTCAATCAAACCACAACGGGTTATTTTTAAGCCTGTTGCGGCAGGAGATTTCAAACATGAGTAGTCTTGAGTGTGTCACGAGTACAAAACTCACCCTGAGAGTGGCTTGTCAGCAGTTTTGAAATGTTAGTTACTTTCAGAATTCCTTGGAGTCCATGTGCACTATGGGCTAAACCACACTGAAAAATAATCCAGAAGTTTGGTAATCTATGTACAAAAAGTGAAAGTGTTCCATGCGTTTTGTTTCCTGCTCCTTGGAAAGTGATTTGTCCAACAAGGGACCTGGGGCTTCTCTCTGGGGGCTGGTGGTTGCTCTTGGCTGGAACTGGTTGAGTTGGAGTTGCCCACACTGTTCCAGGTAATGAAAATCCTCAAAAAAAAAAGTGAAGTGTGAATATAGACCTGCTTTTTCCACTAATGGTGATGCCATTGCTTGTAGTTTAAGTTGGGAAACTTCATTTTCATTTAAATCTTGGGCAGTCAACCTTCACAAGAACCTTTTCTCCTAAGGATGCTCATGAAATCAGGTTAAAATAACTGTTTTCTTGAGGTTATACAGAATTTTGCTGATGTATATTTACTCCTTCAGGAAGGAAAACTCTCTCTGAAATATTCTGTAAACAAAGTAAAAAAGAGAGAACACTTTGTAATGACACCGAATCTAAATGCTACATCTCAAAGCAGCACATGCATTAAGTATTAAAGAGCCAAAAACCATCAGAAAGGCAGGTCACTTGGAAAACTGACATAAACTGATTGTATCTATTGCCAACACTGAAAAATACCCTAAAGGTCTTGAATGGTTGTTTATTTTTTTCCCAATTTTTAACAGTTCAGACCCTTGTTCGTGAGTCCCAGGTTGTGAGAGAAGCCAAAGAGCAGCAGATTGTGGAGCTGAAGAAGATGTGTGAGCAAAGCAATGATTCCCTGAAGAATGAGTGGGAGAAAAGGGTAATGACCAATACTTCCCTCCTCTGACAGACTTCCTCAGTGTTTATCTGGGATAATACACTTTGTCACTCAAAGAAATAAATATATAGGATACATTTTAGGGATTTTTTTTGTGCCAATTTTATTTTTTCCTGAAGTAATTTAGACTCTTTTTGCTGATGCTTTTACACCCAGCTGGTCACCCTGTTCCTGGGGTTCATCTGGCCTCCTGGCAAGTCTCTGGGTGTATTAGGGAAGTGTTTATTTCTGGTTGACCTGACATGGAATTTTAATCTGGGTAAACCTGCTGCTACCTGCTGTCACGGTGATTCCTTTGAACTCTTAGACTTGCAATGGGTCATGAATTCTTCAATGTATTTTTATTTATTTTTTTACTTAAGACAGCAGCAAAGCAGAGGGAAGAGCATGTTTATTGTGAGACAGTGTCACCTTTGTCCAGATTATTGTCAGTATTTGTCTTGCTTCCCCCTCTCAGGAGAGGGAGGGTCACAGAAAGGACAAACCCACCTCCCTTCATGAAGTTTGCTGTACAGTTTAATTTTTTTGCAGCCCTGCATGTAGAAATGAAGTTGGCCTTAATTCTTGCCTTTTAAAGGCAATCATAATCATACACCATAAATTGTCCTTTGTGCTGAAGATCTTGAGGCTCCAGTGTTGGACCTTTTTTTTGTTTGGGTTACTTTTTTTTATGGAATCCCAGACTAGTTTGGGTTGGAATGGACCTTAAAGCTCATCCCATTCCACCCCTGCCATGGCAGGGACACCTTCCTCTGTCCCAGGCTGCTCCAAGCCCCAGTGTCCAACCTGGCACTGCCAGGGATCCAGGGGCAGCCAAAATCATTTTTGATTTAGACAACCAATATTTCCAGAGGGGACAGCAGAGTGAATACCTGGGCTTTTCAGTGGTTCTGCTGACCTTCTGTGCTAACACACCACTTCCCAATGCTAGCTGTAGATGCCATTTGTTCCTCTGTGCCTTTCTTTGTGGTGCAGCTGCACGATGCTGTGGCTGAGATGGAGAGGGAGAAGTTCAGCATCCGGAAGAAGCACAAGGAGGACATGCAGGAGCTGCTGCAGGAGACCAACGCCCGGCTGGCCAGGATGGAGCAGGAGTACCTGCAGCAGACACAGGCAACTGTAGGTTTGGTGGTAGGCCTCTCACCACAGCAAGGGTCTCTGAAAATACTCAAATCCCCTGTGTTTGTGGCAGTGGCCATGGCCAGGTTGGATACTGGGGCCTGGAGCAGCCTGGGTGGTGAAGGTCTCCCTGCTGTTGCTGTTTGTTTGTTACTGTGACACAGATAGGAACACACAGCAACACACACAACAGGGGTGCAGGCAGAGAAGGAGAAAAGAACTCTCCAGTTTATTGCTGCCCTCGTATCTCTCAGTTTCTGGACAGTGACCAGAGATTGGACAGAGAAGTTCCCACCTCTCCATCTCCACTGGTCACTTGAGAAGTCCATTAGGTGATATCTTTTACAAAGGAATGCAAACATGATCCTTGTTTATCTTACAATTCATGAGAACTGACTCCACTATACCCAAACAAATCAGAAGGCTGATTTTCAGGGACAGCAATATAACACATGACAGGACCTCTTGGGATTTTCTCAAGGTTGTGAAATGACTCTTAGGGATTGTTTCCCTTTATATACCATTTTATACAGACCAGTGTGATTGGTGAAAGAAGGGCAAGCCTCTTCACCCACATTGCTCAAACCAGAGGGAC
The DNA here is from genome assembly GCA_032173965.1 of Sitta carolinensis. Taxonomy (NCBI): domain Eukaryota; kingdom Metazoa; phylum Chordata; class Aves; order Passeriformes; family Sittidae; genus Sitta; species Sitta carolinensis. The sequence continues at coordinate 2,959,636 of CM063298.1, read as the reverse complement.
ATCAAGAGAAATCCCTCTTCCCAGAAAGAATGATCATAGACACTGTTACAAAAACATTTCATGGTGTTTATAACACTTTCCTGGGAAAGAACACCAAAAACCCAAAACATCAGGCCTGAAACCAAACTACAGCTGGCCATGGCAGGGCTGGAATCAGATGATTTTTAAGGTCTCTCTCAACCCAAACCATTCCATGATTCTGTTATTCATGCACATACATCCTTATTTTTGGTAGTGCAATGCAGTTGTTCTCTCCTGGGAGAGGGTCCTGTCCTGGCAGCCAGTCCAAGCAAGGATTTTATTCCCCAGATAAAATTAAGCAAGGTCCAGCCCTTCAGTCACTGATATCTTAGAGTCAGTCCTTAATTACAAGTATTTGATTCAAGTTAGCAGAACTTTTGTCTTTGCAGATTTGTAAACCATTTATATATTACATCTATTTTCATAGAAACATGATTTTTTGCTCACCCGCCTCCTCTTTGACTGAGCAAATGCTTCTGTGAGATGAAAGATGACATTAAAAGGATTTAAAAATAAGTATTGATTATTCTAATTTATTGCAGTTCTTTTCTAGAGTAATTTTAAGCATGTAATTAGGTATAATCTGGATTTTGTGCCTGCTACATAAATGATGCAAAAAGCCAACAAATTAACAAGTAACCTCAAAAAAGCATCCTGTACTTTTCATCAGGATGAGGTATGAGGAGAATTGAATGAGTGAAAAGACAATGTCAAACAAAATTTATTCCTTTATTAATGAATGTTGAATTTAAAAATTAACATTCAGATCATGTCATAGGTAACAGTAAATACAGAGAAAAATGGACACAGTCTGTCAGCAAGATTGAATTTAAGAACCATCAAAACTAGACAGATCTTGCCGAGCAGCTTCTGATTTAATAATTAAACAAGGTAGAGTTCAAGGCAGGGCTTAAGATGAAAGACTACACTGTCACTAGAAATTAGTTTTCTTTTTTTCTCTCTCTCCTGCTTTTTTTATTTTTTTTTTCTGTTGGTATTTCAGAGTTTCCCTGTTCAGAGTTTCATGTTGTCAGGAATGCCAGTGCTGTTAGCAAGTGGAATTGGCTGAACAATTTCATTAATGCCAAAGAAGGGGTTTGTACCCTGAACAAGGGGGAACTTCCCTGAGGGACATGGGACCAGCCAGGAATTATATTCAGTGGTATATTAAAAATGAGTCCTTTTTTAATTATTAAAAAACCCAAACAAACACAAACCCCCAGAAAACCACAAAACAAACAAAACCCCCAAGCCCCCCAAGCAAATCTAAAAATCTCATTTTCAGATTTGTTTATGTTGCGAGATGAAGTTCCAGGAAAAAGATACAACTTTGGAGAGATGCTTGTGATTTACTGAGAGGAAATTGCTGAGTGAGATTTTTGGAAAGTCTAAAAATGCTTTATGTGCATTATCATCCATTGCAGTTTTCCATTGAAATATCATTTTCTCTCCCATTTTAAAGGATTTGTATTTTAGAAATCAGTTGCATATGCTGTTTTGCATAAGAGAGAAGAGATGTCACTTTGAGGGGGATAAACACACATATTTTGAAGATTTATTTATTTTTATATATAATAGAGGATTTACTGTTGTGATTGATGACAGCTTTGCCATTGTAACTCTTGTGTCTCTGCATCACCAGAGAACCTCGTTGCTCAAGGCTACTGAATAACAACTGGGGTATTCCCTCATTTATTCTGGGCTTTTCTCAGGAATTCTCTGTTCTTTTAGAACGAGAAAGTCCAAAAGCTGGGGGCCCATGTGCAGCAGTTGACTGTTGAGGCTGAAAATAGTAATTTGCAACGTCAGAAATTATCTCAGGAGAAGACTGAGGTGGAACAGCGTTACCAGGAGGTCTGCTCCCAACTTCAGGAGCTGACAGAAAGGTAATCCAATAACAACTGCTGGCTTAACTTTAAAGAATACAGAATTTCCAGAAGCAAACCTTATTAATTTTGTTTCAGGAACACACTGAATGGCATCTGACATTAGAAATCTCTCATGAAAATGCAATAATTGGTGTCAAACTCATTTAGAGTGACCCAAATGACCACCTTGAGGAGTGTCTTACCTTTCCATTATTTATGAGCAGCTCATTCTGTGACAAGAGCACGTGGCAGACGTGCAGGCTCCGTGGAATTGATACTGAGCAGGTAAAATGCCAAAATATGAAAGCAATTTCCATATTCTGTTTGCTTGCTCCTTGTAGGTACAGCTTACTTCAGAAAGACAAGGACCAGATTGCACAGGATTACCAGGAGAGCCTTCAGCAGCTAAAAAGTAAATTTGAAGTTGATAGAGATTTCCTGAAGCAGGAACAAGCTCAGGTATGCTGCCAGGTGTAACAGGCAGGGATTGGGGTTTATTTCTTAACTGCTTTCCTCACTATCAATATGGGGCTTATGAATAAATCCAAGGAGTTTCTCAGTTCCCCAAGTGAGTCATGAGTGCAAGTTTAAATAAAATTGGGATTTAGTCTTTCATCCCCAGATTTGACTGAAAAATCATCTGAAGTTGGCTGGTCATTCTGGTGTGTGTGTTCTTCTACAGCTGATAGAGCTAAGGTACAATTAACATCCTGATTTTGTCTGGGTTCCTGTAAAAATTCTGGATACACTCTTAAAGACTTAATGTTTTCATAAAGCCTCTTCCCTGACAAAAAATAGTCTTTCCAGAAAAAAAAAAATAGTCCTGCAGGCCTCATAATACTGAACATTGTGTTAAATATTTCTATGTATAAGGAAATACGTTTTATATTTTGCAAGTGTAGGTTTCACCCAAAATGTAATACCTCTGGTTTGTTTCTGGAAAAGCATTTGTCAGGTTGATATCTACCAATATGCATAGGTACAGAGGTGGAACATATTTTAAGTGATTTTGGAGTTAAAGAATTGTAGAAAAGACTCAAATTTTAAATACCATTTATTAATCCATAGAGCTGTAGGACAAATGAGTTTGGTGTTTATTTGCTGAAATTCTCTGAGCTTTGATGCTCCTTTACTCCATTTCATTTGCAAGTTATTTTTCTTAGTAACAATTTTTAGGAGATTTTAGTAGGGTTTTTTATTATTAGGGTGTTTTTTTGTGCTTTTGTCTCCATTTCTAAGCTCACCAGAGGGCCCAAACTTCCAGAGCCATAAACTCATACGGGTTTTTTCTCACAAGCTGATAATTTTTCCAATTTCTGGGAACCTTAGAGAGATAAATTCAAAAATGCAAAACAGCTAATGAGGAGTGCAAGACAAAAACTGCTTTTTCTGTTAAATCCCAGCAGACACATGATGTGATTGCAGAATTACGGCGTGAAATGGCTCTGTTGAAACAACAATTGCAAGACTCCGAACATCAAAGGCAGCAACAGCTGAGGGTGAGCCCTGACTTTCTTCCTCAGAAATGATCAACTCTTTTTGCTTTATTTGGTGATTTAAATGTTTAGATATCCACCCTTAAATGTACTTCTGCATGCCATGCTTGCTTGTTTCTGCTTTATTAATGGAAATATATGAAATGTCACGTACGGTTAAAGGTTGATTAAAAAAGTGTGGCTAAAAGAGAGGTAAGAACAGAATTTTCACAGAAGTTTTCTCACTGTTTCTTGGAGTTCTCATGTTAAATAAAAGAATTTAAATTTGTATTGGTGGATTACAAAGAAGCCTGTCAAAGAATGATGAATATCTCTTTTTTTTTCTCGTAAATTGTAACCATTTTTAAAGTTTCAAAATTGTTTTCAATTTGCACTGTTTAATAGTTCAGTTCAATATTCTGTCTTCCTGTAGGCATTTAAATTAATCCTTCTATCTCAGGGTAATGAGTTCCACATCTGTATCATGTATCAGTTCTGGTTGAGTTTTGGCATCTACTTTTCTTCCAATGTCTTTCATTTCACAGTTGATATAGTACAGAATGGCATTTTAATAGCCCAGGAGAACAAGTTGCTGTTTCTCTTTAGCAAACATGAATCATGACTTTTGAGATAGTTGTGTTATTTGGTGTTGGTTAAATTCTTTTCTATGTCAGAAAATTTTTTCATGATGATATAAAGTGGGTTTTTTATTTTTTTATGGACTGTTCTATATGATAGCTAATATCTGTGTTTGATGAATGCTGTGAAATGGAAGAAAAATGGGATTTGTTTATTTAGAATACACATCTTTTCCCCTGCAGGAGCAAGAATACAAGGTTCAGCAGGACAAGGTTCACTTGCAGCATGTGTATGAGACACAGGTAATATCTCCAGGAAAATTTCCCATCTTCTGCACATCTCCAATTTTGTTCTGTACAGGATTTAAAGATTTAAATTTTGAAATCCCCAAATAGTAAACTTGGGAATCCAAGCACTTCACAAGGTTTGGAAAAATAATTGGACAAAATCAAGGAAGGTTTTAAGGACAGGGATATCACCTCTGATTTTAGGAATCTCTTCCCAAGGGATGGGGACTGGAATGGTATTCCCAAAAAAGTGCCCCTGGAAGCCTGGCCTGTGTGTGTACACTGCTGCTGCTGCTATTGAGAGCATGATGAACTGAATGAAACCTGGCCTGACCCCTGGCAGTGCTCATGGTCTCCCATGCTCCTTTTCCCCCAGAATCTCTCTACTCCATCCTCCTCCACGTGTTCTCTAGATATTGTCAACAGGCATTGTTTTTACATCAGGAACTTAAAGTAAAAAATGTAATTTTCATCAGAAACACTTCATCTTAAAGCACTTTGCAAATCCTGCCTGCTCTTTTAGACTGGGAACATCAATAGGCTTCAAATTAAACTTCAATTTTAGTGACATTATATGTGCAACTCATGTGCAGCCAGAGGGTGCCTTAGATGCCTGTTTAATTGAAAGGATGTGTTACTCAAACATGTCATTGCCAAATGTGGCAAATTTATAACATAAAATAATGGATTGTGATCCCAGCTACTTGTCACTTGGTAATAGCACTTGTGACATGAATTGTAGATAGGTTTTGGTTTGAGTTAGTTCCTTCTGCTGACTTGAAGTCAAAACATTCTTTGTTCCAGGATCTGCCTTGGTTTAAACCTACATTTGCCTTTTTAGTCAAGTCGTGGGTTTTATAAACGTTGAGCTCAAGAAAAATCCAGGACTGGAGTGGTTTGCAGGCCAAAATAAAAAAATATATTGGCACATTTTGACTGAGGTTTGAGGATCTTTTGGGAGAAAGCTCCTGAGAGTGTCAGCAGTGCCTCCCACCAGTGAGCCCAGGGAGGGCAGTTGGAATTCTGCCTCAGTAAACAAGGAAGCAGAGCCTTTCTTTTTATAGATAACCTGACAGCAGTTTGTTCATAAATTCTGGTGTTGCTGTTTTCAAACGCAAATCTTTGAGACGGGACAAGAAGAAAAATACCTGTGAATAATCTCTGGATATAAATCCATAAACCAGGATGGATTGGCCCATAAAATACTAAAACAGGTAAAGGAATCATGAGGTCTCTGCTGCAATCTGTTCACTCAAAAACCTACCCATTATCTAATAATCTTTATGAGTCTGCAGTGGCTGTTGCCTCTGAGGATACTTAAACATCAAACAAATCATAGGTAAGAACCCTCAGTGTCACTGTTTGATTAAATGTGCTTATCTGCTGGATCAGGAACCAGTTAGGCTGAATGGCTTTACAAGCCAAGGAAACACCTGCTTTTTATAAATAATCTACTGCTTGTTTTCCAAACATCCAGCTCAGCAGCAGAAGAGTGGCAGATTATTCCAGGGAGCCATTCCCCAGCCACCTGTTGAAGATATAGAATTTTATCAGCTTTGGCAATGGCTTTTTTATTTTCTGATAGACAGCTCATGGATTTGGGGCTCTTGGAAATGAGTGAACACCTCCATGGAGCTGCTCCCAGCAGAGAATCTCTGAATTTGCTTTTTCACTGGCCTACACACTGAGTAAAACACATTTTTCTTTATTGTAGTGTCCTAACAGCCTGCAACATTACAAATGACTGTGGGTGGATAAAAGATTTCCTCTGTGTCCCATCCCCACACAACTCTTGGATTGTGTACAAACTCTTGGACTTAACCTACCCTTGGCAAAAAAACATTACAAAACTCATGGTTTGGACCACACCTGGGAAGTTGCCAAATTCAAAGGTGTTTGTAATTATTTTTAGGATTATTATTACTAATTATTCTATTATTATTCTTTAGGATGTTTATATAAGGTATTTATGGTATTTTTTATTGTAAGAACTGATCAGAAGTGACTCACTTTGGGTGTCCCAAGTTGGTGAGGAGGAACTCTGCACCCTAGAGAATAGAGGTCACTATTTTGGGCAGATTCCTATCTGCTTTTCTGTACTTACCTAAAGAAATTCTAGTTCCTTTTTTATGTAATTACTGATAGTTCTTTATTCTAGACAGTAGTATTCCCTTTGAGAAGGAAAACAGCTCATTGGCTGCATTCTTACACTTCATCTCTCTGTTAATCTCTGCTTTTGCATTTCACATAATTTTAGAAATCCGTGGATGGTTGGCTGCATCAGTGGAAAAGGAATATGCAAAGAAATAATTCGTAGAATTTAAAATAACATTGATTAATTTTAACTCAGACACCGTCTTGGCTAAAATATGTGGTGTTCTTTTCTTTAAATGGCAGATTCATGGCATTCAAAATGATCTGGAAAAAGAAAGAGGGGATGCTCAGAAGAAAATTCACCACCTGGAACAGGCTCTGAAGTAAGTGAATATGGAATAATTGTTGAAACGTCCCTAGTATTTTTAAATATTTATTTATTAACAAGTATTTATTAAATAAACTTATGCTTTATCTCATCTAACTGCCCTCCTATAGTTTTTTTTTTCCTGTTTTAAAGCTGCAGCCTCAGGGTTCTAACCAGCCAGAAAAACGAAAAAACTAAAGTAAGAATCAATTCACCCAAATTAGTTGACTTTTAAGGAATGGGAGTAAAATAGAATTGAGGTTAATGATGTCAGCTGATCTTGCCCTCTCAAATAAATGGGCCCAGGATCAATTCAGAGTGTATTCATAGGAAACAAATAGCCAAAACTGAAGACTTGTTGCTTTGTGCTCTTCTAGAAAACAGAATAAATTTGAAAGATGTATTTATTTAAAATATATTTTTATTTAGTACATGATGCTTCTGATTTTATATTTTGTGGTTAGTATCTACAAATTACAAGTCCAATGCAGATTTTTTCCTCTTTGACCCAACACTTCTTTGTGGGAGTACTTGTTCTTCACAGGGATCTAAGGCTGGGAGAAGTGTTCTGTAGCAAAGAGCTTTCATTGACTAACTTGGAACAGGATTTTTGCTGACTTTTCCATGAGCAGCTAATCAGGATGCACCAAGTGTGATGTTTTCTGAGCAGGGAGTGGATTATGTACAGCAGATGCACATAGGACAAGATCAACTCTTGCTATGCTCCTTCCATTTTTGATTATGTAGAGTATTCTTTCCATGTGTTAATCCAGTTTCAAGTCAAAGCTGTGGAAGTAATTTCTAGGGGAAACAGATTCTTCTGAAACAAGCCAGAAGTTATTTGCTGAAAGTATTCAGTTTAGTATCACAATGTACCTTATCTAGGCTGGGAGAGGCAAGTACAGATACTTTTATTCCATAAAAGTGACAGGGCTGAAGTCTGTATTTCTTTATTTCTATAATCTCTGAGGTATTTGGCATAGATAGGGACTATCTTAAATCACTGCAGACATTAATAAAAACTCCAGCTTTTAATCTTTAAATTCTTTGCACTGACTGTTATGTATAATTTTGGGGAGGTTGAACTGTTATCAACTGCACTTAATCTTTTCATATTTTACCATCTGATTTGTTGATAATGAAGTTGCATTAATTTTCTTCCACATCTTTCAAATAATGTGTCAGTTTGCACTCATGTTAATAAAACCAGTCTGGCTCTGCAGCCCAGTGGCTGCTCAGGGCTGATCCCCTCCTGGGAATCTCTCTCCAGGCAGGATCTGTGAGGTGCTGGGGATTTGGAACCCGAGCAGCTCCTGCAGGAGCTGAGCATGTCCTCAGTTATTGCAGATATTCCCTGGCTGTATTTAAGCTTAGGTGTAGCTTGGAGTTGGAGTAAGGATTTTGGAGCACTCAGGTTTTAAGAGCTCAGAGTGCTGGTGATGCTCCAGGGCTGTGAATTAAAACAAATTTGGCCAAGCTCATCCCAGCCTTGTACTTCCCATGGGTGAATCCTTTGGCCAGGACTGGGCATGGGTCAGCTCCTGGCACTGAAGAGCCCTGGGGGCTGTTCAGCAGCCTAAAAATCATCTGCTGTGTCCCCCCAGCAAATGATTAATACCTGTTCCTCCATGGTTTGCAAAGTGTCTCCCAGTACAAGCTGCTTCTGCTCCTCTGGCTCCCCTCTAAATGAGAATATTCCTTGATATTGTATTTTTCCCAGGGTCACTTCCATGTCCTCCTATGGCACTTTGTTTCTTTTATTTTTTTGTTTCTCTTATTTTTCTCTAATTTTTCTTTATATTTACTTTTTTTTTGATTCAGGGTGTTGAAAATGATATAGGGATTTCTAATATTAAATCATATATACCTCTCCCAGTTGAAATGGAAAACGTGTAATTGTGGAGATAGTTTAATAAAACTCAGTACTGCTGCTCTTTTGATTGTTTTATAGCAGGGCTTTGGGGTTCATTTTAAGATTAATAATGGAATTAGTAATGCTAATAAGTAATTGAGTAGAAACAAAAATTAGCTTTCAAGTGTGGTTTTGACTGGCTGGAGACAGAAGTTGGCAGATCCATGAGGATGGATTTAGGATCCTAAAAAGATGCTGTTTGCAGAAATGCAGTGCCCTAGTCCAGCCCAGCTGGGATTTCTGCCCAGGGATGGAGCTGCCTCTCATGCCCAGGGCACAGGAGCTGCCAATCCTGCAGGGCTCTCTGCAATTCAGGCCATTCAGTTAGCACCAGTGTGGCTGGATGATACTGAGATTTTTTCATCTATCTACTTTTATATGATATACAAGTAGGTAATAGATAAGGAGCAGTGATATTTATTGTGGCAGAAATGGATGGCTTCCTTATGCCTTTTTTTTTTTTCCATTGCTGCAAAAATTACTCTTTTTAGCAATCCCTTCCTATTACTGTGAATCCATAAGATCCAATATTTTATGTAAAAATGCTTGGTTTTGTTGAAATTAAGTAACTCCAAGCTAAGGCAGACCCAGTAAATCTTTAGAAAACAACCCTGACTTGCATGAGGTGGGTGAAAATACAGTTCAGCATCCTCAACAGAAACGGTGCCTTGTGGAATTGCAGCTCAGAACCCAGTAGGTGCATCAGTGATTTCTCCTAAACTACTTTGATCTGAATGCACTTTGATTCTGAAATGGCCACAGGATTATATCTTGAGTAGCTGCTGAGCTGCAAGCACATAGAAAGGGAAGTGGCAGACATTTTAGGGGATTTTTGTTATTATTATCATTATTTTCCCAGTGCTGTGACAGCAAACAGTGCTGCTGCTGTTTCAAACACTGATGCAGAATGAAAGTGATTTGAGACTATTGTGTGGAATAGTAAAATCCACATTTCTGAAAGTATCTTTGGCTTCAAAAATAAGAAAAAAAATAGTATTGCCACAGTTTCAGTACAGAATAGGGGTTTATGTAGTTTACAGAAGGTTTTTTTTCTTCTTCTGAAGTTCATGGTAGAAATATCTGTCAAAAGCAAACCTTTTGCAAAAGAATTGTTCCAACACTCCTGACTCGTGGTGGTGACTTGTGGATATAAAATTTATATTTACTTCTGCAGTGCATGTCACAGGCATTGCCTAATAGCAAAAGTGACTCTAAGAAGTGCTGCAAGGGCTTTTCTAGAATGTCCTTTAAATGGCATCTCTATAAGAACAAAGTTTTCTTGAAAAGCTTCTCTGTAATTACTTGGGGGGAAAGGTTGTTTCTCTAATCCCTGTGGTTTGGTTGCAGAAAACGTGTCATGAGAGTGGGTTGCAAATAGACTGAATCTCTGCTGTTCTTATCTCTCACAGTGAGGAGTAGGAAAGAGAGGTATATAATTTGTCACAGCACAGACTGAGTAGAATGAAACAGAAAATAAATGAAAAAAAACCCTGTGTACTCATTTGCTGCTGGAGAAATTGAATGGAAGAGAAAGAAAAGGTCTTGCTGACTTTATGCAATATTGTTAAACAGCTCTCAGCATCATCTCTTGTGTCTTGTTCTGTGGAATTTGAATGTTTATTCATTCAATATATTTATTTTGCCTCTGCTTATATTTTGGTAGCAGATTGTTTGATACTTTTAGTTTTCTATGAATACTATATATTTGCTGTAGGGAAATATTCCCCATTTTATTGAAGATTACAACCACAACACCAGCTCAGTTTTGAGGTGGTTTAGTTTTGACATTTGCATTCTTGGAGTCATGAGAGAATCCCAGGATGCTTTGGGTTGGAAGGGACATTAAAATCCATCCCGTCCCATCCCATTCCCATGTTCATCCCATTATCCCATCCCATTATCCCAGCCCTGCCATGGGCAGGGACTCCTCCCACTGTCCCAGGGTGCTCCCAGCCCTCCCAGCCTGCCCTTGGGTGCTTCCAGGGACAGGGATAACTTCTGTGGCTGCATAGACACAGAAAATTGGTCAATCTTGAGACTGAGACCTTTAGGACTAAATTATAAACATCCTGAATCGTTTGAGGCTGTGATCATCTGTCACCCTCATGGGAAGTGCAGACCACGTTGATTTCTTCAGGATAAGGGTTGTGACAGTTGTCATGTACTGGAGATAATGCTGGGATCTGATTTAATGCTTTTTGCTTTGCTTGCCTCATACACAAATAACATTTTCATATGCTCCTGAAGTACAGATCTCCTGAGTTTTTGCTCTTCAGTTCTGTAGTGGTGAAGGAAACAAATTTTAAGAAGTCACATTAGGAGAAATTAAATTAAATTAAATTAAATGAGAAGAAGTGAAATGAAATGAAATGAAATGAAATAAATGAACTCCCCCTGTACAGGTGCAGATGCTGTAGTTAAACACTGCAGCATCAAGGAATGCCCACACATCTCCACTCCAGTGCTCCACAACCTTCTCCCTCTCACTCTTTGCCTTTTTTTTTTCTTTTCCAAGTCTGTCTATGGAGCCAAATCTCAGCACTTTGCAAGTGGGGATGATACAGAGCAAATGCTGAGCAGCTGCTTCATTCTGACTCACTTCATAAAATTATTTGTTTATATAAGGAGCTACCAACACCTCTTTTTTTTCCATGGCTTCTCTACCCCTTGTCTGAACTTGTTTAAAATTCTGGGGAAGAAAGAGGGCCTAAACTGCTAAACCTTCTAGAAACCAGTAAAGGCACTCCTGTCTATGAACAGATTTTCCCAGTAGTTCTCACAGTAGTTTTTAAAGCACACATGGACAGTTCTCACAGTATTTTAGGGTTTGGTTTAGGTTGCAGACCAAATCTTTCCAGTCCTGCCGTGGTGTGAAGGTGGTGCCTGCAGGTGTTCAGTAGGATGCAGAAATGCAAACCATTTGCCTTTCTTTTCTCATACATACTCGTGTACATGCATGTGGTTTGTGACATGGGAGTCAAGGGGAAATTGATTTCTCATTGGAGCTGCTGCTGTGGAGTCTCCTCACTGCAGACTTTAAAAAGCTCTTCCCACTGTTATTCCAGTGTGAGAGCAATGCTCTGTGCTTCCCCAGGCTGGGCTGCTATTTCTAGGGATATTGTCAGGTGTCCAGTGGTACTCACTTGTATTTTAAATTTCAGTTTCTATATGTAGCACAGTTATTTCTGCTACAAGGTTTCGCCTCACAGAAAATATCTGATAAAAATGTGTTTGCACTCGTATTTCCTAAATCAAGGTGGAAAAAATGCTTTTTAGGGAAGGAAATAATTTTTTGTTGGTACCAGTTATTCTTCTTGAATCCTCAGTCATTTCTTTATTCAAAAAGCTTCACTTTTCATCTCCTGGTGTGCTTTGCCAGTCATCTGGTTATTCTGGGTCATTCCTTACCTGTCACTGAGCCAGATCCATGGAGCTGGAGCTATTCTCAGGCTTCTTCTGTGGTTTTAAACTTGATATTGATACCTGTAAAGCCTTCAGAGGGTGGCTTTGATATCAGCCTTGCCAAAAGCAGAAGTTAAAATGAAATTAGCACTGTCCTGGAGCCTCAGGCTGGGACAGGGAATGCCTGGACAGCAGCGATGCTGAGGGCCAGGAAATTCCATCTTCTCTCTTTTGATTTCCACAGGACCCCAGTCTGCTCTGGGCTCTGGTGCAGTAGGATAATCTGAGTTTATGAGATTCTGTCTTCATGCTGCCTCGAGAATTTTATTAAGATTTTGCTGTTCTGAGCCTGCCTGGCCTCCTGCAGCAGCTGCTGGTTCTGCCTAGGGTTTCCCAGTTCACTGCCCTGGTGAAATGGGGACAAGGCAGAAATGGGCAGAGGGTGAGGTTGTCCTCTGCAGAATCTTTTCCTACTGCTGTGGCTGAGTAATGGCTCATTTTTCATTGTATGGTTCTCTTTGATGCACAAAGAGAAGACTTGGGCTTGTTTGATCTGAAAACCTCCTCTTGCTTTATTCAGAGTACCTAAAAATGCATCAAACTTTAGCACAGGAAGTTTTATGTAAGGGTCTTCTAGTCCTTAAGATTGCTTATATCTTGCAAAATTCCCATGGTGTTTATTTACTTTTTCTTCTCTCTGCAATGGAACAGTGTAACAGAAGTGAGGGGATATAGATCGGAGAGAAATAAATGGTGAACAATCTGCTGCTGACCCAATAAAGAGGGAAACAGATGAAGGCAAGGAAAAATAAACATATGAAGAGAGCTGGCAGAAGGAGGTAGAATAAATAGCAGTGAAAATAATTTAATTTGTTTGCAATTTACATTTGCCTAATTGTTAGAGCCCAACATTTTGAAAGTAAGTAAGATTTAGGCTTTTCAAAATATAGAGAAGTTACATTTTGAAAAAAAAGCTCTGATTTACAGTGGATCTTGAGAATTTGATTCTACCAAGCCCTTTGAGAACTTTATATTTAAACAGCTGCTCCTTCAAATCCTCTTGTATGGGCTTCTTGGAGTGGTGTGTGTCAGAAATGGCACTGCACACAGCAAAACACAACAGCTTGAGAATCATCAATACAATGATAAATAAATAAAGGGAGTGATAGCTTTAACCACGAGTTAATTTTTTATTTCTTTTTTCCTTTCTTGCTCCTCTTAAGTTGAATCCAAATTCTGAGTAATTGCTTGTTGTTGTTGTTAATATTTTCAGGGTAATTGACTAAGGGTAGCTGTTTTCCTGCAGTTAATTCCATTTTTCCTTGAAAATTAAGTATTTGTGTGTGGAGAGAATTCTTGTCAGAATGGAAAAGCTATTACTATTTAAAGCCGGAAATAATTAAAGGAATATGAGCAGGCATTGTCTCTAATTCCAAGTGTTGCAATAAAAGAGCATTGTTAAGGGTTTATACTCATGTTCATTGTGTTCATCATTATCTTTTATTAAAATGTTGAGCGTTGTCTTGTTTCAGCAGTTGCAATATGATGAAAAAAGCCAAGTCTGTGATTTAAAAACAGTGCTAATGTGATGGGGCTGAGGAGTTGGGATATAGTTTTACTCTTTAAAACTGTGTGTGTTTTTTTGGTAGGGTGGGTTTTGGTTTGGGTATTTTTGTTTTGTTTTGGTTTTTTTTTTCTCCTTTAAGAATCAGTGGAAAATCAAGCAGCTGTTCTCCACTTGGTGCTGTGCTTGAGCATCTGAAACCTTTTAGAGCAAACCCAGTCAAAGTTTCCAGCATATTGTAAACATTCCCTAACCCTCGCTCTAGGGGCCACAACGTGGAGCATGAACAGAGGGCTCAGAAATGTGGTAGCTTTGTTTAATAGTCTCACTTAAAAGCAAAAATAAAGTGTTCTATTAACTATTTACAGCCTTTCATTTTCTTTCCCCCGTTTCTCTGGAGACCTACTGGCAATAATGAAATATGTATTGAAAGGAAGGCTTCAGTTGTACCAAAAAAAAAATGTAACAGTTGATTTTTAATCCTTGGCTCTGGGACTGTTACGTCCCTCAAGATGGTTATAGAGATATCACATGGCATCTTTTTAGTGATAACAACTGTGAAACTGGTTTGATATGGCACACAGCTTATGAAATGGAGAGTACTGCCTTGTGAGGTGAAGAGCATTGCTGTTTTGTGCTGTAGCACTTCAATAATGGCTGTAAATTGCTATTCTAGTAATTAATGTAGGTAAGGATTATCACAGACACATTGACTAAGTGAATTTACAAATAATCAATACTAATGGCAGAACCATTCCCTTGCCTTGTTACTCCAAAGGCTTCCCTCTCACATCAGTGTATTTTTCAGATTTCTTATTTCTTTTCTTATTTCAAGATTATACAATGCCCAAAACATTGATGAAATGATAAAAGCTTTCAGTTGGCTAAAGAAAGTCGTACAGATGATTGAATTCAATTACTGATTGTTAAAAAGCATGAAATGTTTCAGGCTGTCACCTCCTTTGAGTCACTTAGAAACCATCCACAAAACAGTGCAAGGAAAAACTTTGTTCCTTGTTCCTCAATGATTGTGATCACTCTGCTTCAATTGCAGTTGAGAATCCTAATTTTGCTTTTACTTTTTATGCACTTTGTACAACTTTCCTTCAGCAACAATACAACCAACCTTCATGGAGAAGTTGAAGTTGATAATTCGAACAGTATTTTAAGGAAAAGAACATTGTGACAATCCATGTCCTCTTGGAAAGAAGAAACCAATAAGCCAAGTCGACACTCATGGTTCCCCAGAATAAAATATCTTCATTATCTACTACAACATGAATATTACTACTCTGCATCCTGAACTAACCAATTATTTTAACCATAAAAACAGTTACCTTAAGCCAGGAGAATGCCAGGATGAATTCTGAGCCCATGTACCTCCTTAGCAGTCTTCATCCTGGCGGGTCATCCTCGGCGTCTTTGGTTTGCCAACCACTCTTGGCTCTGTCTCTCCTCACACACGCTGGGCTGTGCTTTGTTAGTGTTAAGTGATTCTCCTTGCCTGGCTCTGTCCTGTGCCTGGTCATTTCTCACATGATTTCTCCTTGCATGGTTTATTTTCTTCAGAGAGCCCCCAGCTCTCGGTGCCACAGTGCTGTTCTCTGATCCCCATCTTCGCCTTCTCCGCTCCTCTTCTTTGGGGACCTCATGAATCTCTTTGCTGTCTGTGCTGCCTTTCTGGGCCACCTTTCAATTACAGACTTGTCTGCCCTTTTCTAAGCCATTATCTACACCTGTCTCTCTAATTCTCCCCTCCGTGTTGTCCTTGCTGAGGTTTAGCTGTGGTCTCAGCATGGGAAAGCCGTGACTATTTAATCTCTGTTCTAATCCTCCTCCCTTGATAACTGAGCCTCTCTGCTCTTTCATATAAGTGCTGGATCTAAATCTTGGAGACAGTTTCTGCAGTCTGCGAGCAAAATCACCAAGTTTTCCTTTCCAGCCACATTTACAAGACTTGCCCAGCCTTTTAACCCACATCACATTCATCATTTGGCAGTTGCTGTTTTATTCTGTTTGCACAGCACCTAGCACAACAGTGCCCTGTCATTATTGTAATGAGAAACAGTTACAATAATTATTAGTGTGTTTAACCAATGTCTACTTAATTTGTGAGCCATTCATTTTGAGTGTAATGCATTATTCTTATTTCAGTGTGATACTGCACACGTGGAGGATTATTTGCTCCGAATTCATTAAGGGCTTTAAGGAGTGATTTAGTTTGTTAATGTTATCTCATGATTTATTTAAAACATAAGTATATAGTTTAAAACAATAATTGTGTTCTAAATATCTTCCATTGTTGGAGCTTACTTGAAGGAATGCAGACCAAGTTTTTGATGTTAATATCTCAAATTATGCAAACTGTAAACAATTCATAAATGGATCTGTGCTTTTTCTCATAAAGACAAGCTCGTCCTATTCTTCAAATTGGGGAACACTTTATATTTATTTCTTGGCTTTATATTTTTGGCTTTATTTCTTTGAAATGATAAAACAAGTTAGAATGCTTTCTAACAACTCCGAAATATTAAAGTGCCCAGGGACAGGATAGGGATGATGTTTTGAAGGCAATAAATATTTCAGCTTCACATTTCAGTCTTTCTTCTTGGCTCCTTTGATCTGGCTTTGGTTTAGTTATCATTCCGCTTGAATGACTTCACACTGTCTCTCTTCCTCTCCCCAGCAGAAAGGAGAAGTGGTGTGCACATATTCCATATGTTTGGGGCTGGCGTGGCAGGAGAGCCCTGGCTGTTCCTCGTTTGTGGCAATCCCAGCCCCTGCACAGGGATGCTGCAGCCACAGCTGCCATGGCTGCACTTAGCCCCAAAGCTGTTAGGGAGCTCTCACTGTGTGTTACCAACAGAGCAGGAAAAGCAAAACTGATTTTTGTGTATGTCACAGATTTGGCTGAAGCATTGTTCTGTACCAATGACCCCATTAACCCCTTCTTGTACACATACCTGGTGCTTTGGGCCTGAGTATGTTATTTATCTAGTGGAATATCTGCATGCTAGAAGTTAGGGGCTGTTGCAGGGAGTGGTTTTTACTGGTGCTAAAAAGTGGTAGCATGGGTCTTGGGCTTGGCTGTAAATTTAATTAATTAATTAAACTGCTGCAATTTGTGGAGTCCTGGCAGTACTGGAGCACCAACATGTGAGGGACTCTCTGGGATCAGGAGCAGGAGTGTGGGTCTGCTTAAATTTCCCTATGTAAAGTTAAATGTTTGTGTCTGTACACTGGATGGGTCCTCAGATCTGTAGACACTAATGTGAAATTCCTGAATTTTGGTTTGCATGGGAAATTTGAGTATGTTTTGATGCAGGTTTATATTTTCAGCTACACAGTTTGCTGTGCATTATGTAAAAAATTGTGCTCTCCTTTGGAAATGTGTTTGTGTAGGGTTTTTTTTAGGGCTTTTTGAATTTAAATGAATTATATAAATGGTGATTCCTGATTTTGTTTCAGCACATATTAGTGAGAATCTGTTTTTAATTTCTTGTGTCATTAAATAAAAAGGAAGGCTGTGTAGAAGCAACAGTATTCTTCTTCATCTGCCTTCCAGCAAGTGAAACATTTGCAGTTTGGTGGGGAGCAGTGCAATTTTCTCTCAGAAGTAGTAATACTTAGGAAAGAGAGGTAGGAACAGGCAAAGACTTGTGTGAGAACAGCAAATCTGAGTACATAGGATTGGAGTGTGTATAATGTGGGACTGGCAGGACAGCCTGGCCTTTCCCAGCAGGATCTCAGCACCATCAGGGGGCTGCAGGCTCAGCCCTGACTCTGCTTTTCCCATACCTCAGCCTTCTCTCAGTCCCATGGTTTAGTTTTGGGTAGCCCTGTGAGAAGCAGGGAGTTGGACTCAGTCTGGGTCCCTTCCAGCTCGAGATATTCTGGGATTCTGGAATTCCTGTTTATCTCCAGCCATAAACCCGGAGTCATAACAACCTAGGAGAGACTTAGACAAGGGATGGAACCTCTCCCTCTTGTGGAGTCCATCAGAATTTAAGTTTCAGAAGCTTATTCAGTGGCAGAATGTATTCTTCTAGAAATTCCTTGCTCTGTCTCTGTTTTCCAGCACAGCTGGGATTCCATGAGCTGTGCTGCCAGCAGGTTTGGAAAACCTGGAGAAGAATCTGCCTATTTGTAAAGTACAGCCTGGTATAATTTTATAAGAAAACCTGAGGGGTTTCACAGTCCATTACTATTTTCCATGTCACTGAAAACATCTCTAAAGGACCCCCAGGGAGCTTGGGTGTGGATTTGGCCCCTGGATTTGGGGTGTGGAGCTCCCTGTCCCTGTGCAGCCGTGGGGTGCACGTGTCCCCTGGCACTGATTCTCTAGAGGGTTTCATTTGTCACTGACCCTGAACCCAGCCTGCTGGTTCTCCTGCTCCCTGGGCTGTTGGTGAGCCCTTGCTGTTGTTCAGGGATTGGTGGGAGCCCTCCAGGAAGGTGTTGATTCATCCAACATCTGCTGGGACATCCCAAATTTAATTGACTTTTCCTGTTAACCCCTGTGTTTCATTAGTGCAGTGCTGTAAAGTCACATTTAATTGTTTAGTTGTTACCTCCTGGAAGACATTTTACAGAGCAAGACAAGTATTTCTGTCTAAGCATGGAGAGGAAGCATGTAAGATGTTTGTATTTGCTATTTATCAGTGCACTTCAGGGTGCTGATTTCTGAAATTGAAATTTTGGACTTCACAGTCAACTTTCCCTGAGATGGTTTGTGCTGTGCAAGACTCCTAATTCCATTGCCATGTCCTTTATACACTGAAACAAAAGAAATTTGCTGCTTTTTAAATTGGGGGCAAAGAGTAAATTCACCCTGGTTTTATATTCAGGCCGGCTCAGCTTTAGGGGATTTATGTGATGTAATTGTATTGTACTGGGCCCCACAACTAGTCCAGCTGAAAAAAATAATCTTCAAAGTGAATATTTGAGTGCTTCATGCAAGGCACATTGCTTGGTGTCTTGGGAAAAAAAGTGAAGCTTTTCTTATATTTGTGAACCAAGAGCCATTGTTGTACAGGTTTTCTAAGCTTCTGTACAAATCTGACCTGCACAAAAAATAGAGAGTGCTGGCTCCCACATCCTTAAAAATGAAGTTTTTTTCCTGCTTATAATGAGATGTTGCATTTATTCATGGGATTAAGTTCTTAAAAGAAAGGAAGATGCATAAAACCACGTTCCTAGAAGTTTACATCATAATATTTCAAAATAAAAATATCTTCCTAAGGAAGTAGATGCATAAATGTGGCGCCTCACTAAGAGCACGAGGACTGATGTCTTGTCCTTTTAAGTTTGGATTTGTTGTGTTTCCATCTGCCTGGACCAAATCTGTTGTCCCGGTGTCTTGTGACACTTGGCAGTGTGAATGTGTTTGAATAAGCTTTGATTTTTGGTTTTGTTTCCAGTGTGGAGTGGAATTATTAGATGTGTTTTGCAGGGAGAGAGATTTGTTATCCAGGGCCCATTGCTGAGTTACAGGTCTTTGGAGAAAGTGGACATTTTCCCCTCTCCATGGTTCTCCAAGGTAACAAATGTGGGCAGAGCTCTTCCACATTCTTCTTTCTGAGGTAGATTTTGTTGTGGGAGAGGGGAGTGATGTGCTTAATGTAATTCAGTGTCAAACAGCTGTAAAATTAAAAATATTTTAATTATATTATTGTAAAATATTCAGCAGCTCCCTGGAATGTGGGTTTGGGGGGATAACTGAGCCAAAGAGCAGGAGCAGATGGAGAGCTGACCTGTCAGACAGTTCCTATCACTTTGAGCTCTGCAGATGTCACTGGTGTGCCCATCCTGAGGAATGGTGGAGGTGTTTTGTACTTGGAATTTGGATCTTTTGGATCCTCTGCAGGAGAAATTAAATCCTAAACAGCATTTTGCCGTTTGAGTTGAGATGGGGAAAGAAATGTTGATTTTTAGTGGTGATGTTTTTTTTGTAATTTTTATTGTCTCATAAATGAGTGGGGAATGTGGTGGCTTAGATTAACACAGATGTGCTTCCCCCTCAAAGCAGTGTAGGAAATGGAATCGATGAGGCTGTGGAAATAAAGCATGTCTGGAGGGGTGATGGATGCTCTCTAGCAAGTTTGAAGATAATTTGCACAGGTCTTCTAAGAACACAAAGCCAAAATCCCAAAACAATCATCACCAAAACTCTGATACAGGATTTTGTTCCGTTTTCCTCCAGTTTCTGTTTTATATTTTATGTGAGGAGAGGAGCAGTCTCCCTATTCTCAATTATTCCATCAGCTGTGAATGAGGCACTGAAGTATTTATTTTTTTTTTAAATATGCATCATGAAAAAACCCACTAGAAGTAAACAGCAATGTACTGACTCAGGGCTTGTGGCATTTCTTTGATGTCTTTGCTAATGGAATTACCCTGCTCTCCTGCACTGCAAACAGCTCTTTGTGAAGATGTAGGATTATGTTCTTTGTCCTATTGTCAAAGTCTGGTCTGCAAACCACAGAAGAGGATGTGAAGACTGTAACTTTGGGCTTGGCAGCTTCCTGACCTTTCTGAAAGGCTCACTCAGTGCTCAGCAGCTCCTCAGTGCTGGCAAGGTGACAGACAAGATGAATTAGCCGGGCTTTTCCGTCTCTTACGTGTCAGGTTCTTTGTTTTATATGGAAATAATTTCTGTCAAAACGGGAAATTTATCGTGAGGTACTTCCTCTGCCTGGAAAATGAAAATGTCAGCCCCGGGTCTGTTTGAATGTGTCTTCTGTTACAAGCCCTGGGTGGAGCCAGCTTTGTCCCTTGGTGCCACCGTCGCATTCTCCAGTGTCTGAACACAAAGTCAGCTCTGCTGACCTGTGGGAGTAGAAGCGTGTCACAAAAAGTTAATGACAAAACCAGTAACAAGTTAATAGAAGTTACTAATATTTGAGGACTCACATCCAAATTTCTGAAATATTTATAAGTTACTCAGTTTTTTGTCTGTGTTGTGTCAGTATGGTGAATGTCTCTATCTTTTCATGTGTATCTTTTCATATATGTGAATGTACATAAAATATTACAGAAACATTGCTATTGATGTACCATCCAGTCTGAAGAAACCCAGCCTGATTTCTATAGATGTATCAGGTTTAATATGTCAAACAGTGTAGGCTGTTGATATGAAATATCTTTGCACAGAGATTTAACATCTGTCATTACTGTAAAGGCTGAATAGACATCACAGCATTATGGCTTTCTAATAGATTAAGAAGGAACCACGTGTCACGCATTGCCCTGCTTTGCATTTTGATTTATGACAAGCAGGGAATAATCCTGCACCTTGTCTGAGCAAAGATGGCACTGGGATAATTTTATTGGGTTTTTTTTTTTTTTTTTTTTTTTTTTTTTTTAAATCTGGAAAGGCAACCATGCTAAAAAGAGTTCGTTTAAGTATTGGAGGGTGTTAAATCTAATTTAGTGAAATCTAATTTGTTATTATTTATTTGTCGTTCCTAGTATTAAATTTTATTAATTAGATGTGATGAATAAAGGGGGTTCTAGGGTGGGTAGAGAGCCACTGGAGTGAAGAGAGACTGGGAAGGTGGAGGTGTTGTTGTGAGCTGTGCACGCCGTGTTTGGGCGTGTGAAATTCAATCGGAGAAAGCGAAAATAACTGCGGCCTTCCATCGCCTTCTTCAAAGCCCTGCAAAGGGAAGTTGGGCAGAAGCTGGGACAGGAAATTGAAATCTGAATACTATTTTAAACTGATCGGGTTAAAGGCCTCTCTTTTACACCAGCACACTTGTTCTTTTATTTGATACTTGAACTCTGAAAATTTTCTGTGACTTTCTAGGGAGAAGGAGGAGCAGCTGAGGCGGGTGACGGAGGTACAGAGGCTGCAGGCCCAGCAGGCAGGCGCTGCCCTGGAGGAGTTTAAGCGGCAGGTGGAGCTGAACTCAGAGAAAGACTCTGCTGAAATGAAACAGCGGGTGAGGAGGTCACAATGCCAGCCTTTCTGAAACTCTGGCGCAGTGGGATAGCGGATTCTGATCTTATAATGCCAGAAACATGCTCCACTTGAGAGTGCTACATCAAAATCTTCCACAATGTAGTGTCTTTGCAGCGAGTCAGAAAGGGATGGTGGCGGGTGTTTCATCTTTCTGACAAAGCCAGAATTGTCATTGTTATAAAGATATCTGCAGTTATGATACTGATTAGGGATTTTTCAGGAGTGAGAGTATAAAGTGTTAGTTTATACACCCTATGGAACAACGCTTGTCATTTCCCACTTAAATGTGTCTCTTCCTAACTCTTTTCCCAGCATCTCTGTCTTCCATTAATGAGCTCCTGTAATCAGTTTGAGCCCAAACAGGGGCAGAGCCATGGTGGTTGCTGGCAGTCATGTGCAGAGGATGGAAAAATCCACTCTCTGTCCCTGAAAATCAGGGTTTTAGTGGCTTCAATTTCTCGTGGAGCAAACAGTAGTTACACCGTTCTCCTGGGAGTTTATAAAAACAGCCCAAGGAGTGAAATGAGGAGCAAGCAATAGGTGATCAAAAAGAAGGGGAGAGGAAGGATATTTCCTTGACTCCTCATGGGGTTGAGATCTCCAGACAGAGCTCCAGCTTGTAATTCTGGATTACAAGTTCCAACCTCACCTGCCTTGACCAAACCTCGCTGCTGACAGGAGGGTGCTGCAGGCTGGACTGCAGTGGGAGGCTGGGAGTGCTGCCTTAGGACTGAGGAAATTCCCTTTTTGTTGTTCTCAAAGTTTTATGAAAATCTTCACTGCTGATGTTTTTAAGAGCCACGCAGACAATGAGTAATAAAATTTCGAAATTAAGAAAAAAGCAAGAACAAACTTATAAAAGCAAGATGTGTTCAGCAAACTAGGGCAGTGCAACAAATCCTACAATTTTAATCTGACATTTTCTGTACTGTGTGACCCTCTTGCAATTTATTCATGATGACTTAAAATAATATCCCAGTTCTGCTCCAAAAGGGACGTTGTCTAATTCTAGAAAGCCTAGAAACTGTGAAATAGTTTCATGTACTTAAAAAAACCTTCAGCAAAGAAAACCAATCCAAAACATGAGAAAGTGCAAAAGAATTTGGAAAATGTAGTCAATTGTAATCTTAAAATGGCAATAAATTTCTTTCAGAATATTGCTGCATTCTGGGAAGTTTTGAAAATCAATTTTGCTGTGCTCCATGAATCAGCCAGAGGTTAACTCTTTCCCTCCTAGGATGCTAAAATCTAGAAATATTAAATTATATTGTCCAGTTGAGTGGTTCTATTCCACAGGAACCAAGGTCCAAGGAAATACATCAAAGGGACACTGCTGAGGCTCCCTCTTCATGGCTTTGGCCATTCTCATTCCTCTGCATCCACATATTCTTAGATAAATCCCCCAGTACATTGGAACACACTGGAAACTTCCATGTTTTGTGATGAGGTGGGATGTGTTACTTACAAAACAGCTGCAGTAGCCATAGCAACACTGTCCTTTTATCTACATTAGGAATACTGGGCTTTAAACCCATTTTTGAGGTGACATAAAGTTAATTATGGAGATGGGTAGGATGGGGTCATTTGCAGTTGTTGCAATCAATATTTGATTCTTTAGTTTGGCTCTCTGATAATATCATTTATTTTGCCATCTGCTTCCTATTTTGTCAAGCTTGTGATTATTAAGAGTCACCTGATGCCCACGGGTGGGTGGGTGGCTCGTGTTTAACTGCAAGATCTGCATTTTTTCCAGTACTAACTAAAAAAGAGAAAATAATACATAGACTATGTCATGGTACTGTAGATCTGGGGTTTCCTGGGCTTGGCAAATAATGATCAAGAGCCTTTGTTGCAGTTGTGGAAACAGATGAACGTGACCTAACGAATGAATTGCAGAAGCCAGTAGATTTAAAGCATCTTTGCATATGTTTTTACTATTTTGCTTTTTAGAACATTTTCATTCTCTTAAAAAATAACTCCTTTAGTGCAGTAACCAGATCTGTTATTTTTCTGGGTTTTATTGAGCTGAGTAAAATGTGGCCATGGACATGTAATTTGAGTCAGTTTGGAGCCGGAAGAAAATTATTCATAAAGCATTGATTGCAGTCCCATTTCTTAATGGCAGGTAGTAGCAGTGAGGTTCAGGAGCTGCTTCCTCACTGTTCTTTTTTTCCACTTTCTATTTGGCCAACTGCTCCTGCTCCAGTCCCTTCCTTTCCTGCTGGACTACTCTACAATAAAATGCTTTTCCCACTCTGAGTGCTGCCTTTTCTCCTCCTTCCTGGCTGGGGAGTGATGTCCAGGCCAATTGGCACAGACATCTGTTGAACACTGAGCACTCCCTGAGGCCAAGCAGGATTTTGGCTTGTGGTTCAGAAATTCATGGCTTTCTTCTTTTTGTGGAGCAGATGGGCTTGTGGTCCTCAAACCCCTCCACCTCTTTTCTCTTTTTAGGGACACAGTTTATTCACTGCTTGTGTTGGGATCTCGATCTAAAAGTCATCGATGAGTATGCAGTGCAGCAGAGTTACATACATATATTTATATAGATTCCCTTGGAAACATGCCTGATATACAGCTAACAGTTGTGCTTTTGATACAAAAGCCTTTGTTAATTGAGTTGTGAAATTGCTTCCTTGATGCTGCGTGCTGGAATCTGTGGGACTCATTATTCATAGGCGATGACTATCTTCAGAGGACTTAACTTGCAGCCAAATAATTCTCTTTTAAGTTATTTAAAGTTATTTTCTGATTTAATGTAAACTTGCTTTAAATGTGTAGTTTATGCTCTGACTCGCACATGATTTCCCTTGAATTTCCACAGGCAGTGTATTTTTAAGTGAAATATATTTGAGTCTTAAATATGTCTAGAGAAAATATTCACTTAATTTCAATGGGATATTCAGCACTGTTGAGTGAAAAACTGAGCCAATTCTTTGTAATTAGGGAGTGGCATAACAGTGATCATTATGTCCTTGAGTAACTAATAATCCTGTAGAGACTTTTTTCACCACATACAAATGGTGTGTTATCATTCCCAACGAGTGATATTCTCCTCTTTGATGGTTTACAAACAACTGTGGAAATGTCAGAACATTTCAAGCTATGCCTTTTTTTTTTTTTTTTTTTGTAAAAAATAAAAAAATTAAATATTCCCTTTCTTTTCCCATGTAGATGGCAGAGGTTGAAGCAGATCTAAGCAAATCAAAATTGCTCCGGGAAAAGCAAGCCCAAGAATTCTCCTGGCAGTTGGATGAGATCAAGAAAAAATATGAACAAGAGGTCAGTTGCTTTGCTCCTCCAGGTGGAAGGGAGAAAACAGCCTTTCCTGCAGCTGTAGGTCACTGTGTATTGCTGTCCTTCCTATAAAAACACAATTTATAGATATGCTGAGTTTTGTGATGGGGATGGAGGGGGGAGAACCTACGCAGAAAATACTTTTTGTATCCTCTTCACAATCCTTTGTACCTCTGACTCTTTCAAATTCTTTCCCAGGCTTACAGGTGGCAACACCTATTTTCATAATCACCAGCTTCAATTATTTAATGCATTATCTGTTTCTGTTCTTGTCAAGAAACAGCGGTTTATTCTTTTTATCATTTTTGACATGGGGAGTGTTCAGTACAAATGCTTGTTTTGGCCCACTGATCGTGATTTTCTTCTCTGTAATGTAATTTCAGGGTTGGGAAATACTCAGGAAACGTTTGGGTGGAGACAAGAAAGTTTTGTTCAGTAGTGCTGTGAAATGTAAAGGGGGGAAAAGCAGAAGTAGAGAAATTATTGCATGATAGAGACTTGGGAGCTAAGGAGCTGCAGCAGCAGCCACGGGGGTGAGCTGGTCATGAGTCTAAAGTGGCCTTGGTTGGTAGCACCTGCTGAAGGGTTGAAAGGGGCTTTTCAGTCCTTTGTAGGAATGAGGTGCTTAAGCCATTAAAGTTCTCTCTTATCACTGTCCTGGTGTGGGTCTAAGCTTGCATTTCCAGCAGGGAGATGTGGATTCAGTTCTGTTTATCTTTGGTGCCATGAGAGGATGAAACGCTGCGGTTGGCTTTGGTGCCAGGCCTGCTCTGGTCCATCTGGAAGGGGCTTTTCCAGGGAATTAAAGAACCAGACCACTTTGGTAGGTGTTGAGCGACCCCTGCTCTGTGCTGGGGAGGAACAATGGTGTGTTTTGTGTGTGGCTCTTGGAATAGGAGGGAGTTTGTTGGGTCAGATCAAAGAATTTTCCCTGTCCTCACTCAGAACTGTCAACGTCAGCACTTGTGCTGCCACCTGACAGAGGTGGCATGCTGGCCTCTGGAAGGGTGAGGGACATCTCACAGGTGTTCAGCTTAACTGGGGGATGTTATTTGTGATGATCCCTGCATTTAGTGATTCAGAAACAGTCAGAGATACTGGGGATTTGTGCAGGAAAGGTGAGGAGGTTTGGTGTGTCAGGGGCACGCTGAAAGGAGGCCGATGGGAGTGTCAGGGTCAGCTGGACATCTGCCTTGAACTGGAATTTTTTATTTAAACACATTTTCACATGATGTTAGTGGAATGGTTGGCTTACTTATTTTCTTTACAGTTCTCATAATTTGTAGTGCATCTTTAAAGTCCAAAGTAAGCATTTATTCAAAGATTTTGTTCCCAGTTTCCCATCCCAGATTTTAATCTGTACAGATGAATGCTAGCCTGCAGTGTATCAGGAGTTGCAACATTCCTGTTCCTACCTACAAATGGTAATTTTTGTTTTTACTATCCATGGTAACATCCACCAAGTCATAGATAAAGTTTTCTGCCAATACTCAGCTGCCTTTGCACATTAAAGGCAAATTATAATGTCTCATATAGTCATGGTTTGGTTTTATGTGTCTTCTTATATTCAGACCTTCTGGAGACTGTGTCAAAAAACCCCACAAAACAAGAAATTAATATGAGAGTTAAAGATTTTTTGGTGCATTTATTCTGTAACAATGTTGATATTGTGGTAAACATCAGTGAAAGCATTTTTCACTGAGATGTTTGCTGCTTCCCATTTATTTTATTTAAGATAGCTGCTTTTACTGTAAGAAAAAAGAGCTAAGCTTTATGAGACATCACTGGAACCCAAGGGTTTCAACCCTCAACAGCTAAACAATGAGAGCCTCAGAAGAATTTTCAGTGGAATCCTGTTTATGCCCTTTTTAAAAATTTATTTCTCTTTGTACTTCATCTGGAATGTTCTTTGCAAGTCGGTGAGCAGGAAGAACACGTGGCCCTTGCAGATTGCAGGGGTTATCACTGGGAATGAGGGTCCTTTGGAAGGCACAGAGCCCCTGCAGTCCCACCACGGAGCAGGATGAGCTCAGTTCTTCCACTCTGCAAATTTCCTTTCAGTACTTCCAACTTCTGTTTCTCTGCACTGCTCTCTATTTATGCTTCAGAACTTCTGAGCCATTTTTAAAGCAGACTTTTCCTTGCCTTGTTTTACTGCATATTTCTTTGGTTGTAACTTGGCGGGGAGCAGGCTGATTTAAAGTGTTTAAATAGAGCAGTGAATTCAGAGTGGGGACACATTTTGACAGGGTTCCAGCAAACATCCACTTGGAAATAGACACCCAACCAAAAACCTGGGTATTTTAGCTACCTGAGAAATGTAGTGATTGCTTCGAGATGTTCTGCCTCAAGTGTCAGAATCTAATTGTCAAATGAAATTTAGACGTAAAAAGGGAAGGCAAATTGCCCTACAGATTTATTTTTTTGTTGGCTGTCGTGGTGAGTGGCAGGGTAGCACTGATGGCAACCTGGACAATTCAGTTGCCCATAATTTTAATCAGATTGGTAATACAGAACCAAAGTAACCAATGTGTTATCCAGTTTCTCCAATCCGAGAGACATTTTGGAAGTGTAGGCACATGGAGCAGTGTTTTCACTTCTCTGCTTTATCTGAATGGTTGATGTCACAGGACTCTGCTTTCAAAACAAGTATTGGTGTGAACATGGACTGTTCATTGTGGGGCTGAAAGATTGCTCTGCCTGCAGATTAGATATTACCACTATATTGATATTTATTATAACAAATAACCTGGTACTTCGATATTTATTTATTTTGTCTTTTGCTTCAAAAATAATTCAGAAAAAAAACCCACTGCAGTTAATATTTTGTTAACTTTTCAAGTGCCCTCGAATCCATTAGTAAAGCAAAAAGGAACTTTAGGATCTTGCAGTATTTGGTTTCAGCTGTCACGTGTCCCTCCTGGTTCCAGCTTCATCTGATTTGGTGCCACTTGCTTTTGAAGTATCCACTGAGAACACTCTCAGAGAGAAACTGGTGGCTTTTTTTTTTCTTCTTCTTTAAATATACTTTAGCTCAACTTTGTTCTACTTGCAGCTGTTAGATTTGAAAGTATATTTTGAAGAAAAAAAAAATAACTCCAGCAGCACCAGAGTTCCTATCTGCTGGGAGCAGCTGCTTTCGGCACTTCAAAGCCAGTGGACAGCACAGTGAAAGCCTCAGCCTTTCCTGCCTTTGAAATGGTTGCAGTATCTGTAGTTGGGCTTTATGGCACTGTCAGCACAGGAAGAAAGGTTGTTTGGTTTTTTGCACCCCCTCCCTTTTTTCTTTTTTTTCATTTTTCCCCCTACTTTCTAATTACATCCTCAATTTAGTTCAAAATACCTGGGAAGTGTTTCTGATGAGTTCATCTTCTATGAGCCCAAATGTTTGAAAGAGCATGTGCCCAGGCTTTTCAGTAATGAATCTCAGTCAAATTTGACAGAAAAGTTAAGAAATCTGTTGGGTTCTTTTCTCATATCCTTGTCAGTTGAGCGTTTTCTGAGAGCACCTCTGCTGGGGAGTGGTGGTTCCATGGCAGAGATGGGACAGGGCTTCGTGCAGGGACATTCCCCAGCACACTCAAGTGCATGCACACCTTTGTTTCAAGCAGATTTTCATAAATTGTTGAGAATGGAACGCTTTCAGTGAACTTAATGTGATCCTCATGCTTCAATGACATTATCTTGTCCTTTAAAAAAAACCCCAAACCATTAATAATCACTGTGATCACTGTTACACCCATTTTTTGCTGTAAACAGTTGCTGAAGTGACTGAGTGAATGGGAAATAAATGAGATGCAAGATTACTAAGAGAGCCAAATCCTAAGAAATTTTATTTTCCAGCAGGGAGAGAACACACAATGAAACAGTTGATGAGTTGTTGTGATAGCAGGATGGGGTTACCTCATGAGTTATGGCCATACTCTCTGAGATTAGATGCCAACCTAAATATATAAATAATTCTTTTGGTTTGGTTTGTCTTTAACTGTGTTTATCCCCTTTAAAAATAATTATTCATGCTTCCATAGGAAAGTGGAAAGTTGTTACATGATAGCTGAAGAATCTCTCTGTATCTCAGGAAATCCTTTCTTGTGACATTTATTGTTGGATTCTGACTTCTGTAAAAGTTTTGAAGAAATTAGAGTTGTCATCTTGTCCTATGTATCCAAATAGGGAAGAAAGAGACACCTTCAGAAATAGTTGCCTGGGTATTTAATGAAATCTCTTTGAAATCATGCTAAAGACAAGTCAATAGACAATGCCTTTAAGTTGGGAGCAAGACAGAGGTGTGGTTGAGTTTAAATATGCCTTTTATAATAAAGGAAGTGAGGTAAAGAAGTGCAAAATAGCTGGTTAAAAGTGAAAAAAAAGCATGTTTGTAATGTTCCCTGCCAGCAGCAAGGACAATATCTGAGGTGCTGCTGGCACACTATTCTTGTTTTAGCAGCATGCTGAAGCACAGGAAAGTGTTATTGAGAGGAGAGGAAGAATATTCTGTAGATTTTTTTTTTGTCTTTTATAACTTTCTGGTGATGTTCATTTAAAGAAAAGAGTGAGGTTCTCTCAGGCAAAACATTAATTTAGTAATTAACACTTGTAGAGATAACAAGCTCAACCTCCAGGTCACTTCATCCCCTTGCTTTGTTAAGAGTTCCTGCCACTGCACTTCCATCCTAGCTTTCCTTCTGGCCTTGTTCTTCATTTTCTGTTTTTCTGGCTTCTCTTTTACCAGTCTGTTACCCACCCAAGGGAAGGAAACTTGCAGAGCCCTGTTTGAAATCTGCTATTCCTTGGACAGACCAATGTGCCAAGCATTTCCTAGCTATACATTAACCTGGCCAGTTCTTTGCAGAGATCCACAATCCAGTTTTATTATGCTGGTTTAGTTACGAGGAGAGAGTCTTTGTGAAAAGCTTTGTTCCTCTCCTCTTTGTCTGTACTCTAAGATAATTGAAATACAGTCTGTTCTTGTGAGGAGGCCAAATGAGCACGTTAGAAGAAGCTCTAAATTTTTCATGTCATCGGCAACAAGCTGCATAAATTTCATTTAATAAATTAATCTAGGATGCATAAACGTTTCCTTTGAACCATCCTAAGACACAGATGAATACCATTTGTGCAGAATATCTGAGGAATAGTTTCTTCAATCAACATCAACTTTTTACTTTATAGCTAAAACTCACAAATGGGAAAAGGAGACGAATTTAACCTCCAAGTGAAGAGTGGGTGGAAATCTTCTCATGGTGCCACTGCTGTTTACAGAATTGTTAACCAGACAGATGGGTATTTGCACGGTCTCCTTCAGGCATCTGACTCGTGTGTGATTCAGAGTTAAAAGCCTGAGCTCCCTGTGTAGTCAAAGAATCCACTTTGAGGGGAGGAGGGAGAGGGAGGCGATTGCGGAAACACAAACGGGTGCCTGCGGTAAACAGCGAGTCAGGCGAGCTGGGAAGGCAGGGCTGTGTTCAGAGAAGGTCCTTGGATCAACTGAATCCCTGAACAAAGGCTGTATACAGCCCATTCTGCACCAGAGCCTGCTGCAGACAGGCATTTGCAGTGAGTCAAGGTCTGTTAGTTGGAAAGAAATATTTCTCTTAGCAGCCTGCGCTGGGTTTGGTGGTGTGGGTGGGCTGGGGAGGGGAGGAGAAGGGAGGGACCTGCTGATGTTCATCGTGGCACGAGTTGGGTTTAATCACAGGGATGCTCCTCCATTTCCAGTAGGTCATTACAAGAAGGCTGGAGAGGGATTTTTCACAAGGACATGTAGTGATGGGACAAGGAGGAATGGCCTTGAGCTGAAGGAAGGCGGTTTAGATTAGATATTAGGAATAAGTTCTTCACTATAAGGGTGGTAAGGCCCTGGCACAGGTTGTCCAGAGAACTCCCCATCCCTGGAAGTGTCCAAGGCCAAGTTGGCCAGGGCTAGGAACAAGCTGGGATAGTGGAAAGTGTCCCTGCCCATGGCAGGGCTTGGAATCGGATGAGCTTTAAAGGTCCCTTCCAACCCAAACAATTCAGCGGTTCTGTGATTTAAAAACAAACTACTCATGCCAGAAGATTGGGAAGATGGAATGATTGAAGTGGGGGTTTGTGCTGCCCATACTTCAAAAATATTAAAATTCTGAAAAGCCTTTATAAGTAAAAATGTGCAGATCAGGAATATAATTTTATATAGTGGCAGTGAGACCATTCAGGTGCATTATTTTAGGGGAGGATAAATCAAACTGCGGTTTGGCTAAAGACCAGCTTGTTTCTTTTAGAGAATTTCTTGCAATTCTTCTTAGTTTGCTGTTGAAAAAGAATTATTAGTGGTTGGTGAACAGGTATAAGTATTACAGAAAACAGTTGTGCCAATTAAATTATCGCACCCACAGTGAAATAGAAAGTCAGGTACATTACCCCACGTGGACTTGCTGCTTCAGTGGTGATGTGTGGTTCTGCACAGATGGATTTTTCACTGTCCCATTTGCCCTTGGCTCATTACAGCCCTTCTATCTTGGGAGACCTTCGATGTTTCAACTTACAGAAAAATCTCCCCCCAAAAAAGTGTAAATTAAAATCCATTTATTTTACCTGCGACAAAGAAGCTCTGGTAAAAGAGGTTCTGATTTTCTCTCTTAACTTGCAGTGAGGATGCTCCTTTTCTGCCCAAAGTTATGCTAAACCAGACCCCAATGTGATTAATACTCACTCCTCCAGCCTGCCAGATCAGATTACCTTGAGCAGCAGTATTTGCAGAGATGGGTAATCCCCATATCCTCACGGAACACACACGTTTATTTATAGGCTTAGGAGACAGAAAATGCTCCGTTTTGCAGGAGTTGTTGGTGTTTGGGACAGATCATGTGCTGTGCCCTGCCTGGGCAGAGGCTGGGGCTGGCTTTCAGCAGGGTGATCATGCAAACACCTGATTGACAAACACTTCAATGATTTTAGGATAGAAATAGTGAAAACAGATGTGCTGCAGAGTGAGTTTAGCTCAGTTTTTTCTGTGACACGTGCAAGGCATTGGTGGCTACTCCAGCCCTCAGTTCAGTCATGCCAAAACAGTGCTTATAAAATCATCCTGCCTAGCAAAACCGTATTTTATATAGGTGTTACTTAAAATATTTCTGGAATTGCGGACATAAATTTACATGAATTTTCATACTTTGGTGTCAGATATTTATTGTAGCAGTTACATTTTTCAAAGAGGTAGTGAGCTAACTAATTTCCTTTCCCTCCTTTGGGGACTCTAAAAAGAATTTCAAAGGAGTGCTTGTTCTTGAGAACAAGTTGAAATTGTTCTAAAATTGAAAAGCCTAAACTTAGCGTGTGATGTAAAAGCAAAAATCTGGGTAGGAGAAGGCCTTGCCTAATTTAAGGACTTTCAAAAGGTATTTGCTGGTGTTGATTATATTACAGATCTTTGGCTTCTGAAAACATCTCCTGCAGTCAGCAGGCTGTTGATGTTGATCTTTGTTCTTCAGGCATGCTAACAGCAGCAGGAGTTCACCTTGGCTCTTATTAATTGTCTCCTGTTTTAGCAAGTTGTCCTAAAGCACCTCCCTGTGAGTGCAGTTCCATCTGCCTGTGTTCATCAGCTGCATTGTCCACTGGCCTGGGCACAACCCACGCTGCCAGATTTGTTTGGCACTTTCTTATTTGTGTGTGTGAGTGAACAACAAGAGACTGTCACAGTTCTTGCATGAATCTTTTTGAGCTCTTTGTTAAGAATTTCATTTTCTTCTTAACATCCTTTTCTCTGCAAAAGTAAGGAAATTTAAGTTTCAGTTAAAAGCTAAATTTAGAAGAAATAGTGTAATTAAAAGCTAAATTTAAAGTAAATAGTGCAATTCTGATGATGGCTTAGTAAATCACCTGTTGGCTGTTCCCTTCATCGTTGTTCTGTCACACTGTGTGGAAATAATTAAAAAATGAAGAATTCAGCTAACAAGAGATTATAGTTTTTAAATATTTGTAGTCCCTGCTAACAGCAGTGGTAAGAAAGGCTCTCTCAGGTCAGACAGACATTCCTGCTTGGTTTTGTGTCCAGGCCATGGCTGGAGACAGGAACAGATGCTCAGGCAAGGGAATAAGAGATTTCCATCTTTGGGAGGACAAGATGAGGAAACATCCAAGGCACAATGAATGCCCTGTGATTATGGTAATAGGGCACACACGATTATTTAATGAATGTTTCTTTTCAGCATCGCCCCTAATGCCCATTGTGCATGTCGTGTTGCTTGTCTGGCTGGAATGTATAGCACCTACCAGTGCCTGTGCTCTGGACACTGAAGTGCTGGAGTGGAGCAGGCACTTGAATGTGATCTGATGAAGTGCTCAGCTTCAAGGGGGAGATGCAGCAAGATCTCAACAAGACAGAATTTTTGAAGGAGGTGGTTTTGTTATATCATTCATCAAGGCACTTTCTACCTCAAAGAGGAGACAGAATCTGTCTGGTTTGTGAAGAATTAATAGAGTTTTCATGCAGTTTCCTGTGATGAAGAAGTCCTGTTGTTGCTGAAAAGCAGCATGGATTTTCTCTTTCTATTTTCTTATATATGTTAATTTTTTTCTTTAAAAAAACAACCCAATAACAATACAAGAATGAAAGAGGGAGGAGTGGAAGAAAAGCCGTAGACCTTGTCAGCAGTTCTGAGGAGAGCAGGAGCTTCAGGGAGTGCTCACCAGGGCAGGGAATAGCTGCTCAGTCACTTTGTGTTATTTGTTTGCTTGGTTGGGAATGTGGAATACCTGCTAATATTCACTAGGCAAGATGGTTTTGGAGGTCCTCGAGGGATGAGAATGCCCTCATCCTTTCTCTCCTCTCCTGTTTCTCCACCTCTGCTCCCTGCCAGAAACATCTTAAAGTACCGAACCAAAACCATCATGGGGAAATACGTAGCTTTAAATGAGGAGGGGTTTAAAATTTTTCTTCAACAAATTTGTCTCTTTTTAAACATTTCCCCTCATGGTACCACCCTTTCTCTTCCCAAGTACCAGGTGGGGGGACACCCCTCCTGCCGAAGAACCTTTTGCTCATTTTACCTATTAAGTTAAAAAACTTTGTGTCTATGAATGCTGAAAGTGAAGAGATTACCAAACAAAACAATTTGCTTTGCTCGGCGTGGTAAAGGTGTAAAGAGTTGGAGAAGCAGGACGTGTCTGCTGCTCCCTCTGTGTCACATTCCCTGCCTGCTGCCCTCCCTTCTGGTAAAAAAGTGACATCTCTGATAATTGAAGCATCACAACAAACTCCCTTAACCCAGACCTACATGGAACAACCAGCTGAAAACGCAGTAATTAAGACAGCAAAATGTTTGAAGGGAAAGCCCTCTCCTGTTGACATGATTTCTTTTTAATCAGGTCTGATTTATGAAGGAACACTAAACATTTTTTCTCCTAAATCAAGCAAAGGCTCCACAGTTATTTTAAGGGAGCACCAGCTCTTTCTCTTAGGCACAGGATGGACTCCGCGAGCATCCTGAGAGAAACCAGTTGTGTAGAGAAACCTTGGGCAAAAACCTGGCTAAAGAACTTTGTGTGAGGATCCCAGGCCCAGCATGGAAAATGTGAGGGGTTAACCCCTGCAGGGACTTCAGGCATCTCTTAATGAGCTCTTTAATGTTATTAAATAATGTAGATATGTTAAACCCTGCAATGTTGCATCTGTTCTCCTCGCTCCGTTTGCGGAAGGATGCTCCCAACCGCAGCACGGATGGCACATTTCCCTTTTAAACTTGCAACACGCTGCTCTGCAGGTTGAGAAAATACCCTCTTTTATAAAATTTATTTTGACTTAGCTTCAAATTTTCCCCGTGGAAGCCGGGCAACCAGCTGATACCATTCCAGAATTGAATGCTACAGCTTTAAGATAAGGTGCCGGGCGCTCTCGGCGCTCACACAGCGGCTCCTCCCGTCCGCCTTTTTTTCCTTTCTCATGCTGAAAATACCCCACCATGTTCACGATAAGAGATTTCTCTTCTTTTTTTTTTTTTTTTTTTTGTTTTTTTTGTTATTTTTTTCTTCCTTCCCCCCCCTTCCTCCTTCTCCGAAATCCACCAAAACTGAAGAAAAATCCAAGTGACTGTTCTTAGCAGCTGTGTGGCCCGGAGTTCAGTGGGGAAGCGGCTTCCTGCCGTCCCTATTCATCACCTGCTTCAAAGGCGGCCTGGCCGCTCCAGTGTGCAGGCCAGGTAGGGTGCCTTTGTGCGCAGGCGGGAGGATTAATATCAAAGCTGCAGCAACCAGGCCCTTGGTCTCGGGCTGCCATTCAGGCAAGCGGGGAGAGGCTAAGAGTGGCCAAGGTCACAGCATCCAGTGTGGTGCGGACTGGGAACGGCTCCTGAGAATAGAGGGCTTCTTATGAAATCATGGTGCAAGCTTGCGGCACAGCAGGTGCCCTTCTGGAACACATACATCTGTTTATGTTGGGATAGCGTAGCTGACAACGGGATAATAGAGCTTTGTTTTTTTTATAATTTTCTTGCTCTTTTTTTATTTAAGGGGGAAAAAAAAAAAAAAAAAAGGCAACTCTACGCGCCAGCGTTGAGGAATATCGCAGGAAGAGCGTTCGCTTTGGAAATCATAAAGAAATCTCGCAAAGCTTTAATTGCTGGGGTGGGGGGTTGTGTGTGTGTATACTTAAGCGAAGGGGCTAGCAGGCTGCCTATTAACCATTTAGGATCCTCAGCCATGCTGAGGAGCAGCAGCGGGATACGGGGGCACCCGCCACACAATGCGACAATGCCTCTCCTTTTTTTTTTTTTTTTTTTTTTTTTTTCTTTTTTTTCTTTTTTTTTTTTTTTAATATTATTTTTTCGTACGCTTCCGACATTTGTACCAACAAATTGGGTAAGGATGCGCTGGATTTGCTCGGTTGTCTCCATTGTTGGGATTGTCTGGAGGAATTCTGTCACGCTAACGGTGGCTTTTTAAGAGGTGAGGTAATAGTGACGTAAAAATAAAATTGCCAACTTGATGA
Source organism: Sitta carolinensis (assembly GCA_032173965.1). Lineage (NCBI taxonomy): Eukaryota > Metazoa > Chordata > Aves > Passeriformes > Sittidae > Sitta > Sitta carolinensis. Next base: position 2,923,841 of record CM063298.1, on the reverse strand, counting down.
AATTAAGGGGGAAATTAAGCTGTAGACGAGTTGTCATGACGACAAGGATGTTCTATTGATGAACTGTACTCCTCCCTGTCCAATCAGATAGTGGAGCTGAAGCTGGAGCATGAACAGGAGAAGACGCACCTATTCCAGCAGCACAAGGCAGTGCAGGACTGCCTGGTCCGAGACCATCAACGGGAGATGGAGAAACTGGAGAAGCAGCTTCGCGGTGCCATGGCAGAGCACGAGTGCCAAAGCCACCAGAGCAAGAAACGAGACGGCCAGGTAACGATCAATAACGCCTGAAAGGCGACCGCTTATTAGAAATTGCTGATAATGAGTGTTTCCTGTTTGCCAGCATTGTTGGTGGTGCTCGCTGGGGGAGCATTTGCGAAACTGGCACATAAACGTGATTTCGTTTTTCTTTTTTTCTCTTTTTTTTCTTTTTCCGCTTTCCCCCCTCCCTTCCCACTGCTGAATAGGGCTTTAACTGCAAAAACCACAGGTAGCCAGATTAAACATCCCATGGTGCGCTATAACTCGGCCTATTTATAATCTTGTCTCATTTTCTTTCATGATGGATTTGTTTAAGAAAAAAAAGGTATCTGTTCTTTTTCCCCCCCAGCCCTCACACTCACCCCTCCTTTTCTCCTTCCTGGGCAAATCCATGTGAATTATATCTGCTTCGTTCGTGTGCTTTTTTTTGTTTTACATCTCTGCAGGTAACTCACAAATGGCTTTATTTCCTTTTGTTCCTGTCCTTTTTGTTTCAGTTTTTGTATTCTAGATTTGCATTGTGCGTTTGGTTCCGTGTGTCGGATGTTTGATAAGATGATGTGGGTTTGGGGCCGCTTACCATCACGTTTATTTTCCTACACACACACACCCCTCCCATCCTCCATCTCTGTGGTCACTGTTGGAAGCCATTTGGCAGAATAACCCCCAGCTGGGGTAGCATTTGACTCTTCAAACTTCTGGATGAAATGCACACTGTCAGCATGGAAAATGATCTTTATGAGTTTTCACTTCAAAAACCATCTTGCTGCCTTTTTTTCAATGTATTTTGTAAGGATGGCGTGGTATATTTTCCTAAGAGCCTTTATTAAAAAGGCCTGCAATGGCAATATTCTAAAAACTAAGGTGATTTTCTAGTTTAAAGAGTTTATAGAAAATAATCTTTCCTGATCAGCGTTAGAATTGCTTATCACGCCTGGATTATTTTATACCCAAACTGGACATTTTGGTACAGCATCTTTAATGACACGTTTTCCGCGCACCACCACCTTCCCTATGAGATGTTAGGCTCAGACTAAGAGGCATTTTCACTCTACTTTCCTGTAGACTGGTAGGCTGTGGCTTTTACTGACACCTCTAATGAAGCTAAATGAAACTGAATTGAAAATTTACTTTTGAAATCAATTGGTTTTTTACTTTGGGCGGCTCAGACTATTGAAATCTGGCTTTAGGAAGTCCATTAGGAAGCAAACGGCTTCTTAGGGGAGGTTGAGAGGTGTTTGCAAAGCCAGGACTTATTTCTCCATTTCCACCATTGTGGTTTTCCAATGAAAACGGGATATACTTTGTGAGAACACTTGGGAAGGGGATACTCAGGTGGCCTCTGAAAAAAGAAATTAAACCTCCTCTTTTATTTTCCGCTGCATTGTAAAAGCGAACAAAGCCTTAAATGGTTCAAGGGATTGGTTTTTATCTTTGCATTTTTTCTTTTGGCCCAAGACAGATTCATCTCAGCTCTGGATCTGTTTGCGGGTGTCTTTTCAGAGTCGTAGCCTCGTCTCACCTGCGTTTCTGCTGTTGGGTTTTTTTGCGGACAAAGGCAGAGCTGTAACGCCCACGTTAAAAAAAGGCAGTTTGGGATTTATATAGAATTATTCTGCCTACACACAAGTGCTCATCCCAGTTCCTGTGTTGCTCTCTAACACTGAATACAAAAAGAGGGACTCTCTTCAGCAAAGCCTGAGAACTGGGAGGTGTCTCTAAGTCCAGCTCTGGTTTGTGCTCTTGGGGGTCATTTCTGGCTAAGGTAGGAGCCCAAAGTTTGGTTGTGCTTTCTGTTTGCAGGGGGATCAACTATGCTACTACAGGTGCTCTGTGGAAAGCTGGGAATTTTCACAGCTATTGGGGGAATCTGCACAGTCTGAAAAGCAGAGTTTGGCCTTTTTACAGAGCTTTTCTTTGTCATTTGAATATCCCTGTACAGTCATTTGAACATTGAGAATGACATGTAAATCAGGGAAGAAAAGGCAGTTGCTTTGACTAGAAGAGCTGTTGTTTGTTTAAATTCTAGTGAGACTCTCCCAGCTTTCAAGGACGCAGATTTTTCCATTTGGGAAAATAAATTGCTCCGCGTTCCTTCCTCTGGTCTTTGTATTCAAATCCACCTCTGTCTTTGCAGCGAGCTCAACAGACAATACTGGTGTTTCTTATGGAATTATAGCACAGCTTTTTAATAATTTTTTTTAAATCTTTGCCTATGTTTACTAAAAATCCGTGTTTTGGACATCTGATGTGACTAACGGCCAATGTCCTTTATGAAACATTTGTCAGGTTCTTAACAAAGGTAACCCAGTCATTTAATGGGTATTTAACAACACTGCATTTTAAAAATCTGTTAAATTGGAACCATCTTTGGCAGCAGTAATTTTTAGGAGTGCTTTGTGTGCCAGCGAAGGTGAGATGAAATAGGAGCGGAGGCCATTTTGCTTGGCGAAATGAAAAGTGGATTTGCTGGGTTATTCAAAAAATTTAAATAATAATTAGTGTTAATCACATATGAGTAGCTTGGTTTGAAGGACCTATCTGCTCAGTGTTGGGTGAATGATGTGAAAGCACCGTTATTAAAGGTGTTCATTCACTGGAAGTCTTTCTTAAATCCTTTTCCATATGAAAGAGTAGCAAATACGTATTTCTTAATATACGTGGTTAAAATATGTATTTCTCACTATATTCCTGGAGACAACTATGACTGAGGACTGCAGATCAATTTCTTTTACTAATACTGTAAAGATTAATCTACATCTAATCTATGTTTTTATTGTATATCCAAGGTCTCTACTTTCACGTAGGTCTTCAGATACTGTGAAAGACACTACAAAAATAGTTAGATTTTATTCAAATATAAATACATTTATTAATGCTTTAGTCTCAACTAGAGTATAAAAATTAAGGTTTGAGTGCCTTGCCAGATTTTAATTATATATAAAACAATGTTATTTCTTTGTGAAGTATAGGTTTAATATATTTTCAAGAAAAGAATTTGATCGAAGCGTATCACCTTTTGCGTTGATGATAAATTTCTGGCTAACGATTGCATTCCACTTGGATTTCTCCATTTCTAGGAGTCCTGCTCTGATTTTTTTCACCTGGGGTTGTAATGCTTGGGGAGGAGTAAATTGACTTGTAGGTCAATAAAAGTCAAAGCAGTACAAAGGCTTTTACGCCATGCTGTGTTCTTGTAGGCTTTTAAATCCTGTGCTTTTTCTATGAACTGCCATAATGTTGTTGTTCTTTAAACAGTAGCTAATCACACAGGATTATGGTTTTTTTGAAGGGTAGTTTTGAATCACTACTTCTGTTTAATTTAGATATCTGGATTTTCTTTAGGAGCATTCTTAAGTTTGCTTATTCATTCCGCACCTCCCTGATTTCAGTTTATCCATCAGCTCACAAAACAGGAGCTCCTTGCATGATGGAGACCCTCCTTTGTTTTCATAAAAACAGCCTTGCTACGGAATGAGCGATTTTCTGAAGCAGGACTCCAGGTCACAGAGGATATATCCAGTTTGCTTGGCGAAATGAAACAGCAAGGTTAGGAAATTTTAATAACTGAAGCGGAGGGGCTGAGGTGTCTGTGGTGCCAGCTGTGCCCTCATATTTCCCCTTTATCCTTTGAATGTCCTTCTCTCCCCAGCATCTGCCACATGCCCTCAACCAGCTCAAATATTTCCACGTTCCAGCTGCTGTACAGGGTTGGATCATTTTCCTGCTCGTTCTTCCACCGTTGACCTTTGGGCAAGAAGAAGAAATAAAATGTACCCCTGTAACATCAAATACAGCGCTTGGCACTAAAGGAGAGGAAAGAAAGTTTCCATGAGGAAGCTGAATCCTCTTTCCAGTTTGTGTTCTGAGATAATTGGCCAGGCCACTGTGTTCATCCAGCCGTAATTGGGTCAAGAGCAGCTGGAGTGCTCGGGCGCGCTCTGCCCGCGCGTGTCACTGATGTCACGGCGTTCAGTTTCAACAGGCAACGTTTGTGCTCTCAAAAACGAGGCTGCTCGAAGAGATCACTGCTCTTTTGGGGTGTCTTGGGGCCCTCAGGAAACCCTTATTGGTTGGGAAAGAAAAACCTTGAGTAGTTCTGAAGCTGTGCGAACACAAACATTGAGAGCAGAGCTTGTTATGAAAACCCCAGCAAACAGGCTGGAGGTGGTAAGAAGAGTTAATAAGGTGTTATCCCATGGCTGAAGGATCATTTTCCTTTTTCCTCTCTTGCTTTGTGAACTTTCCATAATCCCCTTGGCCTTTACCATCCTGGTTTGCTTTCCCTTCTCAGAAATCGGCAGCACATCCCATCACTTCTTTTCTGGATTCTCCTCTTTTATTTCTTTGCACTTGGAAATTTATTTCTTTGCACTTGGGATCAACAGTCTTTCTGCAGCTATTGCTTTGCACCTGGTTTTGTCTGAATTAAATGAGCCTGTGGAGTTAAAAACCAGTAGCAATCACTATTTTCATTCCAGCAATGATAGTTATTTTCATTCTGGCAGGTTCTTGGTATATGTTTGTGGTTCTGTGTTGATAATTAGTGTATCAGCCAAGTGGGGAAAACGAGGACATTTATCTTGGCTCCATAAATGTATGAATGTGGCCATACTGCTGTGTGTCTGCTGCAGAGCTCTGTCAACTATTGACAGGAGCAAATACAGAAAAAAAACCATCAGAGACATTACCTACTTGTTTAGTGACAGCCAAACACCCAGCCTAGATTCTGTCTGTATGCAAATACTGCTGCAACAGTAACTTTGCAGTACTATATTAATAAGAAGGATTTGGGGAGCATTTTTTTCAGAATAGGAGACTCTTTACAACTTTGATCTGAAAGAACCCCTTGTTACCTACAGATAAATCACTGATCAACTCTTCTGCTTCATGTAGTTGTTTTAATATCTCCAGACACCAGTTCCCACATGGTTATTCACCCAGTATCAGTGGAAGCAATTTGCTTGAGGGGATCTGGAAGGTACAGATAGAGGTAGCCTGGGAGACATTCAGATACTGATGTTGTTACTGAAGTCACTCCTGTTTACAATTTGGAGTAAATAAATTATATGCCTCGGTTTTTTTCTTTTACTTCCTTTCCTTTTCTTAGCAGAAGATGTCTTTGGCATGAGAAAAAGTGCACTGCTTGCAATGCAGGCTTTCTCTGCAGCCAATCTGAATCTTGGAGTTGCAATCTAAATATTTGTTTGTTGTGTTTTACTTGGAGAGTGGCTCTTGGGCTGCCAGTCAGACTCCTGTAGACAGACAGCCGTTCCCTTTTAGCCTTTCCCAAACAAAAGCTTTTGGCTATATTGCAGCATGTGTAATTTACCACCAGTCAGCCCAGGATAATGAACATGACAGTTGATGTAAAGTATTTAAAGTACCAAATATTTGTTGCAGCATTGTGTGGTTTTCCTTGGTTGTTATTCACAGTCTGCTGACTCAGGGCTGCCGTGGATCCCGTTGATGGGGGAATATCTGCTGAAATCAGGGATCTGGTGGGTCCTGTGGAGATGTTCACACTGGGCTTTCACTCAGAGCATTGCTGTGAAATGGTCAAATGCAACAGTTTCTTCTGGAATTACTCAAATGCTGCAAACCCACAGAGCTGGTTTTCACTTGAGTAAATGCAAGGGGAGCTGTGGGAAGAGTTTGGGCTGCAGCATTGGCACAGTCTGAGATCAGAGTTCAAAATGAGCCTTTGCTGTGAGCTGGAGCAGACAGTGCAGGCTCTGTGTTCTCTCCATCAGGGTCTGGGTCTCACAGCCCCATCCCTGCGCAGGTGAACCCACCTTGCCACGTTTCCTGTGTCCCACCCTGGCTGAGCTGCTCCTCGGGTTGGGATACCTTTCAAACCCCTGCTGATCCAGCTGGGAACATCTGCCACTTCCTCACTTCAGAGTGTCCTTGTGCCATTGTGGGTGATCACCTCTGAGGTCTCCAACATTTTTCCTCGACTCTCACTCTTTTCATTAGGGATGAAATTGGATTGTGAGGAATTTGGGGCAGGATGTGTGACTTCACTGTCTCCTTTTATACTTCAGTCAGCCCAGCATTTGAAATATTTAAAGAAGTTTTTGGAAGGCAAATCCATAATAGTGCACAAATTGTCATCTGCTGATTAAAAATGTTAAGTTAACTTAGGAGACAACAGACATTTTGTGCTGTCTACAGTGTATGTAAAAGAGAAAGCAGTTGCCATAGAAACTAGCTCATCACATAATATGAACTCTGAATCTGAGATGGAGTTCTTTTCAGCAAAATGTACTTTCTGTTTCTATAATATGAAATTGAATATGTCTGGTAGCTATTATAACATTGCAATCAGTATTTTTATATTCTTTTTTGTTTCATTTTAAATATTGGCAGCTGAAGGTGAAGTGTATAATTTTACTCCTCTAGGGGCAGGGTGTAGATCGTATGGCAGTAATTTTATTTTATACCAGCACTCCTTGATTAGGAAAAAGTGATTATTTCCTGCATAGATGTTAATAAACATAGATTAATTTCTCTGAATAGAAATGAGATCAGTTTTGCTCATCAGTGAGATGTAAGGGATCTTTATGCCAGGTTTTAACACATCCACTAGGTGTGGCTTTGCAGGGTTTGTGTGCGATGGCTGCAAGGAATGATTAACACTAATAGACAATAAGCTGTACGTGGTGTGAAATCATTTCTCACATTAATGTTACATTAAGGAATCCTGAAGTCAGAAATGATCAAGTACAAACAGGTGCCTGTACAAACAGGTAGTAACTGCATTATTTGAGGTGGTGTAATGTAATTTCTAAGCAGAGAGGCAAAAATACTGTGTTAGTCTGCAGAAACAGTCGATTTACAATAAAACCTCTTGATTTTGATTTGATTGATCTCTTGATTCAATTGAAGGAGCTTGTGCTTTCTATGTGAAGATCAATGTGTGCAAAGCCAGACTCTGAATTTGCATACTGATATTTCTTCCAGTTGTGTCCAAATCTTCTCAGAGTGTAGTTTCTGTGATACTGGATTGTTCCAAATACTATAACTGAACTTATTCAGTAAATGTCTGCTGCACAGAGGAGGGAATGCTTGCTCACAACTTTATTAACTGTTTTTAGTTCTTTTGAAAATTGCTTTTTTGTGTTACCTTGTAATGTGTTTGAGACCGTTGTTGAATAGAAGGAAGTTGACTTCTAGTCCATAGAAAAGTGCAGCAATTTGGAAAACAGCAGTGCCATCCACTTCAAACATTCCCCTGAGTGCTGAAGGGACATCCTCTAATGGGAGACCAGCATTCATTCTGGAGTTTTTTCACAGCATCATAGAATAATTTGGGTTGGAAGGACCTCTGGAGGTCACCGTGCCCAACCTCCTGCTCAAAGCAGGTCTGACTTCAAAACCACATCATGTTGCTCAGGGCCAAGTCCAGCTGAGTTTTGAAAAACCTGCACTGGTGGAGATTTCACAGCCTTCTTGAGCCATATGCTCCAGTGCTTTACCAATCCAGTGTGAAATCCCTTTCCCTGGATGTGCAGCTGGAATACCTGTTGTTAAAATTCGCATCTGTAGGTTCTTGCTCTTCCTTCAAGAAGAGTCTGCCTCTGTCTTCTCCACAATTCCTTATACTCAGTTGAAGACAGCAAATCGATTTCTCTTCGGTGTTTCGCTCTCCAGGCTGAATAAACCTGGCTCCCTGCAGGTCCTGGGGGCCCATTCCTCACCTTGCAGTCTGGGAGGTCCCTGTGGATGGCACCCTGCTCTCCACACTGGCTGCTTGCCCAGGAAATGCCATCCACAGTATGGCACAGAGTCATTGCCCATCATCCAAGGCTTTGGAGCAGCTCTATCAGCCCCATCTGAACTTTGAGAAATGCCACTTGTTGGCTGACTCTTGACTCCTCCTGTTCAAACCCTCTGAGTCCTGCCAGGTCTCTGCTCACTCTGGAGAGAGAGGTCTCTGTTCACTCTGGAGAAGTCTCTGCTCACTCTGGAGAGGTCTCTGCTCACCTGGAGAGGTCTCTGCTCATACTCTGCTCATCCCTCCAGTCTGTTTCCCTTCAGTTTGACTGTACAGACCCTGTAAAGTCTGTATCAAAACCTTGTTAAAACCGCTATGAATGACACTGACACTTCTTCCCTTTCACTGCAGAAGGCAATCACTTTATTCAAGCCTGCCTTGCTCTGGTTTATCCAGCTTGCTGTTCCCAGTGACCCTTTTATGCTTCCTGTGCCTGGAAATTAATTTCATGGAGCTCGACACCATCATTTTTCCAGGGATGGAGGTTAAGGTGTCCTGTCTGTGATTACCTGCTAAGGTGTTATGTATTGCAAATTAAGTAGTTAAACTTCTTAGAGTGTGCTTTTTCTCTCATCCCTTTTCTAAAGAAAGATTATCCAAAATCAATTTAGACTTTCTTCCTTAGGTCATCAGATGTTAATTCCATTCACTTACTACCACCATAAATCAAGTTTTGAACAGTAGTCTGGCTGTTAAATGATATATATCTTGATAGGAGAGATTCTATGATCTGCTCAGTTCCTCAATTCAAAGGTATTTTAAATACCAAGTGAAAGAATGAGACACTGGGCAAGAAATGGTGACAATCTGTAGTTTGGAATGTTAACACCACTTGTTTTGGCAGCAATACTGCTCGTAAAACAATAAGATCCATATGGATGCTAATTTTCCCAATTTTGAGTAATAAATACAACCTCTTTATGGTTTAAGTAATGATATTACTCAATACCACTGCAGGGTCCAGTAGATGGTTTCGTGATGAAGTAATAAATAGCGATTTCGGAGAGATGATTTATTTGTGTTTTTCTTTTATGTGGTTTCTGATGGGGGAAGAAGAAATCCCAGAGCCAGTGCAAAGCCTTGCCCTCTCCTGTAGCTGACATACTTTGGCTGAAGATATGTCAGCTGAGAAATATGAGCCCATCCATACAGCTCTGCACGCTCCCACATTAAAGTATTATAAAGGAACCTTCAAGTGGAAAACCAGTAACAAATTGCAGCTGAGATGCTTATGGCAAATTGCTCTGCCCTGCATGCCCCACCACTGCTCTGCCTCTTCCTCCACATGCTGCTTTAGCCAGGAAGAGAAAAATGGGAGCCTGCCCTGGTTTTCCTCTGCTTCAGACAGGAGCTGCCAGGGGGAGAAGCCCCAGGCCCCCATGGTGGGGTCTCTGCAGGGCTGGGATGATGTTGCTGGCACAGACACAGGCTTGAGTGTTTCACCAGTAAAATCTCTGCAGCTGTTTCCCCACTGGCCCAACCCCGGTGTCTGTAGCAACTCCTCAAAGTCCTTGTTGCCTCAGAAGTGTGGAATTTGCTGTCCCATCCCATGGAGGGGCAGCCAAACGCTGAGCACTCTCAGCCCTGCTCCCCCAGCGCCGTGCCCAGTGCGTGCTCCCCTCTCCAGGAGCTCCATTCCCAGCTGCTCCAGCCCTTTCCCCCCCAGCACCCACTCTGGGCATGCCACCCCCACACGGGCTGGGCTGGGCTTTGTCCCCTGCCAAAGCAGCAGAGAGTGCCAGCAAAGGGCTCCTGGCTGGGGCTGGGGTGTGCAAGGCAGGGAGATGGAGCTGGGGCAGCCAGAGCGGTGCCAGCAGCCTCTGCTCGCTGGCTGTGTGCTCTGGGACCATCCACCATCCACTGAGCAGAGCCCATTGCCCATTCCCACCTCGAACTGGGGCTCCCAGGCAGGAGCAGCTGCCCTGGCACAGCCCTGCAGAGCCCTCGTGGTCCTTGGTCTCGCTCCACACTTCCCATCCTGCTGCATTAGCTCTTCTCTTTTCTGCTGCCATTCGGTGTTTCTGTTTTCCCTCACACCCAGATAAGAGCTGGGATTTTAGGTTCTGCATTTGGGGATATTCCAGATAGAGGAAACATCATGAGTCCTCAGCTGAGGGCCTCAGACATTTGAGCTCACAGAACTGTGCATACCTTCTCTGCAATTTATCTTTTTCTTTTTGAAAACCTTTTCCTTTTTTTTTTTTTTTTTTTTTTTTTTTTTTTTTTTTTTAAGAAACACACTAGAAATAAAATCCATTATTTTAAAGTACATACAGTGATTATTTTCAGTATGAAGTCAGACAGCAGAGCTGTTCCTTGGCCCAGTCACCTTTGAAGAAATGATTGTCACCTTACCTGAACAAAAAGTGTTTCTTCATTTGAACGAGTGGCACAGACTGTGACAGTGATTTAAGGTCTTTAGTGTTGATTTCATGCAAGAAAATATTTTTCACAGTATGACTTTAAAGTAGACTTTTTTCCCCCAATTACTCTACATGTTGGCAGCAAATTAGCTTTGAGGGAATATTGTGCACATCATAGTTCTCTGTTGATGTATTGGGGAGTCATTTTTGGATCTTTTAGCTCAGTCAGACCAATGACTGACGTTGTTCATGTCTTCCCTTTCTGTGGATTTGAAAGACTTCCTTTTGACAGGAAGGGTGAGAGGGAAAAAAAGGAGCCAAAGTACAAGAAATGATTGGCAAAGTGATGATATCATCGGGTGTTCAAAGACTCTGCAAATTGAAGCTTATTAAGCTGACATTTTGTCTTCTATCCAGCACTAATTGGAATCATGCCTGGGTGCATGATGTGGAAGGTACTTAATACCTGAGTGTTTATCATGACAAAATGACAGGAATCGATGTCAGGGATGCTGTAGATTTCTGTTTAATGGAGAAAACAATATATTTCAAACTGCAATTACATATCTCAGAGTCATTTGTATTCATGTGTCTGAAAGTCCTCCTAAAATAACACAAATGAGGAAACTTTACCTTTGGCCTCTAAAATATTGGCCTGATCATGAATGTTCCATTTTCAGGTTTTAGAGTTGTTCAGAGTTCATAAAATCATCACTAAGGTAGTTTAAGGGGAAAAAAAAGGCCAAAAAAAGGGACAAAACCCTCTGACACAGTGTGTTCACTTGAAACAGATCTGAAAATCCCACGAAGAGTGAACTCAGTCTTCCACATGGGTAATACAATTCTTCTAAAGTTGTTTCTGACAGCTTGAGTTCTTTTGTAGACTGTGCTTTCTGCTGTATTGGCATCTGTAAAATGAACTTAGGAAAGAGAAACAGCGGAGAAAGTGATTTTTGGAAAGGCAGCTGCTGCAAACACCGAGTACACTGGAAGATTTGAAGGAAGCTGCATGTATTTGGTATCCTTAGGGATTTCTGAGGTGGAGGGCACCTGTGTCCTGGCTGGGGTAGCAACAGGACCAGTGTGTTACTCTACATCTTCATCTTGGACCTGATGAAATTCAGATCTGCAATTAAACCTCTAGTTTACTATAAAGTTATTATTTATTTAGCAGTGGATGAAAACAATAAGGTGGTAGATGACATTGTTACCTGAATTGCTGTTTTTAAGGGAGTAGGGATTGGTGACTGCAGAGTAATATGTTTTTTAAAAACCCAAACAAAGCAGAAACCAGCAAAAAGCCCACAAACAAACAAAAGGAAAAATGCCACGCCAAACACAAATCAATGGAGTGTGGATGCTCACAGGAATTACTGGTCATTAAGTGACTGATCCAGCTGCCTGTGTGTCCCTGTGAACTCCAGCAGTCCTGTAACTAATGAGATGTTGACAAGCAGTAGTTTAGGGGCTGCTGGTAATTATTTGTATTGCTGGAATCCTCTCGGGGGTCTGAGTCTCTGTTGTGTTAGTGAAAACACGGACTAAGACAGTTCCTGGTCCTGAGAGCTGATCCCATAATTGTGCTTGTGGGATGCTGCAAGTGGGGGCAGTGGCAGGTTGGGGCCTGAGATAAACCAGGTGGAGCAGCTGATTTCTCTGCACCTTGGAATGGCTGGAACAGGGAAGCAGAAGACACAGCACACGAGCTGCCTCCTCTGAGTGCCTCTAATGACAGCAAAAATTGTCCATCCATGGTTTGCCTGTTGCTCTAAGCTGAGGTGTGCTGGCCCCTTGCCATGTCTGCAGTGGCTGCTGCTCTCAAAGGTTCTGGTGTCACTGTAAGGAAAAAGAAAATGTTTGACTCAGGTGGGAGATGAGTATGTGAGGAAAATTTTTGTCTGTTCAAAGTTTGGGAACCCCTGTAATGATTCCCATGCCTACAGACATGCTGATTGTTCAACCTGCTCAAGGTTAATAATAACTAACTGGAAGCCATTTGAAGCTGTGTATGCACAGATTTCCTTATGGGAAAGCCAATTTAAAGAATAATTTGTTATTGTTCCTTTTGTCTGTTGGATGCTGTTTTTGGGGAGTAGAGGGAACAGGACCCAAGCTCTCAATATATTCATTAGAACTATTAGACAGAAAATATTAATTTTTTCCTACTAAAATCAATTTGGCATATGAGGGAGTGTGTTTGTTATATATATATATATATATATATATAATTATGTATATGTGTGTGTGTCTGAATGTGTGTATATGTATTATTGCCCTCTAATGGATAGAGTCTGAATGGCTCAGCTTTGTCTGCTTATATGGGACTTGTAGCAAAACATTATTTCCAGGATGTCTGATATTTCCCATTTTAGAAGAACTTTATAGTGTTTACTCAGAATTCTGATGCGCTTTTTGTGAGTAACATTCCTTTAGTTTGTGTAATTAATTTGGAATTCTGTGGAAAGTCCCACAGCTTAGAGAAGTGCCTTTTCTTTGCTCTCTGAAGGTTTATTTCAGCTCAGCCATAAATGCTTGAAATTCAACATTTTATTCTGCTATTTTTACCGCAGTGCCAAAATAAGAACTGAAGTTGAACAGATTTCTGTACAGCAATGACATCAAGGGCCTTTTGGATGTGTAGGCTTTGCTCCTTTGCTTTCTTGCATCCAGAGTCCCTGTCCCAACAGCCCTGCTGAGCACACCAGTATCCAGGACCTGCCCAACTCCCGAGGTGGGGATGGAAGAGGGAATGAGCCCTTCTCTGGTTGATGGGTGTTCCCAGGGGCTGCTCCAGCCCATCCTGCTGAGCTGCTTGCTTCCTGCTCCCACCTGTTTGTTTTCTAGAAAAAATGCCCAAAGTGTGTAATGGAACATTAATTCAGACTGAGTTTTCAAATCTGCAGGAGATTCATGATAAAGTCAAGAGGTCTAATGATGTGTGGTAGGTTAGGGTTTGTTTTGCTTTTTAAATAAAACTGTCTTTGAAGGTAATTGTGGAATGACTCAAGGAGGAAGGCTGCAGGGTAGTTGGCAATGGGGTTACAATTGTCTGCACGAGTTGTCCAGCTCTCCATGTTCTTTATGGAATCCTAACTCCACTGTGTTTCTTCCTAGCAGGGCTCTGCTTCCATTCAATAAATACAGGTGGGGGAATTCCATTTCAGAATTCTCGTTTTGCTCTTTGCAGCCATGTTCTTTTCCTTTTCAAACTTTGCAGTGCTTGCCTTTGCAGCAGGATAACTGCAGTGTTGGGGACCCACAGCAGAGCACCCCCAGCTCACAGCTCCCTTCATCCCCTGCTGCAGATCCATGGAGCAGGGAGTGTCCAGAGCCACCTCCCCCCTGCAGGACCTTCCTGAGGGTTGTTACACAGAGATTCCTGGTGGATATGCAGTGCAACAAGTCAAATATTCCTGCTTGTGAAATCCTGTCGATATTCAGGGCAGAACAGCAACTCATTTCACAGAGCTTTGCTACAGCACCTCCAATCTCTGCACACTTTTAGCTGAGTCCATCACATTTCTATTTATGATCCAATTACAAGCTGAATGTAGGCTGGGAGAGCAGAAGGAGCAGCACATTAATCAAATTCCCTTGTAATGACTGTGTTGTCATGTGGGTGATGCTCTGAGGTGTGATACAAGGTAGGTAGGGCACACAGTGCTGGCTTCTCCTGTCCCTGCCCAGGGCTGGGCTGTCCTTGGGCTGGACCTGCTCAGCCTGGCAGGCAGCCACAAAAGGCTCTTGTAGTGATGGGAGAGCTTTTTCCTGGCAGCAAAAGAAATTGTCCCTGAGTTTCAGGCTACTACAATTTCCGTTTGTGGGGAAAATAGAAAAGATTTGCATATGTTAAGAGAGAGATGAAGGACGTTGCAGGAGCATCTTCTCAGCCCAAGATGGGGATTTTATCTACATTTCTAAATACTGGTGTTTTTCTTCTGAACATGACGTTTCCTAGCAATATGCTTTTTCCCTTGGAATAGTTATTTTCCACTTACATTACATTGGCAGCCATTGTTTGTATTGTTCAGGATCAACCCTGGGATTTTTCTAAATGTTATTTTGATTTGATGACTTTGTTCATCAGTGAATTATGAAAGCTCTGATTGTTTAGGGCACAAGAAGGGCACAATGCATTACTGGGTCACATGCTCACTTAATGCATGCACATTGTGGTGGCAGTAGTAATAGCTCCATTAAAGAACAAAAGGTAGCAACACATAGAAGCTCTGGATCTGGCCAATCCCCTCAAATTACCATAAATATTTGAGCAATCTGAATAGTTTTGGACTCTGTAGTAAAGCTTTCCTGTTTTTATCTGGCACTGAAGGAATGTGGAATAAAGTATTCATTTAACAAAGTATAAAAATATGTGTGCTATGCAGTTATAATCATGTGTCATTAATCAGAAAATACTGCAGAAACTCTGACAAATTAAAAACACAAGGATGTGTCTGCAAGGGCTTTTTCAGTCATTAAAAAGCTGCTTCACCTCTCAGGCAAACTATTTAATGGCAACTCCTTGCTCAGTGTACTGACATCTTCAAAGGCTCTGACATCTGTCGGCCTTTGAACTACCATTAAAAAAATATTATCCCATTTCCATTCTTTTATGCCCATTTTTTTAATTATAGTCCTTCTTTCAAGTTAGGAACATGGTTGGTTTAAATGATGCTGTCCTTTCGTTTTCAGCCACCCAGCTGCGGTTTGAATAAATTGATGTAGAATCAAAGGCGGGACTTTAAAGGGAAAAGGTTTGATGGACTTGGACTCCGAACCAGATGAGGTTTTATGATGAAAAGGGTTTAATCCCAGCACAGGCATCGCTTCTATCAGTCGAGCAGTACAAAGCGATTCATATATATAGGTTCACGAGAAATGATCTATTTTTTTTTTTTTATTTTATTTTTTTTTTTTAAAAACAGCACAGATCTCTTCAGGACTTGCAAATGTGGCATTAGCTAATATTCAGAGAGCTGATTTCCTTTCATCCACCAGAAGCTTATGATTATAGTACAGTTCTCGAATTGGAAATGAGAGCTGCAACACAGATTTAAAGCTCTGCTGTCTGATTTGTATTCAATATACATGTCACTGCGGGACAAGGCAGTCTAGGCCGAGCTGGTTCAATGAAGGGAAAAACAGTTTCAGCATCAGAAATTCGGGGGGGGTGGGTGGGAAAGCTACCAATTAATTCTTACCTGCTCTACCTGAGTATTGTGGGGGATACTTGGTGGATTACTCTCATTGCTGAAGCTGTGCAAACAAACCCTTGTGATAAGGTTTCTTTGGCATCTCTGGGCGAGGGAATACGCAGGATTAATCAGTAATGGCTCCTAAAGCAGCCATTTATATGGAAGGCAGTGTTTGTTTTGCTGTGCCTGAGGTTCAAGGAGGTTTAGCAGAGACAGCCCTGCTATTCCTTTATAGCCATAGCCTTCATTTATGTGGTAATTAGGCCTGTGTTTGGGGAAAGCCAAAATCTGTCTCACAAGTGCATCAGAAGCCATTTGTCAAAACTACCACCTCAAGGTATCCAGTCTCTCTGCTAGTTCCCTGATCTTTGTGTTAGTAGTAATGTACTACAAAGTCATCATTTCTTATTTATTTTCACCGTGAGATTGTGTCCTTCAAAACAGTGATGCTTTCCAGAGAAGGAATGCATCAGGTTTCAAAAGTCTGCAAATTCTGTCCCCTTAGAAGGCTGATGTTCCATTGGTGCTCTGCCTCCAAACAGTTTCTCCTTCAAGCCCTTCCCACAGCTGCTGTTCCCTGCCAGGGTATTCAGTTTAGATATAGTACATTTTTTTCTGATTTCTTAGTGCAATTTTGAGGTTGTGTTTTGGGGTTGGGTTTTTTTTTGAGAGAGTAGTAAATATAAACATGGATTTTTATAAATGGGTTATTTTATTTGACTGCTATTTCATAGAATCTGCATGTTTAGTATGTATTCAGATTTTTATATTTCAACTGTGTATTAATATTTATCCAGAGTACAGTAGATCCTAAACAGTTGCATAAATAAATCTGGAGAAATTCCTGCCCCAGGATGCAGTGGCCTATTTGTCATTCAGAAAACGAAGTGGCATCAACTGAATTCAAGGACAAACCAAGAGGGATGAAAAGGACAGGGATCAACAGAAAGGTGCCAGAGGAAGATATTGAGCCAAAACCCCTCTTGATTTGAAGCAAAGAAATAGTAGGCATGGTTTTCATTTATTTTGAACAGATCATCCATCCTGTGATTGATGTCATCCTTCTGAACTGGTAGCTATGGAACAGGAGGCTTCCAAAACATCTCTGAGCTCAGGAGAGGCACTGAGGAGATGATGGGAATTGTGCAGCTGAAGGTGCAGAGAGGGAGACTCCCCCCAGCATCAGCTGGGGTGTGTGGCAGCAGGTGCCATCAGCTGATGTCCTCAGTTCCAGCCTAGCACCTGAGTTGGGTGAAGACCACCTTCTCCAGGACTTTCCTCCTCAGGTGGAGATGACACATTGGTGTGTTTTGATTGTCTCCAAACACAGACCACTAGAATGTGCTTCTTCCAATGAGAAATTGATTCAAAAAGGAGAAAGCCAAAAGTTGGATCTGTTTGTGTAATTCTTCATCTTATTTGTGTAAGTGGCTCCTGTGAGGATGAGAATTTCCCACAATGGACTAACAGCAATACTGCAGCTGTTGTTGCTGCCATGCAGAAATGAGAAATGTACAGTCAGAAGCTGGTTATTTCTTTCAAATCTAAACCTGTGAGTGATACAACTTTTATTTCTGGAGCTGCTGGATTCCTGCCCACACATATTGCCAGTCATGAGGCTGAGAACAAGGACTTCACGTTGGTTAAAGACTGTCACCTTCCCTGTAGCAGTGTGCCATCAGAAATGAGAGAGGTTCCTGCTGCTTGGCATCCTGAAGGAGCAGAGTAGGGCAGGTGGTGCACTGAAATCCTCTGTTGCTGGCCCAGAGAACAACAGCACTGGGTTCCTTAGCTGTCTTCTGTGATTATGCTGGAGTTTGGAAAACTTTCTCTGTTTCACCTGAGGAAGGGTGAGGGCAGGGCTGGGTCAGAGGTGGTGCTGGGAGCTTTCCTCAGCTCCTGTTGAGAAGGTCCTGGCAGAGCCCTGCACGGGAGTGACTGTCCAAAGTGGGCTTCTCTACAGGCATGAACTTGAGAAATTAAAGATGGCAGGATTTTATGCAGGAACAGCTGATTACTGAGGCTTTTTATCTGCATCTTGTCTTTGGTTTGTCCCGTCAGGTTTTGTGTCTGATGCTATTTCCATTACAGTTGTCATAAAACCCTTATGGGATGTGTGAGGTAAAACTTGGGAATATTCAAAAGTTGTGTGCTTTGAGCAACAAATGCATCCAAAATAAAAGTGTGGGATGCTTTTCTAGGTGGTTTTTTGAGGCATGGGCTTGTTTTGGCTCTTTTAATTACAGTGTGGTGTAGTTGATGGGCAAAGACATTCTCATAGACAATGCAGCATGTTCCTCTTCTGGGGACAAATTAGGAATTACAATACATTTAATTTTGCTGCCTCATTGAGATGAATGTCTGCAATAATCCTTAAATCTGCAATACATTGTGTCTGCATTTAAATCGGAATTACACATTGTTCCGGAAATGTTAATGCTTTTAAATTTAATGTGTGGAAAATTTAAATGCAAATGTTTTTTAAAAGCTTTGACTTAGTGGATGCTGGACACAAAATGCTCTGAGATTGACAGGTGGTTCTTCCCAGTCCTCTGCAGAGATCTTTAGGCTCAATTTCTGGATTCCATTGCAGGAAATTCCTATCCTTCCTTAAATATCAGTAGCTTTTCCTCACTTTCAGAACGAGCTTTACTCCAGTGTTATTTCAGAACTGAACATATCTTTAACAACCTCTGAGGTGAAAATTTTCCTCTGAAATCCTGAAATGCAGAAATTAAAGTTCTTCATAAAGGTAAACAGGGGAGACGTTTGATGTCATTTGCATCAATCATCATTTAGGGATGGATTATTGTGAATTGTATAATGCAGAAAACCTGGTGTTAACATGTAGACTTTAATTCATTTTTTTTAGCCACTTTGCATTTTTTTATATTTTGCTCTCACAAGTTATTATAGGGGATCCCTGCATTAAGCAGGTATTTATGGCTGATTTATTTTCCTTCCTCAATCATGTTTAAGTTCCAGTATTGCAGTTATGTAGATTGCTATGTGCCCATTTGAGCATCTCCATTAAAATTCTGGGTAGAAACACAGAAGGAAATGAGTCCTTTCCTGGCAGTTCCCTGAGCAGTTTTATTCCAGTCATTTTGTTTGTACAAGGAGGAATACAAAGGTAAACATTCCTTTCATCAGATAAAAGGAGAGGAGAAAGAAGGCGGAATTTTTAATTTTCATCTGACTAATCTGTTTCAAAGCAAATCCAGCAAATCAGGGAATGAGAAACTGCTCTGGATCAGTCTCCAAGGCCAAGTCTGTTACAGGTCCTAGAACAGTGAAATGGAAAATGTATTTACATTTATCTCAATTTCAACTCGGTGAGTAATCCTTTGGCTCACCAGTTCTCTGCATTGTTTTGTTACACGTGTAAGCTCGAGGTTCTTTCCTTCTACTAAAACTCATTTTGTTGGGAAGGCAATGACAATAACCAACCTAGATGAAGTTCTGCTTTCTAGCTGCTAACTAAATTGGAATCAAATGTACTTATGTAAATTCCGAAATGGAAATAAGCTCCGTTAATTTTAAGCTCTTTGTGGAGCTGTTCAAATGGATGTCTGATTTTCTTTCTTCTTCCCCCTCTCCTTTTTTTTTTTAAGCCCAGTTTGTAGCTTAAGTGCCATTTACATTAGCTGGGATTTAGGCAGCTGACTGGCTTCTGTAAAAGTCCAGATCTACTTCACCACACTTCTTTTGGGAAAAAAAATCATGATAATTTGTGTTTTGCTTAATGCCATGTCACAGCAGGTTTCAAAAATGTGCTTCCCCTTTCTAAGATACAGAAACCAGAGTGAGGTCAAAATTTTCAGTGCAACTTTTCCCTGCTGACTTTTTGATACCTTCGTGTTGCTTGTTTCCTTTCAGCCTTCAGAAATACCTGGCAGTCAGTGAACAGTTTGGGGTTAAATTACCTGTTAATTGTTGCTTAAGCGTGTTTATTTATAGGGATAGCACAGGCAGACTCCTTTTTCCTTAATTTTTTGGAAGTGGAGCTGAGCAGAGGATACCTATTGTTCTTAGTGAGTCAACACTTCCAGTGTGTTGCAGGAAATGCTAAACAGGATTAGACAAGACAGAGCAAATTCATTGCTAAAAAGTAAAATCTCTCCTTGAAGGGTGCTGGACCCTCCTTGGGATGGTGTTCAGTGCAGGAGTTGTGGTGAGGGGGGCTTGGTCCTGGTTTGGGTACCAGAGGTGAGTGGTGTTTCCCCCCAGCAGCTCTGTGCAGGTAGGGTGGTGTTAAAAGTCCCCACGCCGAAGGGAGACCCTGGTAGATACAAGATAAGGGTTAGTAGGAATAAACTTTTATCAGATTCACAAATGTCAAAGGCATTTTTCAGAATAGCCCAAGTAAAGAATCTTACCAAGGAGGTTTGAAATTAAAATTAATGAAATGAATGTGTAAGTTTGCAGCTCAGCACCTCCCTTTACAAATCCCAGGGGGTAATTTCCAGAGAGATGTCAGAGGTCCCTGTGCAAGGTGAGAGGAGTTGAGGTTGTGTGGGGATGGAGTGGATGGACCTTTGCATAAATCTTGGGCTGTGTGGGTTGAGGTGGGACCCTGCTGGCTGCACACCTTTCACCCTTGGCTGTTACTGAGCTCTTTTCACTGGACATTCACCTGTGAGCCTGGGGAGCTCCCCCTGCTCTGGTGCTCTGCAGGTGCACATTAGTGAGGGCAGCTTTGGTTTGAGTCAAGTTTTCCTCCAAGACCTAAACTTGATAATATCCAACCTGATTTATAAACTGAGGACATTTCACTTAGGAACATATTAATAACTTCACTGCATCACTGCAATGTAGTCATGCACAGGATATATATAGAAAAAAAAAATATATATAAATAGGATGAAGATGGGTCCTTTTTAAGAAGCTCCGCAATAGAACCAACATTCTGGAGAGAATTTTTCTCCCCTCAAGAATGAGAACACTTCAGTGTGTGCAAAACATTATATAAACATACAATAAAATACATCTCTGAGTATTGAAGCTGATATTTTAGTGTTTCCAGGAAGTCTTAGACCACTGTCCAGGGCTATTTATAATGGTGGGGGTGCTAATTTCCATGTTTTCCCCTGGAAGGGCTTGCACAGCCCCATGCTCTTGGAATGATCAGTGCTCTTAGGAACTGAGCCCAACCTGCTGGTCACTGAACTGTTGTTCATTTTCACTTCGTTTCACACCATTTCATTTATCTGCTCCCTTAAATAACCACATTTATGGGCCTGTGTGTTCTTACCCAAAAGGCATTTAAACTTGACAATGTAATAGATTGTGCTGTGAAAGCTAAATAGCTGTTTATTACTTATCCCTGCTAATTTGTGCTCTGCCACATCATTACCCATGTGATAATGTGCCACTGGTTTTCTTTGCAAATGAAATCTCATCTTTTAAAGTATTCATAATATTGACAAAATGCTGACTTTAGGAGTCACGAGAGAAAAAGGATAATAAATTCTTTACATATTTTAATTGAAATTGCCATGGTATAGAAATATTTTTAATATAGTTGTTTAAATGGACATGATTGAGTTCAATACAAAGGAGCCACAAATAGCTGCCAGCTGGCTGGACTGGCCAGTTGGAATTCCTTTGGCATGGAGAAAAGCAGGTATAGTGGGAGCAGTGAGTCAGACTAGGTAGGATGATTTGTGGACAGAAAGATCAGAGAGCCATTAGGACTGTGCCTGGCCCTTGGCTGGCAGGGTCCAGAGGGTAAAAATCATGGGAATAATGCCTGAAAACCAGAATAAGATCACTTAGGAGGAGGATTGTCGTCCCTTGCAGAAGCTGCAGTAGAAAAACTCATTAATATAAACCAATTTTCTTCTAAACACAAATCAACATTACACACATTTGAAGTTCTTACAGCTACACTTTTTTCTAAGCTTAGAGCTGCAAATATTTGTTTATTTTTCAGACTTCTTTTATGTTAAATGCACTGGTTGTTTTTGTGATGGTAGAAAAACTTGTATGATCTGTTTCCCAGCATTTGATAAAGCTTTGTTTACTCACAAGAAAGCTGAAGTCGTTCAGATTGCCACTTTGAGCAGATAATCCCCTCTGAGGTGTTTCACAGTGCCTGTGCCACCAGTCACTGCATGTCTGGGACAGGACACTTCATCCCCCTCTCCTGGGACACTGCCCTGCTCACGGCTGAAGAGGGAGTCATTGTCACCACTGAATCACTGGGCGTTCCTGCTTCGTTCCTTAGTTTCCTTTCACTTCTTCATCATCAAAGTGAGATTTGTTTTTATTACAGACTGCCTTTCCCTTGACTGCACTGATGTCCTTTCAGAAAGAAGCCAGAGCCCAGTAACAAATGTTGTGGATGCCTCATCCATGCTGTCCCCCCACGGCAGCGCTGTGGCGAGGCACAGAGACACAAATGTCCCTTTCAGAAGGGTCCAGCTGATGTTGCCCAGCACACACTGCTCATTTCAGTGTCCTGAGGAGGAGGAGGAAATGCTGAGAAGGTCTTGGCACGCAGAGGCAGGAGCTGCTTCTCTGTGGTCAAATAGGGCTGTGACTTACAGGCTCATATCTGGGTTATTATCCTAGAGAGGATCTCAGGGATCATCCAGCCTGTCCATGCTACTGCTCAGACGTTCAGGGGGTTGTAGTTTTTTTAAAATATTACATGCCAGCAAAATTAAATGCAGCAAAGTGAGCCCTGTGCAGTCATCTCTGACTGGAGCCAAGTTAACCCAGCACGGAAAACTTCTGAAACTCGGTTTGAAGAGTTGTCAGGAGCCTCGTGAGGAGCCCAGGGGTGTTTAACAGTGATGCTCTGTTCCAGCAGCCACAGTGCTCCCAGCAAGGCAGAGCAGTGAGGTTACTGCAGCTTCATCTGCTGGCAGATCTCAGTCACTTACTGTAAATCTGCTGAAGCAACACCTCAGCAGCTCTAGATCTGCGCCTCGGGGGATAAACTGGGAGTGTGCTTGGGGAATAAACTGGGGGTGTGTTGGGGGGATAAACTGGGAGTGTGTTGAGGGGATAAACTGGGAGTGTGTTCAGGGGATAAACTGGGAGTGTGTTGAGGGGATAAACTGGGAGTGTGTTCAGGGGATAAACTGGGAGTGTGTTGGGGGGATAAACTGGGAGTGTGTTGAGGGGATAAACTGGGAGTGTGTTGAGGGGATAAACTGGGAGTGTGTTGAGGGGATAAACTGGGAGTGTGTTCAGGGGATAAACTGGGAGTGTGTTCAGGGGATGAACTGGGAGTGTGTTCAGGGGATAAACTGGGAGTGTGTTGAGGGGATAAACTGGGAGTGTGTTCAGGGGATAAACTGGGAGTGTGTTCAGGGGATGAAACTGGGAGTGTGTTCAGGGGATAAACTGTGAGTGTGTTCAGGGGATAAACTGGGAGTGTGTTCAGGGGATGAACTGGGAGTGTGTTCAGGGGATAAACTGTGAGTGTGTTCAGGGGATAAACTGGGAGTGTGTTCAGGGGATAAACTGGGAGTGTGTTGGGGGATAAACTGGGAGTGTGTTGGGGGGATAAACTGGGAGTGTGTTGGGGGAATAAACTGGGAGTGTGTTCAGGGGATGAACTGGGAGTGTGTTCAGGGGATAAACTGTGAGTGTGTTCAGGGGATAAACTGGGAGTGTGTTCAGGGGATAAACTGGGAGTGTGTTCAGGGGATAAACTGGGAGTGTGTTGGGGGGATAAACTGGGAGTGTGTTTCAGGGGATAAACTGGGAGTGTGTTGGGGGATAACTGGGAGTGTTTTCATCCTAACTCTCCACTGCTTGTTTGGGTGACTTTGTCAGGCCCTGGCCAGCTGAGTGTGCTGCTGGGTGATGTGGATGTGCTCTGGGTGTGATGCTCTGAGAGGAGGGAGGCAGCGAGCTCCTCGTGCTCGCCCCATGAGGGTGAGGATGCTGTCATGCTCCAGCCTCTTCCTCAGAAACTGAGCCAAGGAAATGCTTCATGGGGGTGAAGTGGAGCTCCTGGAAAATAAAGGGGATTTGTGTTATTATTGTTTTTAATTAGGCCGTAGTCATTCGGTCCATTTCTCATCCCTGTTGCCTGTAAGTGGAGCAGAGTTTCAGACATCAGCAACAGATTTTAATTTAAACTTTCTGCCAACTTTATATTTTCTTATGCAATTTACTTTTTAAAATTAAGAGCACATGTTTTCCTTCCAAATAACATGCAGTACATTTATTGGCATTTTAAATAGGCCAAAGTGAGTGACCAGCCTTCTTCTTTTTCTTTCAAGTCTATTTTTTCCTTGCAGGCAAATTGCTGTGGGCTTATGACCCACCCTTTTTATGACACTATTTCAGCACAGATATTCTTAGTTAGAATTCTAAGTTATTTCTTTGAAACAGAAATAGAAATCACCACCTTGGCCAGCAGTTTCTTCATCTAAGGGACATACAAATATGTCATATAAGCCTTTATGAAATCTCTGTCACACAGTTTATGTATTTTTGTTCCATCTGGGAAACTGTGTAAGCTAGTGTTGTCTTTCTATTTGTTGTCCTGTAAGTGGATTAATGGTCATTTTACAGAATGCTTCCTTGTTTGGGGCATGTTCCTGTGGCATGACCATCCTGGGAATTGCTACAAACTTCAGCATCCTTTTTAAAATAGATACAGATCTCTTTTATTTCTTGAGCTTGTACCCACACCACTGAAAATAGAGCCTACAACACTTGGATCCAGAAAAGGCAGCAAGTGGAAGTAGCATTTTGGCTCCATTACATACCTTTATTTCTTACATTTAATTCCCATTTAGCACAATAACCATTTGCTTAGATGGAGTGTTCAAGGTGTGTTTTTCTCACAGCAGCTCTTGTACTCAAGCAGTTGTTTGGACCATGCAAACCATTTGGTTCCCAAACCGAGATTTGGGCAGCCAAAGGAGAGTTTGAGAAACCAAGACTGAGAAAGAGGACTCAGTATTGCAAAGAAACCATCCTGCCTTTGGATCTGGAGCCTGAGAAGTGAGATTTTGTAACTACAGCTTTTATTTTCCCACAGAATCGTTAAGAAAAGACGGTTGCTCATAAGTTTTATATTTCATGGATTTTTCACAACTGAGAATTAAAGTCATCTTGGGGCTTTTGTTTTTTTTTCTCTAATTTCCCTACATTTAAGTCTAATAATAGTTTATTAAACCTGGCATGTGGAATAGCAGAGTCTTAGTGCTGGAAAGTTTGGGATTCATTTCCTGCAGCAGTGGGGAGATATCCGTGTCACACAAAGTTGTCTCAGGCGCTGAGTTGGGCGTAAGCTGCTTCTGCCACTGACTTTGTTTATGGGAAAAACTAATCTGGCTGTGAGAACTGGACTTATTTGAAAGTAATTGACAAGAACTGTGTCTGTGATCCCCAATATAAGCTTTTTCCAGTCACTTTGGAGAGATTAGATGTCTCTTAACATCATCTTACTCGCAGTGAAGTTGCTCCAAAGGGACTCCTTTAATCATATTAGTTTCGCTGCCATCACCCCGTCTCCAAGTCTTTCTTCTTCCCTAATAGAACCAAATCTGCTTTTGCCATCTATTAGGTCCAACATTAATGCTCCTTTGCATATTAATTACTGTTGCTTTACCTATAGCATTCAGCTCATTCTCAGCTGTCCCCAGTTTTGGCTCTGAAGGCTGGGAGCTGTTACTTTCTCCTTACAGAAAACACTGGACTGTGTTTCATTTTCTAATGACTTTGTGAAGGAACCATTGAATAAAGAAGGCAGTAAAGCTTAAAAGGTGTAACAGGAATTCACCCAGCCTTTATTTTGGCTTGTAGTGTCATTTGTGAATGAATTTTCCTTGTATTAGAAAAAGTTAGCCCTGATTTCGTATCCTAAATATTTTAACAAAATTTTTAGGGAATTTCTGAACAGTGTAATTTCTTAGTTTCACTTATGTGTGTGTGTTGGGGGTGTACTTAAAGGAAGTTTTTTATTTTAAAATATAAAGGAGAAAAAAAAAAAAAAAGCAAAGTAGAGGAATGAGCTTTCAAAAAGAACTCTCACAGATTAAAAGATAATTGTGCTATTTCAGGCAGGAGTTGCACGGGGGCAGCTGTTAAAAACCCCAAATTCTCCATGTGTCAGTTTGGAACTCAGACCACATCACCCATCAGCAGCTGCAGTTCTTATCTTCATTGAGTTGGTGCTGCTTTGGTTAAGGAAAAGCCAGGCAGGCTGTCATGTTCTTGTGATCTGGAGATGGAACCATTTTCCAAAGGAATTATAAAAGTACATTGCGGATTATAATTATACACTGAAATGTACTTTACATTTTTAGTCTGTATACAGATTTAATAAGAAATTAAACATGTGTAGAGGAAAAGCTTAGGAGAGGAAGGAAAGGATCTAGCACAGATTACAGTATATGAACCATATGTTTAAGATAATGCTGATAGGGCTGAAATATGTGGCCTGTGGTAGAGTTCTGTATACAAATGACGTGCTCATTCCTTCTCCACCATACACACACTCTTACCTTTGACATAGCAGGGACTAATGCCAATGAGTAATTAACAAAGCATGGGAGCAAAATAAGTTTCTGAGATGGTTGATATTATTTAATACATGTTACAGCTGGGATAGCTGAAGGACAAACTGAAGGTTTGAAGGGAGATGATGTCTTTTATTACTCCATATAGTTCAAATAGCTTGAAAAATAGGCAAACTTTCAAGCCTTGATTTTTTTTTTTCCCCTCTCTCAGATCACAGTATTTATAGGAATCTGTCTTGGGAGATTAATGTACAAGGCAATAGATCTGATAGTCATTCATGTCCCAGCTTTGGTTAGAAACAAATGTTTCCTTTTCAAAGTTTTGTAGTAATGTGGTTCTGGGAGGCTGCAAATAAATGGTGTAGCTGAGTACAGACAGTGTATCAAAAATGTCTGAAGAAGAAAAATAGTGGATGGGGAGAAACTGGCATTCCAGGACAATGGGAAATATACACTTTTTTTAAAATGTACACTGCTTTTCCTCAGATTTTCTTGTGAAACCTTTAATAAGCTTGAGCTGAGTCACCTGCACTGACTTGGTAGAACATCAATTTCTGCTCTCAGTATTGTCACATCCTTTGAGAAAGAATTCCACGCCACTGCAAAGTTTCTTGTGAAACAGGGAGGGCAAAGGGGGAAATTCTTTGTGAATTTTGTAGTGAAAGTGCTCATTTTCAGAATTTCATTTTTGAATGAAAACATGATGTGCTTTCAGTGTCATCCATCACACTTTGCTGTAAGGACAGTGCTTGAAGTTCCAGGTGTGATGCTCCTGCACTCCAGTGAGGATCCCACAGAGGAAATGGACTTAGAAAAGTAACTTGTGGGAGTTACATGCAAGTGTAATCTGAAGTGATAGATGTGCATCTACTCCTGTGCTAAAGTAGCAGAGTGAATCCTGTGGAATTAGGAGTGATACAGCTTTATTCCTGTCCCTTGGATCCCTCCCCTTTGTGTTCCCCCAGTGGGGCCAGCAGTGATTGATAAATGATTGATGATACTCTGATAGCTCATTACAAGGTAGCAGGCCATTTCTTATGGATAAAAATAGAAGGCATGGGTAGGATATGTAGTGATTATGTGCACAAGCTCAATTTCTCCTCCAAAAGGGTCCATCTTACCAATGCTTTGGGCAGGGGGAGCTGTATTTATCTGTGTGCAGGAAAAGGGACAGAGCATCCTCCGAGTCTGCTCCTACCCCGGCTGACAGCCTGCTGGAGGAAACCAAGTGGGTTTTGTGTTGTGGGTTTGGCTCTTGTCACTCGGTTTGCTCTTTCTCTCAGATGATCTCTGCTTTGGAGTCCCAAATCTGCAAGCTGAGGGAGGAGCTGATCCAGGCCAACGCTGTGCAGAAGCAGCAGCTGCTGGACCTGACCCTGCAGAGGGACCAGGAGAAGCTGAAAGCAGCTCGAGACAAGGAGGCAGCACTGAACAGTCTGAAGATGGAGATGGAGAAAGTGATATCAGAGCTGAAAAGCAAGCACACAGCAGAGACAGAGGCAGCCTTGAACAAGGTAAGGGTTTCACAAAGAGCAGCTCTGCAGGGCAGGAGGGGAGTGATCACCCCAAAGGTCAGCTGAGCAAAGTTTCCCTAAGGAAAAAATGGTTTGGGGTCACTTGAGTTGAAAAAGCAGATGCAGACCATGGGATGCCAGGGTCACAGCACGAGTGTGGGGTGTTTGGGGTTCTGTGATGGAAACCTTAGCTCTGGACACGCTGGGGCTGGGCAGCACCTCCAGAGGGGATGGAAGGTGCCATGAGGTGCTCAGGAGCCAAGAGCACTTCAACAGCACAGGTGATTTTCCAGGTAAAGCCAGCCAGGAGCTGATCTTCCTCTGCTGGAAGAGAGACAGTGGAAAGGGTGGCTCTGCCTAGGCAAGCTTTTTCTCCCTTAAAAAGAGGGTGAGCTCTTATGGAGGGAAAAACTCAGGCTCAGGGTGCAAGGGAATTATGTCTGGTGCTCCCAGTGGCTGGTCTAATTTTGCCTGTGGTGTACATCAAGAGAGAAAGGCCTCTGGGTAAGATTTGAAAATAGAAATGAATGTTTCAGATTGTTCAGGCCTTCCCTCCTGTTCTCTTCTGTGGAGTCACCACCCACATTCCTGCTTGCTGAGCATCCCTTGGACCCCTGTCTTGAATTCAAGTATTCCCTCCCATTAGGGGGCTAAAACATGCAAGTTTTATTTCAAAAGCCAAACTAGAAAAACCCTACTTAATATTTATGGTAGACTCTGTGTATGTGTAAGCAGATAGTTGTTGAAGTCTCTTTTATTTGTTGCATTAAGGCACTAAATCACACATTTTCTTGCAAGGGGATGTGCAGTGGCACAAATTAACAATCTGCATGGAGTGTTTGAGCAGCCTTTGTGCAAGTGACATTTCATTTACCTGCATCAGGTTCTTGGTCTGTAATTTTAAAGAGCATTCGGAGGATTATGTTGGAAATCAGCCAGCCTGAAGCCATTAAAATGGCTGTGATCAACAATTCAGAATCTTTTCTGAATGTAAGGAAAGCTCTGCTTGGCATAATTATTTAAAGCCAAGGTCATGGAAAGTATTTAAACCTTTGAAATTCATCATTAAAGGATTAATTTTAACTCAGGAAGACATTGTCATTTTTGCTTAAAAATGGAATTTGAATCTCAATTCTTTTCTTTCTTTGATCTTTTTTTACATGTGTAGTATAGCAAAAGAAAAGTTAACTTCTTTACATCCTCAAATTAAAGTTACAAATAATCCTTCATCAGGCAGTATCTCTAATAGTCTTGAATTGTCATTTCTGTCAGAAATACTGCTTTTCTTTAATTTGTTGAATTTTTTCTATTTTTCAAAAAAATTTGCTAATTTTAAGCTTTATTAACTGCTATTGTATTTTTTTTTTCTTTAACCTACTTCCCTATTTTTATCCTAATCTGAAGAGCACATGTTGAGTAAAAGATAGGAGGGGAAAAGAAAAAAGTATCTCTGTTGAAAAGTCTTTCACAGACATGTGAAAATACCTGGCATTACCTTCAAATCTCCATTCCCTATTCTGTTTCATTTCTGTCTTGCAATTGTAGAACTGTGGAAATTGGCCACAAAATCCAAAACTCAAAAGTAGCTTAGAGGGCAAACTCCATTTAAAGCTCAAAAGTAGCAGTTGCAGCTAATGTAGTTCAAATCTTGATCCCAGTCCACAGAATCTTGATGAAGATGATTTCATCCAAGAGGGGGGAAAAAAGTATCTTAATTGCAGCATGAGCATTGAAACTTGTTTATGAAAATATTTTCTACCAGATCTTGTTACCTGGAAATTTAGGACAATATGGGAGAATAATTTGTTCTCTAAATTTACTTTTTTTTGGTGCCAATTTTGTGGAGGTTGCTTAAAATTCCAATGGGAAGCTGAATTTCCCAGTTTATGGGTGGAACATTTGACTGGCCAGATTTTCTGAAGGTCACTCCATTCTCAAGTGAGGGAATCTCATTCCTGTGTGACCTGCACTGGGAGTAATGTTGAGTTCTGTGAGGATTGCTTTGTGTCATTGTGGACTCTTGTTAACCTGAACATGAGGAAATACTAAAGAAATTATTTATCCTTCAGTGATAAGAAAAAGAGAACTGCAAATAGGTAAAGAAGATCCAGGATTCCTCTGGCACTGCCCTCCCCATCATCCTGGTGCCTGTGGGGATGAGGAGGAGAGCGAGGGGCAGAGACAGCAAGAGTCTTCATTACAGGCACACTGAACATTTAAATATTTGTTGGTGTTTGTAGACAGCTTTTTTAAATTTAGGGACATGTGATTTATTGAGGTCTTTCATTTTCTGCTCCTTAAAAATCTCAGCTTTAAGGCTGGGGCATTGTTTGTTGTAATGTCAGCTCCTGAGCATTCCCTTAACACTTTGGGGTTCGTCAGGATTGGTGTCTGTTTGACATTCCTGGGACACTCCTAGGGTTGTGCACGTTATTTCCTGCTTTGAGGATTTTTTTTTTTTTTTAAGATTCTGATGTGTTTTTAGCATTTTCTGCACTGGCTGAGCTGACAGAAGTTTTAGGATCAGTTTTCTGCGAAGTGTTTCACCCTGTTAGGAAGGAATCCTTCCCTGGGAGAGCACAGCGTGCCCAGAGCACCCTGGAATGTCCCAGGCCAGGCTGGACAGGGCTGGGAGCACCTGGGACACTGGGAAGTGTCCCTGCCATGGCAGGGGTGGCAGTGGATGAGGCCCCTCCAGCCATCCCATTCCCTGATTGCTGCTTTTGGGAGCACAGGGTGGATCTGATGAGGTCCTCCAGCCATCCCATCCTGATTGCTGGTGTTTGGGAGCACCAGGGTGGACTGGAGGTCCCTCCAGCCATCCCATTCCCTGATTGTGCTATTTGGGAGCACCAGGGGTGGCACTGGATGAGGTCCCAGCCATCCCATTCTGATTGCTGGCTGTTGGGAGCACCCAGGGGTGGCAGTGGATGAGGTCCCTCCAGCCATCCCATTCCCTGATGGATATTTGGGAGCACCCAGCTGGAGCTGGGCTCTGCCAGGGCAGGTGAGGGCCAGGCTGCAGCAGCAGCACTTGGGGCACTCCTGGGCCAGGTGGGTGCACAAAGCTCAGGGCAGTCCCAGGGTTGCCAGGAGTGGCTGAGAGCAGGAGACAAAGTCTGAGTGTGTGCAGATGTGGGGCTTGGCTGTTTGTAAGGTTCTGTGGGATTTTCTTGGCAGAGGAAATGAGTGCTCACAAGCACGGCCCGAGCAGAGCAGTGGACAGGCTAACAATGCTCAAAGGAAGCAACCTTGGAACACTGAAAATATCTCATAAAAAGGCTCCCTTTGAGCAGCACACATGAGTAAACTAGAGTGGGAGATGATGATGGGTTGTTTTTTTTTTTTCTCTCTAAATAATTTTTAACATTTAGCTTTTTATTGGCTTCTTTTCTATATTTAAATAGATATTTTGACTCATTCTGTTAAAGGTTTATGCAGGTTCCAGGAACATCTAATTCTCTTTCAGAGCTGTTTTTCTTGTGGAGAAGTAATTTACATTTTTGTGTATTGACTGTACTGAACACACATGATATTTGATTACAGGACAAAGATGTAGTCAAAAAAAAAAAAACCAAGAATGAGTTAAACACTTTATTTTTGGGCTACAATTGTTCTGATGGAAGGAAGCTGGGAAGTGGCTCCCTCTGGAGAGACTGGATGCCAAGGTGGCATAAAACCTGGCCAGAGCCAGCAGATCCTGCTTGAGGATGTTTTAATGATGTTGATGTTAGTTGTACTCTGAGGTTTCTGTGATTTTAAATCTGATGTTGACACTTTTTACCTGGTGCAATCACTCCACATGTGTCTGATGTGAGGTCCACATAAAACTCAGATACTCAGGGACCTCAAAGTTCAGGTCACTCTACAAGTGACCACTTCCTTAAATAGGAACAATTATTCTATAGAACAATTTTGTTGCAATGTAATGTTTTTGTAATGGGGTCCTTTTCAAAACTCTTCAGTGTCCCATTGATGGATGCTTAGTTTCTGAGCAATTTCTTGCATATAATTAGCAAATAAGGTACTGATAATGTGCCCTAGGGAACATTGCAGCCCCTCCTTCAGCATCAGGCTCTGTGAGGCTGGATTAATTCCTCACCCAGCCCGGCCCTAGAGCAGCCCAGCTGGATGTAACTCCCTGGGTATATTTTCATGCTGCATGTGCAGCAATATCTGTGATTCACAGTATCTGTTCTGGCACTGTTGCAGATGATGTCACTCTGTTCAGCACTGGCAAAGACATAGAAGATGAAGGGAAGGAATATGACATCTTCTGAGATGAAAGATACTCCAAGAGATGCTTGATTAAAAGTATTGAGTTTCCCCTAAGCAGTTATTCTGCTCCTAAAGTGCAAGCATCTCGTGCCTTCCATGAGTTCCCATTTCTGAGTGCTGTCTCTCCAGCTCTGCTTCTTCTCTGTCAGCTCCACATTTCATTAACACCAGAAATGGTTCCATCTTTGTCCCTAAGACCCTCTGAGAACTGGATGTGGTGGAACCTTTGATCTGACACCTTTCACTTCATTAACTTGGAGACTGAAGCCACACTTGTAGATAACTTTGTTTGTGGGAGCACTCAGAGGAGCTGTTTTCACTCTCACTGCAGTGATTCCCTGGTTATTTACATGGGGGCAAATAGGTCAGCCATAAAATGTGGACATGTATTCCTCCCAAGTGTAATGATCTCATTAAATTGTGTGTCTAATTGTAATGCAGGCCTGTTTGCTGCCTTGCTGAATGCAGGCAGAATCCCTACCAGTTGTAGATGTGCCATTTTTTTAAACTTGTTTTGAGTCTATTACATCAATTATTTAGCTTAGGCCCCAGCTATGAATAATTTAAAGAGCCTCCAATTCTTACCAAGAAGAGTTGGAAGTTTCCCAAATATCTTAATTTTTTTTTTCATTATAATCCAAAAACTGTTGTCTCTGATATTATCTCTCTGTTCCAGAGCAGTAATATTTTTATTGGTTTTGTTTTGTAGAGCCTGTGTACATTAAATTACATTTTGGTTCTTGGCAATTTGGTTCTTGAACCTTTCTGACACAGCCATAGTGATTCACCAACTAATATTAATAAAAATGAGTGTTGTACATTTGGCTTTGTTGGAGAAAATCTAGCAAAACCAGAAACATGGTGCCAAAAGATCAAGTAAAAGCAAAACACGATGCCAAAAGATCAAGTAAAAGCAAAACATAATGCCAAAAGATCAAGAAGAAATGTATTTCACAGAGAGGAAATATTTTTAATGCATACTAGCACAAAAAATGTGGATTATTTAATCTGTCTTGATTGTACCTTTCAACAAATCCTTTTAAACCCAGTTTCCTCTGTAGTGTGTCCCTTTTTGCACTGCTCCTCTGATTCCTCCAAAGAAAAAGCAGGATGATGGTGGAGCAGGAACATGGTCACAGGAATTGCATCATCCCTCAGGGGAGCCTTTTGGAAGAGTCTTCAATCAACAGAGCCAAACATGAAGAAAAAGATGGTAGAATCATCTCAGGGATATTTCACTCAAATAAGACTAAACAGAATTTATGGCACTCTCCCTGCTGGAGATGTTTCAAAGCAAGAGCTGCAGTTATTCACAGTCACTCTGCTCCTATCTCCTTTAAAAAAATAAAAATAAAAACTCAGAAAAAACAAACCAGAAAACCACAGGTCAGATGTCTGCTCATCAGCTGTATTTATAAATCTGGTTCCAGAGTTAATAGCCTGGAGAAGTTGGTATAACTGTCACTGAGGAAAAAAAAAAACGTGCACCCATGAGCAACAGGCTCACTTTTTAATATCTACATTAATGTCTGAGGGGAGATCAAGCACCAGTATTTGCATTCACAAATAGCACCACAGGGTTAAAAAGGAAAATGATTGAAGCAATGCTGTTAAGAAATGAGAACCAGACAAGAGCTAAATGATAAATTATGACAGAATGGGGAATTAAAAAGATGGCTTTCAGCCGGGCAAGGACTGATATGATTAAAATTAGAGCTTGGTCATGTGGCTCATCTTTGAGCACACTTTACTGATGGCCTGTCATATCAGTTATAGCTGGGTAGGTGTTGGAGAAGTTTGCTTGGGTTTTTAGGGTTTGGTGGGTTTTTAACCAACTGGTATCAATCTAAAATAACTGCTGAAGAAGCATTCACAGGTGGGGTTTTTGTGTTGTGTCTCCTCTTTCCTTTTCAAGTGTGTGTCCAAACACCCCTCCCCGTTCTGCAGCACCTGGGCACACGCTGCCTCTCCTCAATTCCATAATTCCAGGTTCTGTCCTTTGCAGTGTGTTCATAAGATCAAGACTCACAAAGTCATGGGCATGCTGGATAAGGTGAATGCTGAGGTTTTGCCAGTGGCAGAACAACTGTTTTAATTATTTTTTCAATCGTTTCCCGAGCCTTTCTTCACTCTCCAAACAACCTGTAACACACCAACTTTATCTTGTAATGCACAATTGCTTATTATTTCAGCTTTATTAAATATTTTTAAAAGCCCAGTTGAATCATGACCTCATTCTCTTCCTTTTTTCCCAATGCCTTGTGTCTTGGAAAAGGCTGATTGCTTGTAAGTCCAGTTTTCTTTAATTTACCAATTTAACTTATCCTTACATTCCTGGGTCTGGGATAATATTTGGGAAGCATTGGCTGTTCTCCAGTGTGGTGCTGACTGTAATGTGAGATTACTGGTGGATTTTTTTTATTTTAACAACTGAGCCACTTCATTCTTAGGTTTGTTCAGGATTCTTGAGTGAGGTCTGGGCTCCTATCAGGTGTGACAGGGAGGATTCCCTGCTCCTGCATTCCAATCCCTGCAGCCACCACTGCTGGTTTCACTGGGGCTCCTCCATGCTTTTGCTCCTTGGAATTAAAAGCAGAAAATCCTCCTGTATCCACGAGCTCCATGTTCTTACTTTGCTTGGAAGCTTCTGGGGTGCATCCTTTGCACAAAGATTTGCTCAAGTCCCCCAAACCCCGGAGTCAGCACCAGCCACTGCAAAAGGTGCCCCAAGGAATGTGTCCATCATACCCCTGCTTAGGTCAGCACAATTAAAAAAAAAAAAAACATATTTCCAAATGGCTTTATTTAAAAAAAATGCTCAGTGATCAAGACCAAATGAATGTAAAACATAATAACTGTGTATTTAAATACTGGCACAATTTGAAGACATTGTTTACACTCATTTGCTCTTTCTTCATATCATTATAATACAGAAAAGCTGCAGGTGGCTTTTTTCTTCTTCTTCTTTTTGGAGGAGAAGAAGTTTGGGAAATGGGGAAGGGGTAAAACAATGTTATTGGTCTTTTGGAGTCATTAATATGAGAAAAGCAAAGTGCTCCAAAAGGACTTGCTTACAGCTGCAGAACATGTCACGGAGTAAAACCCACCTTCATTAAATGGGTGAGAAAGAATTCTAATTGTTTTGAAGTTCTTATGATCAGTCTGCATGTGCTTCATTGTAACACGATACTAAAGTGCCTCAATTATGATTTGTATATTTTGGTGCCAGAAGGGTTTTTTTCTTATGCTAAATTATTAAGTTCTGTCAGCTGCTGGGCTGTCATATAGAGATACAGTAAATCACATTATATTTTGTCATGGATTACACAGAGCAATAAATTTGGGAACAGAGATCAAAGTAGTTTCACAATCACATCTAAGTGTAGGAGGGGTGTTTAACTTGTAGAAAATCTGATTTAGGTGAAACTGTTGCAGTTCTTGTGTGAATTTGAAATGAATTTGAATGTTTGCTTGAAAATGAATAAGGTACAAATCCCCAAAAGAGTTCTCCTGTATTTAGTTCAGAGGAGATAATTCTGACCTACAGCAGGACGGAGAACAGATAAATAATTAAACATTGAGAATGTTACGAGTCTTGCAATGCCTTATTTATGTTTTTAATTGCTTTGATGATGGAGCAATATATTCCATTTTCTTTTTAATTGGGCCTGTGCTGGACTTGGGAAGTTTCTCCTCGGCTCAGTAACACGCTCTGGGAAGTTGTCTGTCTTTTGGGGAAGCTTTGTTGTATTTAAAACTACAAAAAATAATCCAACATCATCTTGCTAAGCAGCACTGATGGCTTCAGATCATAGATTTATTGGGGGATTTGGTCGTATTTTCAGTGTCTGTCTTTCCAGCTGTAGAAGCTTAACTTTTGTTGGGCTCTTGTCTAATGATGTAACTCCAAAATACTGAGTTCACTTCCTGAGGCTGAGTTAATTTAGTGATAGCAAGTTAATTCAGGGGTACAGAGTTTGGTCTTTGTTCCCACTTTTTCTTCTGTTTAATAGCGAAGATTCTGTCTTAACATGATACATATGTAGAATGTTTTTCTGCTCATTGTCTTCTTAATAAATACTTGTTCTTGCCACAAAATTCAACTTAAAACAGCAATGCAGAATCTAAAAACTTCATTCTGATCCCATTATAATTCTTTCAGGAGCCTTAAAGTCTCTCCTTGGCAAAAATCAAGGTGTGTGAATTTAGCTGATAAATGATGATAAAGTGCCTGGGTCTCAGAAATCTCCAATTTCTGAAAGAATCATGTTTTGTAAAGCTCAGATTAAATAGTCTTTAACTGAGTCAAGTCATAGATCAGAGTCACATCTTGGGACTGTTGCCTTCTGTGTGTGGAGGGAGCTTTAGCTTCATCCTCAAAGATGTTTCAGAGCCTGTCCCCTCGTGGTTTTGCTGTGTCAGCTGTGTGGGTACCAGAAACATTGGGGCTGAGTGATTCTGGAAACTTCTTTATGTCAGAGTGGGGGAGAGCCCGAGCTCATGAGAGGAGTGAGGTGCCTGCATTTCTCAGGGGTAAAAAAGGCAGCTTGTCAAAGCTCAAATAATTCCTGTTGGGTGCACGTTTTCTTTGGTAAAGCTCTGAAAAAGAATATGCCGGCACTTTTGATATAATGTCTTAAACTCAGTTTAAATAACCATCTTTGTTTAGTTGGAACAGAAGAGAAGCAGGAAATATTAGAATGGTAATCCAGGAATGTATTTGTGATTTAGGGACCCTAAAGTGGAGAGTGTGGCAATCTCCCCATCTTCACCAGTTTTACTCCTTCTTGTTTGAAGGAGAATCATGCCATAATATAAAACCTAAGCCCAAAGCTGCTGTGAACAGGAAGAAAATGAGAACTCTCGACCCCAGCTGCCTGGTGTGATGGGTGGCAGATGAGAAGCAGTGACATCTGTGACCATCACTTGGATCTCTTCATTTGCAAGAATCTCTGTCACCACAGAACACCACGCTGATTTCACCAGTGCTCATCTCACAGATGATTGATCAGAGTAAATCAAATGAAAATCATCCAGCTTTGCCTGTGCTGTGCATGAGCCCAGCCAGAGCTTATCACACCCAGCAGTCTTTTGGCAAAATGTCCCAGCACAGCTTCAGATTAAACCACAATTCTCTGCCAGCCCTGTAAGTTGCTGATGCACTCACCAGTGTTGTCTGCCGTTCAGGGGACTCCAAGCATTAAACAATTGCATGTGGCAAAGCCAGGCTGTTCATCTGGTTTTAAATCCTTGTCTTGTATGCAAGGCTTGCATTTTAGGCCAGTTTGTTTTAAATAATGTGCCTGGCTGACAGCAATATTGACTGGAAATCAGCATTAGTGATGCTGGGGAATATTGAGATGCCCAGTGAATCCATTTAGGTGAAGGAAATAATTGTGGGGCTGGTGTGACCCTGCAGCTGGAGTCCCCCAGAAGACTTCCTGGGAGAGTTAAAAATGCCTGTATTTAATTCCTCTGCATAATTTCAGAATTATTAGAAATACTCTGTTGGTTTAAATGAGAAGTCTGGAATTTGGAGTTTTCCTAAGGCACAGTTTGCAGAAGCAGTTTCTCAGTGGGCCCCCATTAAGCACAGAACTGCAATGTGCTGCAGAAAGGCAATTCTCTGTGCAGGTACTGTCAAAGTCATTTCTATTCATTCTTGGGTTTTTCCCAATGAAAAGTACTTCACACATGAATGAGAGGGTTTTTTTCTCCTAAAGATGTATGTTTAATGAAAAAAAAAATAAAAAGGAAAAGATTTGTAGACCTCCAAAAGTGAAATGTAAAATAGAATATTAATAGGATTTTGGGATTTCTATCATTCATTTTCAAAACCCTTGAAGTCATTTGGTACTTGACTAATTATTCTGTTAACATCATTTTGGGTATTCAACTATTTTTAATGGTCTTTTGGGTGGTTCAGATTACATATTTGAACTGGTGTGCTATTTTCACTGCTGAACAGAGATCCAGCTTTCATTTTTGTCTGATTGCTGGGGAGAGCAAGAGAAAGAACAGGAGTTTGTTGTAGGAAGTCACCCACTGTCAGTGTTAGAGGCACATAAGGAAAATGCATGTTTCAGGCTTTGAGTCAAAATGGAATTTTTATGTACAATCAGATGAACTTTAAAGGTGATCTGCTGATCTCTGAAGTTTAAACAGATATTGTACAGAGAGTTTTAACATGCTTAATACCAAAGATTGCCACCATTAGCCATTCTGAAGGTCATTTTCTTCTGACATCTATCAAATTACACAATCTTGAATTTTGGTACAAAGCATAATGCTGTCAAACTTAAAATAGAAATATTCCAGAATGTGGAGTGGTGTGTTGTTTTTTGAGGTAAATGGGCCCCATTTACATTAGTTCTTTGATGTTAAATTCCTTGCTGCACATCAGAGAACAGTTGCTTCTTCCCTGGAGCAAGTTTTCTTTCTTCTTCTTCCCCCACCCTTTGATTTTTTTTTCCTCCTTTTTTTCCTTCTTCTTTTTTTTTTTTTTTTTTTTTTTTTTTTTTTTTTTTTTTTTTTTTTAAGTTTGCTTACACTTTTATCTAACTAATTATGGAGGATCAGCTTATGGTGGCCACTTTTAGCTAGTTGCAGGCATTTTGAAAAATGATTCTTTGATTGCTACTACCCTAAGCAGAAAAGTTCTTAAATCTGCTGCTTCTGTATCAGTGAATATGGTGTTATGTGTATATTTATATCTATATCTTTATCTCTATATCTATCTATATAGATATAGATTAGATAGATATAGATATGATATAGATATAGATATAGATATAGATTATATAGATATAGATGTAGATATATATAGATATAGATATAGATATAGATATAGATATAGATATAGATATAGATATAGATATAGATATAGATTAGATAGATAAAACTCTAGTTATGAGAGCTGTTTCCAAAGCTGGAAGTTAGAAAAACATGGAATTATTTAGGTTGGAGAAAACCTCTAAGGTCATTGAGTCCAACCATAAACCCAACCCTGCCAAGCCCATCACTAAACCCTGATTTTTTGGGTTGGAAGGGACCTTAAAACTCATCCAGTGCCACCCCCTGCCAGTCCAGGGACCCCTCCCACTGTGCCAGGTGCTCCCAGCCCCAGTGTCCAGCCTGGCCTTGGATTCCTCCAGGGATCCAGGGACAGCCCCAGCTGCTCTGGGTACCTGTGCCAGGGCTGCCCACCCTGCCAGGGGAAGGATTTTCCCCCAGTTTCTTACACAATGCACAGCTTTGTAATGTTTCAGGGATTCTGAACAGCCTCATTTTTGATGAATATCCAAGGCATCCCAAAGGCCTCCGTGGATGCTGCTGGAGGATGGAATTGTCCACGTGGCTGCCAGCCCAGAGTGAGCTGGAGCAGATGGCCCCAGGGGTGACCTCGGGGCTGTTCAGGGCGTGTGCTCCATCGAGAGGGACTGGGACTGGAAGTTCCCTCTGCTGCACCTCCCACCTTCAAACCAGCTCATAAATACTTGGTAATTGGGGTAGGACACCGTGTGCTTCTGTGATGTGGGCCTGTCAGAGATCCTGTGCTCTTTCACTGGTGCTGTTCTGTTTCATGAAAGGAGAAAGTGAAAATGGGGCTGTGTTGGAAGAGCACCCATTAATTCACACACCACATCTGGAGTGCTAATAACAGTTTTAATTTCTACGTGAAATGTTTTGTTGAAGTCGGTGCAGTTTTGCTCGGCAACCGCAATATGATGCTTTAAGGCTTGTTAAAGAATTATAGTTGGGTTTTAAAACCAATTAACTGCAACAAGGACATAATCTTTTTAATGTAAAAGTCCTCTGTAATATAAAATAGCTGCATATAAAATCGTCATAATCAGATAATTTTAGCTAAAATATGTATTAACTGTGTGAAACTAAACAGGAGTTCGTTTTTGAATCAGTGGAATTCCTCTGCAGCTTATCCAATTTAAACCTTTTTCATTATAAAAATGGATATTCCAATTGATATTTCTGACAAGCTTCTGCCAAGTGGGAATTTCAGCAGCCACCTCACACACAGAAAACTGGTTTCAGACCATTAACTCTATTTGCAGTGCTGCCCATTGCTATAAAAAGAGCTTGACTTTAATGAACACTGGCTGACCCTCCAAATGTTCACCTTCCACTTGGATTCTTATTCATTATGTTTCTGAAATAGCACCTAACCTGAAAGGGAGGGAATGCCCTTAAAATAATTCAGACACAGCTCGTGCTTCCTCCAGCACATGCACCCAGCAGCCAGTTGGAAAAGAAGGAGCCCAGGAAACTGCTCTGTGTGTGCACCAGGCCAGTGTGAGCCTACTCACTTACCAAGAGAAATGTGATATAAATCCCCTGATGTTCCCTGTACACAGCTCTGTGTGTATTTACTCATTCCTTAAAACAAAAAAAAAAGAGTAAAAAGGCATTTTTTTGTGTGTAGCAGTGCTACCTCTGCCCCAGGGAAGGTGGTTTATGCCTCCCTTGGTGGCAAAGCAACAGCCTGTATAAAGAGGTACTAAATTAGTTTTAGTTGCAGGTTTTAAGAAAGGAGAGGCTTCATATTTCTGCAGTTAAGAGATGGCAGTGGAAAAGAGGTGCCCAGGCAGCCCCATGAGTTGGATCTTTTCAGTGCTGTAAATTGTGGTCTCTGCCTTCATCAGAGCTGCTCGTGTGGTTTGTGATGATGCAAGAGCTGCTGGGTGTTACAGACCTCGGGGAAAAGCTGAAGTCAGCAGGAGCCACAGAATTATGGAATGCTTTGGGTTGGAAGGGACCTTAAAGCTCATCCCATCCCACCCCTGCCATGGCAGGGACACCTCCCACTGTGCCAGGGGCTCCCAGCCCCAGTGTCCAGCCTGGCCTGGGCACTGCCAGGGGTCCAGGGGCAGCCCCAGCTGCTCTGGGCACCTGTGCCAGGGCTGCCCACCCTGCCAGGGAGGGATTCCTGCCCAATGTCCCATCCAGCCCTGCCCTCCATCAGTGGGGAGCCATTCCCCTTTTCCCATCACTGCCTGCCCTTGTGAAGAGTCCCTCTCCAGGCCTCCTGTGAGACCCCCTAAGGCACTGGCAGGGACTCTCCATAGCTTTTAGTGCCACAGAGTCAAGAGAAGCAGTTTTAGACAAGCAGAGCCCATCTAGCTGTGCTCGTGCCACCCCAGGGGAAGCTCTGGGAGCTTGGCACCTCTGAAATTCAGACCCCTCAAATGTTTGGGACTGGAAGAAAATGCAAGATTTCATGGTTTGTTGGTGACTGGGAGACAAAGCCTAAAAATATTTTGCTAACTGGAAGTTGTTAAAGCCATTG
Organism: Sitta carolinensis; assembly: GCA_032173965.1. NCBI lineage: Eukaryota > Metazoa > Chordata > Aves > Passeriformes > Sittidae > Sitta > Sitta carolinensis. The sequence continues at coordinate 2,882,653 of CM063298.1, read as the reverse complement.
TAAGATAAAATGTTGCAATTCCTTTTAAGTAAACTGGTAGGATGTCCATCCTTTGCCTTTATTTAGGAATGAAGCAGTGAAATTCAGAATATCTTTCTTTTGAAGCACCTCTGTCCTGTCTCTCAGAGGTCAGCCTGGTTCCACTCAGTGTGAACAAACAAATTCTAATTTGTTTATGGAACTCACGAGTGGTTTTTATTATTTATTGGGATTTCTTCTGTGGGTTCAGGAGGTTATAAAGCTGCTTCTATGAAAGATGAGGACTTTTACCCCAGGCAAGTTGAGCGAGAGCAGCTGTAACGTGATCTGTGCTGTGCCTTGCTGACAAGTCCCTCTCCCTTTCTGGGACTAGCAGTAATTTATGCTATTGCTGTAATTTATTTTTTAGTTTCTTTCTCTAAAGATAAACTGGCAGTTTCAGTCACTTTATGACATGCAGTGGTGGTAAAACATCATCTGAAACTAGGCTGCAGTACAATGGAATGAGTGTTAACATGGGTCAGCCCGAGTACAAGGAGAAGGAGCATGGGCTGAGCTCCCTGGGATAACTGCTGCTGTGTCACCACTCCTTTTATTTATGCCCCCCCACCATGGGCCCTTACAGTGTTTGTGGTTCACTTTTGGATGATAAATGAAGAAAAAGTGAAATTTAATTTGTCTGGTGCTCCAGAATTCTGCTAGATGCTGGTTCAAACCAATGTGTGTTGCCATGATCTCTGTTTGTAACAAAACCAAGCCATAATGTTACCTCAAAAATGATGCACAAGTTTGAAAATTGGTTTTGATAACTTTTTTAATAGATTCCTTAGTACCAACAACCAGATGGAGACATCCATATGTTTCATAATTTTGGAATTTGAAGGGATTGAGGATCTGAAATTGCAATTTCATGTAAAGTTTAGGATTACTTTGAACTGGCTGTAATATTCTTAGGCTGAGCTGCACCTTACAGAGCTGCCCGGATTGCCGAGGATGATTCCAGCCCTACCATGACGAGCCGCGGCTCTAAGCTCCTCGATTTAGAGCCCAGTAAAATCAATAAGACTCTTTGCCTGCCTGAAATCCCTGGTGTTTGCAGAAATGGAGCCTGAGCTGGATGCAGCAGGGTTCAGAGGCTTTGGGGGCCCTGTGGGTTTTTGTGGTTCCCCCAAAGAGGGGCTGGCAGGAGCCGGCGTTTGGGCGCCGGATGCGGCGCCGTAAAAACTGAGGACGACAGATCAAAGGTTTGAGCAGGAGGTCAGATAGATTTTGAAAACTTAATCAGCTTAAATTTGCTTCAGAACACAGCTGCATGATATTCGGTCCCCCCTAAGAAAATATTTGTCTTAGACACCTGTCCTCAAGTTTGAGAGCCAAGAAGACGAGAGCGCTGAGCGGTTCACCTGAGGACAGCGTGGCAGGGCTGGGCTGGACTGGTTTCTGTGAGAAAAATACCAATCAGCTTTCTCTCCTGAAATTAAATTGCATTTATTTTATTTATTCATATCACTATTGTCAAATTATTTCTTAAATTAAACTATTTCAGGGAAAAGAAAAGCCCTCAAGAGCTATTTTTCCTGGGGTTATAAAAATATTTGTTGGTTGGATTCTGATATGACCAAGCAGCCTTGTTTTCAGTTTGGTTTATTCTTTAGCTTTGAGTTGTGGAAAAAAAAGCTGGGGTAAGGGAAGAGCTGTATATCCAAGCTGGTTCAGCTGCATCTTGGGTGGATTTTCAGTGTAATCCCCACCTTTCCCTAGGAAGGGACAAGCAGTGGGACAAAGAACAGTTGCAGTCACAGAACTGAGAGGTGAGGCTGCATCCCCTATGTCTCACTGCCTGGGACTTTCTCCCCATTTTTTTCCCCTCTGTTCAGAAACAAATTCATCCCGATAAACTCATTTACGTGTGTTTCCTCCTTCCCCTGCCCCACACACGCACACACTCATTCTCTCCTTTTTTTTTTCTTTTTTTAATCCGCAGAACCCTTTATGTTTTTCTAATAATTGGCAGCAGAGGTACAATTTCTTCCCTCTTTTAAGTGATGAATAGTTGGCCCGAGATCAAAGGGCAGCCCTGGCGGTTTCTTGGCTGCCAGCGGCGGGCGCTGGCGCTGGCGCGGGGCCGGCGCGCGGTGCTGGGCGTGAGGAGGAGGTGCCAGGGGTGGCACAGTGTCTGTGCACGTCCTGGGGCTGAGCTAACGGGGCCCTTCTCTGTGTGTTCCAGGCCAGCAGCAGGCTGAAGAAGACAGAGGAGCAGTTCAGACAGAAACTGGCCAAGTCCTCGCAGGTAGGTGGCCAGCGCCCAGGTTGCTCAGGTGAACCTGTCCCACCTGGGAACTGGCTGAAAAGCTGAGCTGCTTCTGGTCTTGGCAACCAAGAGAAGTCAGATCCCGTTACCAAATCAGACATGCAGTGTCTTCGTGCAGGTTTTAACTAAAAAAAACACAGAGCATGCAGCTGGAAAATACAGGTGGGTTTTTTTGAGTTCTGAATTTCGTCTTTTTTGTCTCCTGAGGACCCCAGAGGACTGAGTCCTCCAGCAGCCAGCACACCTCAGAATCAGGAGCAGTTGCACAGCCAAGACTTGCATTTCATGTTAAAGGCAGTGTCTCCCAAGGTTGCTTCATCTTTATCACTGATCCCCACCAGGTCTGCATTTCTGCCCAAAACAGCACCTTGAGGAATGTCAGTGTCCTGGAGGCAGACTGGTTTTGACTTGAGTTTTTTTGGTCTTCAGAGAACTCGAAAGATGAAAATGAGTGTTGAATTTACATATATACTTAAAAATGGTAAGGCTGGATGATTTTTACATACTTCAGCTTTCAGTTTGACTGACAGGTAGTACTGAAGTGTGAAAAATGATGGAGATGCAACCAGAAGTTAAGCTTTTAATAAGAAGAAAATTGCCACGAGGATTTGTGTGGAGGTGTCATTCTCCTCATTGCTCCCAGCCACAGCAGAATGTCTGCCTTGCATTGCAAAGTGCATTTGCAGCCAATAGTCCAATAATAGTTTTTTAAAATCAATAAAAACACTACAAAGAAGGATTTAGCAGCCCTTAAACCAGACAGAAGTGATCAGCGAGATGATAACAAGAAACTGCAAACTTTACTGTTTTTCCAACGCTTCAAAATATTTAAAACTCTTGATTTCAGCTTTTCAGCTCCTTTGAGTCTTATTCTCTGTAACACTTGTCCAAAAATTGTGACTTGTTTTGGTGACATTTATTGGCTGTCACTTTTTCACCCTGTTTTATCAGACTCATTGGTAAATATGTCTTATACTCTATTTCTAAAATCTAACCTGTATTTTTACTCATTTATTTACATACAGAGAGGTTGTAGAGTCTCCATCCTTGGAGATAATTAAAAACTGACTGGGCTGATCCTGAACTACCAGCTCTGGGTGATACTTCTTTAAACTGGTCCATTCCACTCTCACCAATTCCACGATTCTGTGATAAATCAGGGAGAATGTTCTCTTTCCTAAATACATTTCCAGTAATTTTTAATAAGTAATTTTTGAGAGCCTTATTTAGAAAGAAAGAAAGAAAGACACAACAACCAAAATAACTTTTTTGTTTTGTCTTTCTGTCTGAACCTGAAAAGCAGGAAAATGATTAAAGCTCAAAAAGTAACATTTAATCTGTGTCAGACCTGAAGGAAGAGATCCCTTCCATTGCTACCTCTGTTTTACCTGTTTTACCACATGTGAGTGGAATCAAGGCAGCCTCTCCATGCCAGGCACAATCCAGTGTCAATACAAAAATGGTTCTTGGTCCATTTGTTAAAGACAGTTGGAATAATTTGAAGCATTTCTGAATTTTTAAGCAAGGGATGAGGGAAATTGCTTTAATTGTTGCAGCAGGAACACGTAGGTAGTGTAGGGCAAGGTAACAACTCTTTAACCTAAATGTCATAATAAATTTTGTCAGACTGACATTTATTGGCCTGCAGAATAGTCTCCAGATTTGGGGACATGTTTTGTATTAAGGTGGCTTTGCTGTAGCTGGGACATTTTACTGGAGAGCTGGACCCAGTTCCTCAGCGCTTTCTGGGGCAGACACAACACATCCATCATCTGTCAGGGCTGTTTGGCTCAATAAAACAGTTTCACCCTGATGTCTGAATCTCTTGACTTGTGTAGGTTTAAATCAAATCCCCCAAGTTACTTGGACACGCTTGGGTTTGGGGTTTTTTTGTAGCTCACTGTTAATAATCGGTCGATCGCAACTTTTCTTGTGGTCTCCTTGCTGACAGCATCTGTCCAATCTTGCTCTCTGTGGCCTCTTGGAACATTCACTTTTCACACCCACACAGAGAAGATATTTCAAGAAATTTCCTCTGAAGTTTATACAAAGTAAATAGAAATTTTTGCTCTGAAAAGTACTGCACAAAGCAGATCTTTCTTCATCAATTCCTGCTGAAATTTCCTTGCATGCATTTCAGAACTCCTGTGCTAGGCCAGGGTCTCAACCCAGTAAAAGATTTAAATCTCAGGTTTGTGCTGTATTAAGGACTTTGCCACTTTGTTTTCTTTTTAAAATGACAAAATGGGACATACCCAAAATGCTGTAGTTTTGCATGGCTTCAAGTTGTTATCTTAATAATTTGTATGATCCATTGCTTTTTTCTGCTTTCTCCTGCACATAACACCCTGGTCAAACCACATTTCTGCAAATTGTCTGTCTTCTAAACAATTACCTAAACTGCAGACCTGGAGTCACTGCTTAATCCTGGCTAAAGACTTGCACCCTATCCAGATAATCTCTAAACTTTGGCATATTGGTCTCAAAAACACTTCCTTTTGATGGGTATTAGCTTTTGAAATATGTATTTGTTTTTTAGAAGAGCAATACAGAAAAACACAGGTAGGTTTTACACATAATCTGGGTTACTTCCTGGGCTCTTCAGGTAGGTAAAGAAAAATTAAATTTACTACAGAATTTTAATCAGGCTTTTCCCCCTTTCCAGTGATTTTAGTACTTTCATTTGTAGCACAGTTCTTACACTAGTCCTGGCCTATTATTAGGGGGCTTTTAACTTAATTTTTTTTTCCTAAATAGCCATGTAATTAATATAGATAAATGTTTCTCTGCCAGTGAGGAGGCCTGGCAGAGTCTAAGCACTCTGGAAGTCTCTCCCTGAACTGCCTGTGTGCTAAAGTGCTTTTAGAATTATTCTGTAATATGCTGCTACAGCAGCTTAACCTTAAGCTTGAATATATACATTAAAGTCAGTGACTCTCCCACATGTTTAAGTGCTTTGCTGGGTGATGACATGTCAGTATAAAATTCTGTAAATATGCCTAAAGGATCAGGGTTAGTTATGACTTTCCCAGTGATGAAAAAGGTAAAACAAATACAATTCAACAAATGATGAGTGAATCACCTAAAAGGTCCAGACAAAGGTGCTGGATATGGAGTGAGGTCCTCACTGTATTGCTCAGCAAAATCTGCTCCTTTCAGCAGCTCAGAGATTTCACTGTCAGGTTGAAATTTCAGTCCAGTGTGGGGATGTGGGCGTTTTTCTCCTCAGCAGTATCAGGCTGTACAATATCCTCTGGAAAAGGAGCAGCAGCATCCCCATGTAAACTCACACTCCACTCTCAGAGCCGTGTGAGACGGGGCACAGGCTCCAGTTTGGAGATCACAGATGTGCTTTGTTCTCATGAGTAAATATTTTGGAATGTCACAGTGGAAAACACTTCCAAATATTTTGTGCTCAGCGATTCTTGTCATTCACAGCCTTGCTCTGTTCCTTTTCTCTGCGTGGCATTCCATGCCCTGCCAGTGTGCAGTGTGCTAATTTCTGCTCGCACAGCAGAGCTTGCCAGTGCCATGTTTATATAAAAAACCACGCAAAATCCATGTCTTTTATTGAGGGCAGCTTTAACATGCTGCTTTCTTTTCAGGAGATAGCTGAACTGAAGACAACCATTTCCTTCCTGACAGAGGAGAGGAGCCAGCAGCGGCTGGTGATGGAGCAGCGGCTCCAGGAAGTTGCCCAGAAGTTGGAAGATGAGAAGCAGCAGCTGATGACAGATAATGACAGAGCAATCAAGGTAATCTGGGGATTTCAGGCCCTGCTGCTGCTGCCTGGGTGAGGGTAATTAAAAGTTCTGAATGCAGGGCTGGTTCCTGTTCACACGGAGCTCCCCCAGTCATCCCCTTTGCCTTTGATGGAGCTGGTGACTCAGGCTCCCTTTCCTCTGCCTGATCCTGTGCCTCCAGAAAGCGCCTGCATTTGGCAAATCTAATCCCTCCACGGCACTCAAATACTTGAATCTTTCCTGTTCTCTTTCTTTTTGTACTGGCCCTGATGTTTTAGTGTATTTTCAGCACTTTTATGCTGTGCTTTCAGGGCTTGAAAGGGAGGAAAGGTGAGAAATGGGAGAGTGAGGCAGCAGCATGGCCTGGGCTGCAGCCTGGTTTTCACAACCCTTCCCAACTTTCACGTTTAAGGCTGCATTGAAGGAAGGTTTGTCCTTAGCTTCCACTGAAAAATACAAGCAAAGTCTGGGCTGAATGTTAAAGGCATAAAGTATTTGTTATCTTTAGTTTTATAAATATTTTATAAATTTTTTTAATACATATTTTGTATCAGAATTCCATTCTTTGGCCTTTCTCATTGTTTTAAGAGTCTGAATAGCCAGACTGTGTTCTTGCTGCTCTGACACCTTGACTCCAAGTGGCTGCAGAGAATCCCTCCTGCAGAAGTGAGCAGAATTAGTTTTTAAACATTTTTTCTTCTCAGAGTAGTAAAGAGCAACGGGAAAATTTTGAAACTGTCATCTGCTCTTTTTGACAATAAAAACACCTCATGAGAAGTTGTATAGAAGGAGATTCCTTTTATTTTCCTTCGTAAAGACATTAAATCATACCAAAGAATTACATTATTGAATGTAAAAACTCGTGAAAAAATCAACTCCTTGAGTTTATGTAATTTTTTTTTTTTGTGCCTAAATGATACCATGGAAGTTTTTGAATGTTGGAAATCCATTGGATTATGGTGCAGTTAATTCTGTCCTCTGTGTTGGAATGACCTACATTAGGTTGTCAGTGCTGTCTTATCATCTGCAGTGAGATTTTTCCTTTCTTTCATCATTTTTTTAATTATCATTATTTTTTCTTAAGGAAAATGTCTGCCTTTATTTGTGTGCTTGTTGAGGAAAAGGATTTTCTTTCTGATCATTCTGTGAAAGGTGTAACTGTAAAAATGTTGGCTCTAATCTCTAATGCAGATGGAATCACCACAGGTAGGTTATTTTATCACCAGGCTCTGCAAATAGAACACAGGTATATCACATTATTTTCAGGTACAGGTGAATTTTTACCAATTAGGAACACAGTCTGTTTGTAGTTCACTTTTCCAGCAGCCACCAAGATCTGCAGAAACCCCATGACAGTGGAATCATCTTCCCCAGAGTCAGAAATACACTGTAATTCAAGTTATCATGGTGCCTTCTTGAGTTGCATGTTGGAAAACCATGGTTTAGACTTAAGAAGCATTTTTCTTGAAACTCCACTCTTGAATTTCTGGATTCTCTTAAGTTGCATTCAGGGGAATAATTCAGCTGTTGGCAGCACCAGTTTTTGAGCACTAATGATTATAGGTGGCATGAAACCCTTCTGCATGTAAATCCGTTATGAACTTCATTTTGCTGTTATTACCTCACAATGTAATGAAATCCATAAAAACCACAGGGAAATTCTGCACAGGGTTTCTGAGCAGTGTCCCTGGGAGTTTTTAGCTGGTGCTGGGAGTATGTTTTAAGAGATTTTGTCAACTTGGAGAAGAAATTGGAGGAGCTGTTTTGCTTGGAGTTTTTGAATTTTGTTTAGTATCATTAATACTGTGCTTTAAAAAAAAAAATCTTCCTTTGAAACCACTGATTTAATGGAAATTTACTGAAATCCAGATACCCAAGCAGAAAATTCCTAGGAAGCTAAAATGCTGTGTATACTTCTGGAAACAGAAAAAAGTGGTTTTAATATTTGATCGCTTCGTATTTTTAAGAACCACACATATTTCTAGGCAAGCATATGCAGAAATACTTTGCTTTTTATTAGCCTGGGGCAAAGAAAAAAAAGGGGTTTGGTGAAAATGGAATCCTGGATGTCCTGGAGATGGGGAACAACATGTAACCTAGGGAAAGCTGAAGACCTTGAGGGATGATTAAAGAAAGATTCTACAAACAAAGCAATTCTTAATATAATGTAAGCCCTTGAAGAGACTCAGTGTAGTAAAAGCTATTGAAAATACTATCATTAAAAAACAGCCTTTGCTAAATATAACATTGATTTAAACTAACATTGAGGAACAGATTGCAATTTTCCTGTATTGGTATTGGGTGGCTTCCTGTAAGACCTTCCAATTATTATTTCCTTTCAAAGGGAGAAATACATTTTTACAGAAACCAACTGGCTCTCAGAGAAGTTTTGGATTTAGGCACTAAAGTGATATCCAGATGTGGATGCCATAAGACATGATTTTGATGTTAATTCAAATTCCTGACTCTCTTTGCTAGTAAAAGATTTCTGATTTGTTATTATTGCACAATTGCATCCATCTCCTTCAACTCAATATTTTTTAAGGTAGTATCTTAAGTATTAGTCAAAAAGAATAAATTAAACTTTCAAGAACATTTTGCTTCTTCTGACAGCCTAAAAACCCCAATTTGAACAGGGCTTTTTGCCTTCAGAGACCTCAGTTTGGGTCAGTTTGAGACAAATCCTTGATGGTCTTGGCACTCTGTGTTAGGCCATGGTCGGTCTGGCCTAAGGGCAAGTCAGACTGGTTATTGCTCATAAAATCAGGATCAACCTTTGGCTCATCACCTGTCCTGTGGCTCACAGGGTGCCCACTCTGGGTGCAGGGAGCAGCTGAGCTCTGAGCCCAAACCCCAGCTCACCCTCAGTGCCAGGACACAGCCTTGGGCTTAGGGAGGTAAATTCTCTGGGGCAGAGCCCAGGGGAACTGAGCTGGGGACACAGAGAGCACAGAGAACACAGAGAACACAGAGAACATAGAGAGCACAGAGAGCATAGAGAGCACAAAGAACATAGAGAGCACAGAGAGCACAGCTCACCTGGGCTGGGGGCACAGAGAGCACAGAGAGCACAGAGAACACAGAGAACATAGAGAGCACAGAGCACAGAGAACACAGAGAGCAAAGAGAGCACAGAGAGCACAGAGAGCACAGAGAACACAGAGAACACAGAGAACATAGAGAACACAGAGAGCACAGAGAGCACAGAGAGCACAGAGAGCACAGAGAGCACAGAGAACACAGAGAACATAGAGAACACAGAGAACACAGAGAGCACAGAGAGCACAGAGAACATAGAGAACATAGAGAACACAGAGAACACAGAGAACATAGAGAGCATAGAGAACACAGAGAGCACAGAGAACACAGAGAGCACAGAGAGCACAGAGAACATAGAGAACATAGAGAGCACAGTGAGCACAGAGAACACAGACAGCACAGAGAACACAGACAGCACAGAGAACACAGAGAGCACAGAGAACACAGAGAACATAGAGAACATAGAGAGCACAGAGAGCGTAGAGAACATAGAGAGCACAGAGAGCACAGAGAGCACAGAGAACACAGAGAACATAGAGAGCACAGAGCACAGAGAGCACAGAGAGCATAGAGAACACAGAGAGCACAGAGAACACAGAGAGCACAGAGAACATAGAGAACATAGAGAGCACAGAGAGCACAGCTCACCTGGGCTGGGGGCACAGAGAGCACAGAGAGCACAGCTCACCTGGGCACTGAGCTGTGCCTCAGCTGTGCCCACCCCATGGGTCAGGAGTCCTGGGTTTGCACCCACAGGGGTTTGGGAACTCTGTCTCTGTAGTCTGGTTTCAGGCCTGAAGTTTCTGATTTTCCATAGTTCTAGTTTCTAATGTTTTGGTTTTCTAAAATTCCTTTCTGAGGAAAGCTGGGGAAAGCATCAAGATTGTTTTTGTAACAATATCTATGTTGTTCACTCCTTCTGGGAGGAGGGATCTCTCTTGATGTCCCTCTGGTTTGACCAGTGTGGGTGAGGAGGTTTGTCTTTCTCTCACCAATCACATTGGGCTGTGAAAAATGGTATATAAAGAGAGACATTTCTAATAAAGAGATCTTTTACAGAACCTTGAGATAAATCACAAAAGGAGCCTGTGTCATGTGTTATCCTGCAGTGACATGCCTCAGGTGCCAGTCTGGGTCCCCTTGTGATGCTGCAGCTGGGATTGCAGCTCTGCAGGCAGGGGCTGGGCACTGAGCTGGGGATGTCTGTGCAGGAGCTTCCCTGGCCTCTGGAATGTGAGCTAAACTTTTTTTTTTCTTTTTAAATTATGTGTCTTTCATCCACATAGTGATCTACAGCAGCCTGGAGCTTGATAATTCCAAAAGTCAGAGCATTTACCAAAGTTCTGCTGCTTTTGGTTACTGGACTGGGCAGAAGGAGAGGTTGGTGGCATCACAAAGATACCTCAAGGTTATTTATGAAATCCCTGCCTCGGCTGTTTTGGCTCAATTGTTCAGTTTTTTATGAAATCCTTTTGGATCCTGGGATTGAAAGTATAAAACATTTCCTGGGTTTGGAACTGAAAAAAATGATCAGAGCATTTTAATGCTGAAGTTGATGGCCAAGTGGGGACTCCACATCAAAAAGTAGATTCTGGAAAGAAATGGATGATGGAGAGCATACAGTGACAAACCCACAACAGAAAAGGGGCAAAATGATGCTTTTTTTTGCCAGATGAACCACAATTGTTGTTTGATTCCTGTTACAGATTCTAGGATTCTGTTAAATCCCTGAATTAACACCAAAATTTCATTAGCAAAGCATGGTTGGAAGATGACATATTTCAACACTTTGTATGGCAGCCAGCTTATGATCAGATTAATTCTGTTAATAAATAAGACTTAAAAGATTTCTAGGAAAGAATGGCCTATAATAATGTTCCCCTTCATGTGAAAAATTTTGAAACAGTTGTTTTTTCTTTGTTATGTTTAAAAATGTTGAGAGGAGGAAAAAAAGTCAAAGTGTTTTATAGCCATAGCAGAACAAAGGGAAAAATTTTGGGGTTTGAATTGTCTGGGCCTTTGTGGGCATTGAGTATTCCTGACATCCTATGTTTGTTAAATGCTGCTGTACCTTGGAGCCAAAGGCTCTTTTCCTCTGTAAAGTACTAAGGGTTTTATCAACCCAGTTAATTTCCTCTGTGCAACTATTAAAAATAACAAATTTCTCTATCAAAAAACCTGTGTTTTAAAAAAAATGATGCACAAGCTAATTTTGCTTGTAATTCTATTTCATCATCAGCCATGTTTATTAGCAAATTCCACTGGTAACTATAAATAATATTCTTTATTAAAAAAGCACATTAGGTCTCTGGGAATATTAACTGAGTGACTGCAGCCCTGCAGAGGTATTTGGTTTTTTGTCCTCAAAACACCTTTTGGAATACCAGCTGCCAGAGCCAGGGTTGGAGTTGGTAAGAAATAAATAATTCTAATTTATTGGTTTAAAAGTCCCAAGCAAAAGTAAATCTGAGTGTTTTAAATGCCCTTAATTAGCATTTATTAAGGGAGCAGAGGTATCTGTGAGCACCCAACCTAAGCTGCCCTGATCTGGAGAAGAAACATTTTTAGTGCTATTTTAAAAGTGAGATTGAGGGGGGCAAAACCTTGACTTCACTGAAGGCTTGTGGCAAAGGTGGAAATGAAGGCTGTAATGACTGGTGGTTCAGCAGGCTGTGACCTTGTGTTAGTGATAGCACAGAGGACATTAATTAGGGGAAAAATCCCTGAAAGTTTAGTGTAAACTCTAAATGAGACTCTAAAACTTAGGGTAAAGACACATAGTGTGCCAAGGCCTTTTTGGTAAGGGAGTCCTGACTTGCTCAATTCCCCAGGATGCACTGAGGTGTCAGCATTAACTGCTACAACCTCAGCTGCAAGCTCAGAACAAACCTTGTCAGCAGCCCCACATTATGGATAAGATTTTTTGAAGCGTCCTGTTGCATTTTCTATTTTGCCTTGGACGAAGGATTTTTTTGGGGAGTGTTTTTTTTTAGCCAGCAGTGCCTGTAGCAAGGAGGTCAGCATTTCCCTGTTGGCACTGGCTCTTGTCTTGTAAGACATGTGCTCAGGACGTGCCCCACTGTTGGTGGTGGCTCTGTGGCCTCGGCCGTGCCCGCCGCTGTCACTCACCACAGAGTGTCACAGACTTCTCCAGAAGCACTGCAAATCCTTCTAATTGCCTTTGTGCCTCAGCATTACCATGATAAACCATTTGGCATGGTGGAAGAAAGACTTGTAAGGGACCATCTTGATGTGAAATACATGGAGTGCTTTTTCATGGCTCTTTATTTCTCTGTCACTGACTCCAGCCTGTAATAACACTCATAACTCTGCAGTGTCTTTTATTAGCAGGGAATTACAAGGCACCAGCACTGGTGCTTTAGCATTGGAAAGCAGACTTTAAAATTTACCAGGCAAATGACTTTATCTTGCTCATAACTTCCTATATTCTGTTTGATCAGCACAGGAAGTCATGTCTTCCAAAAGAACAGGTAAATTAAATCTGCGGGTCTTTGATGGCTTTGCATTGTCTGTTTCTTGGGGTCCAAACTCTGGGGCACCTGTTTTTCACAGTCTTTGTTGATGTAAATAGTAGTTTCACCCAAATTCTGTCTGTTAGAGAAATGAGGGTTTAGCCCTGAGGTTTTCAACCCTTGCTTCATCTCTGTCTCATGATTGCATTACCTGGTTATCTTTAAAAGCCTGTTATTAACACATTGATTATAAATGATAATTAAAATAGGCTGACTTTTTGTTAAGCTTAGATAGCTATTGATCAAAACTGAAATTCTGATTTTAAAAACTCTTCCTTTCAAAATACATCTCTCTTCTTCTGCTGCCACAGAAATTATTTCATTGTCTGAAGTATAGTACCTTCTCTTCAAAATTACAGGGTTTCAGATGTTTGGCCAGCCAGGCAATCTGAGTGGCTGAGCATCTGTAAGTACTTTATAATATCTTTGACATGCTTTGTGAGACAAAGAATTGAGTCATCTTTTTTTTCCTGCAGCAAACTTTGCACTCTGGCATTTTTCTTGACTTTTCATGTCTCAACACATTGAAGAGCTTACCATGGCCAACAGCAAAATCAGACTTACAAGTTTTACAAAAGACTAGAGCTAGTGCCTGCCTTTTCCTCTGAACTGCAGTCCAGATTTATCTGACAGGTTTGAAAGTTGGTATTTTTACTTTTTCCTACATTATCATTGTTGTCCTCTGTGTTTTATTTCCCCCCCAGAAGGCTCTTTGCTGCATGAAGTCTTTTTTGTTCCTTGCTAGCCCCAGAAGGGATGCCACCTGTCTCCAAATTATGGAGTTAAAGATTCTATAAATGCAGAATAAAATATAAAGTCAAATACAGCTAAACTATCATGCTTTTAATAATGTGGAGTACACTAATTTTGCACTGGAAAATGGGGAAGAAAATTCAAAGCCAGCCATGAAATTCACTGCTTTTAATTGACAAGACAGGAGTAATACCACTGAGAGAGGTCCTGGGTAATTAAAAAAGTGCAGACAAAACACTCTTACTAGTAAGTGTTAAGGAATACTGATATGAGCCCACACAGTTTGTAAAGAAGGGCAGACAAGGTTTAGAATATGTTATAAGAAAATGGAAATCAGCTTTTTTAAGGCTGCTGTGATGCTCAGAGTTTACTGCTGCATTTCAAAGACGTTTTTCTCTCCAAAGAGCAGAAGGACTTTTATGTGGAGGAGAAAGTGGTGCTTAAAAACAGACAGAGCTGGGGAGATACCCAGGAGTTAGGAGGCAGAATGCCTGGGAGGAAGAGCCTGTGCTCCAAAGTCTGGGACTTTACTGGAGAGAGGGGGGGAAAAAAAAAATAAAAAAGATAAAGACAAAAACAAGTGCCTAATGCCGTCCAAAGACGGGGCATCTGTAAAACAGTCTGTGCACAGGGCTGTGTAGGCTTTCCAAGGGCTCTGCTTTGTTCCAGTTCCAGTGAGTTCCTGGAACACAGCCTCCTTCCCTGCTCCTGGAACAGCCTTGACTGCAGGGCTTCTCCAGGCGTGGAGGTGGAAACACGAGCTGGGTGAGCACAGCTTCCACCGACACGCGGGTGCTGGCAAAGCGACGGCTTCAAAGCAGACCAGGCACAGCCACAAACATCTGTAACTCTGCAGGGAGGGCTTCTAAACCTGGCACAGCCAGGCCAGGGCAGGGTTTGGCAAGCAGGGGTGTGGGGATGTGGATGTGCTTTGTTATCAACACCTCTTTTCCCTGAGAGAGCTCTCTTACGGCGTGGCTCATCCCGGGGGCGAGCTGGAGCAGCACCAGGTTGCCCTGGCTGATCCCATTGTGCCTACCCCACTTCCAGCATTTGTGGCCACATCCTTTTCTTGCAGAGCTCTATGTTCTGCTGTAGGTTGCTTTTGGTTTTGTGCTGGTTGTGCTGCTGGCTGCTCCAGGGGTATCAGCAGGAGAGAGTCACTGAGGATTTCAGCTTTCTGCATTAAAATGCTCCTGCCAAAATGAGTGTTGACTTTAGAAATCTTCAGATTCCACTTAGAATTTTCTGCTGGCTCTCCAGCTTTATATGTAACTGAAACTCAAGAAGATCAAATATCAAGACTGTTTTTTAAAAAATGACTGGCTAACACTTTTGAATGGCAGATCACAGGGAAATAGAAATATCTTTGTTAAACTTCACCATTTTCATAATAGTTAGGCTTTTCTGAAGTGTAACAAGAGAAACCTGGAGAATCTGATACCTGTGCATGGTAACTATTTACCAATATTTAAAGGCAGGGTAGGAGAAGAATCAAGTGGTCAGTAGCACTCTTAGACTTTTTGAAAGGCATTGCCTTGATTTTCTATAACTGGAATGTTTTTTCCATCCCAAATGAAAATACCTATTGTTTTGTTAGCATTAAAAGATCACTTACAAAGAGCTACAGAAGGAAAGCAGCCAAAGCTGCCATATTCCTGCCACTTTCTTGCGTCAGCGGAGTCGCGAATAAAAGAACTTTCCAAGTTACAGTGCTGCACTTGAAAAGGGAAAAAAGTCTGCGGTGACTTTTATCTGTGTATTCAGCAGATCAGATGGCAAACTCACCCCCAGAGCCGAGCAGGGGAGCAGCTCCTGCCTTTCTCTGGAGCCCCAGTGGTGTGAAACAGCACCAGGTACGACTTCAAAAGGTCCAAATACGCAGCGAGCGTAAAGTTTGGGGTTTTTTCAAAACACCTGTCTAATTAGCTCAGCTCGCTGTTTGCCAGCTCTGGCTCTGACTTTCTCACAGTTGTGTGCTCAGCAGAAGTGGCTTTTTCATCTCAGAGATTTGGGTAAGAGGTTAAACCTACAAACACTGTCACCAAACCTGACCCGTCGGCTCCTCAGTACAAACCTATCCCATTTCCTTGCAGCGTCAATCGCCCCATTGTGCCCAGCTAGGAAAGGTGAGGTGGAGCTCTTAGCCACTTTTTTTTAGAGGGACGAGATCATTTTAATTGAATGTTATTATCAGCCAGTCCTTGTGGTTTGACATGGATTCAAAGTGAAGCTGCTCATCCGTTTAGAGAATGCGTAGGCACTAATGGAATAACCTCAGCGAGTTTTCGGATGCCTCCATCCTCAGGGAAATTGGTTTGATTTGCCCTTCAGTGGAAATTTTGTGTACTCTTGGCAGCCAAAATAGCACTGGAGTCCAGAAGCAGGGGAAAGTCTATTCTCTGTGTTGTACTCTGCTCTTTTCCCACTAAAATCTGTACAGTGAATATTTTCTGTTTGTACACCTCGTTGCCTTTCAGCCCAAGGAACTTGCCTCTATGTGTTCATACAGCACATGTGTGTAAAATAAGATGGAAAACTAAATTAATTTTACTGAAAATATACTTGATTCTTTAAACCTGTTGCATGTGGATTTCATGTCCATCCTCCACCCTGCATTGGAGAGTGGGATGTCTTTCCTGGGAGCAGTTCATCATTGCTGATTTGTGCACCATCATGTCTTGATTAACTGGTAAACAGGACTTGAGACAGTAAATATTTGATTTGTTGACCCTTGAAAATATGCATGAGGAAGACTGAGGGCTTGAGGCTTATGGAGAGGACTGTGAGCCTCATGGCTGAAGCTTTTTCTGAAGTGTTTCTGTGCAGGCGCCTGTAGTTTCATCTCTTTGGCTTGACTGATTTATGGAGCAAAGAGAGTTCACCTGTTTTCTTCTTCAGGGGTCTGTCTGTGGAATTTATTCTCAGGAAACTGAAATAAGTCTTGCCTACAGGATAAAAGTTAGGACTTTAAATGAGCTTCTTGGCAGCAACCCCTCCAAAACTGCCAGATAACAGAGGAGTGGAAGAGCAGTAAAGCAGGGATGAGTCAAGCACAACCAAAACCTTACTACTCTGAGTAAGGAGGAGAACACAACCACTTTTTAACTTCTTCTGTTACTAAAACTGTCTCTGCTTATTTTTAGTTTAAGCCTTCACCACACTGAAGTCAATAACTTCAATTAAATCAACATGTTTTAATAATTATGAAACCAAATTCTTCAGCCCTGATGCACCTTCATGTACAAATCTAATTCCTGATACAATTCAAAGAGTGACCTGCAGTGGGAACTCCTTTCCCCGGCCTGGACGACCAACTGTGAGACCCAAAATTTGTATTTCCAGTGTTGAATTTGTCTCCTGCATTTGGCACCTCCAGAGAAATAAATCATCGGTGAAAACCCCAGATTGCAAATTATGGAGAGTTCATTAAGATTTGCTGAAGTTCAAAGCAAAAACACCAGTTCCTCACAGGTCAGGGCAGCTCTTCTAATGGTTCCTGCTTTGCCTCCAGCAGCAGCTCATCCCCAGAACCTGTTTCTTTTTCTGCCAGGGCTGTTGGCAGGTGAATAGAGTCACATCAGATCACCTCACTTGGGTTTTATGCTGGAAACCCATGCCCTGGATGTGCCGTTTTCCTGGCCCAGCATGGCATGAGATCATGGATTTCAAACCAGGCCATGTTGGCCTCAGAAGACAAAACATGCAATGCCCTGTTCACTTCCCTCTTGAGATTTGCCAGGAAGTCCCAGCTCAGTTTTGCCCTGGGGTTTGCTGTCTCACAGTTCAGATCATCCCAAAGGAACAAAGCCTTGTGTGGGGAGGAAGGAGAGCATCACTCATTGTGCCCTGAAAACAGCTCAGACCATTTGTGATACAAAAAGGAGTGGATGCAGGTTCTTCTAGAACCAGATCAGGGGAAAACAAATCAGTTTTCTAGGGAAATAGTTAGGACACGGCAGGACTAAGACTTCATGCAGATATCCTGTGGTTTAGGAAAACACATCATTTGTGCACTTGCCAGGTGGGCAGTGGTGCTGGTCCAGCCTCACAGATTCGTTAAGGTTGGGAAAAAAACTGAGATCATTGAGTCCATGCAGGCTCCTGAGAGTCGCTGTCTCAGCAGCACGACATTTTCATTTCAAAAGAAGGTCGTGCTCTCTCTCTTTTCAGCTAAAATTGTTGAAAGTATGTTAAACTCTGAAGTGCTGTCCTGTTTTCCTTTCCATTTTCCATGTGTGTGCCTGGGGACTGCCATGAACTCCCACCTGTGGTGCCATGGACCTCCCTGGCTTTTCCATTCCTGCTGCCAGCCTGCCTGCCTTGCCACCCTGCACCCACCTGTGCACACCTGGAGGAGGCTGGGCTGGCTCAGGGAGGGGTGATGCCCACAAGGAGTGTCCAACCCCCTGCCCCCACTGCAGGAGCTCTGCCTGCTCTGCTCTCTGCCAGCTTCGTTATGTAAGGAAGGGTAAAAGTACAAACAAGAACGTTGAACATGAAAAGTGAGTTTGTTTGCTTACTGGCAGGGGCAGAATGGAACTGTATAAATAAAAATTCAGGCTGACAAATGTTAGGTACCTGCAGGAACACCTGAACCAAGGCTGGACTCTGCAGGCAGCTGGGAGGAGAAAGGCAAGGTGGGCATTGACACTCAGTGGCTCCAGAAAACAGCTCTGTGTGCTGTAATTAAATTCCTCTTATTTTTGTTTCTAGTGTCAATATCATTCATGTCCTTTCCAGTTTTGCACTTGTAATCCAGCAAGGTAGAACAGCAATTACTGAAGACTCTTTAACAGTTTGGATATTGTCAGTGGGTTTTAATTGTCTGCCTGGAAACCCCTTTGACCACAGCTGTGCTCTGAACTCCAAGGAGGGGCTCCTACCTGTTGTATTGTTTTCTTCCTGCTGCTGGAACAACACATCCCTTCAATGTTCATGGCTATTCACAATCACTGTATGGAAATGTGTGTTTGCAAATCAGGGTTGGTGTTGCTGAGCACTCATTTGTGTTTCTAACTCAGCCTTTGTGGTGGCTGTGGAGAGCTGAAGTCCCTTCTCCATCTCAGCAGAGGCCAAGCTCCTTCGTGCTTCCCTATCAGATCCTGGATTAGGTGGAGCTTTGTGCAGCTCCACCAATACAGGAATTCTCAGATCATTCCCACTATGCCAGATAATGCTTTTCATGCAGTTTTTGTCTCAGTTGTGATAAGGGGAAAGTTTTGGGATTCATGAAGGAGCTGTGCAGGTTGGCTGAGGGATATTAATGTGTAGCTCCACAAATGAAAAACTCATGGTGCTTCAGAACCTGATCTGTTTTCTGTTACTTTTAGTTCTTTTGCATTTTAAAAATGTTATCCACTTAGGAATGTTTGGAACTATTTACATATATATTTTTTTAAAGCTTTGTGTGCCTTTTGGGGGTATTTCAGCTGCCTTGTCAGGACCCTGTGGGTGTTCCTGGGAAGCAGAAGCAGGGGGATATTTTGGAGATGCCTGTTAGAGACACAAGTGACTCAACAGAACTTGTGCTGTGTGGGACTGAGCTCCTCTCCTTCCTGTGCATTTTCATGTAAGACTTTTCTGCCCCAGCAAAAAGATCTTCACACTGAAACAGCAGAGTTTCAGCTCAAAACTGGGTTCAAACAGACTTAACAAAAACCCCACGAACAAACAAACCCCAGAGGCTGTCAATGGAAATCAATCTGCTTTGTCACAGCTGTGACAAGAGCTCTTGACACCCCACTAAAACTGCATCTGAGGCACAGCAATAGCTTTGGCGAGTGTTTTTCCCCTCTTATCCTCTTCCCAGCTTGCCTGGGTATAAATTACACCTCATTCTTACCCATACTGGAGAAACTATTAGCACCAAAAGATGCAGCATGGGCTTGAATGTTTAAATAATTGCTTTTAAGGGAAACAAACCAAATAAATTTAAACTACACATATTCTGATATTTTTTGTTGATGATTCCGGTTCAGCTATAAAGAATACAACAGAGTTAAAGAAGTACTGTGGTGAGGACTCCCAGAAACGAGTTATGCAGGAATTAGAGTAAAATGTTTTGTGTAAAAAGCTATCAGAAATATTTAAATAGCTCGTGGAGCGTGACATTGTTCCTTGCTGTGTGTGTATGTGTCTGTCTATCTAAAATATTCTGCACTACTTTTGTAGAGCTCTAAAATGGACGGGAAAACTTCTGAAGAAACTGGAATAGATCTTCCCCATGTCTAATTTGGAGAAAAAAAAATTAACTTAAAGGATTTTAGAAATGTTTAGAAACATTGGCATTATGACAGCAAGAATCTCTGTCATAACGTCATATGATTAACTAGATCAGAAATGTTCTAGGATGTTCTGATCAGTTATGTTAATGCCTCTTTTAAAAAGTATAAAGCTAATGCTCTATAAAATAGATACTTGAAAAACAGTTTTGGTTTTCCTCAGGCTACTGAGATTAGAGTTTTGTAATCTGTTTGACCAGCTGCAGAGGACGTTCTGTTTCATTTTTTCTTTTTAAGTAAATGAGCTTCATCTCAACATGATTAAAAAGTAAAAAAAAAAAAAACCAAACGAATCAGGCTTCAAAAATACTCCGTTTTCACTCATACTTTTAAATAGGAGCAACTGCATTGTCATGTCTTGTTGCAAATGTAATTGGGTTGGAGGTCATTAAAGACTTTGAATAAAAGAATTTCCAAGTTTCCAAGTGTGCATCCCCCCCTGTCAAGAATCACCCCATTTTTGGCTTCCAGACATAATTTTAGCAGATATTACTTTGCTGCCTCTCACATCTCACATGTGTTGAGTCAAGCTTGCTCTTGTTCAGTTCAAAAAGCAGTGGTTTGCCTTGTGAGTTAATTTTGTTGATTAAGGTTACTTTGAAAGGTAAAGACATTATTAGATTTCTTTGTGTGTGCCTGTGTGCAAGAAAATGTGTGTTATTTTATGTAAAGGGAGAATTGCAGCAATACTGAGCGCTCGATTGCACAAAATAAATAGCTTTTCTTTCATTCTTACTGGGAATCAGATTGGCTTATTGATTAAAAATACCTGAGCCTTTCATATTTCTGTTTTAAAAGAGCATAACGAAATAAGAGGTTTTGTAAGGCCTCTTAGAAATGTTTATATTTCCAGGTCTTCGTGGGTCTGTGAGGAGCAATGCCTTTTAAAGAGACACTTGTAGAGTACCAGGGGTCTGCTGGAGCCTCTGGGCTGGCTCCAGGTGTGAAGTATCTGGACACCCACTTAAAGTGGCAGTTTGGTGATAAACCTGGTTGGGAATGAAGCCTGGGGCAGCAGAAGATTGCCTCGTTCAGTGAATGATTGATAAATCTGCTTTAGCTCTGCCTCATTCAGTGGGTGATTGATAAATCTGCTTTAGCTCTGCCTCGTTCAGCCGCTGATTGATAAATCTGCTGTATCACAACTCAGGTGTTCTCCAAGGCATTGCAGGAAATTCTGCCCAAGCCCTGATGCTTGTTTTTGCAGAACTGTTGTTAAGAGTACAGCAAGCAGCAGAACCAGATGTTTTGCTGGTTAATTTGTATTCACAGTAGCAGTTTCTCACCAGCACGGCGCTGACGGGGACGTTTTAGACGTTCTTGTGACAGAGCATCAAAAATTCAAGAAGTTGCCTAAAAATGTTGAAGCCGACATCAGGTCTTCACAGGAAACCTGCTCAGAGAATGGCAGGCTCCTCGCCGTTCCCTTTGATTGCAAAGTGTTTAATAAAAAGCAAATTAGGAAATGAAAATTGTCTGGCGGATCAATCAGGCACAGCGGTTCCGCCCGCTCAGCATTATCTGTCAGACATTAACCTGATTGGGAATGTTGTATTTTGTGTAATAGTCTCAAAATCAGACTGAAAGGTTGACTGAAAAAATACCTGATGTATTTTGTGTGTGCTCTGAGGCTGATAACGAACTCTGCAGTTCAAGTTTTAATAACTTGGGGGGAGCTAAGAAACTTCAAAAGCTTCGTGATAAATGTTTTTGACAAAGCAGCAGCTGAACATTAGGCAGAATCTTGGTAAATCCTCTCATAAGTGGTTTAGAATGGAGTTCTGAACTTTTCCTTCATAAGTGTATGCTTAAGATGTCATGGTATCTTTGGGTTTAAAAGATTCATTTTATCTGGTAAGTGTGCACCACTGGTGTTTCTGCCTAAACCTCGGCGAGTGCAAGGGGGAAACAGTCCAGGGCTTTTCTGCTTTGGCAGCCTCTGCTCTGCTCTTGACCATGACACTCGTGCAGACTGGGAAAAAGGGGCAGCACTGTTAAAGCAAACTACAAAATACTCCAGGGGAAATTTACAGTCAATCTGCCAGCTGACAGGCTTTTGATTGGCTTCATCACAAGAGCCCCAAAGTGTCCTGTCATAGGCAAAGCACTGCTTGGACATGGCAAGTGCTTGTTGGGTTTTGTGGCCCGTTGAGAAAAGCAGATGAAAGCCAGTTTATTACAGCCTTTGAACCTTGCCTCCTTGTCCCTCCTGTCACCTGAGCCTCTAAAACAAAGCAAAAACAATTCCCTCCTTGGCTCCCCCTGACAAAAATGCCCGACTTTACAATTTATGCTGCTGTTTTCTTTGAACTGTTATCTCTGCAGGACCTTATGGCATCCTTTGCCTTTCAAAAGAATTGAGTTTATTGTGTCCTGCAGTGAAGCCCTGACTCAGCAAAATGCTTGAAGCCCTGCCTAATTTTATGTCTACAAGTAGCCCTGCTGGTGCCATCAAGGTATTTTAGGATCGTGGAGTCTTGAAAAGGTTTGGGTTGGAAGAGACCTTAAAGCCCATCTTCTCCCACCCCTGCCATGGCAGGGACCCCTCCCACTGTGCCAGGGGCTCCCAGCCCCAAACCTGGCCTGGGCACTGCCAGGGATCCAGGGCAGCCCCAGCTGCTCTGGGCACCTGTGCCAGGGCTGCCCAGCCTCACAGGGAACAATTCCTGCTAATAGACTTTACAGGAAAATGATCTTAAAACTTCTGTCAGCTCAGCTAGCTATGTACAGAAAATGCTGAAAACACATCAGTATCTTACAGGAGCAAAGCAGGAAGAAACAGGCATATTGACAATCCTAGCAGTGCTCAGGTGATCTCCAAAAGACTCCAGATGAAGTCTGGAGGTGTTATGGGACTGCTCAGGAGCTAATGCTGATGATCCCAAGTTTATAATGTACTGCCAAGTCAGTCTCTTGCCTGTGAATTGTCAAAAATGAAAATAGCTTCTGTTAGAGCCTGCCACACTTCAAAATGTTTGCATTTATTTTTCTTTTATGTTAAATGACCTACTTTAAATTTTTTTCCCCTACTGCTGGAGAGACTTGATTCTGTTCCTAGAGTCAAATTATTCCTTTGCTTCCTGAACCCCTTTCTTTCTGTCTTTCTTTCCTCCCACAGTCCCTCAAGGGGAGGATTTGTTAGACTTCCCAGGGGCATCTCCTGCTGGCAAACCTCTGAAGCCACAGCCTGCCTGGTGGGGATGGGCAAAGCCCCCAGCTTGGAGAATTTTGCAAGATCTCCATTCCCATTTTGAAATGTCAGCAAAGAGAGCCAAACTTCCCAATGTGCCTTTGGAAATTACACCTTTTATCTGATTCCTGACCAAAGAAATACTTTTTTTTCCCATAATGGCAGCAAAAAATGGCAACCAGCTCTTGTAGGTACATATGTATTACCAATTTGCAATTTCATTCCATGTTGTAATTCATGTTCACTCTTCATGAAATTATGTTTAGTGGTTAAAATTAAACATTAGGCATGAAGAGTCACAGATCTGCTGTCACTGCACAGTAGGACTGTGAAGAGCAGCCCTTTCCCCCACCCCTCCATAGCTGTTCCAAACTTCACCAGGTCCTGGGGTTGGACTGATGGTAACAGGCTGGGAGGTCAGTGAAAGTAAAATAGGAAAGAGATGTCAAATATTGCTTAAGGCATTTTAATTTCTCTTCCTGAGGAGCAATAAAGCCTAAATTTTCTGTACAGTCATAATAGCAATTGTAATGTACCTATAGGATAGAGAAATAATTTGTGTAATTAAACACCCTGACTATTTTCTGTGTCAAATAATAGATTTTCTTTTCTCTTGCAGTAATGTTGGCCCCTGCATATAGGTTGTGGAAAACTTTGTTTGCAAAAACAAAGCCATTGTTTTAACAGAAACCACAGAAATTTTGCCTTTCATATTGAATCAGTAGCATAATGAGTCGTGGAGCAATAGTTCAACATCAAAGGAGACTTTTTGGATATATAGTGTGTTGCAACAACAGCAAAAAAGTTCCCACCAGAAAGGAATTTTGCCATATGTGAACAGCAGACATATGTATTAGGTTAAAACCAGAAGATTTCCTTTGCTTTGCACCAAAAGCAAGGGAGAAGTCCAAGTACAGAGGTGTTTGTTTGCAGTGTCATGGGCAGGAGCTCAGTGAAAACCCAACAAGTGTGGGGGATGCCCCAACAATTTGGCTCCACCATCACTATTTCACTTTTTAAAACACCCTTGTAGTGCTCTGACTCATGGCATTACATCAATGGTCCTCACAGATAGATTTGCCCAATTTATTTATAGTAGTAATAAACCCACATAAATCTATTTATCTCCATGAAATATTGTAGCGAAATTAATGATTGTTTTTAAAAATCTGGATGGGATTCTTGGCTGCTTCCTTTGGACAGAGTTGTATTTGACTCTAAACTGTGAGACCACTTAATGTAAAGAAGTTTTTGCCCAGACAGCCCATAATTCTGGCTTCATGGAGAGATAAAGAGTTTGAAAATTGAATGTTTTAATGACAAAATTTTAAAGCATCTCCATGTGCATTTCTGGAAGAAAATTCTCTTTCATTTTTATTAACATTCACATGTTGGTTTTTTTTTTTTTTCTCAAAGTTCCAGAGATTTTCTTCTCATGAACGAGGAGAAAAAACACATCAATGGATGTAATTTGAATTTAGAAGGCACTTGAAGAGAGGCCTGTATTCAGAATTATTGTTGGCACATGTTTTGAGGATGTAAAGTGGAAGCCTTCTTCTGTGGGCATTAGTAAGGAGATAATTAAGACTACAGTAGGTAATTAGGGTAGCTTTTATTACTGCATCTTTCATTAACTAATTATATTAATTTGGTAACATTTGAAAAATTCTTTGAAGATGAAAAGTGCTAACTCTCACTACCTTTAGTGGTAGCTTTACTCTGCACTGGTCATAAATTTTGAGGGCTTTTCTTGATACAGATGCACATCCATATGTGCAGAGTTGCTGATAAAAATTACATATTTCTAATAAAAAAAGACTTTCATTATCCAGCATGATCTGATCAGGAGGAGCAGCAACTTTTCTGCTGGCACTTTCTGTTTCAAAGTGAAAATACGTTGATACTTAGTGGGGTTTTTTTTGAAATTTAACTTTTTTTGAAAGCGTCATTTATTCAGCCCTCGGAGCAGAGAGGCAAATGATTGTGATCCATGACTTCCCATTGATGTGATGGGATCAGGAATCAAGCTTTGTCTGCTCTCAGGAGCCTTCAAAAAATAGGCAATTATTTCAGGTTAAAGAAGGAAAACATCTCGCATTTGTAAGTAGTTTCTTCACAGTCATAATCAATAGAAAGAAATTAGGAATTGTAATTGTTTCTGTTTCTGCAGTTCTTCAGGACTGAACTTTCTTTCAGGGAATCCAACACTTTTGAAAAGTATCCTGTGGTTAAAGGGTAATCAAATCACTTTTCATATATTAAAGACCAAATCCTTCCTACATTCCCATTCCATACTTGTTCCTGGGATTCTTCACACTCTTTCTCTTACCAGCTTTTAGTTGATTTAGTTAAACACTGTAACTAACACCAAAAATTAATTCTTGCCTTGACAAGGGGTTTTGGAATGCTGGCAGTGCACCTTTTTGTCTCTTTAGGGCTTCTTGTCAAAACTCTATGCTTGACAAGTTAGGGTTTTTTTTAAAAACCCACCTTTTTTCCCAGCCTCAGTCTGCCCCTCAGGTATCCCATGGAATTCCTCTGGTTCTATGCATGATCCCAGCCTTCCTGGAGCCCCACAGGCACCAGCCCCACGTGTGCTGCTCCCTTGGGTGTGGGACCAGCTCCATTTGGGGTCTGGGACCAGCTCCATTGGGGTCTGGAACCAGCTGCATTTGGGTCTGGAACCAGCTCCATTGGGATCTGGGACCAGCTCCATTTGGGGTTTTCATTTGGGGTCTGGAACCAGCTCCACTGGGGTCTGGGACCAGCTGCATTTGGGTCTGGGACCAGCTCCATTGGGGTCTGAGACCAGCTCCATTGGGGTCTGGGACCAGCTCCATTTGGGGTTTCCATTTGGGGTCTGGAACCAGCTCCACTGGGGTCTGGACCAGCTGCATTTGGGTCTGGGACCAGCTCCATTGGGGTCTGAGACCAGCTCCATTGGGGTCTGGACCAGCTCCATTTGGGGTTTCCATTTGGGGTCTGGAACCAGCTCCACTGGGGTCTGGGACCAGCTGCATTTGGGTCTGGGACCAGCTCCATTGGGGTCTGAGACCAGCTCCATTGGGTCTGGGACCAGCTCCATTTGGGTTTCCATTTGGGGTCTGGAACCATCCCATTTGGGTCTGGAACCAGCTCCATTAGGGTCTCCATTTAGGGTCTGGAACCAGTTCCATTTGGGGTCTCCATTGGGTCTGGGACCAGCTCCATTGGGGTCTGGGACCAGCTCCATTGGGGTCTCTATTTGGAGTCTGGGACCAGCTCCATTGGGGTCTGGGACCAGCTCCATTGGGGTCTCCATTTGGGGTCTGGGACCAGCTCCATTGGGGTCTCTATTTGGGGTCTGGGACCAGCTCCATTTAGGGTCTGGGACCAGCTCCATTGGGGTCTGGACAGCTCCATTTGGGTCTGGGACCAGCTTCATTGGGGTCTGGGACCAGCTCCATTGGGGTCTCCATTTGGGTCTGGGACCAGCTCCATTGGGGTCTCCATTTGGAGTCTGGGACCAGCTCCATTGGGGTCTCCATTTGGGGTCTGGGACCAGCTCCATTGGGGTCTGGGACCAGCTCCATTGGGGTCTCCATTTGGAGTCTGGGACCAGCTCCATGGGTCTCCATTTGGGGTCTGGGACCAGCTCCATTGGGGTCTCCATTTGGGGCCTGGGACCAGCTCCATTGGGGTCTGGCACAAACTCCATTAAACATTTTGCTGGAGCTGACCCATCTGCAGTGGGATAACGGGGAGAATTAGAGGTGCCTACCCCGGAATGCAGCTCTGAGGTTCCTTTCTCCTTCCTCACCAGTGCCCCACAGCTCTGGATCACAGTGACGGGATGGGCTCATCCACAAGCTCCACTCCAGGTCCCAAACTCTGCCCAGAATATTCCAGCAGTGCCTCCTCAGAGCCATTTCTTTTCCCTCCCTTCCTTCCTGCACCTCTCCATGCTGTGTGAGACCCAAGCAATATGATTTTATTTTAGGATCTTTTCCATCTTTAGAAATAAATCAAATGTGTTTTCCCCTTCTGCAGCTGTAATTCACCTACATTGTTGCAGTGGAGCTTATTATCTCATTTACATTTTTAAGAGCTTTTCAAATGTAGGATATCTGGGCTGGAAAGCAAAACATTTGATTTCTTTGTTCTCTGGCCAACACAAAGCACTTCCAAGGTCAGGTATGGTGTAGACATTCAACAGCAAACATGTTTACATGGCATTTGAAAGCCAGTTTAACTGAAAAAAAAATTGTCTTTATAAGAGTGATGCAAGTCAACTTAGCTGAGGGACAGGAATTCATCTGAACCTGGAAAAATTTAACTATAAATAAATTAACTTTTGTTTTCCATGCGGGGGAAAAAAAGCCTCTGACGCTTAAAAATTGGCCCGGATTTTTATTTTTAATCCCTTTTTCTTCATCTCAGCAGTTATTAATCATAATCTCTGCTGTTCTTTGGGCAAAATGTGACACTTTGAAGCTGTAGAATAAAAACTGCATTTCTAAACAAAACAAAACATGGTTTAGTTTTACAAAAGAGACGTTCTGGGGTGTACCTGGGGTGAGTCCTCTGCTGTTTTTGAGAGTATTCTACATGGCAAAAGCTTCCCCATCTGATTCAGAGAAAGATTTGAGGTTCTGGTAGCTTCAGGAATTGCCATCAGCAGTCAGGCTCTGGCCACTGCATGTGAGACTTTTTCACTGCAGAGAATTTTCAGCTTGATCTTCAAGAATGTGCATTATTCATGACACCTCTCACGAGCCCTCCTAGAAAATTAAAATCACGGGCAACAAACTTGCATACTTCTAATTGCTGTTTTCAGAGTTAATCACATGCAGGAATCTCCAGCAACCATGAGATTTTGATGTTACTTTTTCATTTTGGCACGGCTTTGAGCAAATGCTGAGCTTTTGGGTTTCCTTTTTTTGCCATTGTGC
The DNA here is from genome assembly GCA_032173965.1 of Sitta carolinensis. Lineage (NCBI taxonomy): Eukaryota > Metazoa > Chordata > Aves > Passeriformes > Sittidae > Sitta > Sitta carolinensis. The sequence goes on along the minus strand of CM063298.1, from coordinate 2,854,890 downwards.
TGATAGAATAGCTGGAGTACTCAAACCAACATTAATTACTCGTGGAATTTATGCAGCCCAGGAATAGTCCAAAAAGGGTCCAGTTAAAGGTATTTGTGATTGATCCAAGGAGTTAGCTGAGTTGTTTTTCTGCCATCCCAATACAAAACCTGCCAACAGCCAGTTATGATGTGATTGGAAAAATCTGTGAGTTCATACAGTAAATTCTGGTTTGGACAAATGGTGAATGGATAACTGGAAGAGTTGTTAGTTTGCTGTACTTACATGCTATAGTAAAAATACCTTATTTCTAAATTTAAATTTAAGACATTTGCTGCTCTCCTAATGAAATAAAACATGTGTGCTCCGTGCTGGCAAACACTATCTAGAGTAGGTGAGCCTAACAAAGGCTCTGTTATCTGAATTTCCCAAATTAAACGACTTTCAGATGCATTGCAAACCCTCAGATTTAAAGGAACCTCTCTTTTTATCTTCCCCAGAAGAAGTTTGTTGTAAATAAGAGATGGAGAAGGGAAGGAAGGAAGGAGCAGGGCACCAGTTCTCTTTGCCACCACGGGTTCTGCCTTGGACAGGAACAATTTGAGCTCCAGTTTTGTACCCAGGACCTGCAGATGGGGTGATACAAATCTGTTCTCTGGCACAAACACAGATATATGGACTCACATGTATTTATACATTTAAATGCTATCTCTTGACCAGCTTCAAAGTCCTGTGAAAGGGTCAGATTTGCTCTTGAGCACAAGGGAAGGACGAGTGATGTGTGATGAGGTTTCCTCCCTCCTTATTTTTCACCATTTAGGCTGGAAAAACTGATCCTGAAAGAGCAGGAGAAGATGGGTCATACTTTGTAGTTTATCCAAAATGTGCTCCAGGAATGTTCCTGAGAGTCATCCTGGGCTGGTTATGAGTAGGCATGCTGGGGTTATGGAAGGATTTTTGTCTAATTAATTGGGGTTTTGGTGATCTTCCTGATACGTGGAACGACCCTGCTCCTTATTGCATTTCTGCATGGCTCATTTTAGCTTTTATGCTTGTTTGTGCTTTACCTCACAAGGTAGATGTACAAAAAGCAAACAAAAAGCCTACAATTTACACATAATTCCCACATATATTTCATTATATTAATGCAAATTCCTGGTACTGCAAGACTTGTTGAGTATTGAAGACGGGTTATGTATTCAAAGCCTGGATTTCAACATTTCTCAGAAGTTGTGATAGCATAAAAGTCCCTGGGCAGATTTGAAGTTCATGCTTGGGTCTGGTTACAATTTTTTGGCATCAGAACATGTAACAGTCTTACAGCTAGAAGACTTTAAAGTTAATGCCTGGCATCACTTCAAAACAGCGTGCAGGATCTATCATAAGTAGTCCTCTTATCTTATCTCAATAGCAATTTTATCCTGTAAATTATTGGAGAGTGCAGGATTTCGGTGCTGTGGAAAAGAGCAAGGCATCTTTGCTGTTAAATCTTTGCACCACGAGGACTTTTAATGATCCTGAGTTGTGCACAGGTACCCTGGGCTGCTGGAAGCAAGCATTAACCATGGGTCAGGTCCTGCAAAGCTCCCGTGGGGCTGTTGGTGTCTCCTCTCAAGGGAAGGGTAGGGGCATCAAGGGATGTTTAGGTTGGATATTAAGAAAAAATTGTGAAGGTGAAATTAAGGAAGTGTGGTCAAGAACTGGAGCTGCCCAAGGAAGTGGTGGAGTCACCATCCCTGAGGTGTTCTGACAACAAGTGAAGGTGGCATTTCGTGGTAGGATTTAGTGACCATTGTAGGGCTGGTCAAAGGTTGGACTCGATGATCCGGGAGGTCTTTCCCAGCCTGAATGCTTCCACGATTCCAGGATGCTTTATGCAGCTGAGCTTTTTCCAAAGCAGCCCTGGAGGCTCCTTCAGGGGCATTTGCAGCACGAGCCCCTTCCCGGCTCCAGCCCTGGGCTGCTTCTCACTGATGGGTATCAATGCCCCCATTTCCTGCCATACAAAAGATAACTCAAAATATTCCCTTTCTGCAGCCCCAGCCGCCTCTGTGCTGGTGTCAATCCCCCATCCACATTGTGCACTTTGCTTGGAGTCAGCACTTGCAGTTAACAATGCCTTTATTCAAGCTGACAACATCACTAAGCTTTTAGTAAATGTGTGAGTAAATGTTAAGCGTGTATTCAAACATCCAACAATGAGGAGGAAACTTTCAAAACAAACAACAAAAAAAAAAAAAAATCTTTGAAACTTTGTATTGTTTGGTTGGTGTGTATCTGTTAGAAATAACACAGACTATCAGTTCCTTGGGGCACGCTGTTCTTTTGTTAAGCATGTAACAAAAAAGATCAAGGCTCTGAGCGACTGCTGGAATAAAAATAAATATATAAAGGAGAACAATCATGACAAAATAAATTTCTCCATGCATTTTATGAGCTTGGTTTAGGAGTGATTACTCCTGAACTAAATAAAGATTGGGGAGTTGTGGTAAAGTGACACGATCATGATATTCCTTTTATTTATTGCCATTTATGCTTCATTTGTAGATCACATGCTAGATTTGCCTACAGGGCAGGAGGGGAGCCCCTCATCTCGGCCAGCATCCCACTTCAGTAATATGGAATACATTTCCCCTCCAAATTCCAGACATTGTTTTCCAGAGAGAGGATTATTCTGGCTTAAAGAAAAAAAAAAAAAAAAACCTGTTGGTGCATTGCAAAACTGCTCCTAGGAAGCTCAGGTTGTGCAGATGGGATGACAACAACAACCTGGGACATTTGCAAATGCAGATGTTGCAATATTTTCATTTGCCTTCCAAGGTTTGAGGGCATTTCTTGTATTTTTAGGATGAGTAAGTCTATAACGAGATATAAAAATGACACATTTTTAGGATATAAAAATAATGTATTTTTAGGATATAAAGGTAATATTTTTTTTAGGATATAAAAATAATGCATTTTTAGCATATTAGATGTATTTCATACATTTTTAGGATGAACAGTCTATAACAAGATATAAAAATAGTATCTTTTTAGGATATAAAAATAATGCATTTTTAGTATATTAAATGTATTTCTTACACTTTTAGGATGAATAAGTCTATAACAAGACAAAAATAATGCATCTTTCGCATATTAAATGCATTTCTTACCTTTTAAGGCTGAATAATCTATTAGAAGATAAAAAAATAATATCAGGTTAGTGTATTAAATGTATTGCTTACATTTTAAGGATGCTTAGTCTATAAGAAGATATAAAAATAATTTTTAGGATATTAAAATAATATGTTTTTAGTGCATTAAATGTATTGCTTACATTTTAAGGCTGAATAATCTACAAGAAGATATAAAAATAATAATTTTTAGGATATAAAAATAATTATTTTTAGTGCATTAAATGGATTGCTTACATTTTAAGGACGAGTAATCTATAAGAAATTATAAAAATTTTTAGGATATAAAAATAATATATTTTTAGTGCATTAAATGTATTGCTTACACTTTAAGGCTGAATAATCGACAAGAAGATATAAAAATAATAATTTTTAGGACGAGCAGCCTCTAACAAGACAGGACTCAGGCTGCAGGTGCTCCTGGTCAGCCCCTGGTCCCACCTGGCCCAGGTGTTTCCCGGGGTTCCCTCCCTGTCCCTGCCGTGTCTCAGGTGCCCTCCCCGTGCTCCCCAGCCCCCGGCAGGGTTCCACCCGCACCTTTGGCTGCCAGGTGTGTTCCTCACGTGTGTTCTGTCCCCTCTGTGCTGCAGGCCCTGCAGGAGGAGGTGGAGAATTACCGGGGGCAGCTCTACGATGCTCACAGGAGGCTCCAGTGCAACGAGCTGAAGGCCCAGGAGCAGGTACTGGTGACTGCCCACACCCCTGAGCGAGGGCGTGCAAGGGTTAAAAATAATCCCTGCCTTCAAAGCAAGAGCACGGATCTTCCTGCAGGATTCTCAGCTAGCTTTTCTTTTCTGTTTTGTTGGTAATAAAATAGAATTAAACTGTCTGAACCCTTCAGGCAAATACTTATCTGCTGCAAGTTGGTATTTCAGCTATTCTAGCTGTTAAATGATGCATTTATTTTGAACTGACTGTTTGCAATTGACTGTAGTGTTTTAATAGAGGTTTCTGAGACTATTCGAACCTGTTCTTTAATGGTTTGGATGGAGAGAAGTATAATTGGACAATAACAGCTAAAAATAATCTTTAGTCCTGATCTTCTGCATTCATTGTCCAAACATGTCTGTAAACAGTTTCAGATGATTAATAGTGCTACATTTTTTTTCTGGGCACTTCCAATGAAGTCAGAGATTATTTAGTGTGCTTTGAGCAAAATAAAGTGTGGTGTTTACAGGCAGTGTTGGAACAGAAAGTCAATGATCTTCATTCAAACCAGATTAAATCGGAATATTCAGGAGAATATGCAGGCAATGGATGCCTGGATCAGATAGGAATTTATGTATTTCTAATACACATCAGGTTTTGAAGCATTTGAGAACTTTATTTGGTGCTGAGTAAACAGTATCAACAGCATATATCCTACATAAAGCATTTCTAGCTCAATACCTGCAAGAATCATCAGTTGGGGTGGGGATAAAAGATTAATAATAATTAATTTCAAATATTCTTCCCCTCAGTTTTGCCATCCTACTGGCACATGGGAATCCTCTGGCACCCTTGGTGTTTAATTGCTGTATTTCCCCTCTGGAGTGTCAGTGATGAGCTGTTCCCTCCTGTCCCCCTCTGCCTCCCAAATCCAGATGTTGGGCCAGGCTCATCCTGAGCTGCAGTGCCTGCAGCACTGGAGGCTTGTGCTGTAGTGAGTGAGCTGGCCTACAAGCGTTGCATTTTGGCTTCAGTCTCCTGGAAAAGGAGGAGGAAAAGCAGCTCTTGAAAGCATGGCTCTCCTTCCCAGGGAACAGCACTGGCTGCATGCTGTGAGGGACATCCTCTTGCAAATTTCTTCTTTCTTTATGTTTGCCTTTCGTCTCTGCCACTGCCGTTTTGTTTTTTGGTTTTGTTTTTTTTTTTTTTCTGACCTGTTTTGAGAAGGATCCAGAAGAAGAAATAAAAAGTGACTCATGAAATACAGAGGTAGAAGGCTGCATATGCAGATTCACAAGGTGCCTTCAAGGTTTTCTCCTACATGAGCATCTGCTCCAAACCAACCTACAGAACTCTCCTCTGCAGACTTAATTAATGAAGGGCTAGTTCAGATAACAGTAACATCCTGTTCCCCAGAATAATGGAACAGGAATGTTATTTAAATTACACTGTGCTGTCCATCTTGGAGCTTGATGTGTTGGCAGATTTCATGGAGCTCCCATCCAAGTTCCTCAGAGGTCTTGTCTCTGCCTTTCATCCATTGGGACTTTCTGAAGCAGCTGGAGCCACTGGAGCTGGTTTGGTTTAGGTGGCTTCAGTCTATTTTGCAGACAAACATTTTGGAAGTTGTTACTTGTCTCCTCTGTGACCAGTTAATTCATTAGTTCTGCTTATCTCTCCAGAAGAAAAAATGCAAAAGTGACAGCTCTGACATGTTTCCAGTTACTGGGTTTGGCCAGGCTACCTGCAAACATGTTCATCAAGTGTTAACAGTAGTTAACAACTCATCAGCTGATCAGGGACTTGAAATATTCAGGGCAGTAACTTGCTTTCTGCTTTTACCAAATTTATTGTGTGAATCAGAATTTCATCAAACATGGAGATTTGTGCTGGCACCATTACAAAAGCCACTTTTCCAAGCTTTACATGTCTATAAATAAGGAGGAGAGAGGGTTAAAGAGCTTCTGTTTTTCATTAAAAGGAAAAATCTTGTGTTTTGATTCTATAACAACAACAAACAAATGAATGAGACATGAAAAAACATTTTGTTGTGCTTTTAATTAAAACTAAAAGGCTGTTTCTCGTTATGGCTTGTTGGGTGGTATCTCAGTGCTCCATGTTGGCCGTTTTTCCAGTGCAATGTCCTCATAACTCTTCAGCCTTTAAGAGTGACTGACAGAGCCACAAAGTTTAACTCTTTGTCACTGTGACCCTCTGGTGATCACACAGGCTTAACCTTTCCTTGTTATAATCATCCAGAGAGACAAACTATCCTATAAATAAAGGGGAGAAAATACATTGGGCTGTCAGCAAGCCCTGAGCAGTTCTGGAGGCGAGCACTGGGAGAGGAGCTGTTGTTTTCATGGAGCTTTTCCATCCCCATACTCTGTGTTCTTGGATGAACTCGTGTTTACTCCTGTTTACTTTTTCTCTCCCATTTTGCAGCGTGGGTTGGTGCAATCCCTTCGTGTCTGTGTTGTCTCACCAGGGTTGCCATATGGCAGTGATCTCTGGATGATGGGTTCCAATCACATTTCTCAAAAGTGCTGGCCTAAATAATTTCATCTTTTCCATAAGGGTTGTCATGTCTCTGTCCTGGTTTTCCAGTGTAATGCTGCACTTCAGCAGAGGAGTCCCAGAGCTATATCATCCATCTTTTCTTCAGGTCAAAATGTTGGATGTTTCCTTTAAAAATTAAATGTCCAGCTTCTGAGACATATATAATTGTATTCAAGAGAGTGAGAAACTGGCAGTAAATGTGAAAACTGTCATATATAGTTTTATATATATTGTCATTGAATATATATATATGAGAACAAGATTGTTAAAGCAGTCTGGGAAGGTTTCTGGCAAATTTGGTGTGTCCAAAGCATTTCCTTGCAAAGCAGCAGTGGAGTTTCTTATACCTCAGTCCTACCTAAGTGTGGGATCAGCTTCCTGTCCAGTGATCCCATTGTGTTCCTGTGTCGTGTCCTTTGGAGTGAATGCATCCCTTGGTTGTCTCTGATGTGTGCCTGGATCTAATATGAGACAAGATTTCCCACTGAATTTTGTTTCTTAGTCCTGTGGCTTTGTGCATTTGTCAGTCATAGTTAAAAAATCTCCATTGTTCATACAGGAGGCTCTACATCCTGTGAATGTGTAATTAAAAATGACACACATCACTGAGAGCTTAATGGGTCCAGGAATGTAGGCATGTGCAACAAGTTGTGCTGAATTTGGGCCCGTATAAAAATCCATAGTAAAGATATTTTTTTTTCTATACTACCTTGATTTCTTTAGCATTCATGTAATTTCAAATTCTTTTTTGAAGGGTAATCACCCCAACACAGTTTACTAAAAAGCTCCAAGAATCTGTCTTTTGGGAATTACACACGAGAATTTTCTCAGAAAAAAAAAGTCCTATTTTTTTCATTCCTTGTTGTAATATTTCTGGCCATAGATTTGGGTTGAGTATGATAAAAAATTTGTGATAACAGAGGAGAAAAAATTCCTCATGTTTGCAAACAACTGAAGTAGCAACACTATAGATACTCAAACCATAGGGACACCTCCAAACAGTCAAGTCATAAACAGTTTTAAAGGAGATGCTGAGACAGAAAATCAATTATGTTCAATTCATTAATATTGCTGAGGAAATGAACGAGAATAGCAATGGAGGTTTTCAGCCCTTTAATTTCTTTTTCCTCAAACAGATTATAAAAAAGGAGAAAGGAGTTATCTGAATGAGGATGTTATAGAAGTATTTGGCATAAAATGGAGCAGCTTAGTTTAAGTGGATTTCACTCATGTTCAAATGAAAACAGGAGTGATAATTGTAAAAGAGCCATGATTCAAAAGCATTCAGCCAGTTTTCATTTCTAATGTTCATTATCCTGACTCGCTCGATTTTTTTTATGTCTGCTGGATATTTACCACATTCAGCCCAAGTTACTGTTTCCATGCCAACTAAATATATTTGTTCTCAGATGAATGCTGTGATGCATCCCTCTGAAATTTCAGTTGCTGTGTAGCACAGAGGAACTTCTAAGGTTTGCCACACCTTCTCCTTGGTGGGAGCAGTGCTGCTGCCAGTGGGTTTGTGGAGCTAGGGGCAAGGAATCAGTGGGACTCAGGTGAGCAATAGACATTGGTGTGTGAGTCCCAAGCAGTTCCTAATCTGATGGCTGGGACACTTGAGTAATATTAGCTCTTTAGTTTAGGGCTTTTGGGCCATATTTCTTCTTAGAAATTATCTTGTGGAAGTTGTCCTTGCCCATGGCAGCGGGCTTGAAACGAGATGATCTTTAAGGACCCTTCAAACTTCAACCATTCCATGATTTTATGATTTTTTTTTTGAAGGTATCAGAGAGTTTTAAATACCGTCAGCCTGGGGTGCCTGCCTCAAATTCCCAGACTTTCTCAAAGATGAAATTTCTTTATCCCATATTTTATATCATACTCAACCCAAATCTATGGCCAGAAGCATTGCAACAAAGAGTGAAAAAAAAAGGATTTTTTTTCTGAGAAAATTCTTGTGTGTAATTCCCAAAAGACAGATTCTTGGAGCTTTTTGGTAAACTGTGTTGGGGTGATTACCCTTCAGTGAGAACAGACACGTTCTCAGAACATGCTACAGTCACCCAGAATCAGGCAAATAAGCTCTAGATTAGGGTATTTAAAAGCCCAGCTTGGCCTTGTGGCCAGCTGCAGGTGAGGAGGGTGGAGGGAGCCAAGGGACACTTTGGAAACAGAGACCCAACCAGTGAGCAGCTGGAGCTGGTGAGGAAATTCTGCCATGTGCTCCACTTGCTTCAACCCACTTCACTGAAACACTTCCAGAATTTCTTCCCCAGGGACCCATTCCTGCTCCCACAGAAATGGGAAGCCCAGCCTGGATGTGGATGATCTCAACCCACAGCAGTGATTCACCCAGAGCAGCCCTTGCTGGGGCTCAGCAGCCTCTGGAGCCGTGGGGAAAAGAGTGAGAACCTGAAAGAAATTTCCACTGTGACTTTCAGGAGCTGCACCACCGAATATTGTCACGTTAAAATAGGTCCTGCGGTTTCTGCCTGTGGCCAGCACGGATGGATGGATTTGAAGAGTGGTTTTGTGCAGTTCTGTGTGGCTGAGGAGGGACCTTCTGTCATCTGCTCCATCCACTGCTCTGCTGACACCCCCAGCAGTCAGAAGGGACCTGTGTGTTTCAGCTGTTTTCCTTCCATAAAACCTTGTGAAAAATGCAGGGGACCAACAGGCAGAGGGACAAAGCTCCCCACAGCCTGAGAATCCAAGGGGTCCACATCTGCACTATAGAGGGTTTCTTTTCTAACTACTTGTAGAGAGAAAAATTCGAATTTAAAGTATTTTTATTGGGAAGCAGATGTTGGAGAGCCACAGAGAAGCAGTGAAGAATCCAGTGGGAGTGGGAGCACTGCTGGGGCTGTTTGGCACACACAGACCACAGCATCCAGTGCTGAGGGGGCTCTGGGTCTCTTTTCAGCCTTCCCAGTGGAGGCTGGTGGGCAGGATTCACTCTGATCCTGCTTCTGTCCTGTAAGGGATCTTTCATGGATGTAGTGCCCCGTAGGCGCATGGCAATGGTGATTTCATAGAGTTTTGTTTGGGTTAAAGATTACCCAGTCCCACCCCTGCCCTGGGCAGGGACACCTTCCATAGACCAGGCTTGGATCCACAGACCAAGCCCAATCTTGAACACATCCAGGGATGGGGCTTTGTGGACTTTAGGTCCCTAAATGACCACAGACATTATTTGGAGCCCGATTTTGCCAATTTTTACCTTAGTAGGCATCTACCTTATGCTCAAATCCATTGATAAATTCATTAATCACTTTGATACAACAGTTTTTAATCAAGACTGAAATTGTTAGGATAAATCACAGTTCTGCATTTGCCACATTTTATATCTGTGTATCGTTTCCTTTAATGGCAAGCTATGAAAGAGAATTACATCGAATATAGTAAATTATTGTGTATAGCATGAGGTTTCAGATTAGCAGGAGGAGATAGAAGCTGAGATTCAAGCACAGAGAAACAGCTTTGCAGGTGGGATTTGAAAGGAGCTGGAAATCAATGGAGTTAAAAGTTCCCAGGAGCTCCATATGGCAGGAACTGTGGGAGAGGAGGCTCTCACCAACTGTGCAACTGTCAAAGGGAAAGGAGTCGAGGATAGTGGTGCATGTGTGGAAGTCAGTGATCAAATGTTAGCTTTGGTAATCAGACACAACTGGAAAATACACAAATATACACCTCCTGAATGGAACAGAGTGAACTATTGGAGCTTGGTGGCCAACTGGAGAAAGACAGCAAGCAGAAAGTACAGGACAAATAGTTAAAAGGGAAAAGAGAATTGTTACCAAAAGAGAATAGAAGCATATGGCAGCATGCAGGAATTAGAGAATGTTTTTCTTGCTCTTTGTCCTAAGTGATAGTGAATGAGAGAGATTGTACTTTTAAGAGGACAGTACCTCATATTAGAGCATCTGTGATTTGCTTACATATTATCCATGGAGGGAACTTTGCTCTTTCAGAAGTTGTTGAAGTAGGACTACAAGGAAGAGTGATACTGGTGCTTAATGCAGGGAATTAAAAGAAAAAAAGAAAAAAAAAATGGGAGGAGGAGCCAGTGGATGACAGAAGAACAGAGCAGTAAAACAATCTCGTCGTGCTCCCAGCAGTGCCAGTTCAATTAGGGAACTGTCCCAGTCTCTCTTTCGAGGAGGTAGAGCTAAAAAGGACTGGGAAAGACCAACTCTATGGTGAGCCTTACCTTCATGTAAATTCTGAGGTACTGTTTTGTTGTCAGTTTAATCAGCACCAAGTGCCATCCGTGGGAATTCCATCCAGGCAGGGCAGCCCTGTTCCTCCTGCACTGCCCAGCCCTGCCCAGCCCTGAGGCTCTGCAAGCCTGGCAGCTGCTTGTCCAGTTTTTGTTCTTGGAAATGGTGGTCGTAAAAGGAGCTTCTGATTGTTATCTGCAGAGCTTTGCTGGTTCACAGGGCAGGTGTGAGGATCCTGGTGCTGCTGAGCTGTGCCAGCCCTGGCTGCCCTGGGGGAGCTCTGGGCACCTCCTGAGCCAGGCACTGGAACCTCACCTGTGTGCAAGGTGACACGTGCTGAATGTGGAACTGGAACACTTCAGTGTGTGCCAGCAGTGCTGTCAGAGGTGCTCAGAGCTTCATCTCAGACTTCACTGGCCTGGTAGTGCTTTAGGAATGGCCAGAGGCAGCAGGAATTCACCCCATGTGTTGGACCCGAAGGTCCTTGTGGGTCCCTTCCAGCCCAGAATATTCTGTGATTCTGTGGTTCTGTGTTACCAGCAGCACTGGGGAGCAGCTGGGCTGGTTTGGGGCTGGTTCCTCTGGATCAGGGGATGTCAGTGGGGTCTCCCCCCGTGCCCCCCTCAGCCCCTGGAGGGGACAGCCCTCCTGCTGCAATCCCGACCTCCTGGGATGGCAGTGACAGGAGCTGAGGGGGAGAGTGCTGGGGGAACAAAGATGGCATCTGCCATGAGTCATCTGGAAGGAGAGGAAAATAAGTCTGGGATCCTCCAAATCCCAGCTGGAACAATAGCAGAGCCCTGGAGAGGGGGAGGCTGAGGGAACAGCGTGAATTTTCTAGCCACAACATTCCTGGTTGTTCCGTGGTGTTGACAGTGAAAGCTTTTATTCCTCTCCAAGTCGTGTAGTCCCAGGAATGCTGTTCTTGCCATATGCAGCCCACTGGTGGGTTTTTTTCAAAAAGCTTCTCTTGCAGCTATGAATTATATGGACTCAGATTGCTTAACTACAATCAGAGGATTTTCCAGGTGGGAGATCTCGTTCAAGAAAAGAGATGGAAACACAAGCCACCAAAGTAATAAGGCCACTTGGATGCAGGCTGGGAAAGGAAAAAAAAAAATGACCTGGAGCAGCAAACTCAGTGCCCAGCAAGGAGCTCAGCAGGGCTGGAGGTCCCCGTGGGTCAGTAAAACAACAAGGCAAAAATGTCTTGGATGCTGGGCTGGATTACTGGCTACAGACAGACACACAAAGGGGACGGCTGTGCCACCAATTTATCTTCTCTTGGAACTGTCAGGCCAGGGGAGGTGCTCCAGCAGGATTTTCTCAGAGGAGAACAACATGGTGTTCACTTGACAAAATCACTTGCTCAGCTGATCTCGGCCGGTCGCTGTTTTCACCGAGCCAAGGCTGGATTTATGGCGTTCATTACTTTCCTTAAGAACTCGAGAACATTTGTCTCGAGTTGCAGGCTGTTCCTCTAAATCTGGGAGCACCATATTTCAGCAGCCCTTGCACAGTGAGAGTCAGAATTCCCTCTGCCTGCAACCAGAGGGGATGAGGACTGGAAAGCGGCGGATATTGGTGTTTGGAGATTTTCTGAAAGGACAAATGTACAGCCCTCCCATCTCCACTGAAACAATTGATACATCATTGGGTTCTTCAGCAGGAAAAATCATTTCAGAAGAGTCCAAGCTCCAGTTGAATGTTCTCTTACAACAGAGGCTGGAGGCATCTGGAATTTAAGGAAATTGCCAATTTTGGTTGGTTTTTCCTGGGCTGGGGACATTGCTCAGCATCCCCCAGGCCAGCAAGGGAGCAGGGGCACATCTGGGCTCCCAGAGGTTTTGTAGGAGTGGAGCTGTGCTCACACTTCAGGAGTGCTGAGAAGCAAAGGAGGGGGCCCTGCAATTAGGGAGGACACAAACAACAAGTGATTAATCATTCTTTGAATGTTTATTTGGGTTTTTTGCTTGCATTTTTATTGTTGTTTTTTTCTGTCAATTAGGGCTGGTTTTTTAGAATTGGGGTGGCATTAGAATATTTTGTCCTTCACTTGCCCTTTTCACAGTGCTTTCAGAAAATTCCTTCAGCAGTCTTCACCTGAATGAAGCTGACCTGTGCATTACTATTATTATTATTATTATTATTATTATTATTATTATTATTATCATCATCATCATCATTGTCACTTTCATTTAGAAGGAGGAGACTTTATTCTGAGATTGAATGATCTCCCTAAGATTGAAGAGGTTATTTTTACCTTTTTGGAACCCTCACCTGTCTTCAGATTTATTGCAGCAGATCTTTCCTGTCTCCATCCAGTGATGTTGCAGAACAGATACATAACCTTTTTAAAGAGGTTTTTTCTTTTAACCAGCATTATAGCACACAACTGTTGATACAGGAAAGGATTTAGCAGAGACAGGAAATTACTTTTCTCATCTGATTCACCCTGAAACATGGAGAAAAATTGATAACAACTGAAAGATCCTAATTATGCCTCTTGGTCACTGTCCTAGTATTCCCTGGCACACATTATCCTGCATAAATATTGTAGACAGGCAGAAATTAAGATACTAAAAAAGCCACAACACCCTGATTAAGGCAACTATCTTTTGATTCTTATCTGACATAAACACAAAATTAACTTCATTCCTTTCAAGACAGGATTTTTTTTTTTTTTAAAGGAACTTGAGCAAGTTTCTGTGGTCTCTTCATTTACTTCAGAGTTTCTTTTGCAGTTTCTTTATGCTCCCCTGGTTCAGATAAAGTCATTTACAGCTGGAAGGTCTGGAGAAGATTGTATTTGTTTGGGGTTTCTGAATTTTGGATTTTTTTTTGTTTTTATGGGATGGATATTTTGCACTAGGGATGAACCCAGCATCACAGAGCTGTGGGATGTAAGGAGGGAAGAGCTGGGTGGTGGGAACCCACACAGGATCTGGTGGAGGGCATGGGAGAGACACAGAAGACCCTGTGCTTTGCAGGCTGGTGCAGGCACGTGGCCAGGATTCCTCTGGTCACCTTGAAGAGGCTGCACTTGCCCTGGGTGTGCTGGGGTTGTTTCTTTCAGAAAGGAAGGAGAGAGGCAGGAGCAGAGTGAGGAGCCCATGGAGCATGTTCCTGTGCTCCCCCCACTCCTGGTCCAGCTCTGAGGTTTGCAGAGAGGATGAGTGGCTGCAGAGCCAGCAGAAGGCTGGGGGCAGTGCCACTGAAGCTGCTTTCACAGCAGAGCCCAGGAGGTGTTTGCCCCATCCCTGGAGGGGGGCACAGGAGAGTGGATGTGGTGCTGAGGGACCCTGGCAGTGCTGGGTCATGGTTGGACTGGAGCTTAGAGGCTTTTTCCAGCCTAAACAATTCTGTGATTCTGCTGGTAAGCACTGGGTTGGTTGGGTTGGAAAGCTCAGGTTTGGATATTTCTCTTCTGGGCACCGAAACCCAACTTTTCTCTTTGAGAAATGCCCGACACAATTTCAGTGTAGTCTGTGAAATTCCAAGTCCCCTGCTTTTTGCATCGCTTTATATAATTGTGTGACTGTTTATCTCTTCTTTTTTACTGATTTACCACATGACCAAGCACACATGAGCTACGTGTGGCAACTTCAGCTTTCTGCTGACACCAAAGATGATTGATGGTCAAACTCCAAACCTCATATATTAGCCACCAACCTGAATAAACAAAGACCAGTGTGGCAGCTTAATATTAAAAGCTATAAAACCTTCCTGGGGGTTCATGGATTAAATCAGCTCACCAAAATGAATTTAAAAAAAAAAAAAAAAAAGCATTCTCAGGACCGAAGAAAAACGAGCACCAGTAAATGAAATAGAGCCATCCTCATCCAGCTGACTAAAGCCCTCCTGAGGGATGAAGAATTGCAATTTTAAACATCCCTCAAGAGTGCAAGAGGAGACACAGTATTTGTGGATCCTAGGGAGACAGCTTGAGGCTATAAAAGAACAAAAAAGCCTTTAAGGCACACAAAAAACCTCTCCCTGCAGACATAGCTTTCGTTGGTGAAAAGTAAGTGTTAAAAAATAAAAACATTCTGCCGTTGAAATGAGTACCCATTAGCTCACTGGATGTTATTTTTCAGTTGTAAGAAGTGATTTAGATTTTTTGCCATGCACTATTTTAATCTCTTGGGTCAATAAACCTTGATAGTGACTTCAGCCAAAAATACGAGCAGGTTGTTTACCATAACACCAGGAAACAGCTGGGCACTGATTTTCATCTTATTGTGATGCAATTACCAGTGAGCAGAGCTGAAAGTAGCATGTTTTGTCTGCTCAAACAAATTGGAATTGCATCCAAAACAACAGGTTTCACTGAAAAAAAAAATTTAAAAAGTGCATGTCTTGTTTCTGACACAGAGTAAGGGATCAGTCCCAAGCCAAACTGCAGCTACCAGGGCTTGTTCCTCATTTTCTCTCTCTATTCTCAGCCCTGTAAGAGATCTCCATACTTTATAGCACAATGCAATATTTCTTTTTGGCTTTCTGAGAAACACCTTTGTCAAAAGGGAATGAGCCTCTGCTGCTCTGCAAAGTTAATAACAAATGTTCCCAGCATTGTGAAAGCACTTATTTAGAGGACAACTGCAGATTAAACTGTTAAAACCAGTGACCTGGCTGCAAGAAAACTCTTGCACAATTAGAAAATTATTATTTCCCTCACAGAGGTGTATTAAAACATCTGCATATTGGCCAGGTGATAGTCCAGGTCCTCTTACCCATTAAATGGATTGTTATTAATCAAAATTTAGGAAATAAAAGCATTTTGCTGCTCTGGCTGCCTGTTTCTGGTCTAACCAAGAATAAATGGAACATGTTGAATCAACTGAAATATATGTTCCTGCTCTATCAAGGTCCCCACCCAAACGGGCTGTTGGCTCAGAAAATATTTATCCTGGCAGACCACTTATGCATAACTTTGGAAGCCTTGATAGAAATAGTAGCATGAATTTATTGGTGTAGCTCTCAAAAACATAAATTTTGATCGTTGGCTCATGCACAAGCAGAGTTCAAACGAGGTTTCCTGTCTCACCTCTTTTTTTTTCCCTTAGATTTGCATAGTGGCATCACTTCCTTGCAGTTCCCAAGGAAAGCCTCTAATTGCCCATTTGCATAGAGATTTGGCAATTCCTCCTGCCTGCCGGGGTGACTCAGAGGGAGAATTTTCCTGCCGTTTCATCAGATTGTTTTATTCCTTTTGTATTGAGAATTGCACGCTGCATAATGCAGATTCTGCTTTTCCCATGGATGAACTCGGCCTCGGGGTTCTCACGTGTGGAGGGAGCTCTGGGATTTGGAACTCGAGGCTTCCTCAGGTGTGAGGCTGAAGGGTTGGGTTTGTGCTTGCAGTGGTGGAGTTCAGCCATTTGGGAACAAAAAACCAGCACCAAACGGTCATTGGGGGGAAAAAAAAATATTCCATTCGAAAGTTTCAAGATATTTTATGAGTTAATCTGATATCGAAGCCCTTTGATCCTTTATTTACATATTCAGCTGCTAATCCAGAAAAACACCAAAGTCCTTGCTTAATTTGAATTAAGCAGTTAATCCTATTGGGAGTTAAGTACAGATGTGAAGCCCTGTAGGGCCCTGATGGGCTGACCTGAACAACACTCCCCAAATTTATTCAAAACTCATCAAATCCAACCACTCTGGAAAGATAAGAAGCACAGCCCTTCCACCTTCATGTAACTCTGCTCTGTAACTCCTGTTTACTCAGCATCTGTTAAAGTTGCAGATGAAAATTTGCCCCTGTTGGAACCTCCTTGTTCTGGGGTCTAAGATGCTCAAATCTACTCACTGGAAGTGCTGTTGTCTCCATGAAGCTGAGGAAGACACAAAGTGCAATGAAAAATACTTGCAGGATGAAGAATAGTCATAAAAAGTCCACAAAAGCACCTAGAAGTTGAGAAATTTTGTAAAACATATGTTTGAAAGCAGTAACTCACCTTGTCTAAGGGAGCAAGGGACAAATGTCACCATAGGGACAGTTCTGATCCTACCAAAAACAAACAGGAAACTTCTGCCTGTCAATTTGCCAGGTGTGTCTGTGTAAATGCTCAGTTCACAAGGATTTAAGAATGGTTATTGCTTCTTCAGACCATGTTATTTTCTCATTCTTTTCCTCTCCATATGTATTTTTTTCCTTATGTTTTCTTTTGCCTTTCTTTGTAGCTTTTATCTCTTTTGTTCTTTACAGGTCTTCACTGATCTTTCTTTTTTCTCCTTTCCTCTCCCTTTTAATAGCACATTTAATTGTGTTTGTTTGACCTCCAATTTGGGCAAAATTTAAAAATTTACTCTACAGCATCTAAGAGCAGCCATCTCTATAAAAATGTCTCTTTGTTCTGTTCCAGTTGATTACTATACGAGAAGAATATGAAAAAATACTCAAAGGGCTGATGCCAGCATCTTCCAAAAAGGAACTTGAAGACACCATTTCATCTCTAAAATCTCAGGTAAATTCTTATTCTTCAGCATTTTGAGCTGGATAAAAGCCATCTCTTCTAGACAGGAGGTTATGACCATCTGAAATTGGGCCAAAAATGCTGAATAAGTGTCAAAACCAAATTATGGCAGCACTCACATGCTTCTCACACAGTGTTATATTTCAGAAAACTTTTCTCCTTCAGTTGGAGAGCTACCATATTGTATTTTTTGATCCCAGACTTTTCTTCCAGGAAAAGTTGTGCTTTATTCAGTATTAGGGGTTTTTCCTCAGCCTTTCAGATGCAGCTCACATTTATCTTTCATCTTCCTTACACTGTTTCTCCTGAAGGAATCATTTAGAGGCTTCCTATAAAGGGTAAAGAAGAGCATTAGAAATAATTTTCTTTCCAACCTATGTAATAAAGCAAATTGGATATTTTTTAAGTTATTTGTCCAAATGATCATTGTGTTATTTTTACATTTTCCTCTATAAAGAGGCTCTGTAATGTTTTATTTGAATATTGCTAACCACCAGTTCTTCTAGATTAAGTATGATTTCTGTGAACTGGACTATGAAATTTCCTAATAGGAATATCCAAATGTCATTGGAAATAGGGAGCTGCTGATTAATGGGGGGTGTTTCTCCCACATGGCTCCCACAGAAGTTATTTGGGGCTTTTCTGTTCAGTGTGCTGGGAGCTGGAAGAAAACAAAATGTCATCATAGCCTGCACTCCAATGAGGAAGGACAAAGAGCCATGAGGAAGGGTGATCAGAGCTGTGGGATAATGGGATCCAGGGAAAATGGCACCAGTGCTTGCAGGACTGTGCATGGGACTGAGCTGGGAAGGACTGGGACCTGGGATCTGGGACATGGGAACTGGGATCTGGGACATGGGGTCTGGGACATGGGACATGGGGTCTGGGACATGGGATCTGGGATCTGGGACATGGGGTCTGGGACATGGGATCTGGGATCTGGGACATGGGACATGGGGTCTGGGACATGGGAACTGGGATCTGGGAACTAGGATTTGGGATCTAGGACCTGAGACCTGGGACCTGGGATCTGAGACATGGGAACTGGGATCTGGGATCTGGGTCCTGTGATCTGGGATTTAGCATCTGGGACCTGGAATCTGGGATTTGGGATCTGGGATTTGGGATCTAGGACCTGAGATCTGGGACTTGGTTTCTATCCTGGCTGGAGGGAAGAACTGGGACAAGGCCAGTGCCAAGCTGGTGGCTCAGAGCTGCCCTGAGCTCTGGGAAGAGCAGGAACCTGAGGACACAGAGTACAAGTTTAGGCCCATTATCAGCACATCCTTATGCAAATTTTCATGGCCCTTTTTCAAGAAATTACTGATCTACAACATCTCATTTCTCTTTCTTACTCAGCCTTCTCTGTGGAGGTGATTGGTAATTTCATGTATTTGGGTTCTTTTCCCCTTCTTTTCTCTTTGCAATATATAAGAATTATTCCATAGCATGTTTTGCTCTGCATGAGACACTTCCCTGGCAGTGGCCACTTTCAATGGAAGTAGGAAATTTTCACAGTGGAAACTCAACATTTCCATCTGCAAGGAGCGACACGACCTCAAGACTCTGGTTATAAACATTCTGCTTCCACCTCAGGGGATCCCTAATGGAAGTGATGCTCTTTCTCATTTAAATAGTTGTGGGAAATAAAGAGTTAAGGGTCTATCAGGGCAATCTGTTTCCAGTTGATTGTAAAGAGCTATTTTTAAAGACTCCTAAAAGGACTCTCAGCACTGCCCGGTAGGAAGCATCACTCTGAGCTAATACAAGAATACCACACCTTTTAACGAGTTGAAAAAATTAAAAAGTAGAACCTGATACCCACCTGCAGAGCTTCTGTAAGCAGCAACAGCTTTTCAAAGGAGTAAAAGTAACTCCACACATGAAAACCTGGGTGCTGTCCCAGAAATCCATGGCTGCTGGCTGCGTTTCCACACGCGCTGGCGCCGGAGACCGCGCAGGGAGCTGGGCTCTCTCTGAAGCACAGGTGTCCTGCTCTTTGAAAATTGTTGAAATTCCTGTTTGAAAACATCAGACAAGAAGGGCACTGGAATCCCTGCACCTGTCAGGATTATTTATTGTTGGAGGAGGATGAAGAGGATAGGCTGGGTAAAAGCACCACGCGGGGATAAAAATAAACAGCAGAAAAGGAAAATACTTGAGGCTTGGGTGAAGTTTTCTAAACATGTTGCTAAATATAAAGGATTTGCTGCCTGAGTGTCTGCTCCTGGTGAGATGGCCAACAGGGGATGCAGTGTGTTAATAAGCATTAATTCTCCTACACTTGGGGAACAGGTGAGTACCTTCATCACAAGGGCAAAAAGCACAGGGATCCCGTGGGAGCTGCCAGGAGAACGGGAGCTCCCAAGCATTGGACAACCCAGATGGTGCCACCAGCTGGGTTTAACTACTGGTTTGACTCTGTTCCTGAAAGAGTAGAGAGTGCACAGCCAGAGCAGAGCCAGGGAAGCCAAGACAACCATCTTCTATTAAATATTAATTCCTTCATGCAGCTGAAGTGTTACTGCATTGCATTTAGGCAGGAGAGACCAGAAAAATTCCTTTAATGAAATGAGCGCAAATATATTGAATGGAATTTTGTACCCTGTTTTCATGTGGGATGTATTTTACAGGTAAGTTTTCTGCAGAAAAGAGTCCTCCAGGAAGACACGAACGCCTACCACGCCAAAAAGTACGGGATTGTCTTTGTTCCCTTGGTACCATTTCACACCTGTGGGTCCCAGTTCCTGAAGTTTTACGGCTTAATTCAAACCCTCCAACACGGCTGCAGTTTTAAAAGCTCCCTATTTCCAGTACACAAGCATCTGAGAAGTTTTCCCCAGTGCTTAGTCAGTGCTGCTAGAGCAAGATTAGAGAAGCTGCAGGTGCTTTGCAAGTCTGGGCTTTGCCTGCACGTCGAGGATGAGGCTCCTGCACACTGCGGCTCTGTGCTGGTGCCACCTCCTTCTCAGATAGAAAGCCATGATGCAAGGCAGAATATTACAGATCACAGCTTCAAAGGACCACATCTCCACCAGCCTGAGCTCTTGTTTTTTTTTTTTTTTTTTTTCCTTTTGAGTCGTTTACACCCTCCAATATAAATTATGGCAAGTGCTGCAGCCATACAAAGCCTGGCTGTGCCTTTAGAGTAAGTGATTCACGTGGAGAGGTGAGTACAAGGAAACTTCCTAGGAAAGCCACTCCATCTTTGCTGTATTTATAGACATTGATGGTGTTTCATAACATGAGGGTTTCTGCAGCTAAGAATGTGTGCTCGTAAAAATAGTGTTAGCATTTATGAGATATTTAAACAACTGTGAGAAGGTTAGCAGTGTGTGGGTTGTGTGAAATTATTAATCCTGAATTATTTGTTAGCAGGAATTAGCTAAAGCTAACTGGAAACTGAAAATGTCATAGATCCTTGGTAGTAAGTCCAGTGTAGGTAGCTTTGTTAGATAAATAGAAAGCTCCAGACCCGCTGCCCACTGGACCCAGCCCTGCTTTCAGCCTCTTGTGTTTTTATAATAAAAATAGTGAGGTATAACTGACAAAAATCTCTTCCTTTTCAGGTAACTGATGGGTCGGCGAGATCTCTGTGATTGCCAAATGGACTGCTTTGAATAGGTTTGAAGATTTGGCTCTTGTAAATTATAATGCAAAGATTAGTGGTTCTTTTGTTAGCACAAAAAAATGAACTTCATGAAAACATATTCATAGCTCATGCCAGCATGGATTTTGTTGTATCTTCCTTCCATTATTTTTTATCATTATTTTATTACAGATTTATGCTTTTGATACACGGTTTGACGCTACACTGAGCTCACTTACTGAGCAAGTAGACTTTGCTCTACTACCATTTTTGTTACTCCTTCCCAATACCATTTTTTTCACTTTTAAACATGAAGAAAACCCCATTTTCTCTTTTATTATTGCCCAAGATATTTTAACATATTTTGACATTGTTCTGTGTCCACGTGTTTACATAATATTAAAATATTATTATTTTCTTATCTTTTTGTTTTGACATTATTGTCCTGCTTGAGCATCTCACTCATCTCAGTAGCCAGGGAAGTTTTGTGTGGCTTTGTAAAGTGGGAATGTGTGCTGTGTTTCAAGGGATTATTTGGCAGGAGGACAAGAGCACCATGGTGGCACTGCAGGCAGCTCTGGCTGTCAGAGGGTTGGACACTCCAGGCACAGGGAATTCCTCCCTCGGCTGATAACACAGCCAGGGGGTGGGGTTGTTGGACATTAACGGAGATCCAGTGGGTTGGTGACTCTAGGGGCTCTAATGGTGCCTCGGGGCCTGACTGCTGTAGTCCCAGGGGTCTTATTAATGGGGATGGGCTGTGAGGGCGTCCTGGAACTGAAGGAGGCTGGGCCCAGTGCCCCTTTACATGGGCTGGGCCATGCTTCTCCACGTCCCTGGGAACACGTGTTGGACGTGCTGTCTCCAGGGCTGTCCCTTGGACCATGGGAATGTGTGGGACAGTGCTGGTGTCTCCAGGCTGTCCCTTGGACCATTGGGAATGTGTGGGACAGTGCTGGTGTCTCCAGGTCTGTCCCTTGGACCATTGGGAATGTGTGGGACAGTGCTGGTGGTCCAGGGCTGTCCCTTGGACCATTGGGAATGTGTGGGACAGTGCTGGTGTCTCCAGGGCTGTCCCTTGTGGACCATTGGTGGTCAGGCTGTGGAACAGGATGTGGGGACGTGTGTCTCCAGGGCTGTCCCTTGGACCATTGGAATGTGTGGGACAGTGCTGGTGTTCCAGGGCTGTCCCTTGGACCATTGGGAATGTGTGGGACAGTGCTGGTGTGTCCAGGGCTGTCCCTTGGACCATTGGGAATGTGTGGGACAGTGCTGGTGTCTCCAGGGCTGTCCCTTGGACCATTTGGAATGTGTGCCTTTAGATCTGCTGAGCATGGGAGTGGCCTTGGTGTTCCTGCTGGTGGGGCTGGGATCAAGGCACAGCTCGAGAAGGGGCCAGGAATTCCTGTTCCCAGTCCAGCTGTGGCCCTGGCAGCACCAGGCAGACCCTGCTGGTGGGGATGGCCACCTCTCCCAGCTCTCCACAGTGTCACCAGCCTGGAGGCTCCTGCTGCCTTGGGAGCCGTGGTGGAGCTGGCCGTGCAGCTCACCAGCTGGGCTCCTCTCTGCTCCTGGCACCGAGATCAAGAGCAGAGGCTTTGGCAGGCTGGCTCCAGCCACCCCTCCTGCTGGCAGTGCTGGCACACTCCCTGCCAAACCCTGGCTCCAGCTCTGGCTGCTCTGCTGGTTCTCAGCCCAGTCAGGGCCTGGGCAGGTTTTTCACCTTCCTTGAATCAACAAGTGATTCTTCTAATTACAGATAAGGCTGTGATAAAGGAGGAGGTGCTGTGGCAGGTGCCACAAAGCCTCGCCTGGGGGAACGGGGAGATGGAGGAGCAGGAATTGTTGGGATGCACTGAGCTGATTGTGGGCAGTAAAACGTTTTTACCCTCAAAGGTGCAGTGGTGGCTGGGCTCTGCAGGAGGAACAGGCTGTGGGCACTGGGCTGGACCTCTGGGTCCAAATGGCAGAGGTGGGGACAGTGACAACTCCTCTCATGCCTGGGGGGAATGAGGCATCTTTGGCTCTGCTTCTCTGCTTGTGTTTTTCCGTTAAATCTGGGTGGGTTTTAGTGCTTTTGACAGCAGGAAAGGGTGTGCATCCATAAAGAAACACTTGGATGCTCTTCTCGCTACTTGAATTCCTGAATTTCCTTCTTTTTTGTGGAATTGGGTTGCTGATGTCACTGATGATCGTAAAGCAGTTTGGGAAAAGGAGATTTTGGTCAATCAGGGGGTTTCAAAACTCTTGTGAAACTCTCTCCAGCATCAACTACAGCTTGAGGACCACCTTGAAGCTGCTTATGAACCTTGTAAGAACTTAAATGTAAGTTTGGGTGGGATTCTCTTGGCAATTGTTAACATTGCTCTGATCATTTTGAAGGAAGTAAGAATTAGAGTCCAAACTGAAGGATTACAAAGATTTCCATAGTTATTTCTCGTTCTCTGGCTCTCTTTCCCCCACTTGATAAAGAATTGCCAGCTGCCAGGAGTTGGCTTCGTTGTCCCTAAACAAGCTCTGGCCACACCAGCTTCAGTGTGGTTACAACCTTGTTTCTATTTTATGTGTATTTAATTCACCAGTTCTGCTCCATGAGAGAAGATTGTTTCACCCTCTATAAAACCCCCCTTAAAGTCACTATAACATTTTTCACCAGTACCAAGGGAGGTGACCCTTATCAAGGTGACATTTTATTCAGTGCCACTCACAGTTCTTGTGTTACATGGAACAAAAATGCTCCTTTTTGGCCCAGCTGGAAGAAAAGGGATACAAGGTCCCTCCTTCTGCTTGCATCTGCAACAGAGCTTTAATTGTGCTGAGGACAGCAGGTACTCCTGGTGCTTGCCCAAATCTTTCCTGACTGTGGTGGTTTCAAACTGAGAAATTATTTTGCTGCACAGAAAAAAATATTTTATAGTGATTAGAAGAAAGTATTTATTGAATTTTCTGGAAAACACGCACAGCTTTGATCCTGATGCTGAGAGTCTTGATAAAGAATCTCTACAGGATCTGATTTTTTAATTTTTTTTTTTTTTTCAATTCCCTTAATGCACTGGAAGTCCTCCCCAAATCACAGAATGGACTGGAGGCACCACACTGCTAAATTATACTTGGTCCCATTTGGAGGGTACAAAGGAAAAGTAAGACGTCAGATATTGTATGAAGAAGTTTCAGAACACAAGGTCATTTTAATTCAGCCTTTTTTTTTTCCAAGGAGCTATCTTTTCCAAGCTTTGATATTTTCTTCAGAAAGGTCATTTCCTTTAAGCCTTTGTCATTAAAGACTTGTTCTTTAAAGTGTGCTATCAAAGCATGCAGAAATTGTAAGTTACTGAAACTAAAATGCATGATCAATTTTAAGTCTGCCTACTAAAGCCCTCTTAAAATTAGATGTGCTCTGGTACTGGTGGCTTTGATAAAGCCGGGGGAAGATATGCAGTTGGTCAATTCAAACCACAAAAAAAAAAAAAAAAAAAAAAAAAAAAAAAAAAAAAAAAAGATAATTAAATAAAACTTTTCCTCCCTAAATTGGAAAAAAAAATCGTGAAAAAGCATTGAAAGAACTGATCCTGCAAAAACCTGTCTTGTGTGAGAGAAAGAGGGAGTGTGCTGCATGAGGGGGCTGTTTGTAGCACTGTTTGTTACACAGGGACTGAGCAGCTCTGTGCTGTTATCTGGCATTTGTCATAGTGTAAATAAGGCAAACCCCTGGATAAAATATCATTTATTTACAATTTGCTGCCACAATTTGTCTCTCCTTCACTGACAGAGAACCAGGGAACAAAAAGAGTGGAGCCTGTGTCGTGCCCTTGTTCTCCCATCCCTAATCCCAATCTCTCTTCATCCCTTTATCCCATGAGCTGTGGGATAGTTCATCCCATGAATTTATGGCTGCAGGTCATAAGAGCTTTGCTTCCCTTCAGGCATCCCTGGGAGAAGAGATGTTTTCTTTCCTGGTAGTGCTCCATCTTCTAATAGGAAACCTTAATTTTCCTTTCCCCCCAGATATGTCCAATAATCAGGGCAGTATTTTCAGCAGGCTCTTGGGAAGGTGGACACGGAGCTCACCTTCACACAAGGAGGATTTAGAGCTGAGACCTCCTTTGGCAGCTCTCTAAAACAGTTTTATCTGCAGAGCTGGGTCCCAAAAGCCTGTTTGCTTCAAATGCTCCATGGACATACAGCTTAGTGGGAATGGAGATGGGCTTTGAATATGGCAACACATGACTCAGACTCAGCACTCAGGGCTGATAACGAGGAAATGTGTGTGGGTGGAATGAGCAAAGTGAAGGAACACCTTTATCTCAGCTGGGCACTGAAATTTAACAATACTTCCACCTTTATAAAATCTATTCAACAGATTTATACTTTAGGAATCTTGTTCTCCTCCCCTTGAAACTTCCTGTCAAAGTTTAATGCCAGGCAGAGCTGACCATCTTTTCAAAAATAAGGTTACGAGTCCTGATTCTCTTGTTGTCTCAAGCTTACACTGAAGTTAACTTTGTCCAGTTTTGCCCAAAGAAAGGACTCAAGGAATTCATTTAAACTCTAGCCCTAGAATCCATAAGAAATCTGTTGGTGGACGTGATTTTGGGCTGAAATCAAGGATGTAGGACCACCCTTGGCTCTTCACTGTGCTGGGAAGTGCTGGAGGTGCAGGACTTGCTCCATGGGGTTTAGCTGGCACAGGCTCAGATGTGCCACATGGCACTGAAGATGTGGCAGTCAGTCTCAGGACCACAGCTGAACACTCTCCTTCCAGAGCAAGTGGTTTTGGAAAGGGGTTTCTCAGTCTGACTGATTCCTTTAAATTCAGAGCCCATCTAAATCTCTCACCTAAATTTCATGGAGTCAGACATTTTCACACAGTCAGACTCTCACTGAGCATCTGAGGGTGGTGGAAAAACAGACCTAAGGATGCAATGACCCCATATGGATGTCATGATCAGGCAGAGCCTGGATGTTTGCAAGGCTGTGTTTAATTGTGCTCAGGAATGATGTTACTTCTGAGACTCAGCAACACTTGCTTGTCTTCTAGTTTGTTCATCCTTGTTGGATGAGGTCACTGACTGATTTCAGTGTTGATCTGAATCTGCAGTGAAAACTCTGAATGAGAACTCTGCTGCTCTGCTCAGGAGGTCCTGGAAGCATCCCCACAATCTGAGGTTTGCTCCAGCACAGGTTGGTGGCCCTGTGCTGCTCCAGTGCCTTTGTTCAGACCTTTGCTGTGGTTCTTCCTGGACTGCTTTGCTGCAGTTGGAAATATAAATACTGGGCATGGTAAAATGGAACCAGGCACTTGTACCAGGGTCCAGCTCCCACCCCACACCCTGCCCCAGCACCAGCAGGGCCAGAGATTATGGACAAAAAGCTGCAGGAAAAACCAACCACTTCCCAGAGGGGCCTTCCCACCTGAACCTTTCAGCCTAATTCAGTAAAGCTCATCTGCAAACAGCCTTGAGCCTGCACTTCAGGTCAGCCTATCCCCATCCTTGGCATGCTGATAAACAGGGACCTTCTGGGGTTTCAGCCCCACAGGATGGATGGATGGCTCCTGCCTCTACTGCAGATCATGCCTGAGCTGGTCCATGTCCCCAAATGTCTCCCTTGAGGCTTCCTTCTCTAAACAGCACTGCTGTACAAACAGAATCCTTTAGGTTAGGATCATTGACCCAACTGTATCTCCAACATCTTCCTGCCTGAAAAATCCTTCAGCACCCTGTGAGCTGCCTGTACAGCCCTTGGTGTCAGCAGCTCCAGCTTTGCTCTTGGGTGACTGCGGAAAGGCTGGTGCAAACATCTGTTCCACAAAGGATGACTGAAGTTCTTATCCCTGGTAAGCTGGTAGGGTAGGAGCAGCTTTCTGTGTGGAGTGGGCTTCTTTTTTGGTTTTTCACTGGGGTCTGCTGGTGGAATCAGCATATTTAACCTTTCTGGTAGATCCAGTAAGGGCTGTAAATGATTTCCTTTCACTCATTTCTAGTGGGGGCTGATCCTTTCTCCCCAGGCAGTGCAAACCCATATTTAGGATAGGTGCAGGAGCTTTGCTCTCAGGAGCTCAGGAGCTGTTGTGACTGTGCTCAGCTGAGCCTTGTGCACGATCCAGCCCCTGGGTGACTTGGTGTGGTGTCACCTCAGGGTGTCAGCACCTGGAGGCAGGTGAGCACCAGGTGCCCTCAGGGAGCCCTCCCTCCCTGGCCACTGCACATTCATCCTCGCAGAGGAAGAGCAGGGCTTTGCTGGGCTTGAGCTTTATACTATGAATGTGCTTTTTGGGTGTCACTATGGAAAATAAATGCTGTCGTGGTAATCCTGCAGGAGAATGGGATGGGAAGAGCTTGGTGGTCCCTCTGTGCTGTGTTGGCAGAAGATGCTGGGTTTGGCCCACGGGGTTGTTTTCAGGAGCACGGTCAGTGTAAGGTTGTGAGCAAGAGAGTGAGAAATGCCAAGCGTAAACTGAAATTATATTTTTTAATTTGTACAACTCCCAGAAGATCTCTCACTGATATGAACAAATCTCTCTGGATCTTTATTTTTCTTGTTTCCATATAACAGCCATTTCCAAGTAAATGTATGTGTACCCATATGAGTGCAAAGCTGTGAAATAGCTGCATGGATGCTTAGAAACTTCTGTTTAGAGATCTGAAAACTAAAAGGGACATGCAAGTGGCCTAGGGACACTGTTCTTAAAACTTCCCTGAATTAATTTTCTGCTTCAAATCCAGTGGGTTTGCCTGAAAAAGATCATCTCTATTAGAAAAACTACTACCCAAATATTACTGAAATCCTCTTTTATTAGTCATCGTTCCTGACTGTGATCAGAAATTCCTCCCCTGAATTTGGTGTTATTAATTACCTTCTCTTTTTAATTTGTGGTTATTACTTTCTGATGTCACTTTTTGCTGTTTTCACTCCCTCTTTGCACACCTCACCTGCAATACTGCTCCATCATGATAAAAGCACAGTTATATATTATACATAGGTCAGCGTAGCTAAAAATATTTCCAGAGGTTGCAGTTATCAGTCGGAATTTTTTTTAACAGAAGTTTCTCCTTAAGTTGATTCTCCTAATTGTTCCCAGGCTGGTGGAGTTCTGTGCAGGGGCAAACTCAGAGCTGTCCTGCTTGGGCACTAAAGGTTGGGTTTGGGAGAGCAGGGAAGGTTCAGCGGGGGAAACACCTCCTGAGTGCCTGCGCTTCGAGGCTGGCCGGATCTCCTGGCAGCAGTGCCGGCAGTCCCCGAGGCTCCTGCAGATGCTGTCGCCCCAGGTCACAGCCTCTGCCCGTGTGTCCAGGGCTGTTCTTCGCCGGGCAGGCGAGGAAAACCTTTCCTTTCCTCCCCCCGCCGCGCGTTTGAAGCCGTGTTTTCAAACCGGCGCTCGGGTTTTGATGCTTTGCCTTGATTTGAATGCCCCAAGGGCTCTTTGATTGAGCGTCCTCACAGCCTAATGTTCTCCGAGAAACCCAAACAGGCTCGGTAATTAACGATGTGCCATTGTGGGTGGGTTTGTTTGCATCCTGACCTGTCATCTGGGCTGTGCTGAGGATTGGGATGGGGTGGGACACTGGGGGCTCAGCTCACAGCTGAGCTTCGGCAGGGGATGGAGAAGGTGTCAACCCCAGTCAAATTCACACTTTGCATCTGCAGCCACCTCTGGCTTTAACCTTTTCCTGCCCATGGAGAGGTGAAGACGTGGTTGGTCCCTCTTGAAGCACTCGGGTCTGTTCTTTTCCCTGCCAGGCAGGGCAGTGTCAGGGCAAAGCAGCTCCAGGGAAGGCAGTGACAAGGCAGAGCATTACAGGGGCACAGAGGAGGCAGAGCATTACAGGGGCACAGAGGAGGCAGAGCATTACAGGGGCACAGAGGAGGGATGCATTACAGGGGCACAGAGGAGGCAGAGCATTACAGGGGCACAGAGGAGGCAGAGCATTACAGGGGCACAGAGGAGGCAGAGCATTACAGGGGCACAGAGGAGGCAGAGCATTACAGGGGCACAGAGGAGGCAGAGCATTACAGGGGCACAGAGGAGGGATGCATTACAGGGGCACAGAGGAGGCAGAGCATTACAGGGGCACAGAGGAGGCAGAGCATTACAGGGGCACAGAGGAGGGATGCCTTACAGGGGCACAGAGGAGGCAAGCATTACAGGGGCACAGAGGAGGGATGCTTCCACAGCCTCCTGGGCTGGCAGCCTGTGCCTGCCGAGCTGTGCCGCCTCCAGCACTGCCAAGCCGTGCTTTCCCCGTGTGTGGCTTGACAGAACATCGTGTTTAACCTCACAGAAGATGGGATAAAACAAAGTTCTCTGTCAGGACTACAAATTCATGTTTCTGTCTGCTCCTGAGCTCTGCCTTCCACTCCCAGCTGTGGCTGCTTCCATCGTGCGGATAGGTGGAGTGTTTTTGAGGGACACAGCAGCCTAAAAGCTTGATCTTTTTAATCTTAATTGGGTGTCCTTCAAATTTATGCACCTAAACCACTTAACCCCATGGGAAAAGTGCCTTCAGTCCCTAGTGAAAGCCCTTGCAGTGATTTGTTCACCAGCTAGGCCCACATCTGCTCCTACCCAGATGTTGCCCCAGCTAAAAGCAGCCTCCATTTAGTCCCAAGTATTACATGCGTGTTCAAAACATCTTGTAGAGCCCTGCATGGGAGTTAATGTGTAGCAGGGCTCTCAGCTCAGCATCTCTGAAAGCTGTCCAAGGCAAACCCATCCCCAGCACGTGGCATTCCCATCTGGAGAAGAACAGGGACCCAGCTCCATCTTGCATAGGCCATGTATGGAAAAGCTCAAGTGCTGATGGTCTCCCCAATATAATGGTGTTATGATTAACAACAGCATCTGAGTCTCACAGCTCCTCACAGCCTGTTCCCCCCAGAGCTGATGCTGGGTCCAAGAGCCCCCTCTTGGTTGTTGATCTCCTTGGGGTGGGTTTGAGGCATGGAAGATTTGTTGCTCGTGCCTTGGCACATCTGTTTGAGAAATCAGATTGGCATTTCTGCTGGGTGCCAGGAGCTGGGAGCTGAGGAGGGGGCTGCTGCAGACCCCCCTGCATGGACCAAGGCTTGAGGGATGATTTGTCAGCATCTCTTTGTTGTTGGCTCAAAATCTTGCCCCGCTCGGTGGTGTGGGAGAGAGCCCATGATGGATAACGGGATCTCCCTGCTCCCGATCTGATGGATGGGAGCTGTTCTTACATGGAGCCAAACATGGTGCCTTCTCCTGGGAGTGGTGTGATTCCAGGGCTCTTCCAGGACAGCTCAGAACACCCCCTGGGTGTCCTAACGAGCCCCCTAATGAGCTTTGTTCGGGGCTGCAAGCACAGCTGCCGTGGGGACAGCTGGGAGACGCACGGAGCTCCTGGGCCCTCCATATGGATGCTCTTGACCTCTGAGGCCTCTGAAACTCCATGTGGCTGCTGAGGACACTGGAAAGGGTCAACCCCCTCTCCACACCCCCGACAAAAGGAGGGTTTGGCAGACACAGCCAGGACCAAGCAGTGAAAAGGTCCTAGAGGGAGGTGGGGGAAGCGCCGGTTTTCCCGGGACAGGGATTTGCGGCAGAGCAGAATTCCCCTGAAAACACGGGTTGGAAAAGCAGCTCCCACATGCACAAACCTCCCTGGGTGCCCGGTAACTGGGGCCAGACGGGTCTAACGGGGCTGGAGGCTGCTGCAGCTCGGCCGGGGTGACTTTGAACCCCCTCCCCGTCCCCGCAGCTTTGTTACCGGGGCTATTGTGGGGCCGCCGGAGCCAATCCCCGCCAGCCCCGATTCAAAGTCCAGGTGCCAACCAACTTGAACTCTCCAGCATCCCCGCCGTGAAGCAATTATTCCCTCAGACACATTCATTGTTCTTATTACACCATAAATTGTGAATGAATTAAACATGCACTTACCACTATGCACCACAGCTGTCAAGGAAAATAACACACCAATATCGCACGGGGCTGGATCCTGCTCCTCTCCCAGGAAGGTTTGCTGCTCACAGGGAAGGAGGCAGCAGCCAAGCTCACTGGGGCTGGTGTTTTCTTTATGGAGAGGCCAAATCTCTGTCCCACTTACAGCAGCTCAGGGCAGGACTGTTTCCTTTGGATTTGATGTTTTCATTATGTTTTTTTCTCCCCTTTTGGCCACATGGATATCACTGCTGCGCAGAGGGAAGGCTGGTCCTGAGCTTCCAGACAGCCCATGTCTTACTTGGGGCTTGAAATCCTGCTGTGGGTGTGAGAGGAGAAATCCAGCCTTGCTCTGGGCTGGTGGGATAAACCACTGGAGCCCAAGTGCTAGCCACAGGACATGCCTGGCCCAGAGCCCCCAGCCCAGGCACATCAGCATCCCAGTCCATACTGGGAATTTCACTGACTGTGACTGGGAGCTGGCAAGGGAAGCTGTAAAGGAAAGGTGATTTAGAGGGAAGCTGTGAAAAGGTGATCCAGCTGCCTGACTTGACTTTAGGGTGCTGGGTGCACACACAGACACTTTCCCAAGAAGCAGCATGGGTGTTTATTTATTTTCTAATCTCTGCTTCATGTCCACGGAGTTTATAGAGCTGGAGCAATCTCCTGGCGTGTCCAGATAAATTCCCTGATTGTTCCTGCTCCAAAGAGAGGACCTGGAGCTGGCAGTTACCTTGGGGTACAATGTTGGGATTCACCAGACGGGATTACAGAGGGGGCTTTTCTTCTGAGTGAGGGAGCTGGAAGTTTGTCTGCATTTCTCTCCTTGCACCGCATCTCCAAGGAGGTTTTCACTTTCTAAGAAGGATGTTACCCACTGAGCTATTCATAGCAGTTAAATGAGAAAAGGGGTTAATAAAATACACGCTAGAAAAAAGAAAATAAGATTAGAAGGACTGATGTTTTGGCTGTGAGGCCTTCAGTGGGCTGCAGAGAGATGGGGGGAAAAAAGGAACAAGATTATTATTTCTTTTCTCTGGCTCAAAGAACTTCATGGCCATAATGGCACCACTAATCCAATTTTCTTTCTAACAAGTATTTTATCAACACCTCTTTCTTTTTTCTCCCCTCTATTCTCCTTCCTTCAGTCTCTACACTGACATCTGATTAGCTGCATTAAAATTAAAGTTTCAGCTCCAGGCTGGCTCTGCTCACGGAAGCGTTCGCGGGGCTCTCAGGAGCTGGGGACCCCCGGGGCTGTGCCCACCTTCCCCCTGCTCACGTGTGGTGTGCACACACAGTCCCTGCACTTTCTGGGCACCTGGTTTTCCCTGGCTGACCACAGCAAAGTCTCTTTTCCAGGCGCTCAGCCCCGCTTGGCAGAGGATCAGATGCAGCTCCACTGAAAGCAAACAGCCGCCTTTCCCAGGGAGTAAATATTTCGCAACGTGTTACTTCAGTCTTATTTATTATGAACATATTTTCCCTTTTATCCGGGGATTTGCCAACTCTCTGGAGTCACCAAACCTCGCCGTGAAGGGCAGTGTGCCTGCCCCCACCCTGCCATTCCGGGGGATCCAGGGGGGTCCCACCCAGCCCTGGTTCCCCTCTGGGACAGGGTCACGTGTGGCAGGAGCCTGGCACCATCCCCTGCTCCTTCCCAGGGACACCTGAGGTGGGGGATTTGCTGTGAGCAGTGCTGTTGGGTCGTGGATCACAGTGAGGAGGAATTCCCATTAGGACCTGTCTGCCCCAGTATGTCTGGAGGGGTTTTGGGGCAATGCATTACAGGAATAGGTGAAAGCTGAGGAGTTCCTCTCCTGTTTTCTGCCTGCTCTCCTAAACCTGCTGGAGGGAGAAAAAGGGAAGATCTGGTGTGAGGGATGCTGCTGAAGGAGGGGTGGCTGGCAGAGACCATCAAGGGGAGACCCTGGAGAGAACCTTTTATCTTGAGCAAATGAATTAAAGCCTGGAAAGAACCTGATTCATCTTCATCAGCCCATGACTCCTGTCTGGCTGGGGGAAACTGCTGCTACATTGACCACCCTTCCAAGAGGTGTGATGGGTCCAGGGCTGTGAGGGGTCCTGTGGCTCCAGGCGCTGCTCCTCTGAGTAGGTGGGGTTTTGTTAGTGCTGTTCTTTCCTTCTCTCAAGGATAAAGAAAGCAGATCCCCTCCCTGCAAGGTTTGCCTGGATCTGGGGAGGTTCTGAGATGGGGTTTGTCCACCTGTGAGCACAGCAGCAGCTCTGGGGCTGCTGGCACCGTGGGGTGCAGCCTTTGCCTGGGTCACCCCTGGTCTCCTGGGAGATAAAAATCCGCTGTGTGTGTCAGGAGCAGAGGTCATAGGGCAGTGTGCTTGGCCACCCTGCTGCTTTCAGAGGGATTGGGATCATGTAGAGCCAAGAGTTTTTCCCTACTGTGTTTGACTCTGTTCCTCCATATAATGAACTGGAAAAAAAAGATTGAGCAATAATGACAGTGCAGGAAGGGGTGTTGCTGCAGCCAGCCCCTCCTCTGGGATGGGGCCCAGCCCTCTGTGGGATGAGCCCGTGCTCCCCAGGGCTGAGGTTTCCAGCAGCTGAGAAGGCTCCCCAGGAGCTGGGCTGTGCCCTGACCCAGCCCAGGCAGCCTGTCCAGCAGTGGCATTTTTACAGGAACAAGGAGAACTTTATCCCTTTGTTACCTCCTTGGATCCTGTCCCCTGAGCATCCAGGTGCTGATAACTGATCAGAGCAGCTGGAGCAGGAGCCAGTGGCTGAGCCCTGGCTCTGCAGCCACAATTTGGGATTGCTGTTTAGGCAGGAATGAGGGGCACTGAGGCCCCTCCTGGGCCCCTGGTTCGTGTGTGGAGGGCTCGGAGGTGCAGAAGCAATGACTGCTGTGGAGCGCGGTGTGAGGAAGCATCTCGGGCTGTTCCCATTTGTACTTAATCCTTCTGGGCTCTTCCCTTCCCTGGAAAATGAGCCCGTGTTGGAACACGACCTTGGTTCAGCATGTTAATTAGTGGGGTGTTTAAGATAAGTCGGCAGTTAAGTGTGGGCAGGCACAGTCATGCTCAGGGTAACGTCAGGGGTTGGGCGTCAGTGCTGCCATTGCACTGGGGCTCACTCAGCCCCAGCTGGGGAGATGACCATCAGCTGCACCTTTGCAGTCAGTTTTGAGTTTTGATGGGAAATCAAAGTCTTCTACAAGCAGAGAGGAGTTTCTAATCCGTGCTTTTTTCCTCCTCTCTATAGCAAAGCTGAAATTCCAGGGCCAGTTTCAGCCAAACCGGGCTGCAGCAGCGCTCTGTAGTGGACATGGGTGTGTGACATGGCTGGGTGACACTGCCACGGCCCAGCCACCGTGTGCTCCTTCCCTCCCCCATGCTCTCCTTGCCCAGGCTTCCATGGGAGATGCCATCTGGGTCTGTGAAATGCACAGAGTGAAAACTACACCTCCCCTGTTGTACCGAGTTTAAAACAGAAAGTTATTTAAATGCCATGTAAGGTTTATCAGGATTTTCATGGAGTTGGCTCAGTTTTCTTTAGAAAACCTTTCCTGTCAGCACATTTTCCACTGCTTTGACGGATGAGACCAGCAGAACCCCAGTGAACCAGCCAGTGACCCTGCAGTCTAGGCAGTGGCAGCACCTTGGGGTGCTCCAGCCACCAGCCATGACCGACCTCCCTCCACTTCTTCCTCCCAGATGTGGCGTTTGCTGTCCCTGCCTGGTGTCACCTCTTTCAGCAGCCCTGCTCTGGACCCCCAGTGCCACGTGCCTGCTCCACAGCCGCCCCTCACGCCCTGCCTGTGCAGCCTTCGTTAGCATTTCTCAATCAACGCTTGCTCGTTAGTGGCTGGGGCCACTGGGAGCTTTGAATGAAGGTGGAGCCAGGCCAGAAAAAGATCCTCTCCTGAAAAATTATAATGAAAGCAATAATGGCTGGGTCCTTGAGCAATGCCTGCCTATGACAATCGTTGTCTGGAGGCTACTTAATTACGAAACTCTGTTCTCAGCCTCGGGCTTCACGGTCTTGTGCCTTTACTCTCTCTTGAGCAATGTTTTATTGCTATTGTCCTCAACCTACTTCGTATCAAGTTCGGCGTATCTGAAAGTTCTATGAAATGTATGTTAGTTTTCTCTTCTATTTGCATGAATTTCTTGTGTCGTGGGGTTTGGTTTTTTTATTGGTATCTGAAAGTTATGTGAAATATATGTTGGCTTTCTATTCTATTTGCATGAATTTCTTGTATTGTGAGGTTTGTTTGGTTTTTTATTGATATCTGAAAGCCTAAAGCTGGGATTATCTAAAGGATTATAGGAGAATTAGGCACCCAAAGCCAATCGATTTTTTGCTGTGAATTAGCCAATTGCATTTGGAGGGCTGGGGGTTTTGGTCTGTGCTCATGGTTTCTGGTCCACCTTGTAGCATCTCAATGGAGAGCTCAGCACAACTCGGGTGGCCTGAAAAAGGTGCTGAAGCAGGAGCAGTCAGTAAGAAAAGTGCAGGTACGAAAAGGGAGACATGGCCCTGAGACATTAAACCGCCTTTGAAAATCTCCTTCTGACTCCCTGAGGCTCTCTTGAAAACGCCACTCTAAGTTACCATCAATTTTGATAATTAAGCACTGATTTAATTTTAGAGTAACAATAATTGTCAACATTTTCCAACCCAAGCACCTTAAATTAGACACGCAGCTCGGCAGGCTGGCGCGGGATCAAAGCGCGGCGGCGCGATGATTTCGGGAGATGCTGAGCACACACCGGGGCTGCGCTCGGCACTTCACAAACCCCGGCCATGTGGGCTTGGTCCCCTGCCAGACGAGGTGCACTCAACGTGCGTTTCAACACCTCGCTTTAGGCACCTCGGATTAAAAAAAAAAAAAAATGAAGAGTTGGCTGGGAGTGTCGCGCTGGTGTTCCCTGGCGAAAGCGCGGCCGGGCTGCGCTGTGTGAGCGCAGGGCTGGGTCACACCCAGCTGGGGGGCACACGGATGGCACCAGCTCCGGGCCAGCAGGACCAGGGGGATTCTCTGAGCCTCCCTCCGCAGCGAGCCACGGTGGCTTTGGGGTGGCCCGGGACCCCTCGGGTGGCAGAGGGTGCAGGTGGGGTGCAGGTGGGGTGCAGGTGGGGTACAGGTGAGATGCAGGTGGGGTGCAGGTGGGATGCAGGTGGCAGGGATGCTGCTGCTCCCAGCGAGGGGCAGGCAGGATCCCCTCGGGGGTATCTGCCGTGGAATCCTCTGAGAAGGAGTCGCCGTCGGTGCCTGCGCTTGAGACCCCTCGTTTTGGGGTTGGGGGTCCCTGCTGGGGCCGGGGAGGGTCGCGCACCCACCCCGTGTCCCGTCCGTGCGGGGCGAGGGGCCCTGGCCAACATCAAAGCGGGACGAGGCCAATTCTGCAATCGCATCTGCCCGCGCCTTTGATGAGGCTTCACCTTGCCGTGCTCTCCACGCCCAGCCCCACCCCGGGTTGGTCCTGTTGCTTTATTTTTAGCAGTGATTTGGAAATTGCTGGGGCTCCTCTTCTTCTTCTTCTTCTTCTTTTCTTTTTTCTTTTTTTTTTTTTTTTTTTTTTTTTTTTTTTTTTTTTTTTTTTTCCATTTCTTTTTCTTCCCTTTTCTTCTCTGTCGGAGCCCGGTGTCCCCCCAGCGCCCCGAACCCCCAGCCAGCCTTTAAGGGCACATTCACACCTCTTTGCCTTGCCTTGTCTCCCCTTTATTCTTATGAAGCTCTCATTGATTATTGCCCTTAAATTCCTCAGTCCGGTCATAGATAAAAGGATAACCACTTCAAAGCAAAGTGTTAAGAGTTTAACCTCGAGCTAAAAGAGTGGACAACAAGGTAATTGAGGGTAATAACTGATCACAGACCTACTTTCAAAGGCACATGCAAGCCTCACTTTCAGATGGCTTTAATTTTATTAACATTTGTAGCAGCTCTAGATGCTTTTGAATCATTACAAACTTCAAAGCTTGAGGTAACACTCCAAATGGAGAACCTGACACCAGGTTTTTTGTTCAGGCCCACATCATATTGATAGTCTCTCTTGCAAGCATGTAACATCTCTCCTCAAACTATAAAAACCTAGATGAAGAAAATATTGCCAATAGAGAAGATCAAAGCCTGAACCTCCCTTTGAATGATCCCAAAGAAGTCAAAACAGAAAACAACAAGGGGAAAAATGCATCTATATTACTCCAACTGTCTTTATCCATATTTAAACTTGTCTGCTGAGGCAGATGAGGATGGATCATTCTCCACGAGTTTTATCAAACTATTTGGCTGATCCTCTGTTTCTCTTTGGTCGTTTGGAGCTGGCTCTTTGGCTTCCTGTGGCACTTAAACCCAAGAATTTGGGAACAGCACGTAGAGGAACAGCCCTGGCTCAGCTGGGAGGGCAGTCAGGTGAGGCAAACCTAAAAAATATAAACGGAAAACACAGAGACTAAAATGAAAATCATAAAAACACCCACAGTTCTCCCTTCTCCAGCCCCTGATAATGCCAGGGATAAAGGTCGTGTGTTGAGCTGGTTTACAGCCCAGTGGGGTCAGTGCCCCCGAGCCCGGGCTGTGCCCGTGGTCAGCCCGGGCTGGCTCTGCTGCTGCAGCTGCACAGCTCCTGTGCCTGATCCCAGGGCAGCCACTGCAGGGCCCACACGGTGAATGAGCCCAGGAATTGATCCAGGGTATAAATAGCCATTTTCTTTGTCTATTTTTTGTGCGGGAAGGGTTATTTTTAGCTGGGTGAGTTCCCTGAGCTAATGCCTGAAGCATTCACAATGAAGGGGGTGCCCAAGGAAACGGGCTGGCCCTGCTGCCAAAAACCACATCCCTGCTTCCCTCTGCAAGGGGCTGCTGCCACTTCAGCCCGTGCCCAGGCTCTGTGCAGCTTCAGTGGTCAGGGAGAACCTCCCCAGCCTCTGTAAAGTCATCAAAAGAAGAAAAATTACTCGGATTTTTTTTTTTTTCTTACTGGTGTATAGCAGGTTTTATAGTGGTGTAATCCTTCCCTCCTGATTTGCATGGGTGTAATAGCAGTATTAGGCAGGTTATTATTTTAGTGCACTCCAGGACAAAGGGCTGGCTCTGACTCCAGGGTGTTTAGCAGTGTCTCAGCTGTGGCTGCAGCTGCTCCAGTGGTCACAGAATCATGGAGGGGTTTGGATGGGGAGAGACCTTAAAGCCCATCTCGTTCCACCCCGTGCCATGGGCAGGGACACCTCCACTGGACTAGGGTGCTCCAAGCCCTGTCCAGCCTGGCCTGGGGCACTGCCAGGGATGGGCTGGTCCTCCTGGGACAGCTCAGAACTGCCCTGCTCCAGTGTGGAGGAGCAGAGCCATCCCAGCTGGAGCATGGTGGGATTATTCAGGGCTTGGTGCTGTCCCCAGCTCTCTGACCCAGGGTTTTGTCATCTCACTTGGAGCCACGAGTGACAGATCCACATCCCCAGTGCTGGCTGGTGTCAGGTGTATCACAGGAGAGCCTCAATATCCATGTTCACTTCAAGAGCAGATGCCAACGTGTCTGAGCTTGTGGAAACCACATCCTTTTAAATGTATTAAACAGCTCTGTCTTGAGCCTGCTCTGATATTGCATTCTTCATCAACTGAAATCAATTTAATATAGGCTGTTCTCTCTGTTCTTGGGCTGGGCATGTGCTTGTGTAATGAAAGGACAATGGTGTATTGCTTAAATCTATGGAATTTATCTGATTTTATTGTCTAAAGTTATGACTAGAAGAATAATCAGCTATTTCATCATTTCTTGCATTGAGTCCATTATCAGACTGGGTGGATAACTGGAACCCAGCACTAAAACATGTTTCAGGTGCCCAAGGCAAGCCCTTGCAGACCTGCACCTGCCCAAGAAGTGCTCAGAAATCACTGTCCCTGTGGGCAGTTTGTTCCACTGGAGCTGCTGCCCCTCCTGGGCCATCCCCCAGGCCAGCATGGAGCAGGAGGAGCCCATTTCCCTGGGAGCTGATCATCATCCCAGTGACCTTCCACCACTGAGAGACATTCATCAGGGCAGTGCTCTTGGTTAATTTAAGCAGCCAGGCATGGGATGGGGACCAGACTCAAAGTGTTTTTTCCATGATTTCCAAAGTTTTAGTTTCCATTTCCAAGCAAACCCCTTCATCCATGATTGAGATGAGGTAAGTGTTCTCCTTCCAGCTTGTGTGGAAGCTCTTATTTCCATTCCATGCACAGAGGTGAATAAACCCAAAAAGTATCTCTGACAGATTCCTCAGAATTCTGACAATTCCTCAGTGTTTTTTGGAGGTGTGGAACACCCCAGCAGTGTGGTTGTGCTGTAGCCAACCTGACTCTGTGTTACCCACAGCAGCATTTCAGCTTTCACTGCTTTTTAGGAGGTTTTAGGGCTTCCCCCAGGTTCCCATTACAAACTAAATTTATCTCAGGACAAGCAGCTGGGACTTAGGAGGTGCCAGCACCCTCCTGCTCCCCTCAGAGCTTCCTGCCACTGTCACCATGCCCTGCATCACCATTAATGAGCTGATCTGCAGTTTGATTAGAAGGGCTTTGATTAGCTGTGTGGGGGATGTGCTGGCCTTTTCCAGGGGAATAACAGCAAGGTAGGAACTGCTTCAGTGCCAGAGGATCCCCTGGGGATGGGTTTTGTTCCCTGGAAGGCTCTCGGAGGATCAGGAGTGCTGGGGAAATGATTATCCAGACACTTGTGAATGCCACCAAAAAAAGGAAGGGGAGAACTCTCAGTTGTGATGTGAAAGAGCCTGGAATATGCTCTCAGGATAACAGGAGATTTGAGTTAGATTTGTTTTCAAATATTAAAAAAAAACACCCAAAGTGTTCTAATTGCAGGCCTGCTGGGAAAGGAGGGAAAAGCCCCGAAGCTGGTTTGGGTGTGGGGATGCAGAAATGGGGATATGGTCTCATAACACTGCAGTTTCTCTTTAGTTTCAGCAGTTGGAGGTTCTCAGTTCCCCAGTCTCTTTTGGGGAGAAAGGATACTGGGTAATTTCCAGGCTTCTGTGAAAGGATTAGAAAGAAAAAGAAGAAAAGATTAAAATAGTATTTTGATGGTCTTTGCCGCAGCATGAAGATTTCTAGTAAAAAGAAAAAAAAAAATCATAATGAAATGTATGTCCAAGCAGCCTTTTTTGGGTCTGGTCAGGAGAGATTCTGACCTCACACTCACAAGTTTCTCTTCCTTTTAATGAAAAGGGAAAACAAAGCTGCCAGTATTCATTATTTAAGGATTATGGTGGAGGTTCCCACAGTGGAAGAAAACACCTTTTCATACGATCAATAGGGCTTTGGCAGAGGAAGATACAATCTACCAAAAAGAAATATAGATAAACTGGGAGAAGGGGGAGCAGTCAAATGTGACTTTAGGTGAAATGGCACCAACAATTTGGTGCTGGTTTGCATGCAGGTGCCCAGGAGGGGTGACCTGAGGATGAGGGGCTGAGGCTTTCTGCATGCAAAACCTCCTCTCTCCTGCCTGCATTTCACACCTGGAAACAGTGGCATCCTTAAGAAAATTAATGTTTCTTTTGTGGCCTCAGGACTGGTCCAGCTTTTGAGAGGCATGACCCAGCTCCTGCCAGCACCCTAAATCTCACACCCTTCACTGTCCTTAATTCTGAGAATTGAATGGACAGGCAGAAACAAACCAAAGCAGGTATAATTTTAGGGTACTCAACTTCGACAGAACACCTAAAAATAACCATGCACAAAGGGCTTGGGTTTTGGGGTTTTTTTTACCCCTGGAAGTGAAAAGTTTTACTTGACTTTATGATCTGAAAGTTTTCCACTAGTCAGGAAAGCCTGTTCTCTCCTAGCCGTTGTCTCTCCTCCTGCTTTTTCCATTTCCATCCTGCTTTAAGGGCTGTGTGGACCAGGATATTTGGGTCCAGGAAGTTTTTTTGGGATGCCCAATAGCAGGCAGGGTGGGAGTGGGCTGTGGCAGCCCAGCAAGCACCGAGCTGCACGGGAAGGGTTAAACTTCATGCTGCAGCTGCAAAGCCCAATTTCTTTATTTCCTGTTAATGACATTATTGCCTACATAAAACCATTGAAACATGTTTCTTTCATTTGTTTAATTTCGAATTCTGAGCACACTAGCTGGAAACTATGTTTAATAGTTAAACTCAAAACATTTGGATTTCCTTCCCTCGCTGAGATTTGCAGGGAGTGCACTTCATCCTTAGTTGGGTTTTCAAGGAGCCATTTTTACACAGCCATAGGAGCCAGCCAGAAAACAAACCGGATTAAATTGCAGAATCAAATCACATCAGTTCAGGCTGGTAACACATCATATATTTCCCTTCCTCTGCAGTCAGGCCAAGATACCATCAGCCCCAAGTCGTGTTCTCCTCCAGGAGCATCCAGAGCCAGGACACCCCTCTGTGCACGCAGGAGAAGGGCTTCCCTGAGCACGCCTGGAAAAAATGCTCCTGTTTCCATGAGAAAATGGAGTGGAGGCTCCTTCAGGCCCTGCTGGCTCCTGTCACCTCCCCACGTTCCTCCTGCTGCACCTCAGGAAGGGCAATGTGGGAGCAGGGTGAGAAGGAGGAGGGCACATGTGGGTGGATCTGAGCCGCCTCAGGTTGGAAGGGAAGTGCTCAGATCCGAGCCTGTTTGGCAGATAAAGCTCCAGGCTGCCAGGGCCACGGTGTCTGGTGATGCTTTTAGAAAAACCTCGGGGAGGGTTTTGTCCCTCTGTCCTGTTTGTCCCCTCAGGGTGAGGGACACTCACCAGTTGTTGTGTAGAGCTGATTGCTTGTGTGGTGGAGTGTCTAAAAGTCACTTCATAAACACTCACAGGATCAGAGCATGGAGAATCTGGGCTTTGAATCGCTTCAGATCCAGCTTCTCCTCAGCACCGTGGGCTGATGAAGCCCAGAATCACCATTGTTTAGCAGAAGCAGTGAGGAGAGGTGGAAAAAGGAGGAATGTGGCCCTGAAGAGGACTTTAAGGAGTCATCACTGCCATGACAAGAGAACCACACTCATTGTTCTGCCATGGCATCACGGGTACATCCCCGGAGCCACAGCAGTGCTCAATTTCCCATCAAAAATCCGTGTTTGACTAAAAAAATTCAGGAGGATTTAAATGTTACACTCAAGGGCCATGTGCAGGGACACCTTCCATTAGACCAGGTTGCTCCCAGCCCCGTTCAGCCTGGTCCTGCACATTTCCAGGGGTGGGGAATCTTGCAGCCCTGTTGTCCTTGTTACTCCAGCAGGAAGGTGGCAGAGAAAGCAATGCCTCGTTTGTGCATGGTGAGGAAGGGGTTGTGGAAAAAATAAGTCATGGGAAGTTGGTCACAAATGTCCTCATTTACCTCTTCTGCCCCCACCCTCTCTTCAATCACTATTCTGTGCAGGTGATGGAAGGAGTTCAGAAATGTTAATAGATAGCAAAGTGCTCGTGTGTGTTTTATCAGCTCTCCTGGAACGGTTAATGCTGATACCGTGCCCCTTTCAAGTCTAAAAAATCTGGGCAAGCGTGTGCAGATAGCAGGGAGTGCACTGAACAAAACATCAAGGAAAAGAGTCTGTAGGGGGAATGGAAATGGTAAAAGGATTATAGGAGAGAAAATGTATCAGACTTATCTGGCGATACTCAGTAACAAAAGTGTGTCAGTTTATGAAATGAACTTCAAATCCCATAAAATTAATTGTGTGTTTTCTTGTCTTATTTGTGAGTATCTCTGGCAGTGCTTCCCCCCCCCCCCCCCCCACTGGAAAAGCATGTCTTTGTGTGGAAAATGCCCTGTGCCTGCAGTATATCGGGAGATTACACAGCCCATTGGGTTCGTACCTCTTAAACTAATGGTGTTAAACTAGTTTATTTAAAAAAAAAAAAAAAGAAGAGAGAATAACTTCAAAGGTTCACATGTGGGTTGCAAACCTCTCATGTCTTCTGTATACAGGGCCTTCCTCTTATTTTGATCAAGACTGTTCCCAGCACTTCTGTTGAAATAGGCTCAAGCCTTTGATCTTGTTATCGACGTGACCACCAGTGCGAGCGCGGGGACAGGGGGTGACATCAGCCACACTCGTGGGCTGGATCCTACCCTCTGTGGGTCCTCCCTGGCCTGGGCCTGGCACTGGGGAGTTTTCCTGCTGGGAAAGTGAGTTTCAGACCCCGAGCCCCTGGCCTGCTCTGGCTCAGGGTCTAAATCACCAAGATGGGAAGAGTAAATAGGGCTGTGCCCTCCTCCTGCTCGGCCAGGGAAGGGCAGACACAGGGATGGGGTGGGGAGCAGGAGGGGAGGGCAGGAGGGGTCTTGGAGGAGATTTGAGCCCCAGTGGGGGCTGTGCATGGAGAGGAGGGAGCTCAGCATGCTCGTTTCATGTTTCCTCCTTATTTTCCATCAATGTCCTTCCTT
This sequence comes from Sitta carolinensis, assembly GCA_032173965.1. Classification (NCBI taxonomy): domain Eukaryota; kingdom Metazoa; phylum Chordata; class Aves; order Passeriformes; family Sittidae; genus Sitta; species Sitta carolinensis. The sequence continues at coordinate 2,811,973 of CM063298.1, read as the reverse complement.
GTGACCCCCTGGAAGTGTCTGTGGCCAGGTTGGACAGGGCTTGGTGCAACCTGGTGCAGTGGAAGGTGTCCCTGCCCATGGCAGGAACAGGGAACAAAATGAGTTTTAAGGTGTCTTCCATCCCAAACCAGTCTGGGAATCTGGGATTCTATGATTCAATGATCCTACCATGGTTTTAGCAGAGATGCAGCAGAACCGTGCTCTGGCCTGATGAGGGGGGCTGGACAGGCTGTGCTGGCATCTCCTGGTGGGGCTGGACACTGGCATCTCCTGTGGGGCTGGATGGCCTGTGCTGGCATCTCCTGTGGGGCTGGACACTGGCATCTCCTGTGGGGCTGGACACTGGCATCTCCTGTGGGGCTGGATGGGCTGTGCTGGCATCTCCTGTGGGGCTGGACACTGGCATCTCCTGTGGGGCTGGATGGGCTGTGCTGGCATCCCTGGGTTTGTTTGAGGTTCTCCATGAGGAAGGCAGCTCCCTGGCCCACGGTGTCTGCCAGTGCACAGGAAGGACTCTGACTCTGCCCCTGGTTTAGGACTTGTGGCTCTTGACAGGCACAGTGTGGGTGTTGCTCTGATGTGCTGGGGCTGCTGGGTTTGGTTGGATTGAGCTCCTGGGCCCCTGTCACCTGCACAAAGCCCCTTACAGGGGCCACCAGGAGAGCCCTGGTGCAGCCCTCAGAGCCTGCACACTGCTGGTGCCTGAGCTGGAGCTCTGCAGGAAGAACCCAGAGCCATCTCTTTGGGATCTAAGCCTTGTGGGCAGACAGGAGCCAGGGCAGCTGGGTGCAGTCAGGAGGAGTGTGCACTGGCACATCTGCAATGCTCCCAGAGCACTCCAGGCCTTAAAGACCCCTCTTCCTTTTTCTTTCCCTGTTTTTTTTTTTTTTTTTTTTTTTTTTTACTACCTGCTCTAAAAAAAAAGCTCGAAGAAAAAAAAAATTTAATTTCTCTTTATTGTGTAGCTTCACTGTGAACTGATTCTTTTTAATCTAAAATTATTCCTTTTTGGTGCCACAATCTGACTTCAAGCTTCTTTGCTGCCTGTGAACATGACACACAGCAGCAGCCAGAGAGGAGGGGACAGGCTGTGTCTGGCCTTTGCTGGGCACCAGGAGGGCTGAGCACGGCTGGAGGACACTGCTTTAAACAGCTTTTTGCAGTCCTTTTTTCCCCTCATTTAACTGAGCTTTTTATCTCAGATGCAGAGGGCTAACAAATAAAATATAAATAGTTAATTTTCCCTCTGTTCAACCTGGGAATTCAAATTCAAGTTTAGACAGGAAAATCAGAAGGAAATTCAAAGATACTCTGCTTTCTTGATGACTGCAGCTGCTACCTGAACACAGAGATTCCCTGTAGATCTGCGAACAAGGACTTCCAGAAGCTGATAAAGATGAAGAAAACTCTGGAAGACCTTCCTGTACCTGCCACCGCCTGCCTAGTTCACCGGATTGCTTTCAAATCCCAGGCACTACGTGACTCTTCCCTGTTGGCAGGAGGAGAAAATAGACTCCCTGACTGGACAGGCAGAACACGAGCAGGGCCAGCTCTGGGCAGGCCAAGCTGCTCCTGGGCACCTCCACACAGAGCCAGGGCTCGCCCTGCCCTCCTTTTGCTCCCTGAGCGTCCCTTCCTGGTGGCTGGCAGAGAGGGGATGGGGAGTTGGGCAGGCGTTTGGGTGGGCTGCTCCTCTGCACGTGCAGTGCCCCATAATGTGGTGCCTGGAGTCCCTGGCTGAGTGTCTGGGTTGCTCTCCCAGGGCAGCAGAGCAGGGCAGTGTTATTGCACAACGGGATTTGGAGAGAGCCGGTCGGTTAAATGACATTTTTATGAAATAGGATGAATGAGACTTAATGAGATTTTCTTCCAAAGGGAATGAGTCCGAGGTTTTCAGCCTCCACTATAATGGCTTCATTTTCTGTGCTGTAGCAGTAAATGGGACTTGGAGAGGTTTCTCTCCAACATTGTTTCAAAGAAAGTGAAAGAGGTGGTTGAGACACCTTCTGATGGCTGGAGGTCCTGGGCTGGAGGTGACACCACTGTCACCATCCCAAGGAGCCCAGAGGGACACAGGCTGTTCATTCTCCCAGGAAAGGACCTGTTGTATGGCTCAGTAGCATCTGGCATCGTGGCACATGGATATTTGGCATTATGAGCAGCAAAAAGTTTAATAATCCTAATAATTAATAACTGCTTGTTGTGCCTCGAAAGGGCTTTTACTGTTCACAGCTCATGGGCTTGGCAGGACATTTGCTTTCCATGCCCAGTGGTGGCCATTCCCAGGCCTGGAAAATGTGTAATTGGACAGCAACAACAAATTCCCCCAGACGTTACTCCATTATTAGCCCAGGTTGCCCAGTCCAGGCATGGTCAGCTCTGTGGAGCTCTGTGAGGCTCCCAGATGGATTCAGCCATTGGATGGGTGACAAAATTGTGGCTTCAAAAGCCATCACTTGCAGGGCCACCACGGCTCTCCAGCTCTTGGGGAGTTTGTTCTGGTGCAGAGTGGTTGAGCAGGGGAACGGGAGCTCTGTGCCGTGGTGGATCCGAGCTCTGGGCTTAGGGATGGTGCAAACCAGCAGCTCTTCCATACAGAGGAGGGTGGGAGGGGAGAGGGACAGCTCTGTTGTTATCCTGGCTTGCGAACTCACGTTTAGGATCAGGTTAAATCCCTTGGCCAGCACTGGAGCAGCCCTGGGGATCCCACCATTCCCTTGGGATTTCCCTCTGCGGGGCAGGAGGGAGCGGGGTGGGCTGGGGGCTCCAGCCCCTGTGGCTCTGGGGTCTTTGCTGGCTGGACCAGCAGCTCTGGGGGTGCCCCGGTGTGGGGCAGGGCAGTGTGTGACCCCACACGGGGTCTGGGGCCAGCCAGGGGCTGTGCTGAGTGCTGGCAGCTCCCGGGAGGTGCCCTCCTGATGGGCAAAGGTGGGAGGTGACCTTTCTATTGCCAAAGGCTTTGGCACCTGCCCTGCCTGGAGTGACAGGACACGGGGCAGTGGCTGCACGCTGACAAAGGGCAGGGTTACGTTGATTATTAGGAAGAAATCCTTCCCTCTGAGGGTGTGTAGCCCTGGCACAGGGTCAGGATCCCTGGATCCCTGGCAGTGCCCAAGGCCAGGTTGGATGGAGCTTGGAGCAGCCTGGGACAGTGGGAGGTGTCCCTGCCATGGCAGGGGATGGAATGGGGTGGGCTTTAAGGTGTCCTCCAACCCAATCCAGTCTGTGATTCTATAATAATGATACAAATCAAGCCAGGCTGGACCCCATCAGCTCTGCCAGCCGGTCCAAGGTGGGCTCTGGGCAGAGGGAAGTGTGGGTCCAGCCTCGGAGCAGGCTGAGGAGGAGGAGGGCAGGAGGCTCCTTGGATCTGGAGGGCAGGTTTGGGGGCCAACCCCTAATTAAAACCTTTTGTATGAAGTTCCAAACCCTCCATTCCGTGCCTAGTTAATATTTAACAGCTGGGGCCGGAGATGGGAACACAACTGCGGCCGGGCTTTGGCTGCTGTGCCAGTTCTATTGCAATCAGGGATTGTTTAATTAGCCGGCAGAGCGAAAACAGGCCCGCGGATTATATATATATATATATATAATATATATATATATATATATATATATATAATATATACACACACACGTATATATATTATAATAATATGGGGATCCGCCCCGTTTTCCTCCCCGACATGAAAACTTTTAGGGAAGTTTTGAATGCCGGGGAGCAGCCCCCTTCCTCGGTGGGCCGGGGGCTGCGCGGGCGCTGCGCGGGCGCTGCGCGGGCGCTGCGCGGGGCGGCGCAGGAAAAGGGGCGCTGCGCCTTTAAGGCGGCGGAGCGGCGGCTGCGATCGCTTCCCTTTGATAAGGTCCTGGCAACTCTGTAGCCGCCGCGGGATGCCGCCAGAAGGGCGCAAAAAAATAAATCCTGACACCCCCCCCCCCAAAAAAAAAAAAAAATAATAATTTGATTTTCCTCACCAGCGCTGATCTACGCCCCCCTCCTCCCGCCCCCGCGCACGCCTCGCATCGGGGATGCCCCGGGGTTGGGAGCACCGGGAGGGGCAGGGGGTGCTCCGCCGGCTTCTCCCTCTTTCTCTTTTTAATTTTTAAAATTCTTTGGGGCCTGTTTTTGCCTCTTTTTATATTTTTTTTAATTTTTTTTTTTTTTTTTTTTTTGTAGTGCGCTACCGCCCTTGCAGGACCGCTCCGCCGGGCCGCGCTTTGATGCTGCGGGGGGAGCCCGGGGCGGGGGCGGAGGGAAGGGGGGGGCGGGACCTGCGCTTTTGTATTTAAAATAAATAAAATAAATAACCGGGGGAGGGAGGGAGAGGAGGGAGGTGCGGATCGCAGTGGGCTCCTTCCCTCGCAGCCCCCCCCTTCCCTTTACCCCCCTCTTTCCCGATGCTCTCCGATGCGGTTGCACCGCCGGGGAGGAGAGGAGGAGGAGGAGGAAGGCGAGGAGAGGAGGAGGAGGGAGGAGGAGGAGGAAGGCCGGCGGGGGGAGCGGGTGCAGCCTGCGCGCTGCCGGCGGCGGGGAGCGGCGGGGCCGCGGGCGCGCAGCGAGCTCCGGCTCGGCGGTGAGTGGCAACTTCGGGGGCGGCGGCCGCCGCTCCTTCTGCTTGAGAGACGGGCTTTTCTCCTCATTTCAGTTATTTTCTTAAGATTTTTATTTATTTTTATTTTTTCCAGTATTTTTCTGGTGGGGTGCCCGCGCTGCCGCCCCCCGCGGGCGCGGAGCCTCCGCGCTGCCCGTGCCCGCCGCGGCTCGGCTGTTGCTCGCGGCTCGGAGGCTCCAAGTCGCTCCGGACTTTTTTTTCCCCCCTTTCCTCCCACTCCGACCTCCCTCCTCCCAGCCCGTCGCCATTTCTGGAGCAGGTTTTTATTATTATTATTATTATTTTGCACGCCGGGAAGCCCAGGGCTGGGGGCTGCCCCGCTCCGAAACCCCCCCCCCCCCATCCCATTTTTCGCCCCTTTTCCAGAGCCGGGGTTGCGCTCCTCGGCTCCAGGGGGATGCAGGGGGCCCGGGATGCCCCGCAGCGCCCAGGTACGGCCGCCTCGCCTTAGCCCACCCCCGGGGGTGTTTTTTTTTGGGAAGGAGGGGTTCCCTGCTCCAGCCTGATTCCCGCAGGGAAGCGCCCCAAAATCGCTTCTGGCGGAGGGGGGACACGCGGGACACACGCGGGTCGGGCGGCGCGGGGGGAGCGGGGCTGGGCTGCGGGGCAAATGGAAACCAGATGCCGGGGCAGGGACGCCCCGAGCTGCCGAGGGCTGCGGGGGGCCGCGCTGACACCCCCGCGCCGGCCCCGGCCCCGCTAAAAGTGCGCCGGGAGTTCAGCGGAGCGGATCTGATAGTCGCGATCGGGCTGGCGATAGAGCCGCGCTCCCTCTGCCCTGCCTCCCTCTCTCTCTCGCTCTCTCTCCTTTTCTTTCTTCTTTTTTTTTTTTTTTTTTTTTTTTGACTGTGAGGAGTTGAAAAGCCTGTTTACTTTTTGCCTTTGATGTTGGGAGGATCTGGTTTTGATTAGATCAATACTCCTTTTTTCTTTCCCCCCCCCCTTTTTTTTTTTTTTTTTTTTTTTTCCCTTTGCAGAGAGGAGGCTCCGAGGATCCCCTGCTGACTCCAGGCAGAGGCAGGCAGAGGCACAAGGCAGCTCCTGAAGCAACTGGGAGCCCCTCTCCCCAGCGAGCTCCGGAGCCATGAGCAGCGCCGTGGTCCTCGCCCACCTCCCAGACCCCAGCAGCAGCTTCAGGGAAGACGCCCCCCGACCCCCTGTCCCGGGGGAGGAAGGAGAAGCACCATGCCCGCAGCTCGCCAGCTCGTTTCTCCCCAAAAGCCAAAGCTTCAAGGCCATGCCGGTGCCTCCTGCCCCACGGAGGAATGAGAACGGGCTGGGGGAGCCGGAGGGCAGCGCGTCCCCAGACTCCCCTCTGGCCAGATGGACCAAATCCTTGCATTCCCTCTTGGGAGATCAAGATGGTGCCTATCTTTTTCGGACCTTTCTGGAAAGGGAAAAATGTGTGGATACCTTAGACTTCTGGTTTGCCTGCAATGGCTTCAGGCAGATGGACCTTAAGGATACCAAAACTTTACGAGTAGCCAAAGCTATTTACAAAAGGTACATCGAGAACAACAGCATCGTCTCCAAGCAGCTCAAACCTGCTACCAAGACCTACATAAGGGACAGCATCAAGAAGCAGCAGATAGATTCCATCATGTTTGATCAGGCACAGACTGAGATTCAGACTGTGATGGAGGAAAATGCTTACCAGATGTTTTTAACTTCTGATATATACCTCGAATATGTACGGAGTGGAGGAGAGAATCCCGCTTACATGAACAGCAATGGACTGGGGAGCTTAAAAGTTGTCTGTGGCTATCTCCCGACCTTGAATGAAGAAGAGGAGTGGAGCTGTGCAGACTTTAAAAACAAAATCTTGCCTTCGGTAGTTGGACTATCCAGCAAGACGTTGAGGGTTACAGCGAACGTCAGAGCCACGGAAACGATCGAGAACGGGTACAGGTAAGGGGACTCCTGGAAATTGTGCTTTGTTTTAACTTTAAGGACTTTGGAAGTGTTTTTCAGAAGGTTGTTGGGGTGAGAGTCAAGGGGAGACAGGGCTGCCTTGAAGGATTGGGAGCACAGCTGCTTCCCCACACCTCCAAACACTGGAATTTGTGGGATGTTGTCTGAGTGTGGGGTTTTTCCCCCCATCTGCAGAGGAAAACAAGATCCTGTGCTCTGAAGCCCTATTGGCTCTTTCAGTTCTTTTATAGATCAAAAACTTCATAGCAACTATGTCCTCCGGACATACGTTAATTATTGGTTCAACTTTCAAACCTATTAAGAGCAGTAGTGGAGTGGATCACAGAGACACATGAATAATGTAACCTACCAGTTCCCCAACTCCACCATCAACCGGTGTTTAACGATGTTGGTTATGTGGGAAGCAATTGTGCGGTCGTGGAAGAGGAAATGTGTGCACTGACTGCCTCAAACTCTGCAACTTGGGCAGAATCTGCTTTTATTTTGACTCTGTGTGTGTGTTGATGTGCAGCTTCTCCATCGCGTGGGGTGCTGGTGTCATGTCAGAACCGCCTAGGGTGGCTTTGAGCCAGTGCATACAGGAGTGCACCTAAAATTTGAGTGTTTAAGGTGGTAGAGGCATTCCAGGTGTGCAGTGGTAGATCTTTGGTAGGTTTTTGGTGCTCCCATGTTGGCCGTGAGCTCGGAGTTCAGCTCGTTGAGGGTGGCTGTCTCCACAGGGCTGGGAGGTGTCAGGGTGTCCTTGTGCCCTGCTCCTGGGGGGCATCTGCCTTGCCAGACCTTTCTCTTTTGTTGGAAATGTTGATGGCACAGCCGTGTGAGGGTGAGGAAAGTAAGAGCCATCTCGAAGTGCAGGAGGGGGATGGGAAAGAGAGACTCTGATGAGCAAATGATGAGTTGTATAATCCTCTGAAAATGTATTCTTTCCTCTCCCCACCCTTGCCATAAATGTGGATTGTTGAATCAGGGCTGAGAGGAGAGGGCTCTGCTGCAGATGTGCGCTCTCCTCCGCCGGCCGGGCAGCCTGGGGGTTGGTATGGTGAGTGTTTGACATCTCGTTTACAGGAATTTTGAGAGCGTGTCTGTGATTCATGGACATCAAAGGGCATCAGGCTTCTCGCGGGAGGCTTTGCCGGAGCGCTGCTCTGCTGCCCCCGGAGAGCTCCCAGCCGCTGCCGTGGGGTGCAGGCAGGGTCCCCCGATCCCCGCAGGGCTCTCCGGAGCCTCTGCCCGTGCCGGGGGCTGTCCTGCCGGCGGGGCTCCGGGAGGGATGCTCTCCATCCCCGGGGCTGCGGGGGCAGCTGCTCTCGGCTTTGGGATGCTCAGCTCGTGCCTCAGCCTTTCTGCCGGAGCATCTGCTGCTCTCCAGAACTTGGTTTGAACTGCTGCCCTTCGCTGGCTTTCCAGGAGGGGGATGTTTGATGCTTTTATCTCTGAGCCTTTGTTGGGATTCAGAGCTGGAAGGGCTTGGCTGTATGTTCTACCAGAGCTGCAGGCCCTGCTAAACCCACATGTGCCTTGTCCAGGAGAGCTCTTGCGGCACCGTGGCTGCTTGCCTGATTAGTCCTGGGCTTTTTTTTTCCTTTCCCCCCCCCCCCCCCTTTTCTTTTCTTTTTTGTCCAGGGATTAATGCAGCTTGCTCCTCACATGTCAGATCTACCCTCCTAGGACATTAGGTAGTGCGTTTTGCTTTGATCACCTTCTGTTGAATTTCCAGGAGCTTTTGCTCTCCATGGGGCCAGGAGATCTCAATGCAGAGAGAGGGGAGGTCAAGCTGAGATGCTGCTCAGTTCCTCCCATTTGTGAAGCCACTTGTGCGTGCATGTGCTTGGAGCTGATGAGCATATGGATGGGTTATCTCTCATCACTCAGCAGTTAGGATCGCGGCTAGGATTGGAGCTGAAGCTTGCACAAAGTCTTTCCTGGTGAGTGGCCAAACCACACCTCCCTCATGCGTGTGTTGGAATTAAGGAATTTCTGCTCAGTGTGCTCTGGTTTTGAAGGGCTGTGCAGGCTCTGGCCGCTTGCTTTGGTGGGTTTCAGTGTGATTATCCCAGCAAACGCCCTGAGCCCACCTGACCTGATCTCAGGCCAGCCTGGTGTTTGCAGGGCAGACCACCTGGAAATCCCAGGGCATGGAGTCGTGGCCAAACCCACGGCAAACGGGAGCCCCCAGGAACCAGACAAGTTGAAAGACTTTGTTTGGCCCCAGCGCCGGTGATGGACAGGAACAGGAGAAGTCAAGTGAAAACACAGAGTTTGCACCTGGCTGGGGGAGCAGGCGCTTGCAAACTGCTGCCCGTGTATTTGGAGCCCTAATACAGGGAATATTTTAAAAGCAGGACCTCCCTCTTGTCCTGCCAGGCGACTCCCCTCCCCTCTGGGCTGTGGTGTGGTTAAAACTGGCCTCCCCACACTGCTGTGCTGGACCTGGCCCCATGCTCCAGGAATTCCAGCTATTATTTATACGCGCTTCTAAATTTACCACGCACGACTTTGTGTACACAGAGAGCGCCTCTGCCTTTGCTGTGCCGCCGGGGTAACGTGGGTTTGTGCAGCCCAAGGTGGGCTCATCTGCCTCCCATTAGGCTCTAACATCAGTGGGACTGGCCTTGCTGGGGGAAGGCTGGGCTTGCAGATGGCCTTCTGCCGGCTCCCAGTGCTTCCTGGCCTTTGAAAGGGCCCGCTGGTGCAGCTCCTCGTGTGTGAAGTTATTGGAACCAAGTTTGGCTTCAATTATCAAAGTAAATGATGCCATTGTAAAGCTATGCTCCAAGCAGTGTTCTACAATTAGAGCATGGAAGCGGTGATTAACATAGTTGTGTTAAAATATACTTTTTTTTTTTTTTTTAAGGTTTGTGCATGTGTGGGTTTTTTGCCTTTTTTTTTTTTAAATGTTTTTAAACCCATGGTTGCCCAGTGATGTTTGTCCCAAGAAAATACTTAATGAGATTCAGTGCTGCCTCCAACTGTTCCTTCTGCAGTTTTTCTCTCTCTGCATAAGTCTGTGGTTTGACCTGCCCAATTGCTTTTATTTCTAAAGGCAATCCGACAGTAAAAAAATACCCCCCACGCTCTGAAACTGCACCCTGATAACAGGGGATATGACCAGGAGCCCCCCTGAAATTTTCATGGCATTATAATAGTTCTGATGTGGCCATTGCCTAACATAGCACAGAGAGAGTGAGTTACATGCTGTGTGTCATCGCATCAAGATAAGAATAGGCTGAGAAAGATCAGACATTCTCCTTGAAGCTCCAGAGCAACTGCTACCTGACAGCTGAAAACACTTTGCATATTGGGTTTGGAGCTGGGCTGTGTTTGTGTGTGCAGCATCTGTGGCAGACCACCGCTTTCCCTGGAATTTAAAACCCTCGCAGGCAACTTGATGCATCTGGGTGCAATTACTGGAGTAAGGTGGTCAAATTAAAAAGGGGAAAAAAAAAAAAAGTCCGAAACCATCAAATGTAGCAAAACAGCCCCCACTGGTTTTCTGAAAGGATGGGAGATTTCTATGGGGTGTTGGATGTGGAGCAGGGAGGAGGACTTGAAAACTATGTCAGCTTCAGGGGTTGTTATTTTTTTTTGTCCACGAGGTGTTGGTAGGTGAATGATGCTGCTGGGAAGATGAGGTAGCTCCGGCCACTTTCTCTTAATTATATGTTTGGACACACCTCCCTCTGCCTGTGCCATACCCACAGGGACCTGCTGCCCCCGCCCCCAGCTCAGCCTCTGCAGGAATCCGGCTGTGAGAAGGGCATGGCACATCCCCCCCTGGGTGTGACAGGTGACAGACACCTCCCAGCAAGGTGCTGGCCCTGTGCTGGGGAGCACCCGCACCCCTGAGCATCAGCCTGAGCCTCATGGTCCTCAGATGCACCTTCAGGAGCTGAGATGGTTTCAAATCCTATAGTGCAAGAGCTGCATCCTTTACCCGTTGACCCAAAAGCCCAGCAGGGCCCTAGGAAGGGTCTCTGGGAGTGCACATCCCCCTGATGCAGAGCAGAAGACTCCATGGATTTTAGAGGGACTTGTAGTAGCAGCAGGATAACTTTGCTTTCACCCACATGTGGAATTAATTTATCTTTGAAGATTTGACTTCTTTCCTGTGGCATTCCTCACTATCTCATTTTTTCCCCCCTTTTCCTTCTCAGATATATGTTTTTTAACATCTTGATCTCCCCATCAGAAATGCCTTGGCCTCCTTGGAAAGGAATGCAGCCCCGGCTGGGCTGAATACCTGCCTGCAGCCAGCCCCACGCTGCTCATACCAGAGAGGCCCATCTTTCCCCACCTTTTTTCAATTTTTTTTTTTCCTTCCCCTTATTTTTTAAAAACTTAAGCCTCGCTGAGGCTCCTGCTTTTGGTGCTGGGGGAGGAGGGATGGGCTGATGAGGGCACAGGGATGAGGATGGAGATTGAGAGCGGGGCAGTGGGAGGAAGTTTTTCTCACTTAAACCCAGCTGGTCCCTACAGCCCCAGGGGGGCAGGGAGATGGGAAGCCCATTAAAAAAAACCTGCCGAGCCTGCTGGTGCATTCCTTAGGCCCCCAAGTCCTGGGTAAGTGGCCCTGATTATTAAAATCAGCAGTCCTTATCAGATGACAAGGCCTTTTGCTTTGATATACAAAGGCAGAAGCTTAACAACCCCATCTTGCCCTGGAAGAGGAACAAAATGTGCACCTTAACATGCAGCTTCCAAACCTCTCTGCATAATCCCCTTATCACCTGCCAGGATATGTATATTGATGCTGGCTGGGAAGTTGCAGTGGTGGAGGCAGGGGATGCCCAGGCCCCCTGTGCAGTGACCCTGCCATGGTGACCTGGCCCTGCTCCATCACAGCCCGTGTCAGTGCCCATGAATTCTTCACAGAACTGCTCCTGGGTGCTCAGCTCCAACATGCAGGCTGGGCCTTGGGTTAGCTTTTCTGGGTGAAGCCAGAGCTGTTGGGGTCAGTAACCCACATGGCCATTAATGCAAGGTGCTGGCCTCTCCTCATGTCCCCATCCATCCTCCCCTTCCCCACCCAGCTCTATGCAAAAGAACACAAGTAGGAGGTTCTCCTAAAAGCTCTTTGTTTTGATAATGTCAGGAAGGTGGCATCCATCTTTTGGAGGCCAAGTCTGGGACAGCAGATCTCAGCCCTGCCCTGTGCCTCTTAACACTTGGGGTCCTGCCTGTGTTCTAGGCAGCAGAGATACCAATAACTTTCCAAAGAGATCCTAATCCTTGTCTTCAGAGTACAACTAAGCATTGTTGCCTGGTTCCTTTTGAGTTTCAGTAGGACTCGAGCTGTGAACTTCTTGGATTTTTGCCTGCTGGTGCCAACAGCAAAACTGCTGACCTCAGCAGTGCAGTATCAAGCACTGAGTTTTTCAGGGTGTCAGAAGATACAGAGGTGTTTCCTGGGATTTTTTAGAGCACTTCAGAAGATGCTAGAAGTCTTTAAAGTTGTGCTCTGGGTGTGTTTAGACAGAGTGTCCTGCTTTAGGCAGTGTGCTGGCTGAGGTCTGGGCAGTGCATGGCTGGTTGGTTCTGACGAGGCTGAGCGGGCAGTGAGCGTGCTTCCTGTAAGGATGGTGCTGCCACGAAGCCCAGGACTGTGTGGTGACTGTGTTCCTGTTCTGCCTGTGCCAGGGCCTTCAAGAGGAATGACCCTGTTAACCCCTACCACGTGAACTCGGGCTATGTCTTCGCGCCGGCCACGAGCGCCAACGACAGCGAGATCTCCAGCGATGCCCTGACAGACGACTCCATGTCGATGACGGACAGCAGCGTGTGAGTATGCTGCTGGCACACCTGAAATCAGCTGTGCTGCTGCTCCATGGGGCTCTGGGGAGTGATGGGCATCGTCCTGCTCGGCCCAGAGGGGCCGTGTGCCCCAGCCAGGGCATGGCCCCTCTCCCTCTCGCGTGCTGTCGCCGCAGGTATCGGATGCAGGGAAATAACAAATCCCTCTCTTGCCATTTTGCAACTGCAGCTGAGCAAACATGTTCTGCCCTGGCTCCTGGTGCTGCCTGACTAACCCAAGGAGTGAATGAATCTCCCTGAGCCTTTGTCTTAAGGCCAGGCTTCCTTAACTAGTTATCAGTCATCAAAGAGGAGATTACTTCCTGTAGGAAGTACTTTCTGTAATTAACGTTCGTCATTAATGTCAGAACGTTCATTAATAGGGCCAGTGACCTGAAGGGGCAAATAGCTGCTCATCTAGTGTGGCTGGGGCAGTCTTCAAAGAGCCTTTTGGATGGAGCTGCATGGACCAGGGATGAGTGTTTCAGGAGCATACAGGCATGGGAGGTGATGCTGTGGCTGAGACCAGGAATTGCAGGATCTGTCTTCTCCTGGCTGCTGAGGAGTGTGCAGCTGGGAGCAAGGCTGAACTGCCAGTCTGCTGTCCCCAGCAGGAGAGAAATGGTGCTTTTGTTTCTGCAGAGTGGACAGTGAGGCTCTCTTAGTGCTCCTAAGGACCATTCTCTTCAGCTAAGCTGAAGGTAGATGTTGCAGTTTGTGTTTCATGATGTTCACTTGAGTGCTCTAGAAGTGCCCACCTGTAAGCAAAGTCCTGCATGGCTGGTCTCTCAGTTTGAAACTTCTCCAGTGTCTGTGTCAGACATGTCCAGTGGTCCCTGTGTGCTCCTCAGAGAGATTTTCATGCTGGGTTTTTGAAGTCAACATGAGTGAAGATGCGCAACGGAAAACAGGATTTACCAAAAATCCTCGATGCGTAAACAAAAGGCCCTTTTTTATTTTTATTTTTTAATGCACATGTGTGTTTTGAACTGATATTACGGAAAAAAATAGTTTGTTGTCCCAGCAGATTCTCTTATTGAACAATATTGGCATTAAATAAAAGAGCTGAATCATAGGGTGACTTCTTTATTTCTTCTTACTGGCTCTGGTTGTATGTGATCATGTGTCAACAGAGCATTCATTGGGTTAGTCATTTCTGGACCAGTGTAGGGTCACTTGGGATTCACAGGGCTAGGATTATACCCTCTCTTCACAGCAATGCCAATTGTAGGCCTTATACAGATGAGAGCACTGAGTGAGAAATAAAGTGCATGGTGGATGAAAGGCTTAACTGAATCGCTTTCAGCCCATTGTTAGTCCAGGGGAGCTTAGCGGGGATGAGAGGGCAGCAGCCCGCTTTGAAATTTGCTTGAACAAGTGAATAGGAGCTCCCCATAAAGCAGTGCCTGAAAGGAGCTGCCTGTTTTTTCCTGCTGTAACAATGGCCCGCGCAGGCTGTGAGAGTTTGGGGAAGCTTGGCTGATTAAACTGCCCGCAGCTCCAGGCTGGGGGGGCCCGGGGGTGGCAGGGGGGGATTTCCTGCAGCACACCGGGGCCTTGGGGCTGGTTGGAAGGGGGAGAGGTAAGCTGGCACTTCTGGAGGCTGGGCTTAAAGTTAAGGCTGGTGTAAAGCTTCCTGGGCAGAGGGGGAGGGCTGCTGCCAGCACCTCTGTCGAGCAGTTGGGATTCACCAGCTCTGCCCAGGTGCTCAGCCTGTCAGGTTTCATCCCCCTGCAACGGGGGACCTTGTTCTGTTCCAGCAGTACGAATGTAAATTAGTTCTTTTGGCTCATATTGGTATCAACTGAAGAGGAAAAACTTGTTCTGGAAAAGTCTGTCAGACATAGCAGTAAAGTGAGTTTGCAGCTTTTTTTTTTTTTTTTTTTTTTTTTTTTTTTTTTTTCTTAAGAAAGCCAAGTCTGAACTGCACTGGGATTAGGAGAAATCTCCAAATAATGCATAATCTGCCTTTTCTTATTTTATTCCAGAAGCCAGGGATCAGTCTGTCCCTATGTATTTTGTAATAGCCACAAAGCATCATGCAAATTTCTATTTCCATTTCTTGATTGGGGGGAGGGGGGGAAAGGGGATTTTTTTTTTTTATTTGCTTATATCTTATTTATGGATTTACTTTGGACACAGGGGAATGCTGCTGAGCAAACTTCAAATATTACCTTATCTTACAAACCAGGCTTTTGATGTTGGCAAGATCAGAGGCTTGTTTCAGAGCCGTTGCCAAATGAAGATGGGAGTGAATGCATATGCGCATGAGTCTGATATTTCAAAGCAGCAGTAAAACTACATTCAGGTTAGGTCAGGCACATCTGAGTCAAAAGGCTAAGATAATTGGCTCAGCTTAAATGGCAGCTGACTGGGTAGAAGACTTCAAACTAGTGTTTCCCCCAGAAACAGATTGGCTTAGCCCCAGCCTGGTTAGCTGAAATGTTTATAATTAAACTCTACTATTTAGTGCCTCAACTCTGTAGCTCTTCAGCCGGCAGCTTTTAGTAGCCAAGAAAGTGAGTGCAAATGTTGGCTGTTGGAGCAGGGGGAGAGGTGGCACCTGGAGAGCTGGGGTTAACCCTTGGCCTGCCACAAAACCTCTGGCCAAGTTCAGCTCTGTCATTTCAAAGGTGCTTTCTCCTGCTTGGGGGATCTGCTGCAGCACCAGGGTTCCCCCTGCCCCCCATTATCTCTTGCTGGTGGCTCCAGCTCCATCCATCTGTCCCTCCTGCAGTCAGGGATCACTCGTTGGTCACCCCTTCAAACCTGGCCTTGTCCATTTTCCCCCAGTTTTCTACGAAAGGGTTTAGAGAGCACTCAGCAAAGTGGCTGCTGAAGTCCCTTCCCATTCCCCAGGCTGACTTTCCCAAGCTGCTCCATTGCCTTCCCATCCCAGAGAAATACCTCTGGGTTTTTTTAATTTATTTTTTTTTTAATTCTGCACGTTGTTACAAGTTGCAGAACTCTTCTGCCAAGGAAGGGCTGTGGAAACAGGGAGCTGGGGGTTTGATGTGGGGCTGTCTGCTGTAACCAGAGGAATTTTAGGGGGAAGGAGCAGTTCTTGTGTCAGCCTGAATGAGGGCAGGGATTAAAGTGAGGAACCTATGCTGTTGGGTCAGCATTGCTTTTTCTCCTCCTCCTTTTCAAGTAAGTCCCCACTCCTGCTCCATAGCCTGTCCCAGGACTGTCCCTTTGGGCAGAGCTGATCCCTGTGGAGCTTGGGGATACCCCACCAGGAGCTGTGTGCCACAGCAGAGGGGTTGGGGCAGCATCTCCAGCAGGGCTGGAGGGAGGTGGGGAATGCAGGAGGGCTGCAGGGCTCCCTGGTTGTGTCCTCGTGGTGGGGACACAGCCCTTCAGCTGCTGCCCTTCTCCTGCCCAGCTGGCCTCTTGGGCTCCAGGGATGGAGGACACCTCCTTTTCCACTGAGTGTGTTAATGGGCATTCATCCCATGGGCTCATATGCTCATGCTGGCATTTTTACTGACCTCTGAAATGCCTGTTTACTGGGTATTCGTGCTGAAGGTCTTCCTTAAGAGACCCTTGTCTCAGGGAGCCCCAGTTAATAAACACGTCTCTGAAGGTGCACGTGGTTTTGTCTTCACCTCAGATTTACTTTTTCCCCATCCTCCCCCAAAACTAAGACATGTTATGTGCCTCAAGCCCCGTTTCCCCATGGGTTTGTGGAGCAGAAATGATTCATGGAGCAGTAGAGAGGTGCCTGGTGGCCACCAGTGGCTCTGCTGGGCTGCTCCTCCAGAAAGCCCCGTGTTGTGCATGGGGTGTGGGGACTATCACCCCCTTCCACTTTCCATGTCACATGTGCTCAAAAGCTGTGTCTAGGGGAGGTACTCTTCTTGTGGCATCAAGAGCCTCCCAGCATGCTAATTTTTATAATAAAGATTTTTCCAAGTTTATTAAGATGGGATTTTTCTGATCCTTCACTCCTGGCTTTGCAGCTTAGTCTTGCTTATTAATGGCAACTGAAGGCTTTGGCCAAGATCTTCACAAAGCCCTGCCATCTCCTGCTTTAAGCTTTGGGTGGTGGCATCTGATCATCCTCCAGGGGAGGGACATGGTGTCTCTCCTGGAAGGGAAGGTGTTCTGGTGTGTGCCCATGGGAGGGGACACTCAGGGACACTGTGCCACGCTGGCTTCTCTGGCAGCAGCGTGGGGCCAGCACTGTCAGCTCCTCCTTGGGCTGGAGTTATTTTCTCCTCTCAGGAGATGAGTCAGGTGTGGGGGCAGGTGGATGAAAGGGAAGGCACTGGAGATCAAGGTTCTTCAGGCAGTCTGAGGGAAGTGGTGGAATTAGACAGTCAGGATCTCCAGGCGTGCTCTTCCTGCTGGCCCCGCTGTCTGTGGAAGGCCCTTTCATCCTCACTGGGGAAATTTTTTGCATGGCTGGGTGAAGATGCCCTGTGGTGCCTGCAAAGGGGTGTGCAGGGGGCTGTTCCCACTGGAGAGCCTTGAGCTCCTGGCCTGGTCTCCCCTCGTGGCTTCCTGGCAGGAGCTGGGGTGGCTGTGGGCAGCAGTGTCCTGACCAGAGGACAGGCCATGGCCACGTCCACGCCTCGAGGTGTTCTGACTGGCCAGCCTCAGGGCAGGGGAAACAACCTTGATCTTAAATGGGACTAGAGATGGGGAGCAGCCTCTGGATGGATGGCCATCCATCCTCAGCCTCTTCCTTGTTTCCGCCGTGCCTGCGGTTCATGGGATGTTCCAGAGCCTGAGGAACGTTGTGGTCCTAGAGAGAGTAATTGGTTGGAGAAAAACCTAAAATTAAAGGTCAGGAGCAGAAAGGTGGTGTTGGAAGGTCCTTGGAAGTGAAGCTGATGGGATATTTGGATGTCTGCCCATGTGGAGTTGCCTTCAGCTTTTACTTAATTACTGCACATCCATGTGCATCCTTTGGTGACACAGGCACTTCCCACACCGCGGGATATTTGAGGCGTCGGGTGACATCCAGAGGGCTCAGCACCTCTGGGAACGAGGGCCTGGGTGGTTCCAGAGGGGATGGAGAAGTGTCTCAGAGTATGGGGACAGCCCCAGCTGACAGTGGCCTCTCTTCCATGTGCAGAGATGGGATCCCCCCGTACAGAATTGGGAGCAAGAAGCAGCTCCAGCGGGAAATGCACCGGAGCGTCAAGGCCAACGGTCAAGTGTCTCTACCTCATTTTCCGGTGAGTCCAGGGGGGAGCTGCAGGGCCTGGGTGGGCTGTGGGAAATGCTGGGGCTGGGGACAGGCACACGTGGAGGGAAGGGAGCAGGGGAGGAGAGCACTTCCATCCCAGAGGAGAGGAGCTGCCGGGTGTGGGGCAGGAGCCCTGTGCTCTCAGCATCGTTCCAGCTTGTGCACGGTCACATCTTGGTCCTTCCTGAAACCAGCTGCTAATTAGGAGTTTTCAGGGGCACTGGATGTGCCTTGTTGGTTAACTCCCACGTGGGGATGTCCCGGTTGGGTCTAGTGGGAGCCTTGGCTCTGGCCACCACCCTGACAGTCCTGGGGTGCCAAGCACACTCTGCCTTGTGCACATGGCTGTGGGAGGTGGGGGCGAGCAGGAGCTCCCGAAAGAGAGGATTGGCAGCACATCTGTGCCTGGCTTCGAGGGGATCGGATGCACGGTGCTGCCCTGCTCTTCAAAATTAACTTGCTGACTTGCCAATTCAGTTGACTTGCAGCCTCTCGATTCCTGCAGTGAATAAACTGTTTACACAGACAAGTATAAACTTATCTTGTCTTGAGATTAATATGCTAAAATTCCTCTTTCTGCTGTCTTAAGCAGCAAGAAGTCATAGATGGTATTTCTGGTGGAAGGTGGGGGGGTGGTTTATGTGGTTTTTCTTTTTGGTATTTTTTTTCCCTTCCTTCCTAAAGAAAGTTCTATAGCCTGAGCTTGTAAATTAGATTATTTTGTCCCAGGGCGTGCAAATCGACTTTCTCTGTAAGGCAGTGCTTTGATCAGGGACTGAATAGAGCCAGCTTGTGTAAGAGTGACAATTTCCAGCAGAGTGGCCTTTTTCTACCCTCACATCATTTCTGGAGCTAAGTGGTTGCCGGAGAGAGGCCCCACCTCATCTGGTGGGTAGTATGTGAAAGAGTTGGCAGTTCAGCTTTCTGCTTTCGGGGGGGGGAAAAAGAGGGATAGTGGGAGCGAGGAGTGGGGTGTGTGGGGATGGCAGGAGGAAGGGCAGAGTCAAGTGGGTGGTTTCTTTTTCCTCCTTTTTGTTTTTTCTCTTTCCTCCCCTTTTCCTGCCATGTTTGCTTCTTTTGGCAGAAATTCGCGTTTTGCCTTTTTATATTCTGCACTTGATTTGGAGATGTTCCCTTTTTCCCTTGATAGATCTGCTTGAGGCAGCCAAGCTCAGCAGTGTAGCACCGCTAGCCTGCAGCAGCTTTCTTCATTTTCTGTACAAAGAGATGGGGGGGGGGGAAGAGATCTAGGACACTGTTGAGACAACACTACCTCAAAGGTGCCCAGTGTGTAGCCAGGAAATAAATTACCAGCACTTCTCTGATCTGCAACCGTTTGACTTCTTTTTTTTTTTTTTTCTTTTTCTTTTCCCTCCTTTCCCTTTTTCTCCCCCATCTTATTTTTTTTAATTTCCAACTCCTTTCTGTTTATACTCACTTTATTCCTTTAGTTAAAGTCTCTCTCCCTCCCACCTCAGAGGTTTTTTTTTTTTTTCTTTTTCTTTTTTTTTTTTTTTTTTTTTTTTTGATGTTTGACAACAGTCTTTGAAGATTTTCTACTTCAGAGTAGCTACTGATGGGCTGGTTGTACTACAGAGAGAACAAGCGGGGTTCCTCAGAGTGCGACCAACTGCTCCTGCCGAAGGCAAACGCTGGTGGGGAGGATGTCACTCCATGAGGCCACAGCACTAGCTCATAAAAATCCAGAGCAGACCATGCCTAGTTGCGGTCGTCTTTTCATCCAAACATGGAGACACAACAAGCGTAGCGGGGCCGGCGATGCCGCAGCGGCGAAGCGCCCGCGCCCCGCGCCGCCCGCTAAACATTGCCTTGTGCCTTCTGTCCCCGCTCCTTGTAGAGGACCCACCGGCTTCCCAAGGAGATGACCCCGGTGGAGCCCGCTGCCTTCGCCGCCGAGCTCATTTCCCGGCTGGAGAAGCTGAAGCAGGAGCAGGAAACCATGGACTGTCTGGAGGAGAGGCTGCAGCAGATCAAGGAGGTAGGATTAGCGCTCGCAGGGCTCCGCGTGCCACCCGGCCGGCGGGAGGGGGCCCGTGGGGCGGCGGGGGGGACATCCCGGTGAGGCTCCGGGCCCCTGCCATTCATTCCCTGCCATCCCGTGTGTGGCAGGACGAGGAGAAGGAGGGCGCCGAGCTCCCCGCCAGCCTGCAGAGCAGTCGGGACGTGGCCAACCCCCAGCACCCGCTGTCGCTCCTGCCCTCGGGCAGCTACGAGGAGGACCCGCAGGCCATCCTGGACGAGCACCTCTCCCGCGTGCTGAAGACCCCCGGCTGCCAATCGCCCGGCGTGGGCCGGCACAGCCCCCGTGCCCGCTCGCCCGACCGCCTGCCCACGGGCAAGCTGCCGCCCGGCACGGCCTCGCTGGCCGCCTGCGCCCTGCTGGGCAAGGGCTTCGTCACCAAGCAGACCACCAAGCACGTGCACCACCACTACATCCACCACCACACCGTGCCCAAGAGCAAGGAGCAGATCGAGGCCGAGGCGGCGCAGCGGGTGCAGTGCTGCTGCCCGGCCGGCGGCGACTACTACTGCTACCCCAAGTGCAAGGGGCACCCCAAGGGCAGCGAGCCCCCTCTGTCCCCGCTGGAGCCCTTCGGGTAAGTGCCCAGCATCTCCTCTGCCCCCGCCCCAAACCGTGCCCCGTTGCCCCGCTGCGCCGGGCTGATGGGCACGGGGGCTGACCGCTCGTGTGCCTCCTGTCACCAGCAGGACGGGCACGCTGCTGAAGCGGCCGGGCCGAGGAGCGGACAGCGTGGCCCCCGGGGACGGGGGGCTGCCCGGCCCCGGTGGGGTGCAGCTCCCGGGGGGCGAAGCGATCGGGCGCAGAACGTCTGGCAGTGGATGCTGGAGAGCGAGAGACAAAATAAGCACAAGACCCATAGGTAAATACGCAGCTGTCTACAGCAATATCGCTCCCGGTAAATATTTATATATTACATGGGCTGTCTATTTTTACAATCGCTGAAAACAAATGAGACTCTTTGCTCCTCCGGTTTAATATAAAAGCTGTTCCGCAGAACCAGAAAAACCACAAAAATGTCATGTTTTTGGCAATAAACCTCCTTTCATGTTATGACAGACTTTTGAGCGGGAGAGAGCAGAATAGGAGCTGCTATTAAAGTCATATTTTCCAGCTTTTCTAACCCGACTTCTTCCCTTCCCCAAGCACACAAAGCACAAAGAAGGCCTACAGCTCCGACTGCGCCAAGGGGGCCCCCGGCCGCCACCACCCGTGGGGGACGGGCGGCCACCCCCGCGGGGCACAGCCCGCCCACCCCTTCGTGCAGGACCCCGCCATGCCCCCGCTGACGCCCCCCAACACCCTGGCCCAGCTGGAGGAAGCGTGCCGCCGCCTGGCCGAGGTCTCCAAGCCGCAGAAGCCACGGTAACAGCCACGGCAAGGACGGGCCTGGTGCCACCACGGGGCTGGGGGGGGTCTGCTGGGGGGGCACGGGGCTGTGTCCTGCCCGTCCAGGCGTGGGCACGTGTGAGAGCCTGGAGGATGAGCCTGGAGGATGAGCCTCCGTGTTCCAACCCACCCGGCACCGGCACAAATAGTTGGAATCCGAGGCTGTTACTTCCACTCTTTTGATGGCTGTAATTTGCCCGTTTTTCCTCTGGGACAGGCTCCAGCTACATGCCAAGTGGGGAATTGGACTGGTTTATCGTTCATTTGGGTATGGAGGGATAAATTAGCCCACAGCATTTTTAATTCTTCCTTTGATTGTTTACAACATGCGAGGCTTGATACAAAGAGCGAACTTAACGACCCACAGGAGACTTCAATTAAGAAGATTGTATTTCAACAATTTTTTTTCTTAAAGTTGTTTTTTCTCTTTTTTTCCCCCCCACTCCTCCTTCTTCCCCACTTGCTTTTCCCCCCCCCACTTCAGATGTTCAACCTCAAATCAGCAGAGGGACCGAAACCACTCCGCTGCCATTCATGGGGAAGCTCCCCTTTCTGCAATGCAAGTCTAACGACAGAAGAGTGAGTATTGCACGTGCAGAAAAGGATTGGGAAATAAATATATATATATACATATATATGTATTTCATAATTATATTTTCATTAAATGGATTGCGCTTTGAAAGGAGAGGAAATTCTTATATCTGAAATTTCGCCTTTCAAACATTCTTCTTAAAGAAGGAACAAAACATTTTGAAATCTTGTCTCTGGCTCTTTTTAACTTGCATTCCTGTAAAGTGGACAAAGATTGGATTAGTCTAATTACAGGATGGTTCTTTTAACAAGAAATCTGCTACAGAGAGGTCTAAAATGGCCTAAATAATTAAAGTTTTCTTTCTTACCCTCTTCATCTTAAGCAATGAGTAATGTTTGAAGTCCAGACTGAGCCACCTGACTAGAGCCTTTCATTTTTAATTGGTTGACCTTAAGTCCACCAGCTGTCTTTGCTAGCAGCTTTTTTTCTGAAACCACTCTACAAAGACTTAGAACAAATTAGGAAGACTAAATTACTGCGGACTAACACTTTGTGACCTTTTGACATGCCAAGTGTACATTGCCTCAGAAGCAGTTGTAGATTTGGCTGCATGGTATTCACTAGAGTGTTGCCATTTTTGCTGGGTAATATTGTTTTAATTATTCTCTAAGAAGCGTTGCCTGGGTGCAAATGGCAGAATCCAGTTCATTTTATCCTCACTGGGGAAAACAAGATTACCTGGGTGCTTGAGGTGAAGCATCTGGCAGGGGGTTTGCTTTGGGGCCTGGTGGTTACAGGTGGGTTTGGGCAAGAGGAGGAAGCCTGGGAGGGTTTTTTTTTGTGAGGGCAGATGGAAAGAGCCTTTAAAATTCTGGGGGAGCAGTGCTGGGGCTCGCTGGGCAGGGTGAGCCCAACCTCCATCCCTTAGCTCCCCCTCTGCCATGCCATCATCCCAGGGGGAATGGCTTCCAGCTGAAGGAACATGGATTTGGGTTGGATACTGGGAAGGAATTCCTGGCTGGGAGGGTGGGCAGCCCTGGCACAGGTGCCCAGAGCAGCTGTGGCTGCCCCTGGATCCCTGGCAGTGCCCAGGCCAGGCTGGACACTGGGGCTGGGAGCACCTGGGACAGTGGGAGGTGGCCCTGCCATGACAGGGGTGGCACTGGATGATCTTCAAGGTCCCTTCCAACCCCAGCCACTCTGTGATTCCCACTGTGGAAATCCAGCAAAGGGCTGTGCAAACACACCCCAGCAAATTCCCAGGCAGTACAGGAATATCTGATTTTTGGGTCACACCCGGGGTATTTCTGACAGCATTCACCAACTCCACTGCTGGTTGGAGTGAGGTGAAACAGCCAATTCTCAAATGGAAAAATAGAGGGTTTTGTGTGTGCTTTCTGTTTTGCAGTCACAAAGAGCCAAAGAAACTGCCAGTTGTTCACACCTCTCAGTCTGGTGAGCTGGTTGTCACCTATTTTTTTTGCGGAGAAGAAATTCCCTACAGGAGGATGTTAAAGGCCCAGAGCCTGACACTTGGGCACTTTAAAGAACAGCTGAGCAAAAAGGGAAATTACAGGTAAGAATGTGTGATTTGTTTGTTCTTCAGTGTGTTACAAGTCCAAAGAATGAGCAGATATTTTGCAGGGCTGCTGCAGTGACACTTTGGATTTTCAGAGGCTGTGGATCTTCTTAGTCTCTTCCCACTCAAAGTAGGAGCAATGTGGAGATGGGGAGAGGTGCCTTGGCTGCTGGGCCACCTCCTCCCTTCCTCCCCAACCTTTTCCCAATTGCATTAGGACCTGTGCTCCAGCCCTTCTGCAAAAAGCTTCAGTGTCAGGGAAGTCTGGAATGGCTTTGTGGCAAAGGCATGGAGCAGTGGGATTCAGATTCCAAACTGGGGGTCAACATTCATCTGGGTGCTGGCCTCCTGCTTTGCCTTCTGTTTAATTATTTAATTTTTGATTTTTTTTTTGCGGTGGCGTGGCCATAAATGTGGTCAGTGATGGGCTGGGTTGGTGCTGCTGAGGGACATGGAGATGGAGTTCTCTCCTTTTTCTCTTCATTAGAGGGTAAAAAAACTTCTGCCCTGCAGGGAAAGCTCCACCAGCTTCCCAATTCCTTCTCAGAAACACCAACAAACCCTGCTGGTCTGGTTTGTAGCTCTCATCTCCCAGTTTAACCAGTTTGCTGCTTCCTGTGCTCAGTTTGCTGCCTCTGCTCAGCTGTGCCAATACGTTGGCTCTTTCTGGCTGCCCTTTCCCAGTGGATCTGGGCACTCCTGGGATGCTCTGTTGGCCCCTTCTCCTGCAGGGTGAGCAGGAGAGGGACATTCCAGGTTTTTGTTTGTTTGGGTTTTTTTAGTACTTATTTGCACTGAATTTGGTGGTGCTTCAGAGTGCTTGGGTGTCTTGCCCTGAAACTGGCAGCCTCTGATTTAACCTGAAAATGGCCATTTTGGTTTGGTGCAAGGAATTCCCAGCTTGCTCCCCATCTCTGGCCTCTCCCTAGGTGTGGAGAGTTCACCTGTACAGGCCAGGGGTTGGTGACCCTGGGCCCTCTCAGGCTGGGGATGCCAAGCTGGGATCTCTCCATGGCTCTTGCACAGTGGGGCTGTAATATTCCAATTCCTCTCCAAACCATGTCTGCAGCCCGCCCAGCTGCCATTGGATGGCACCAACCTGCAGGTGCACCCAACCAGGACACCCTGCAGGAGAGCACCTGGGCTTCTGGCACCCCTGTGCCATTTTCCAGCCCCTAAAGCCTGTCCCACTGTGCTCCTCCTTGTTTGCACACCAATTTCCTTGGTCTCACCACTGCTTTGCCACTGCCCAGTGGCTGTGTAGTCCCATCCCCCTCAAAAAAACCCAATTTTTTTTAACGTTTGTTGGTTTTCTGTGACATTTTTCATGTGATGCCCAAGTGCAAGACTAGGCTCCTAAAACCTCTGTGGCCCGAAAGCCCTCCAGGTGCAATTATTTGTGCCTTGTCGGACTGTAATTACTTTAGAAAATGTTTTTAAGTGACTGACAAGGATGAAACAACGTTTTGCTTAGATCTCACCCCTTTACACCTGGGTAAAGACAATACAGAAATTTATAAAAGGAACTTGGGTACGTGCCCAGTATTTTATCTTGCACAGACACAAGGTGAAACTAATTACACAAATGTGTGTACCTCCAGGGAATCATTTTGATCTAAGCTTTGACTTTTGGCTGGACTTTGAGTGAAACTGCGGGTGACCTTCAGGGGAGAGGTCCGCAGTGCCCGGAGTAGCGTGTGTTACGGGGAGGCACTAACTAGGCTGCTTTGGTCACATCTGGCATTGATTTCTTTTTAAGGCACATTTAATAAGCATGTCTTTGAAGCCCTTGCCTTTCATTTAATGCACAAAGACATGCAGAAATGCTCCACTCTCCAAATTCTTTATTGATTGGATCAGTTTGCGAGGCGGGTACCTCGGGCTCCCGCGATGCCAGAGCCCCGCCGGGGAAGCGCTGCCTTGGCTTTCCACCACCCCTCCAAAAAAACAAGAACAAAAAAAAAAAGGTTTAAAAAAAAAAAAAAATGAATTAAGCAGTGATTTAATACTGATGGCGTTAACAAAAAACAAACATACACGCACAGAAAAAAGTGGGTGGTGTCGGGTAATCTGGGGATGGCAGCGGTTCAAAACAGAGCTGCAAGGCCGGGCCCGCGTGCCTCGATTGGTGCCAGATGTCCCAAAAAATAAAATTGAAAAAAAAAATCAAAAAAAGGAGCAAAGCTTGCCACATAAAATATGTTTCAATGGAAAGCCCATTGCTGAGCAAATAGGAGCAGGGTGACTTGTTTGAAGATGTCGTGGGGGTGGATTTTTTTTTTTTTTTGCTTTTTGCTTTGCCTCCTCCTTTTCTTATTTTTCCCCGTTTTGCTGTGAAATAAGGTTGTAATTATGTAAAAGGTCATAGCGTGTTTTCTCAAATAAAAATTTTGTAAACACAGCCAGGGCTTGGGCTTGGGGAGGAAGTTCTTGGGAAGAGTGGCTGTTATCTGGACAGGGGAGAGGGAAGGGAAAGTTCTTTGTAATTCATTCAAACTTTCCTTGGGTATTTTGGGTTTGTTTCAAGGCTGCTCTCCTGGGGAATTATGGCCTTGACCTGCAGCATGGAGGTTGGTGGGAGCTGGGCCGTTGACTTCCCTGAGTGCAGGGTCTGAAGGACTCAAATAATGTTTTTTTCCTTGCTGAGCCATTAAAGATGCAACACGTGTCAATTCTGCATGGAATGACTTCACAAAAATACATCCTAACCGTACCTGGATTAATTAGAGGTGGTTTCATCTCTTTGACTGAAAAGAGGGATCTTTCATCCCCCTACCAAAATAATTTTGATGCCCCTGAAAATAAAGAGATTTACAGGGCGATGTGACTATTTCAAAAATGCATCATAAAACAAGTCACTAAACAAAAATGTCAGATTCCAAGGCCCCGCTGTGCCTCTTCCAGTTTTAGTAGTAAGAATGAGCTTCATTTGATCTCCTTTGCCATCCTGAAGAAAATCATAATTACAAACCCCTTTCTCCCTTGACAAACATCTGCCAGCCCAAGTTGTCTGGAAACTACAGGGGAGAGGTTAATTTTTATTTTTTTTTTTTATATCTATATATATTTTTATATATATATATATATATATATATTTTTCTTCGTAATCCATCTGCTGGAATATTTTCCCTGCCTGGCACCCTGATGGCAAAGCCCTTTTCCAAGGGAAGGCAGGCATCTCCAAGGAGGTGTTCGGCGGCAGACGGACAGACTCCCTAAATGCTACCCCTCTGAATGGAAGCCCTTCATTTGTGCATATGCAATTAAGCAGCCTTAGAAGGAAGAAAGCTCCAAACGGGATAAAAGGAACCTTTAATCAAGAAGCTGAACGGTCTAATTCAGGATAATAGAGGGGTCCTTACTGTTTGACACGGGAGGGGTGGGGGTGCTTTTTGTCTCTGGAGCGTTGGCTTCATGATCTAACGACCCGGAGCAAAAGAGCAGGAATGCAGGACACTGCTACTTGACCTCCCCGTGTCACGGCCCAGGGGCTGGCCCAGGCTCTCAGAATGCTGCTGAGCCTCGGCAAGCAGAGGCAGGAGTTCGTGTCCCTCAGCCTGGACCCAGGGATGGGGTTGGTCCAAGCCTGGGATGTTTTTTTCCAGCGGGAACACCGCAGAGTTTCAGCTCCTGCGTTGCAGGAAACTGGGATGGTTTGCTTTTCATCCATCCTTTTAATAACAGTTGCTAATTTTAATGTTGGGCTTCAGCTTTGAAACAAGAAAACACATGAAAGAAAGAAGGTGGGGAGAGAGGGGAACCTTAAGAATGCTTGGCTTTGAAATCCTATTTATTTACTTTTAAATGAGATATTTGACCAGAAATCACGGCGCTTTCTAATTTTCTTTATGGCTGGGGATACCCACTGCCAGTGTGTGTGTAATCTGCTCACTGGAGAAGCTGTTGTCACCCCTGAGGAGCATTCACAGCCCTGCTCCTTCCATCCCACCCCAGGGATGCTTTCACATCCCTGAGCACCCCTGAGCTGGAGGAACACCCTCAGGAGGGAGAAACGGGAAACGCCGTGGTTATAAAAGCAAAGCATCCTTCGCCATTTTTACCTTTGGATGTTTAATTTTTTTTTTGTTTGTTTGTTTTTTAAACTTGTGTTTTGATTCTGTTTGCCACAGATACTACTTCAAAAAGGCCAGCGACGAGTTCGACTGCGGCGCGGTGTTTGAGGAGGTTTGGGAAGATGAAACCATCCTGCCCATGTACGAAGGGAGGATCCTCGGGAAGGTGGAAAGGATCGATTGATGGCATCTGTGTTTCTCCAGGAAACTTCACCTAGGAAACTCTTTGGACACACAACAGCAGTGATGACAAGGAAAGAGGAAGAAAAAAAAAAAAAAAAAAGAAAACCACACTCTGAAGGAAAAGTTTTGAACCAATGAAGAAAAAAAAGGTGAAGTCTACGAAGACTTTGCTGAATTAGCCTTAGAGGAAAAAAATGGCATTTATTATTCATGAGTTGGGTACTGAGATGATAAAAACCCTGGACTATTTATTAGAAACATGACCACTGTTGGCTATTGGAGATGCAGACCGTGTTTGAGAGACTTCCATACATAATATATGATTTCCTGGGGATCTGAAATCTATGGACTAAGAGAAACTGTGTATAGCTTACCTTAACAGTAATCCTTATTGATATTTATTGAACAGTCTGTTTTCCCTTAAGTCCAGTTTTTTGGATATGCTGCTTTAACAATGGAGAAGAGAGGGGCTGGGAAGTGGGGTGAGGGGAGGAAGGATTATTTTATTTTTTTATGTTTTTCCCACTGTCTAAAATTTAGGAGTTTGAGTGATGAGCGCATTCGTGATGATTTTCCTTATTTTTTTGGAAAGGTGAGGAGGGAAGGAGTGAGGTCGTGCCCAGTATTTCTCCAAGTGAAGATAAAACTTTCCTAAAGAAATAATATTATTAATAATAATAATAATAATAATAAAAGCCGAAATAAAAATCCATTCATCTAGAGACCGGTGCATTTTAATCTATGCTGCTCTAATTTGAAATAAAGGTCTTAAGCATTAACTCTATTTAGCTGCAATATAACAACAACAGGTTATTTTGTCCATGGATTTCGGCGAGGTTTTTGCCTCGCTGCTCCCGCCAGTGTCCAAGGTGGAGCAAAGCCCCGAGCCTGGGAGAGCAGGAGCCATCCCATTCCCACATTCCCATGTCCAGCACAGCACGAGGGTGAAAGCCCCTGTGGATCCCCCAGAGCTGAAGGGTTTTAGCTCATCAGTGTCAGCACCGCTTGTGTTTGGAGGCCGTGGGGCTGCGGCGGGGCGTGTTCAGCTGAGCCCTCGTGCTGGGCTTTGGTTGGGCTTTTTTCTTGTAGTTGGGTTTTTCTCTGCCTCACCTTGACTTGTGGGAGGTGTGGGTGAAGGCTCTGGAGCTCTGTGGGGTGGGGTTTTGGGGGCAGAACAACCCTTTCCCGAGAAAGACCTTGCATTTCAACAGTTGGGTTTTGTGTTGATTAAGTTAATCTGTGCGTTCTGTTTGCCATTTGCTACTTTGTGTAAGTCTGTATATATTGTAGAAAATGTATGGTGGAAATATTAATACACTATCTCTAGTGTTTTTTAAATTTAATCAGTACAGTACCTGTGCCTGCATGGTGTTACAGACCATGCTTCGCCCTATATTCAGGGTTCAAGCTTTCCCTTGCTTGTTTAAGGGGTTTATGTATAAATATATTTTATGCCTTTTATTACAAGTCCTGTACTCATGACTTTTGCCATGGCATTTTGTTCTACTTATACTGTAAATTATGCATTATAAAGAGTTTCATTTAAAAAAAAAAATTACTTGGTACAATAATTATTGTAATTAAGAGATGTAGCCTTTATTAAAATTTTATATTTTTCAAATTAATATTGTCTTGACTTTTTTTTCACCCTTAATGCCATAAAAGAGTATTTTTCTCATCTGTGGTGGTAGCTGGAAAGAGCTGGTGAGCTTCCCTGTCTTGGCAGGGGCTGTCCCTGCTGGGAAGGAGGCAAGGCAAAGGCTGGAGCTGCTCTTCAGTGTGAGGATTAAATAATTTACAGCTCCTTCAGGTAACTCACCTGCGAATTTAACCTGGTCTTGCTTCCAGACTGCCCTGCTGAGCTCACCTGATGGAGCCAGGGTGTGACATCCCCCGGGATGTGCTGGTCCCCAGGCTGGAGCTCCTGTCGTGGCACACCTGCTGGGTTTGGTGCTGGGTTTTGGGGGTGATCACAGCCTTCCCTGGGTGTGACTGAGCTGGGCCTGCTCACCTGCATCCCGTGCCAGAGCAAACTCAGCTTGGAGAAGCTGAGGGCAGTGCCCAGCTCTCTCTGTAAAGCCCTGACTCACGTGGCCACGTTGGCCAGGGTGACCCGGGGCAAGGTGTGCTGGGAGCTGCTGAGCAGGACAAACACAGGCAGCTCCTTCCTGCCCGTGTGCCTTCCCTCTCACCCATATTTATGGTACCAACCCTATTTTATAGCTGAACGAGCTGGATTTGTCCCTCAGGGAAGCTGCCCATACCAGGGATGGATTTGTCTCCCAGCTGTCGCCCAGACCTTCCCTGGCTCCAGTGAGAAATGCTGGGAAGGCGATTGTGGAGCTGCTTTTGGTCTGTCCTGTTGGTAACCAGAGCCAGCCCTTTGCTTCTGCCTCACCAATGGCACTCACAAGGGCTTTTTTTTTTCCCTTCCTCCCCTCTCTCCACCCTATTTTTTCTATGAGGTTTTAAATTATCTGGGTTATTTTGTGTGTTTGAGAAGACTTCATTTAAAACATCAGTAAAACTTGTATCAAAGGGCTCAACTTCACACTGAGTACACAGAGCTGGGGACTGAATCCTGCAGTTCAAGGGAGCTGCAGGCAGTTTTACACATTTAAATGGATGGTGCCTTGTTTTAAAAAAACCATCTGAAGTTCATGGGGTTCATCTTAATTGATAAGCTGGACATAACGGATGGGTGTAGGGAGACTTCAACAACATAAGGGAAGAAAGATTTTTTTTTTCCCCCTCTCTCTCTTTTTTTAGTCTACCATCAAAGGTTGGGAACTTAGCACTACATCGTAGTATTATTTTTCTTCTGCTATTAAAATGAATCACACTGTGCCTAATTCTTCTTGGGAAGATGAATGTGTTTGAGGCAGCTTGAAGCCATTCAGTGCCTCACAAGCCTTTGCATCTTTCTATCAATGTTCCAAAATACTCACCTCTGTTTTTTTGGATGTCTGTAGAAACAATATATAAAATGGCTTCAAATACATGGCAGGCTGTTTAGTGGAGATGAAAGGGTATTTGAATAGTCTTTTTAAAATGAATGAAAAGTGAATACTCTCTTCTGTTTCAATTATAAGTGGGACATGGAGCTCGTTAGACACCACCTTAATATGTGACACTCTGAAAAATGTTCACCTACCTTCAGCAGTTCAGAAACATTTTGTTTTTTAGCTTGTCTTGGGATAAAGATCGTGATTACAGGTCTGGCATGTTCCCTGCTAAATGGAGAGGCAGCGTGGGAAAGTTCTGCTCTTACAGCTTGAAAGTAACATCCAACCAAATTTTTTTTTACACAGTACAGAAGATTGAGAGGGAGTAAGATCCTTATTTTGACCCAAGTGGGTTTTTTTTTTTTTAAGTTCAGCTAAAGTTTATCAGGTTTAACAAAAATTATGTAAATTCATGCAGAAAAAGGGTGCCCACAGAGCTGCTTGTGGTGTCAAAATATCCTGTGTTAGGTCTTTTCAGAGGAGGGACCCAAAATGTTCCAGTTTGGGTCCTTTTCTTGAGAAGGGACCCAAAATATCCTGTCACGGGTCCTTTTCCAAAGAAAGGATGCAAAATATCCCTGTCATGGGTCCTTTTCCAGAGGGGGATCCAAAATATCCTGGCATGGATCATTTTCCAGAGGATGGACCCAAAATGTCCTGGTTTGGGTCCTTCCAGAGGAAAGAAACAGAATGTCCCAGTTTGGGTCTTTTTCCAGAGGAGAGAGCCAAAACATCCTAAATTTGTGTCCTTTTCCAGAGGTAGGGCCCAAAATGTCCTGATTTTGTTCCTTCCAGAGGAGAAGCATCAGTAACAAGAGCTCTGCTCTGCAGGAGCAAACTTGAGCAGGGCTGGAGCGCTGCAGTGAGTGATCCCCAGCCACTCCACACGCCTGAATCACACTAATTCTTAACACTTAGCACATTTTTTTTGTCTTCAAAGCAGCCTGGAATCGCTCCTGAAGCCCCACAGCACCCACAGAGGTAGGTGGCCTCAGCCCATGGTGGATAATTGCTGGGGTGAGTGGTGGCCAGAGGAGCTTCAAAGCCATGCCTGGCTCTGGGTCACCATCCAACAAAAACACCAGCCCCGGGTTACTGCCCAATTCAAATGTGTTGATGGACCTTTAACAGTCCTTGGGAGCATTTGGGATGTGAAGCCTGGAGGCTGGGAATCATAAGCAAGCCCTGAGGCCCTTTTTTTGGGAAAAAGGAACACTTTCCCAAGTGTTTCGCAGCTGGAGTTTGTTGGGGCGTGTGGCGATGAGCCACAATGGTCTTGCTCCATCCCAAATCAAGGCTGGAAGCAGTGGGGAGTGGGGAGGGACAGCTGCAGGGCTGGTTCTCCTCTCTGAATGGGGACAAGGACCCTGGAAGCCTGCATTTGGTTTTCTTCAGCAAAAACCAGGCTGCATTTGGATGCACAAAACTTCCCAGCCCTTGCTCATGGGCCTCTCTGCCAGCCCGGGTTGATCACAGCAGATAACAGTTAAACACTTTTATTCTCTCTCTCTGCCCTGAATGTTTGACATCCTCTGGACCAAAGGGTGCAGAACCTCCAAAAACTGCCCCCGAGATCATGAGTTTAAAATAACATGAAATAAACAAAAAATAAAATCCCCCCTTCCTTCACGAACAGACACCACAGGTTCCTTTGAAGGCACCAGTACTGGGAGGATGCTTTGCATCAGTGAAGTACCACAAAAACTCCCTCCTTTTCCCCAGGTGCTGGGATCAGGAGCACGTCCAGTTGCCCCCAGCCTTTCTCAGCTCTCCCTGAGGTTGTTTTCTTCCTCTGCCCTGGGAGTTGATTCCCTCCAAACCCCTGAGTCAGCCACCAGCCAGCTGGGCTGGAGCATCTGCTGGTTCACACTCTGCCTGCCTCATATTGGCAACTGTATTCCCTTCCTCTTTCACCTTCCATTAACCTCATGTTCCTCAAACACCTTCATCCAACTACTCCATTCTGGTAACAACCTCAGATTAATTAAAAAGGAAAAGAAAAAAAAAAAAAACGAAAGGAGCACACTGTCTTTAAATGAGGTTCCTATCCCATTGCTTTCAAATGTCTCTCTTAATCACAGAGCCCAGAAAACACCCACACACTGGAGGCTGGAGAATTATTTAAGGCAAATCATCTTCCTTCCTCTTCTGAAAAAAGATCAGACTAGTTCTGGATGGTGAGAGCAGCTCTGGTTCAGGTCCTTTCCATTCTTCCCAGCAACGTCCCCAATTCCTGCCCGCAGCCTTGCCCAGCCTCCCCACACAGCCCTGCACATTCACTCCTTTCCCCCTCGCCCTCATTAGCATGTTACTAATCATAATGAAGAGTCCCAGGATGAATTTTTCTAACTCTTAAACCATGGCCTGCCATATGTTTTATCCTCTCTTTTAAATTAAATGAGTGTTGTGGTGCGTTTAATCTTCAGGGAGCACTGAACTCGCAGAGTGAGAGACGAGGCTAATTTTGGACATCAAATCTAGGTGATAGCATAATTTCAGACAATTTTGGCTGACCTCCCTGGGCAATGCCCTTCATCTCTTTCATGAGAAGATCTATTTTTAGGGAAGAAAGCCCATTAAGTCTTGCCTTCCTTAATTCAGCTCTTCGCATGATAAGATTTGACAGGTAGATCTTCTTTTTTTATTATTATTATTTTTTAAAAAAGAAAACAGAAAGACCCTCTGGGAATTCTGGCTTTCAACATTTGTCTTGGGCCCTGCAGGAGTCTGGAACATCTCTGAACCCTACAGTTGGTCCTGCTTTGAAACCACCGCCTCGTCATTGCTCATGCACGGCGCCCGCGCTGCCTCCTCATCTGCAGTCGCAGCACTCCCGGCTCCCTGCTCCCTCTCCCACTGCCCTGGCAGCTCTCCTTGCCTTCCCTTTCCTCCTGCTTCTGCTGTGTTGGCTCAAAGCGAGCTCTCATTCCCCCCAAATCCTTCAAAAGTCAAAGGATAAATGGGATGCATGGCAGGGTGGGCCTACCTTGGGTTTTTTCTCTTTTTCCCCTCTCGCAGAGCTGCACCCTCAGCAAGAGAGCTCAGCTGGCCCCTCAAGGTCTCATCCAGCCTAAAACAGGGAGAACACAGAGTCCACCAAAATCCCTCCACCCCTTCAAAGATTTCACAGGTGGCTGCAGCAGCCTGGCCGAGCTCAGAATAAAAGGCTTGTGCCTTTTCCAAAGCTCTTGTTTCCTGCAATCCTTGTGTCCCTAAAGGTTTCTGGGATCTCTACAGACAAACCATCCTTTTCCAAAACCTTCCGCAGCAAACGTCCCTCCTCTACAGGTACAAAGGTTAAAGGGTCACACAGCACCTGAGGGTCTTCAGCTCCAGGGACCACCCACCCCAGCAGGACGGAGGCAAAGGCCAGGTTTGGGATGGACACTGCTCCTGGGAATGAGACTGTGAAACTGGCTGGTATCCAAAGGGGATTCGGGAATCACGAGGAGACAGCTGATGAAATGGTCAGTGAAGAGGCCACTCTGGCTGGAGCAGCTGTGGAGGGTTAAACCCTCCCCGTGGTGCTGCCATGCAGAAACCAGGCAAAGCTCCGGGCTTTTGCATTGAGATTCAAATGCCCAGATCAAAGCAGAGCTCCAGGAAGGAAGAGCCAATTTAGGTTGGAACCAGAGAAAACTTTCTCAGCTAACTTCTGGGAAGTGGAACAAGCAGGTTTCAGAAATCTCCCATCCAAAGGGAGAGGAGTTTCCGCGGGAGCTGAGGAGGAGGAGGTGGCTCTCGCCCTCTCCCTGTCCTCCCAGACATGGAATTATTGCTGGCCAGCAGCTCCCTCACACCCATGCAGCCCCCTCCTTGCTCTTTGGAAGCTGTCACCCAGCAGTTCTTGCCCAGGAGGGTGAGCTGGAGCTGGTCCTGCCAGCTCTGGTGTGCCCGTGGTCAGAGCCCAGCAGCCCTGCAGACACAGCTCCTGAACTGCCTGGGTTCCACAGCCCTCACCATTGCATGGAGCAGCCAAAATACTATTTCCAGCTCTTTTTCTTCTTTGCTGTTTATTCCAAACCAAACAAACAAATGGAGAAAAAAAAAAAAAATGTTCAAGAGTTTAGCTTTGCTAATTTATGACTCTGTGCTCTGCCCTTTCTCCTTTGGGATTTACTGCCCTGACCTTGGATATGAGGGGAAGAGGAAGGAGAGCTCTCACCTTGCCAGTGTGAAAGGTTGCCAAAGCAGGGAGAAAATGTCTACTCACTTATTCTAGGAGCATGTAGTGCTTTTGTGTTTCAAGTCTTTATAGATTTGCAATGCCTTTAAAACCCCTCACAACTGTCCAGTGTGGGGTGTTTAATTACCAGGTAAAACAATTTTTTTTTTACTCCATTTAATTATTTGATTGCACAGTAACCAAAGAGTGTAAGAGGGCTGTAGCCAGAAGGCACTTCAAAGCAATGCCTTGATGTTTCTTAGTGGGCATTAATGGTTTCTGAAGGCAGGAGATTGTTTAAAAAAATATTAAAACCCTCCTCATGATCCCGCCAGCAATCTCAAAAAAATGCATAAACACTGGAATCCTCTGCCAGGGAAGAAAAAAAAGAGTTCAAAGGGATCTGAGAGTTTTCATGTAAAGTTTAGAGTTTAAGGCGTGACTGTTGGCTACGGAGCCCCACTGTTTGAACTCTTGTTTATTAAAAACAGTTTCCCAGCATTTCACAGGGTTCAGAAAGACAACAGCGAAGTGCAGCCTTTTTCACAGCACAGCCTTTAAAGGCTCCATTGATTTCTACCTATGTGTTTTATCTTCTTTTTTTTCTTTTCTTTTTTTTTTTTTTTCTTTTTTTTTTTTTTTTTTTTTTTGATCAAATGCTGAAGTTTAGCACAATATCCAAGGCTGAGCTGGGGCTGTGGTGGAGAAAACCACTCTGGAATAAGAGTTTGCCATGGTTTTTTAAATACTTTTTTAACAGTTCACTCCAGACTCTCCAATGTCCCAGAAGGCTGGATGACAGCAGCAGCAGAATTAGGAAATGACAACTTGGCTGGCCCAGACTCTGACTGCCTTTTTGATATTATCGCCAACCCTCCAGCCTTTATCTGAGCCTCAGCTCTCAATCAATGTCCAGCCAAACAATCGGCCACTGGGAAACCCAAAGTCTTTTTATTTTTTTCCCTTAGGATGGGAGATAATCCTTCAGCCTGCCCTGTCTGGGCACGCATCTTATTTTTGATGAGCCCACCACCACACCTAGAGCAGGCTCCTTCTTTTCTGTGCTTGCACTTCTCTTTCTCCTTCAGCCAGCCTCATTTGCCCAAAAACACTCCTACTTTTTACAGTGGAGGGTTTTTATCCAGGGGTGAAGTGAAGGGGAATCTGCAGCGTGTTGCAGCTTGGTGCTGCTGGGGAAGAGCTGTGCTTTGAAGGGGCAGCTGGACTGCTCACAGCAAGATGCCACAATTCCTGCAAGGGCAAGGAGAGCAGACACACAGGAGCACTGGGAAAATCCTGCGCTGTCCTGGGAAAAAAGCTTGCAGCTGAGTGTTTTAGCAAGTTCTTTAAGTGCAACTGCAGAGATCTGAAGATAACACAGCTCAGAGCCGCCCAAGCTCTGCCTTGAACAACAGAGGGGTCTAGAAGTACTGCCAGAAGATGTTATAAAAGGCACATTAGGAGCAGAATTAAAGTAAACATAAACCAAAACAAACAGAAACATCTGCTGAGCAGGTAGCCTGAGAATAAACTCCTTATTAAAGCTGCTCTGCAGGCTGAATGCTCAGCCCCGAGTCCTGGGGGTGCTGCCAGGTGACATCGGCCGCGCCTCTGACGCAGGAGAGAAAGAGCTAAAAATAAAGCCAGGGCAAAGCCCTCACACAAACACATCAGAGGGCAGGGAAAAGGGGGGTCAGGCAACAAACAGGGGCCTCTTTGAGTTTCTGGCTCCATCCTGCTCTGCAAACGTGGCTGGGAGCTAATGAGAGGTGCTCCAGAGAACCTCGCCGTGCTCGGAGGGCTTGGAGGATGGGGAAGGATGGAGGGAGGATTTCTAGGAGTCCCTCGAGGGAAGAGGGGGTGTGTGTGTGATGGAGTAGGGCAGGTCGAGGTGAGATCAGGCCCTGAGCATTTAAACCACACTGAGGATTTTGCATGGGAGTTGCCGTGTTCAAACCTGGGGACAAGGAGCAGCATCCTCTGGACTGAGGAGATGTTTGCTGTGAAGGATGATGTGAAAGTGTCACCTGCTTTATACTCACTAAGATAAACTCAGGTCTTAAATGCAGGGGGGAAAGAAACTGAAGGAAAAAAAAAACAACCAACCAACAAAACAAATAATAAAAAAAAAATACAAAAAAGGAGGTGAAAATTTCTTCCTGTGCACAGCTGATGGCAAAGTGCTGCTCCAAAGATGCTCCTGGAACCAGGCACAGCCACAGTGCAGGGCTGAAAATCTCCTGCTGCCATCCCCACTCCCAGCAAAAATCTTCTCCTTCCCAACTCTAGGGACTGACGGAAAATATGAACTTAATTTTGGGCTCTGTTTCCCTTAAATCGGCGCAGTTCCAGTAAAATCAGATTAAAATACCTCCAGTTCCTGATGGTTGGGGATATTTAAAGTCAGATCAAAGCACTTTTAACCAGTCCTTTTGGTAGCAGGTTTGATGAGAAACACAGGTGCAGAAATACATGAAGCTGGGCTGATTTAAATGCTGCCTTGCAATGCTGCTTGTGATCCCTTAAATATCAACTGGGGGTGGGCAGAAGGAATGGAGGGATGATGTTTTCATAGAAGAATACCTTTTTTTTTTTTTTTTTCTGGATGCAATTTGAGCTGCTTCCCTTTCTGCATGGAAACTTTAACTTGCTCTTTTTTTTTTTTTCCTCCTTTAATAATTAGATGGAAAGAGACACTCAGGCAAGGGAGAGCCACAGAGAGGTGGAGAGTAAAGTGATTTACAGACCATAATCCTTCAAGCACAAGATGCTGATGTGCTTGTGAGGGAACCAGCACAAACGCCATGGCTGAAGGTCTAAACTCTGAGACAGAGATGAATTTTGGGGTTGTTTTCTGCAGAACTGGCTGGTTCTGGTGGGTCTGTGGGGTGGAATCCTGATGTGTGGGTCTGGGTGGGTGAGGAACCAAGCTCAGGGTGGGCTCAGCCCCTGGGGAATTCCCCCAATCCCCCCAGAGCTCCACAGGGGAGCTGTGCAGGGATTTACCCAGAAGAATTTAGCTGGGAATTTTGGGGTTTGGAGATCAGAGAACAAACCCAGCTGTACTGGGTGAATGTGAAGGGGTTTTAACAATTCTCTGCAGAGTTAACTCAAGGCCAGCAGTGCTGGTGATGCAGGACCCAGGCTGCAGAGTGGAGCTGGGACAGGATCCTCCCTTGGCACAGCATTGATCTGGGATTCTGGGCTGACACATCTCACCACGATCAGGGATTCTGGGGTGACACATTCCACCAGGATGAGGGATTTTGGGGTGACACATTTCACCAGGATCAGGGATTTTGGGGTGATGCATCTCACCAGGATCAGGGATTCTGGGGTGACACATTTCACCAGGATCAGGGATTTTGGGGTGACACATCTCACCACGATCAGGGATTCTGGGGTGACACACTTCACCAAGATCAGGGATTTTGGGGTGACACATCTCACCAGGATCAGGGATTTTGGGGTGACACATTTCACCAAGATCAGGGATTTTGGGGTGACACATCTCACCAGGATCAGGGATTTTGGGGTGACATATTTCACCAGGATCAGGGATTCTGGGGTGACATATTTCACCAGGATCAGGGATTCTGGGGTGACACATTTCACCAAGAACTCGTGGTGCTCTTGGTCCCTCTCATCTTGCCTCCACACAATACCAGCCCCAAAAATGAAGGCAGGGTAAATTTAACCATTTGACAACACTAATTAAAAGTCGTCACTTTTATAGTTCAGGAAAATCAGTGTTTCTTAGAAAGGATTCAGCCCTGTTTGTTGACAAACGATGTGACCCCGGCAATTCATCCCCAGTGGGACAGGATGGGAAGTACTATAGGATTTTCTCTGCTGGGAGCTTTCAAGTTTTATTGTGTGCAATTAAAATGCAGATGAATAACACAGTAAAATATATAAAAAGCTCCTCATAAAAGTGCCCCAGTGAAAACAAAACTGTCAAAACACAAGAAGAAAAAAAAAACCAACAAAAGAGCAAATATTGCTTCCTCTCAAAATATCATGGAAGTTTAAACAAACTCTGTTATCAGCAGACCCCAAAGGCAGTGGTTCAATTCCAGCTTCCTGCCTGCTCATCCACAGCTCCTCAAGAGGGTCCTGTGTCCCTCAGGCCCCTAAAAGTGGGGCTGCCATGCAAATCCCAGCCCCACATCACCCCTGGGTCACCTCAGCCTCATCACCACTCCAGCCTCCTGCTGCTGTCCCTGGGGTTGGAGGGACACTCAGACATGTCCTGCCCCACATCAACACCCTGCTGGGGCTGCTTGCTTTTGCTAGCATGCCCAAAGGTTCATATTTGTGAACTTTTTGCATTTTTCATGTGATTTTGCTGCAAAAGGGACAATGGGAACCCCGCCAGCACTGCCTAACTGGGGAATTGCTGCATTTGTGTGCTGTTTAAAAACAGCTTTTAACAAAGTTCCTCTCAAGTTATTTAATAAGAGGCATAAAATAAGCCAGGCTTAGGCTGTCAGTTCAGCACTGGGGAGACAGAAGGTGCCAGTTCTGTGATTCCAACTTAAACTGGATGTGCACAGAGAGGAGAATGAAGGCAGGACAGTGACTGTGATCCAGCCTGGGCTGGGGTGGATGCAATGCCTGGCACCGGTGGGGACATGCTGGGGACACCCTGACAGCATCACCAACCACAGCCTGCCCCCCAGCCTGGCACATCCTCTCCTACAGAGCCATTCATCATTCCTCCAAACCCCACCTGGGCTTTTTTGAGCAGCAAAATCACAGGAAAAGCCTAATAATAAACAAAAGGGAGTAATGTTAGCAATGTTTCTTCTGGGGTAACTGACGGGGCTGAGCAGAAAACAAGGCCAGTAACAGAGATGAAAAACAAACAAGACACAGAGCCCAGCCAGCCAGAAGGAAATCAGACACTGGAACTGAGGGGCAGCAGCTCTCTGCAGGGCTCTCCTGGAGGCTTTGAGCCTCACAGCTGGGCATCTCTGGGGACAAAGCAAGGGGCAGTTTGGATGACACACCTGCACGAGGCAATTCAGGCACCTGATCTGCAGTGAAGCAAAGAAAACCCTGAGCTGACACTGCTGGGAGGTGAAAGCTTCCTCCAGCCTGGGTTTGTGCACTGTCAGGAGAGGCTGGGGTGTATTTGGGGTGGGTTTCTAAGAAGAGATGATTGTTATTACCAGACCTTACCTTGCACTGGCCTCATCCTGGGGCTTGGAGCACCCCTAGTGCAGCAGGTCCCTGCTCTGCACACAATTAACCATTAATTAACCATTAATTAACCATTAATTAACCATTAATGTGGGGCACAGGCAGGGCCCAGCCTTGCACTGACCCCTGGGACTCCTGATTGCTCTTGTAGAGCACAAGGGGAGCTGGAAACCTGAATTCTGAGCAGTAACTTGGGGTCAGGTCATGGCTGAGTCAAGAGACACCCCACAAAGTTGATCCCTTTGGCTGGCACAGCCAATTTGCAGCCCTCTTTCTCCTGGCTCTCCCTTGTCACATCAGCCACTCTCCCCTGCAGCTCCCAAATGCCAGGTGCAGCTCTCCAGGTTCACAACAGCAGAGTTTGTTTAGCATGGAGCATCTCAGAGCAGCTCCTGTCTTCCTCAGTGGCTCCTGCACTTACAGTTGTGATTCCTCTGCTCTTTCATGCGGCCATTGAACTCCTGTTATCTCCCTGAATTAATATTAATGGCTTCCTTTAAGCTTCTCCTTTAGCTCTCCCTTCATCCAACAACTTTTTGATGATTTTGATTCCTCCAGATTCCTTTCTTCCTGTGTCCTCGTGCTGCTTGTCTGCTCTGATCCCAGCCTTGTCCTGAGCTGGCAGTGGTGGCACTTGTCCTGTGCAGGGGACATGGGCTCTGGGGTTTGGGTGATGCCCTCGGGGCTGCAGGTGGCATGAGGGGCTGGGAGTGATGCTGGGGCAGCTTGGGGGATGTCAGGGCACTCACTGAAGATGCCAAGAACAGATCTGAGTCGTCTTGGCCAAGTCACACCTGCCCAGGAGCTGCTGCCCCAGCAGCGAATGTTTGAAGATGTTCCCTTTCCCTCTGTCCCTCCTAATTCTTAAATCTGTGGGGAAATCCTGTTTCACAGGTTGTTGTGCCCAGTAAAAAAGTCTGTAGAGGCCTTTCCCAATACCAGGGGGTCTCTCTAGCACCAATCCTTCTGGCACTTCTCAACAGCCCCTGAGGTGTGTGGAGACATGGAGGCCTGAGTGCTCCTGAGGTCAGCCCTTCCCATCTCCACCAAAATAGGCTCAGCCACTGGCACAGCATTTCCCAGAGAGCAGCCAGCACCCAAATCCCTGTTTGGGGCTGTCCCTGGGCCCCTCACTGCTGGAAATGGAGCTCACCTTGGGCACTGCTGAGCTCTCCTCTGACCAAGCTGGGCTCTGAATTCTGTCCAGGATGACACAGAAACAGATTTTTTTTTAATTATTTTTTAAACCATTGAGCAGTACCCAAGCATGTGCAAATCAGGACTTCTGCCTCCCACCAGCCTTCTGGGATGGAAAGGGAGGATGCTGATGAGTTTGGTCCCAATTTACAGGCTTAGAAATGCCTTTAACCCTTTCAGCCTGCTCAGCCTCTCACCCTGCCTCTGCCCAGGCTTCTCTGGAGATGCTGCTGCAGGAGAGCACCCAAACAGGGGG
Source organism: Sitta carolinensis (assembly GCA_032173965.1). Taxonomy (NCBI): domain Eukaryota; kingdom Metazoa; phylum Chordata; class Aves; order Passeriformes; family Sittidae; genus Sitta; species Sitta carolinensis. The sequence continues at coordinate 2,770,816 of CM063298.1, read as the reverse complement.
CACAGGAGCAGCCTCTGGGAGGGTTTTGTCCTTGTGCAGCCCAGGAGGGATGAGGTGGTGCTGATCCCGTGACTGGGTTACTCTAAATCCATCCTTTCACTGCTCTAAAGCGTTTGCTTAAGGCAGAGCCTTCTCTGGGGTCCAGGATCTCTTTCTTGCATTTTATGAGTTTTTTCCCTAATTATGGAATCTCTTTCAATCTAGCCCTCCTTTGATCACAGCTGGCCCCAGAGAGAGCTCGTCTTGTCTGGATCGACTGAGAAAAGAAAGAGATGAGAGGCAGAAGTGACCTGCCCAGGATGACTAAGAAAATTCACAGCAAAGCAGAGCTGTGAACACCAGCTTTGCACAGCCACAGCTTTTGAGAATGCTCAGGACAAACCTTCCTCTGTGTGATCAGTCACCACCTCCTCCCAGGGACACCACGTTTCAAGGGGGGAGCCATCAGTTAGTGCTGGGAGTTTTGCTCCCACATGGGATGAGAATGGCCCATTCCTGAGGATCCAAAGGGAATTGCTGAGCCAGGACACCTTACTGGTGCAGCAGAAAGCCATCCCAGTTCACCAGCAGAGGAGAGCCCGCTCTGACTCAGCTGACAGATCACAAAGGATCCTGGATAACCCTTCCCACAAAACCCAGCTAGACGAGATTTCTTCAGAACAAGGCTATTTTCAGTGCCACTCTGATTATTTGCCCTCTGTTGTCCTCCATAAAGGATACTGTGAAGTTAATGATCCAGCCGTGGAATTTTAAATAGCTGCTTCATGACTAACAACATGTGCTCCGGATCAGCTCGAGCCTGTATTTACATATTTCCCATGATAAGTCAACATATGGTTCTTGTTTGTAATGTGGAGTTGCTCTCTTCATATTATTACCTTTTTTTCCCCCTTTGCTTCTTTTCACAATTACAAGGGAAAAAACCCTTTTTCTTTTAATTATTGTTAGCCAAGGCCCTGTGCAAATAAGAAGCCCAGGAGCCTGCTAATGGCTGTGCCTTGGTTCCCACCCCATCCTGAGCTGGGCTGTCACTCAGGGGCTCACTGGATGCAGAGGTCACTCCTTCCCCCATCATGCCACGATTTCACAACCCTTCCCTGGCAGTGGCACTCTTTGGGAAGCTTGCACTAATGGTTTGAATTTATTCCCTTTTGAATTCGCAGTTTTAAGCATGTAGAAAATTTGTACAATTTTCGTTGGGTCGGTTGGGGTTTTCTCCCTGCTGCCCCCTCTCTTTCCTCGCCCACATCAAAGCATCGGCTGCTGGCTGGATGTAAAGGTCCTAACTGCTCTCGTGGCATGGCTGGAATCACAGGAATTGGCATTTCCACCTCTCTGCTCCCCAAACTCCCCTCTAAAGATTCAAGTCCTGAAGCTTCACCTATTTCCTTAGGGATATTACTCCACATGGGAACCGGGCTCCAACTTTGGAAAGTGTTTCCTTTTACCCAGTCACAAAGATTATTTCCTTTATTTAATCTTGCTACTCCCATTTGAACCAGGCTAAACAATTCCCATCCTCCCAGGGTATTTACAGCTCTCTCACACTTGCAGACAGACACCGTATCCCACCCTTAGTCATCATTTTGCCAAGCTAAACATATGTAACTCTTTTAATCCTTCCTCATAAATCAGCCCAGCCCTTTCATCATTTTTATTGCTCTGCTCTGAATCCCGCCCAATTTGTTGACATTGTTCTGCTCTTTAGGTGCTCAGGGGATGGATATTCCAGGTGAAATTTCCCTGGTCACACGTTAGGAGGTTAATTAACACAGCCTCCCTCTCTGGGTACCTGCTCACGGGGCTGAGGCTTGGTGCTGCAGCTTTGCTGAAGGGAAAACAGACCCACTGATATCCCTTGGGATAATGAATATGGGATGCCAGGACTGAGTGCCTGTAAACCTCAGCTGGACCTGCTGGAGGAGAGGTCTGGTGCTCCTGTCACCCCCAGGACCCTCAGGGGCTGGTCCTGCACCAGGGCTGTGTTAGGGGAGGGATTTGGCTCAGCAACATTTGATGCTCCAGGAAGGCCAGGCAAGAATTTGAACTTCACGTTGAAAACCCACCTAAACCTCACTTTTAGCAGGAGCAGGTCTGGGACAAAGGCCTTCCAGCCCAAGGTTCCTGGGGAGGTCTTGTTCTGTCCTTGGCCCTTACAGCCAGCACACCTCAAGGTGACCTCAGCTGATGCTCCTTTGTGGTGCCTCCAAGTGAAACCAGAGAATAGAGGAAAATCTCTTCTGGCACCAAAACTTCATTTGCTGATCAGAGCTTTGCCTTCAGCTCCGACAGAGCCGTGTCCTGAGGAGCCTCATCCTGCTGCCACACTCTCAGGAGTGAGATCCCTCACCACCCACAGTCCTTTCACCTCTGATGGGGGCCTGCACTCCCCCGCTCCCACACCAAAACCCCCAGGGTCCTGCAGCACAAAGGGAGTTCTCTTTGAATCTCAGGGATGTCACCATTCAGAGAGTCACAGAAACATTTAGGCTGGAAAGACCTCCAAGACCTCCAGTCCTAGATTGGACCAAATACCACCATGGTCACTAAACCATATCACAATGTGCCACGTCTACTTGATTTCTGAACACTTCCAGGGATGGTGACACCACTGTGTCCCTGGGGAGCCTGTTCCCATGCTTAGCCACTCTTCCAGTGAAGGAATTTTTCCTCACATCCAGCCTGAACCTCACCTGGTCCCACCTGGCTTAGTGTTAGACTATTTGCAGACAAATAACCCATGATAATAAATACCTCAGTGAGATCAAAAGATCCTTAAACAGCCTTGATAAAAAAATAAAATAAAAGATCAGAGCAGTGCAATTTGGTTCTGTTCTTCACCACTTCTCTCCTCTTTGGGAAGGAAACGTTTGCATTTCAAAGATCCACGTCCCATTGTATGGGGGGAGCCAGGCTGAGCGCTTTGTGCGTCCCTGGTTTTGTCCGGTGGTTGTCCCACTAACCAGCCTCCCGCCAGGGAAAGGGATTTCTCCCTTCTCCTGCTGACAGCAGCTTTGCTTTGAAAGTGAGAGTTGTCTGCTTCTTAATTAGTGCAGCCATGAGCTGGTCACTCGGGCTGGGAGTGGAGCAGAGGAGCTCAGCTATTCACTCCTGGGGAAGCGATTCCAGCCCTGCCACAGCTGCCAGCAGCTCCTGGGGATTCTCCTAATGGCCCCATTCAAGCCATGAAACACATCTCAGAAGCCTTGCAAATAAACGCAGGGCACTTTAGGGGAAGTGCAGAGATTGATTTGTTATAAAAGAGTTTCCTTTCAGCCCCCAGGTATCCCGAGGTGCTGCACACAATAACGCAGGGCCATCATGGATCCTGCCCTGCTCCAAGCCCAAAGGCTGCTCAGCCACACACACAAAAGTCATTCAGCTCTGGAGACCTCAGAGCACCTATTAACAGAGCCACACGTGCTGTTATCACTCTCCCCAGTGTTTGTGTTTTTTACAAAAGCACCTGGGAAGAGTCCCGGGCCTGGAGTTGTGCTGTGGGATGTGCCACAAACCAGCAGAAATGATGGGACCATAAAAAGAGCTCCAGCCCTGAGCTCCATCACCTCCTGTCTCACCCAGGAAGTCCAATAAAAGCCATTCCATCAGCCTGCACACCTTTCACAACCAGACAAATGCTCCATAAGATTCCTATCTTCTTTTTGTCTTTAACTTAAATAATATTTGACCTTGACAGTATTAGCAGCAAATCAAGTTGGAGACTTTTTGACCCAACTCTGTTGCAGTCAGCACCTCTCCATCTCCCTCAGTGCAGATTCCCAGCTGATTGCTGGGCTCAAAACATGCATATTTTCCTTTGTGTGTTGATTTGAATCCACACGAAACACAGGATAACTTTCCTTTGAAGAAAGTGGGAAAGCAGTATGGCAAGGAGCCATCGAGTTGCTTTCTGTAATTCATATTTTCTCTAATGAGAGGCTTTCCAGAAAGATATTCCTCTGGTTGCTCTGCAAGTCAGACAGGTACAACAACAAGTGCAGCAGACTTGTAATCCAGAGATGGCTTTGAACCCGCTCTGAGGACACAGAGCACTCCTGAACTTTAAAGGTATTTAGATCCTAATCTGCATCTGGGCATTGTGGCTGACCATTTACTCTACTCCTCCATCACATTACATATATATACACATTTTTTATTTTTTGTTCAACAATGACCCAAATGAAAACATGAGATGGGAACAATTTTCAACCTCGAGGCAATTTGTTGGCATCTCAGCTTTTTGACTTATGTTCATAAAAATCACAGGACTTCCACAAACGTGCCTAGCATATGACTTGCAGCATTTTCCTGAAAATATTGCTCCATTTTGCAGATTAGCCCAGCTCAGAACAGTTAGAAAATAAAATAGAGCACAGTAGGAACACATGTAGCTTGTGTGGTTCCCATGCCAGAGCACTTTATCAAATCCTACATTTTTCCTGCTGGGATCAGCACAGTAACTTCCTCAGGCTTGAGACTGGAGACGAGACAGGATCCTGAACGAGTAGAGGATTCCCTGACATTACTGTGGTACCTTCATGGGAAAACCAGAACTTCAATGAATTTATCAAGAGGTTCCCAGGCCAGGAGGGAAAGTAATAAAGATCCATAACCCAGGCCAGAGCAGCTCCCTGAGTGCAAACCAATAACTCACAGATCTCAGATGAGAACAATCCTTTTATTCTTTTAATGGCATTTCAAATTGACTACTCTGTGGAGAGATTTCAGATTCCTTGGGTGAGTTCTGCCCCTGTAGCTCCACCTGCCCGTGCTACCCACAGCCCTGGGTTCCTGCTCCTTGCCTGAATGCACTTGCAAATGTCCCGCCCTCAACATTTCTATGAATTAAAACAATTAGTCCCATGAATTCATCATGGAAACACCTTTGAAGAGCTCCTTTTGTGAGCACTGGGGTCATTCAGAGTCACTCGTTGCAGAGACTGAGGAAAGGAGTCAGGATTTGGATGGGTGGGGACAGCCAAGGAGTCAAGGTGTAATTTCTACACCTGATAATCAGCTTAGGAGAAAGTGTCCCTCAGGATTTCCTGGCATCACTTGTGCTGTTGGGATGTATTACAAGAGTGGGCAATGGCATCTCCAAAATCTTTTCTCTCTACAATTACATTTTCAGTAGGCTTTAAAAATACCAGACCTTCCATTAATTTCCTCTCTCAATGGCAGAAGCACCCATGAAACTCCAAGCTCAGTTTGGCCCTCAAGCTAAACCCTGTGGCTCTCACAACCTGGAAAGCCTAGGCTGTGCTAACAGGGAGAAAAAAATGTCTTGGAAGAGGAACTTTTCCTTCTTTTGAAGTCAGAATGGATTTGCAAGGGTCTTAAGTGATGAGGGGACAGTTTTAAGTAGAGGGGATATGTGTATAATTTTAACCATGTAAATAGTCCTTTGCAGCCTGGGAATCTTCAGACTTTTCAAAGCTTTAAGAAGTTGGCACTGCATACTTGTTAAAATCAGTTTAACCACTTGCCAAGAGGTTTAAAGAAAGACGACACCTATTTTGCATGAATAGTAATATTACTCTGATGAATTTAGTTATACTAATGGGAGAGCTTAAAGAATATGCTCCTGCCCTGATGGAATTTTTAAGGCAAATAATAAGGTTCTGGAGGGTGTAACCTAAAACAGACATTTCATAAAAGATTCATCCTTGAACAAAAATGTCATGAAAGCATGAAATGAAAACTAGACGACAATCAGAATTCCTCTTGAAGTGCTTTGTAGTAATTATTTTTAAAAATCCTCACAAAAGGCTCTATTCAATTGCAGAATAGCAAGTGAGGTCTGGATGGTTCAAGGCCAAATAATTTCTGCAATGGAAAAAACAGGCTTCAGTTCTTCAGTTCTGATGTAAGGTATTTTAAATGGGCACGAGCTCCAATTACTGCTTTCTTTTCCCCAGCTTCTGTGGGACATGAATTGCCCACAGATAAACCCCCTGCTCTGCAAAGTGGTGACCAACCTCACTGGCAGCTCTAATGCCCCTGATCCCACAGCCACACTGAGCATCACGGGCTCCAGATGAGGACAGGGGCTTGTGGCACCACGCTTTCATCTCTTTATTCTCCCTTCCTTGTGCAGGAAAAGGCAGTTCCCCAGCTGCCAAAACCCAGCCTTGCTCTGCTGGCTGAGCCCTCTGCACCTCGGGCACCGAGCTCAGACTGGGCACAGCCCTGATTCCCCAGCAGGGAAAAGCCCTTTCCACACCCTGGACAAGACCCCTTCCCATCCCAGGGCGTGTGGATGTGCTGGACACCAGCAAGTGGCCATCCTCCCCGTTTGGGGGGTCCCAGGGTGGGTCCCTGGGGAGAAGAGGAGCAGGCAGAGCAAGCCCAAGGGCTGACCTTGCTCCCTGCACGTTCAGCTGTTGGTGTTTCCAGTTCTCTCCCAGCCCACCCGTGCCCGCGGAGCCGGACTCGCGTCCCCAAAACAGGAATGACAGCAGAGTCATTCTTCACCCAGACAATAGAGACTTGTTCACAGCTCCATGGCAGCCTGCTAAAACTCGGAGTTTTCAAGTGTGTTTGAGTTGGGGCTTAGCTAAACAAAACTGGTTTTCTCAGCCAGGCTGAGGGATTCTCACAGGCCGTGCGCCTCCTTGTCTGCAGCTCTGAATCTTGCTCCCAGAATCCGTCCCCTCTCCCTTCTTGTTTGTGCTGCTCACCCCTCTGGCAATTCTAATTTAGCACTGAAAATCCTCCTGCTTCTTCTTAAACCGAGGGCTGACCTGTGTTTAAGACTGTGGTGTTTGAAGCAGAACCCATTCCCCACCAGAAGATTTTAATTTTAAGCTAAGTGCTGCACTTTGTTTCCAAATGCTTTATTTAAAATTGCTTCAATGTGTAGCATTCTGAAAAATTATTTCCCCTATTCTGAGGCTTTTCTGGCTTTGGATTTTTCCCTTCTGATTTTTAGGCCTTCTCTTTTTTTTTTTTCTTTCCTGAGGAGCTCCTACCCCCAAACCAGATCTCCTGCAAAAAAAGCCTCTGGACTTCCCTACAAATGTATAACCCCTCCATGCCTCAGTTTACATAGGTGTAAAAACCCAGGGAGCATAATTTCCCTGCCTCAGAGAAGTACAGTGAAACTCAATTAAACCAACTAATGCCTACAAAGGCAGCCCGTATCCTCAGGTGGACAATCTATATGGAAAACACACTCCTGAGAGAGTGCCACGAGCACTTCGGGAAGGAGATAGAGCAACAGGAGATCACACAGGGACTTGGCTGTGCTCCTCCTCCTCCAGCAACTCCTCAGTCTGTGCATCTGTTTGTCCCGAGGGACTTGGGAGCCTGCAAGGGGGGAGGATGGAGGGGAGCTGGGTGCCTGGATGTCCTCTGGAAGGGGACACAGCAGCGGGGGCACTGCCCAAGTGCAAGGCTTGTGCTGGACTTGGTGGAGCTCCTGGAGGGCACAAGCAGCTCATGCAGCAGACCCTGGGTCTCCCCTTCATCCTGAGCCCCTCCAGAACGTTGGAGGTGACTGAGCTGCAGTGTTCCCAGGATGTGACAGCCGCAGGGGACGCGCTGGCCATCGAGGAGCAGGAGCACAAGGAGCTCCACCTGCGTTTGGTGCAGCTCCTGTCCCAGGGTGGGCAGGGAGGGTTTGGGGTGGGCAGGTCCTGGGCCCGTGCTGGAGGTGGTGGCACAGCAGCACAGGGCAAGCCTTACCTGGGGCACAGCCAGCACAGTCACGGGAGCCCGGGGCTGCCACCAGAGCCACGCTCCACCTGGGCACCCAGCGGGCTCAGTCCCACCTGGAACCAGAACCAGCGTGTGCACTGATGGGTTTTTGTGGGGCTCTCCCCTTGGGGTGGGTTTTTGGAGTGCCTCTCTCCATGGCACCCCAGTCTGTTGGGAGCTGCTGCCCTCCTCTTCCTCCTCTTCCTCCTCTTCCTCCTCTTCCTCCTCCTCCTCCACACCAGGAGCTCTTCCTGGGGGAAGTGAGCTTTGTTAATATGCATGAGCACAGTCCAAAAGCCAAACCGGAGCTCCATTTTCCAACAGACAACATGCCTGCCACTCTCTGCAGGCAAGCCTGTGCTGCCTACGTGTTAGACACAAAGCCATGACTCTGCAAGCACGAGGAAATGCATATTTCATCACCATGACATTCCAGCCACCTACAACCAAAATAATTAATGACTGCTTAATGGCTCCAACAGGGTTTGGTTTGTAAGGAGATGAACTTCATTCCCAGTGGAAAGAAAAAGGTATAGATCACTTTGGCCTGGAATAAATAGATATTATATTATTCACTGTTATGTATTTATCTAGGTCACTAATTTCTGTATGACCTAAATAACCTTGGCTTTTGTATTTTTTATATTTTGTACAACTGTATTTTTTCCTCATTGTTTTCAGAAATGTTGTTCTGAATTTTTTCAGCCAGAAGGAAACACTATTTTTGGTTTACAACAGTTTCAAGGGATGCCAGCAGATAGGAAGTTAATCCAGCCCGGTGACAGGATCTGTCTCTGGCCATTGCCCCTCATGAGCTATCAGCACCTATGGTACCTGCAGGAATCCCATTCCTAGGCATCCAAATCCTTGGAAAGAGTAGTTGGGATGCCATGCGGTTAGAAGTGTTGTTTTGTAAAAAGCCTGAAGGAATTCAACTTTTTTCCTGGGTTCAGGAACCTCAGGTTTCACATGCTGGAGCTCTACCCTGCCGTGGTACCTCCACTCAACACTTCCACTGACCCTGAGGGACAGCAGAACCCTTGGAGCCATGGTCTCCCTCACTGGCATTTTAGGAGAAGCAGCCACAAGAGTTTTCTCACTTTCCTTGCACATTGGCATTTTTTTTCTTAATTTGTCAGTCTGTATCCTGTGATTTAAGAAAGATCTGGGCCAGCAGTATGGAAGGGTCTGGGAAATCTCTGCATCTCCACCAGGTGAATGTGTCCCTGGGATTGGGATGCCAGGTTGAGAGGCTCCCTGGAACAGAGGCTGGACAGTGTTAAAGGAATAAAGCAGGGATTTATGAAAATCCCTTATGAAAAGGCTTTAAAGGATCAGCTTGGGCAGTGCAAGAGCCTGGACAGGATGGACCCAGGGTCAGTTGTTCTCACCCTTTTTTCAGTTTTGTTCCATTTCCACGTTGGTTCCTTGTCCAATGCCAGCCCCAGGGGATGCAGTCCCACCCTCCCAGATTGTCTCCTCAGTTCTCTGCTGGTTGCACTTTTTGGGGCCAGAGCTGCAGCGGGGTCCTTGGGTCTGGGGTTGGGAAAGGATTGTTCTGTGCCCTTGGTTCTGTGCTGGAAAGGATTGTTCTGTGCCCTTGGTTCTGGAAAGGATTGTTCTGTGCCCTTGGTTCTGGGCTGGGATTGTTCTGTGCCCTTGGCTCTGGGAAGGATTGTTCTGTGTCCTTGGTTCTGTGCTGGAAAGGATTGTTCTGTGTCCTTGGCTCTGGGAAAGGATTGTTCTGTCTGACTGAGCAGGGAGGAGAACTTGCTCACACTTTATATGAAGCTCAGAATTCTACGCTAAGGCAGCTCAGAGTCTGGAAAATATGAAAGCTAAAACTTGAGGTAATTTGGAATATCTGAGGAGCACCAGCTATTGTTATGTGCTGCAGCTTTATTGCCAAGTGTCACTACAATATTTATGAAGTGGTTGGCACTCCTGTGCTGGACTGACACATTTTGAGAAGTCATAAACAAATCACCTTTTCAAGTGGAATTTAAAGCTGTTTTGCAGCATTGTGTTTGCACTAACAGCCCCATCACTTTTAAGGCAGAAATGTTCAAAATTCAAGTCCTGCAAGTGCACTTACTTCTCCTTTACTTCTCCTTTACTACCACGAGCATCAGCATTACTCAGCTGGAGAGCAGGACCAGATCCCATCTCACCACTGGAACCACATCCAGCCCTTTCAAAGCTCTGGATTTAAACCAGGCTGTATTTCTCCTGACTGGCTCTGTTTGGAAAGATATTTAAGGACTTGGTCTCCCTACAACACATCCTACATTTGCAAAGTGAATTTGTGCATTTTCCCCAACAATTCCTGGAGAATTTCACAGCAATGACAGCCAGAACACATCCTAACCTCTCCCTATCACAATTTTTCATGATGCCTGCTCTTCCAAAGTGCTTTTTACCCAATTTACTGCTCTGCTCCCAATTCCACTCTTCCCTCCAGGTCCTGCTGAGCAGAATGGAGACCTGGGGGTGCTTTGATAATTTTCAGCCAGCTCCAAAACTGGACATAAACACACGTGGGGGTTCAAGCACCACTGAGCAATCTCAGCACTCAACTCCAAATACAAGATGAGCCTTGCTCGAAAATTAAGGCTATCAAGAAGCTCTTAAAAGGCATTTAAAAAATAAAATACAAACTTCAAACAGTCACCACGGGGACAAAATATTCAAGTGACAGTTTAAGCTGTCAAACATTAACTTTTGATATTTTTATTGCCTTCCATTGGCTACCTTTGGCACATCACCCATCCCACTAATGGCTGTCCTGTTATTAACGATGGATTTCATGGTCATTAACTTGAGTTCAGCAAGTCACAGATGACTTTATTAGGCATGACTTCAGTAATCACCATTTTAATTGCACAAGCTGTCCTCTGTGCCCACCCTGAAAACACAAGTTATTTTTAAGCTGAAGCAACATTATCCTTTCCACTGGGCATCATCACACAGGGCAGCCTGCCAGAGGAAAAAAAAAAAAAAAAACTAACCCTAAATAAAATGATTCAGGGTAAGAGCTCACCCATTTCTGTGCTGCTTTGAGGTATAAGCCACATCTGATAAGGCAGAAGTGAGGCCACAAGAACCACATTCTGCTCAAGGTTCTTATAAAAAGGCTAAAGGAGAAAGGAGGTGAGATGGGACTCAGCTGACAGACTGCATCAGGCTCTGTCTGCTTCAAAAAATACTGAAAAACACCCTTTTACAGCAATCCTGTAATGAGTGGCTGTGCCCACCCTACAAGGGAGGCACAAGCAGGTTGCACCAGAAGCAAACACCACGTTGTCCTGGTGAAAATTCCCCATCTTTACATCACTGGGGACTCCCAAGGTGTTTTCAAGGATGGACAAACCAAACCCCTTGACTGGGTGTGGCAGGAGAGAAGTGATCCTCTCCCACCAAGAGAAGGGGGTTTAAAACTAAATCTGAAGCAAGAGATATTGGAAGGTGGAAGGTGTCCCTGCCCCTGTCAGGGGGGGCTGAAACAGGACAATATTTAAGGCCCTTTCCTGTGAATTTATGATGACTCTACACTAGTCAAGCACTTGGCCACCACCTTTGGAGCTGGCTTGTGCCTCAAGGGCAAAGCAACATCTCCCTCTGCATCAGCAGCATGAATAAAACAAAACTGCTCTGAGCACTCAGCCTCTGGGGTAGGAGTTTCCCTCCCCTGATCAAAACCAGCCCTTTCAGACCTGGGTTTCCATGGGGAGAGGTGACCTGTAGGGACAGACACCCCCCAGCACTCTGCCCTCAGTCCTCATCTGGAGGGAGCATGACCTCGTTCAGTCACCAAAATTCCAAACCCAAAATTTAAACAAACAAGAGACCCACTGCCAAACAAACCAGAAAAAAACCCCCACACTTTTAAAGTTTATATTTTTCCTATTGCACTGTGACCAGCCTGGAATATGATTTTTGTGAAACTTCAAATTTGGAAGTGCAAGAAAAAGTGGATCAATATCCACCAAACTGGATTCTGTGCCAAGCTGGGCTGTATGGCTGGCATGGACAAATTAATTTCTGCATGAACTGTGCTAAAGCACATTCACATCCCCAGGGCATGCAAATGTGAGGTTACCATGTGCAGCTGACACCAGCCCTGATATAATCCTCAGCTCTCCAAAAAAACCCCAACCCCAAACCTAAGAACCCCCAAGAACTAAAGCACAGCCATCCCAGGTCAACAGATCCTTGCACAGGCACAGGAATCCCTCCAGGATATTCCACAGGATCCCAGCCTCAGATCTCCCATTCAATCACAGCTGTATCACTGCTGCCTTTTACAGACCCTGATAACTTTTACTGCACCATTTAAGAACATAATATAACATGTGATAAATAATTGTGTTAACCCCGCATCCACCAATGGCTTTAACTCGCAGCTTGTGCTCGGTAATGAATGTCAAAGTCTGTGTTAATAAAAAATTAAATCACCAGAGAGCAGCGTCAGGATACACTCTTTGGTAACCTAATGCTGTTAAGTTTTCATGTCATGTGAGCTGCAATGTACAGTAGCAAGGAACAGGCATTCCCATTCCCTTTGAATTGCACAGATGTGTTGTGCTCCCAGAGAATATCCTAAAGAGAGACGTACGTTCTTAGTATGTATCTATTATAATATTATTAGCCACACTCCTAATTAATCCTTCGGAATTCCAGGCATTTTTCATTTAGTTCTTAGCAGAGGAAAGGGAAAAAAAAGGTGCCTGAACAACTATTTGTGTCGTAGAGTTCATAAATGAGCCCATCACCCTATACCAGAACTGCTATAATTTTATCGGAATGAAAACCATTCTCTTTGATCTCCTTTAGTTCTTAAATCCAGCAGTTGTGTATTCAAACATCAATGGAAATGTGGTTTCAAGCTTCCTCTTTCATTATCTTTCTCAAAGATAAAAAAGAGCAAAAGAAAAAAAAGTTCTGAGCTTTAGAGATGAGGCAATATTTTTACAGTAATTTCTTTATCTGATTTCATCCTGTTTACAGAAGCTGCTGTTTGGAAGATCTCATCCCCCCTCCCCATTTTCGAGATGGCTTTTCTTTAAATAAACGTATATTAAAAAATAGAACAGACAACAAAGTCGGCTTCCTGCTTGCTCTTTATTGTAAAGGAGATAAGGTTGCTAAATGCTGTGTTATCTGACTTTGGTTCGGTGCGTGACCTACATGGATCAAGATGGAGATTTAATGATTAAACTTAACTCCTTTATCTTCAGCAAAGGGGGAGGGGGGGAGGAAGGAGTACCCAAACAAACTACTTATGTTCTGGCACGATAGAATTACAGTTCAACACAATAATTAACTATCTGACACATTCCTGCCAGGCTGCAGATGTCAGTAATGGCTCTGAAATGCCCCCTCTCTGCTGTCATAACCCAGCAGCCAAAACACACACGTACTCTGCAGGATCAGGGTTGGCAAAATGCATTTCATCCCTCCTCAGCTGATTCACACAGACCACAGGTTTGTTTCATGCTTCAGGTACCACTGAGAGACAAATTTAGGAGCAAATTCAATTAAAACAAAATGCATCCTTAATCTACCAAACCCACAAAAGCATTTTAATCTCTTCCATTCAAGGCCCTGGACTCAAATCTTCCTGTAAGAGTCTTTACAGCTCTTAAAACTTATTTCAACCTCTCAGTCCCAGATAACACAGCTCCTTTCACCAACCACTGCACATCCTGTGTCTCTGAACAACCCAGGAGATGATTCCCAGGCTCCTCCTCCTGCACCCTATCAAGCTCCTTACAAGTAGATCCTAAAAATCTTGAATTAATCTGCTGCACTACAAACTTCAAAAGGTCTGGCACTTCAGTGTGGATGGCTTGTAAAAACTACACCTACCTATGCGTGCAACACTTGTGCAAGAAATTTAATGACTGGCAATGAAACCTAAAAATCTCCAAGCCCAACTTGGGCTCACCATGTTGCCCCTGGGTTTTGTGCTGAGTTTTTGTACTGGGTTTTTTGGGCTATGGATGCTGGCAGTGGGTTTTATTTTTGCATGAAGGCCACATGTCATGCAGCAAGTTTAATGAAGTTTGTTCTCAGCATTATTTCAAACCTCCAGGGCTGCTGTCACCCACGTGGATCAGAACAGCAGGATTTATTTGCATCAACTCCCACTGGAAACAACAAGCAGCAGCCATGAGCCCCAGCTCCTGCAAGATCCAGAAGAGCAACGAGCTCCCTCCAAATCCAGCAGCAAAAAGATGAGGACATCAAGGGCAGAGCTCACTCCCCACCTCGGAGCACCACATTTCATTAAAGCAGGGAACAAATTTAGGATCTAGAAAATCCCCACAGAGCTGCAAGACCAGCTATGTCAGGTGCCAGAGGAGTTTCCCTGGCAGAAGTGCCAAGGCAGCCCCAGCAGAGCTCAGGGCTTCCCCTCTGGCAGCGCTTACCTCAACCAGCAAACCCACCTGGGGCTGAGAGGGGCAGTCCTGCCCCTGCTCCTCCTGCAGGGCTGACAGCAAACCTGCCTGCCCCTGCCCAGGGGTCTGGTCAGCAGTGACAGTTCTCATAAGGGAACTGGTTTTTCCCTGCCACCTCCTCCCATGCTGGAATGGAGTGGGAGGAGTGAGGTTGTTGTGCTGCTGGTGGCACTTACATTCTTTGATAAGCAGCTTGAGTGAAGACTGGAGTTTTTAATCACTTCCCAGAGCCTTTTTCTCCTCTCTTTAATGGGCTTCCTATGTTCCCCACCTCCTCCTGACCATCTAATGGTGCAATATCCCAAAAATCTGAATAGGAAACCAAATGCCAGCTTAATCCTATGAACTACTCCCAAATAAAAGTGCTGGAAGGAAGCAGCCTGCAACCACAATGCTGAGCCCTCATAAGGGGAGAGAATTTCACCTTGGAAGGATGAAACTGAATCCCATGAATGCTGTCACAGCCAGAAGCTGAGCTGCTTCCAGAAGATGCTCTGTAGCTCGAGGGGAGATGCTCAGTGAGGTTATGTTGGCCTCTGCATCACCTGCTATTGATAATTGTCTTTCTTGTGAGCAGATTTAAATTCCTATAGGCAACCACCACAACTTGACATTGGAGTGCTGAGGAATCAATTAGCTGGTGATGGGAAAGCAAATTTTGGTATAAAAATAAAAAGAGAAAAAAAAGAGGGGACAACACTAATTGATCACTCTCTTGCTCCCATGTCTTTCTGAGGAAGTGTGGGAAGGGGAGTGGATTTAGGGGGATAGCCTGGATGGAGAGATGCTGTGATGAGCTAAAACTGTCTTGGACCAGGGGATGGGAAATTAAGAGGATGCTCAAGTCAAACATCAGAGACATGAGTCATACATGGAGTAGCAAACACAAACTACCTTGGTATTTGGGGACATCTGACCTCAAAGCTGATTCAGTTCCTAAACTTTTTAATAAGCTTCCTAAAAACTGCAGCATGAGGCATTAGGCAGGGGAGAGCCAGAGGTGGAAAGCAAATCAGAAGGATTTCCACGCTGCCACACGAGCCCTGTTGCTTGGCAGGCTGATGGAATGGGGGCCGTTGTACGAAATAAAATGTGAAACAATTAAATGGCACGTGACTGCAGGAGGGGGTAGGTTTACTTTGCAGGATTTGCATCAACATTTTCTTTGGCTCCCATCCAGGTGGCTCAGCACCCCTTGGAGTCACTTAAACAAAGCCAACTTTGAAAGCAAAACTCTGTCAGAAGTTCTGAGTCTCGCCCAGCTCCGTGTTCTCATCAGGGGACGGCGAATCCCACACCAGGGGGTTGCAAGGGCCACAAATCTTTCCTGAAGGTCTCTGCTCTCCTCACACACACACTGCTCTCCTCATAGGAGTCCCCATGTGGGTTTTAAGCCTTGTGATGAAGACTCAGCACAGCCTCGTGCAGTCCAGGAGGAAGGTTTCTGGACAGGCTGTAATGGAGAGGTAACACCCAGCTCCACCCTCTGTCCTTTGGGCACTTCAGAGCAGATGATCAGAGCAGGGATTTTGGCCAGCACACTCTGGGAGAAGGCTTTAGGGGGACCTAATGTTGGTCCAGGTGTGCCTCCTTCCCACATGGTGAGCAGTCAATGGATGATCTGGGGCTTGACTTCAGGCTGGTGAGGGACTTTTGGTGCACAGATAATAACCTGGTGCATATCAAAACCCAGCTCCATGTTTGTTCCAGCAGATAGTTATTATTTATCTATTTTATGGCACAGTTTGCAAGTGCAGAGCAAACTTTTTGTTCTGTACATTTCGGAGCAAGCTGCTGGCTCACACTAATAACAACATTTGGGGCCTTGTGATTATTTTATTTAGAGCTATTTTTGCAATTAACCTCGTCCCTAAAAGACTTTCTGTTTTGCTGAGGTTATTTTCATACGGTGCGAGCTGAAAGGAGGGGTGAGACAACTACACACATGTATTATGATCATATTTGAGCCATTTTTGTGCTTCATCTGTTTAATGTCATCTGCACTGCCAAAATAGCCAAGCTCCTTCAGGGCAAACTGGGTAATGGGAGCCAGCATTCCTGATTTTGTGTCCCTGGAGCAGCTTGGAGAGCAGGGCACTGCCAGGGCAGGCTCAGCTCTCCTGTGCTCATCCCTCAGTGCCCGTTGCTTTTACAGCCCGTGGTAACCTTGTGGTAACCATTAACCATTAACCATTGTCACTTGCTGCATGTGTACGGAAGCCTCTGCTTGGAGGGAAGCAAATCAGAATCTGGTTCTGGATTAAAATCACAGCTTGGGTTTGTGCAGCACTTTGGGAGAGCTACAAGCCCACGGGCAAGAAAGTTTTATCCAGTAAACACTGGAGTTAGGAAGAGTTTGAATAGAGGCAGGTCCCTCCTTGCTGCTGGAGTCAGACCCTTCCTTGGGAGGCAAACACCACCCTCAGGCTGCTGCTGCTCCCAGTGAAGTTTCCAAGCCTGGATCCTTTTCACACATATGTGATCAAGCTGTGGATAGGAGTCGGCTCCAGCCTTCTGGAAAAGATGCATGGAGGGGTGTGTGGAGGGGGAGTTTGCATCACATGTTCTGGTTTAGACATTTCCACTTCTCAGTTAATAAACAATTGTAAAATGGGGCCTCCAGAAGCCCCTACACCCCAAAGTCACAGCTGGGGGGTGAGAAGAGGCTGGAGTTATGGGATGGGTCTCCCCTTGCTGTCCTGCTTCAGGAAGTTATTCAGAAATTTGCTTCATCTTGAAGCTGCTTGGGGAAAAATAATTCTGTAGAGAGAGGGGACAGAGTTTAATTTTGCCTCCAGACCTGTTTGCCTCCAGACCACGAGATGAGTTTGTCCCCACGGGCACTGCAAGCTCCTCTCTCATCATCTCCACCTTCCTCCTTTACTGCTAAGGCAGCACTGACAGTTGAGCTGTTGTACTTCAAAACATGTCACCAAAATTAATTTCTCAGGTCCTTCTAATTTTTCTTCATGTTCCCTGAGTACACACAGATATTTAATGACCTAAAACTGCAATTGAAGCAATTACTTTAACACTGAGGCAAACACAGGTGTTATCACCTTTCCAGAGCAGCTCTTGGTGCATTTGCTTAATGCTTTTAATTACAGATTTTAATATGACAGATTGATTAGATGTTTGACAGCTCCTGTTTAAGCTGGGATGTTCTGGTACCCAACAAATGCTTGGAAGCAACATCCTGCCCAGGATTCAGTGTTACTCTGTCAAGCCATATCCCAGGGCATTGCAGCAGATTAAAATGATTTTTTCTTCTCTTTTCAATGGGGAGTTTTTCCTCCTTCACCTCCCAGTGTGAATGTGGATGTATGAGCAACAAACAGCAATGGGAAAGGAAATGCAGAGAAACCACACAAAGATTTACTGGGGCTTTAGCAAAATATTATCATTCTTAATGTTTGTCGACATGTGGCAATTTTCTTTGAACCGGGGATAGTTCAAATTCCTGCTTGCTTTGAAGACTTAATTTTCTCCATAAAAATTATGGAGACTGTCTTGGATAATTTTAGGACTTAGACACATTATTTGCTGATCTCAGGCATGCCTTGCACTGTGTATATTTTATTTGCCACCTGCCAGCTCGTGTCCACATTTCCCCAAATGTCCTGGGAAGAGGTCCTGGACAAATCCTGGGCAAAACTTTGAGCTCTGGCCCGGCCCCTGTGCTGGAGGTGCCTGGCTCAAGCACCCGCAAGCAGGGCAGGCACAGCTCCCTAACTGACATTTCCAGGGACAGTGAAGGCCCCAGCCCTGCACACAGGGACCCTTGTGAGTAACTTTGCCATGGGTCATGTGCCAGAGGGATGGCTGTGTGACAAGGGGTCTGGCTGATGCAGAACCCCTCCAAGCTCAGCGCATCGACAAGCAAGCAAGGCGTGAACCTAAAGAAATAAAATCATGGAATCATTAGAATTGGAAAGCAACTCCAAAATCAAGTCCAACCTTCAATGTCTCTTTTACTCTGATTGAAGTAGGGCCAGGGCTTCAGCCACTCTCTGGTTTGGCCATGGCAGAATGGACAGGTAAGATATGGAGGTGACATGAGGAATCATGTGCATCTCGGGATTACCAGATAGAAGATGGGGATGAGGCACGACAAAGCATGTCAGTGTAAATCACAGCTCTCTGCTTAGGAGGGGAACACACTGAAAAAGACCAGTAGATGAAACCTGAGGCAGACAAAGTCAAAATAAAACCTGTAGACACAGCAGTCATTGTGAAGTGTTTGTGAATGACTGTTGTGCTTGTGTCTGCAGACGGTTAAGTAGAAAGGGATTGTTGTCTTTACTCACACACATTCCCTGGCCCTGAGTTAACTTCCTCGGGCAGAAGAGTGCCCAGAAATAAACTGTCATAACCACCAAGTCAAACTGCCAAGGGGTGGTGAAGTGTCCAGCTCCAATGTCTTCAATCAGGACCGGTTTCCTCCTTTGAAGATATGCTCCTGCCAAGCACAAGTTGTACCTCAGTCAGGCGCCAGTTATTGCACTTGATACGGGTGAAATCTAATGGCCCATGAAATAAAGGTCAGCAGAAAAAAAAAAAAAAAAAAAAAAAAAAAAAAAAAAAAAAAAAAAAGATTATTGAGTGGTTTCTTCTGGTCTCAAGTATATGAATCTGTGAAAGGTTGGCACTCGTACCCACCGTCATGGTGTTTTTCATGGTATCCTTTGATAACTGGATTAGGAAGCACCAATATTAGCTCAATAAAGCTGCTGAAAAGTCCCTGACATTTGGTCATTACCAGTCTTCAGTCACTATTGATTGGAGGCAGTAATCCAGCACAGGAGGGATCAGGGTGGCTGCAGATAGGGCAGGATCGATACGGCGCTGCCGGCGGGTGCTGGCACTGCTCTCTCTGCTGCTCGGGTGGGACCCTGACACTTGCTGAGGGTATTTTAACAAACCAGCCCTGATTTTTTTGGTTTTTAGCAGATTATCCTGCCAAGCAGTTTGGCAGCATCCTCATTCCTGCAAGCAGAGGAATCACCATTTCTCTTCTCCCAAAGCGTTTGCTGTCGGAAGCAACCGCCCTGCCTGGAACAGAGCTCCCAGCCCATGAATATTTCATGGGACTGGTTTGGGGGAGATTACTTATGGTTGAGTTTTCATGGCCAATAACTAGATTTTTGTGACTATCAGCACTTCTTTGGTAATTTAAAATTTACTTGAAAGGGAAAAGAAGCAAACTGAGGCTGGATGGGTACAACCAAGGTCTTGTGCTCCTACAAATACCACGATAAAAGTGTGTTGGTTCATAAGGATACTTTTTGAAATATTTAGGAGAGCATCAGCAGGAAGTATATACACATGTACATGAATAAAAACTAGCATTTCGTGAAGTGTGTGGGAAGGAGAATGTTTGGGAGTCAGCACATTTCTTACCAACCACATTAAGTGCACCCAAGGGTGAATTTTTTATCTATTTGGATTTTTCTTTAGAACTCCCCCTATGGAGCTTTGGATTTCTGAACATGAAGGATAACAACAAACTTCACAAACACACAAGTTGTAAAACCCGCCCAGTGATGCAAAGGAGGTGCTGAGCCTGCCCAGCCCCTGCCCCTGGACACAGCTAGGAAGGCTGGTCCCAAAAAGCTGAGGTCTCTCCCCAGAACAGTCAGACCTGCCTGCACCTGACAACTGGGATGGCTGTAAGTTTTTCCTGCTCTTCCATGAGCCATCCCACCATAACTCTCCCATGGCAGAGAGATATTTATTTTCAAGGCGAGCATTCCTATTTAATGGGAAACATCTTTGTGTGGAAATAAGTTTGAAACATCCCTGGGCTTGAGTGGTGCAGAAAGCTTTGACAAAATATTAGAAGTATGTTTAGCTCCTTGGATGTATCAGCCTTGCCAGAATTAAAACCATTTTGATAAGCTCTCATTTGGAGAAATTTCTCATCTCCCTCTTTGCTCCCCAAACAGAATAATTAATAAACTAGGAATAAGGAAGATTCCACTGGCATCCCAAAGAAGCTTCTCCCTTGCTACAAGAGGGTAGACTCTCTCAGTCTCTCCTAGTGGGATTACTCCACTTTCAGAAATCAGCAAACAGCCTTTTTTTTCCAGGAACTTGAATCAGATTTGTCCTGAATGTGCAATCCAGGAATTGGTCACAAAAACAAGGCAAAAGCTCTGCAGGTTTTGTCCTAGGGTAGGACAGCCGAATTGCCATTTTCCCTTCCTCAGTGGGGTGTGGATGGTGCCAGTGGAGCTTCTCCTGCTGGCCAAGGATTGGAAGTGTCACAAAAACAACCTGTCTGGCTCCTCCTGCCTTTCCCCAGCAACCAGCCAAGATCAAGCTACTCCTTTTCCCCCCTCAGTCTCTCACTTCCAGAGTGTTTTGCCTTCTCATTAACTAGCCAAAGGCCCGGCCCAGTCTTGTCCAGGTTTGCCTCCTCTCCTTGCATCCCGCTTGGCATGGAAGCCCCTGTCTGGGCATCAAGGTCCAGGGAGAGCTCACAAAAGTGACCCTGAGATCTTCCTGACCCTCGCTGTGTTTGCTCATTTCCTTCTCAGCTCTCTTTCTATTGCTTTTCAAATTAAGGTGCACAGGAAACCAGAACAGTTTCTGATCTCTCCTCCACCTAAAAAATTAGAACATCAAAACCAGTTTTACCAGCAATAAACGAAGCTACTTTGAAAAGTGAGGCAAAGGGATCTATCTGGAGTCAGTAAGACATTGTTAGGATCTCTTTGATCGGGAGCCTTAAATGAAAATTATCAAATGGCGCTTTAAAACATACACCCTTTTGTTTGATTAGCCTGCTGCAGATAACCTTTATTAAACCTGATCTAAAATTACAGCCATGCACTGGTGGTTCTTTGATGCCTTGGCTGTTTCATTTCCTGTTTATACTATGATACACGTTGCACTAGGAGATAAAGCACTTCTGAAGGATATTAAGACATGAAAGTCCCTTGGCTATTTGCTGGCACTGTTTTGATGTTTTCTTGCTCTCTAGAAATTAGCATATCCTTTTCAAAGACTGCCTCTGATGAGAGTAATCCTTTGCCATGATGTATTTGCTAAAAGTCATAAATGATAGTATATTGTGTAAAGAAATGACACATAAAAGGGACGATGCTAGATTATTGATAATGAGGCAACTTGTGCAACTCTGCTTTTGGCTTTTATAAAACACATTTTTGACACCATAAATACATTGAGCTTATATTAATGAGGATTTAATACTTCTGAGATTTTAGAAACTTGCTTAGAACAACTTTTCAAAAGAAGGTTTTTTTGGGAAGTTTAATGTTTTCACTAATTTTGATAAGATATTCTGTTAAGCACGTTTTGCTGCCTTCATAATGAGTAATGATGGAAAGGTTTTTAGCATGGCTTTGCCAGAATTAAACTGTGTGGAAATATTTATTTTATTAATTTGTATAGTGTCTATTGCCATAGAAATGAGGTTGATTAATTATAGAAATTTGCAACAAAACGTTACCTTTCAGAAAAAAAAAAAACAAAAACAACTTTGACACACATAAAAGCAAACAGAAGGATCTGGTATCTGAAGGTGTAAATAAGTATTGCTCCATTGAAGCTTTGAAGTGACATTGATTTACATCTCCAAAAGATCCGTCTCCTGTTGTCACTAACAAATGACCTGAGCATTTTCACAGGAGAGAAAGCCATGCCTGGATGACCTAGAAAATAAGGACCAGGGTGTCGGGATGATAGAGGGGTGAGGAAGAGCAACAAGGGCATGGGGGTCTTCACCAGCCTCTTTTCAAAGGCACTTTTCGTTGGACTTTTCAGAGTGCTTTGCATGACAAGGTCTAAGTTAAGCTACACAATTTCTGTATCTGCATGAAAATCATCATAATATTTCTTGGGTTGTGTTTGCTAAAACACTCTTCCATCACTCACCTGGTGGTGGCACAAGATCTGGGCTCTGATGGAGGTGGCATGTGCCAGGTGTGGTGTGGTGACTCCACAGAAGTGACAAAAATTTTCACTTTGCCTTACAGAAGGTGCTTTCTGTAGACAGACACAGAGAGAATAATTTTGTATTTTCGAAATTGGGGGATCCAAGTTGCACACCTGAGGCCAGCGTGTAACACTTGTGGATGAGGATTTCCTACATGGATTTGTAAACAGGAATTTGCAGTGACTCTGAGTAGCTGAACTCACCCTGCCAAAAATCCTGTCCCTTATCTATGCACCTTTCTGTGGGGCTGAGCCCTCACCTTAGATATCCCAGGTTGATAATCCTGCCCTCAGGAACTGAAGATCTCATCTGATATCCACTGAAATCAATGGAACAATTGACTGTGGGTGGCTGCCCCAAGGAGCCCTGAAGGCATAAAGGTCACAGCCAGAGCTCTGCTGCCACCAGCACCTCCCAGTAGGCACCAGCACGGACCATTTAGAGCTGCCACCAAGCTGATCAGCACAGAGCACTGCTCCTCTTCTCTCTTCACCAGCTTGGGGCAGGAGCTGGAGTTTGATGAGTTCAGGTAAACTGGAGCAGGAGATGAGAGGAAGGAGCAGTTGGAAAGGCAGAGACAAATTATACCTCCAGTGATGAAAGCCACCTTGACTGCAGCAGGGCTAAGACACTGCCAAGATGATTGCCAGTTAAGCATGTATTAAGCAAATATCTCTCCTTCCTTCCAGCTAGGCCTCCAGTGGAATTGCCTTCTCCTACAATTTACTGGATTGAAAGTGAATTGAGTGACAAAATTACTTTTTTAACGGCTGCAGGAGAAAAAAAAAAAAAAAAAAAAGAAAAAAAAAAAAAGAAAATCACAAACAGTTGACAATTCAAGAGAAAAAGACTTTTAAAAAATTGATAGTGTTTTTTCTGTATCCTTGTCAGAAAGGCTTTCAACTTCCCTCTTGGAAAGCAAAGACATGAAGGAGGTGCTGGGAAAAGGATTTCTGCATGGGCACCTGCTGTTATTACTGCGAGCAGTGACAGGGAGCGGAGGTATTTAGGATTAGTCCCTAAGAAATGGTGATTATCAGGACTTCTTTCTGCAGGACCTTTGCTCATTGGTCTTCGTGCCAGCCAGTAACAGGATTTGCACGACTCCAGCCAGCTGCTTGGGGAATGTGTCCCATTCCAGTGCTTTACCATACGCCATGGAGCATTCACAGCAATGAGCATGACTCATGAGATCAGCTCACGCCTGTATAAGGTTTTCCACAAATTTGGGATGACTTAACTAAAATACATGCAAGGTTCACGCTGAGCTCATATTCTAAATCAAATAAAAAGGAGCGAAGGAGGGCAATGAGCAGAAATTTTGTGGGGTCCTCAAAGCCAAAGGGCTTGGTCTTTCTGGAAGGTCCTTGACATCCCCCTGCCGTTGTCCTTGGAGCCAGCCCTAGGTCTCCATGGGTCCAAGGCAGGGGGATCCATCCCTGCCTGGCTCAAGTGGCCCAGGAGGCAGCGGGGATCCAGCCAGACACTCCCTGCAATAACGGCTTCTTCCAAGAGAGCCGCGGCCAAGGGCTCTCCCTGCCAGGCTGTCACAAGACGGGTGAGTCACGGGAGGATCGCAAAGTGTTGTTCTCATAACAGAGCTTAATAACAGCCAGGGTCAAGGTAAAAGCACCTGTAAATGAGGCGGCTCGGAGCTTTACAGCCGGGCAATGGCACTGCTGGGCAGCTCCAGGTATCACTGGGCTCTGCCCTCTTTCCATCCTCTTCTCAGAGCAGCTTTTGGTCTGTCACTGCCCCAGGAGAGGTCATCTGCAGGACAGTGCTGATAACGAAGCAGATAACAAGCTCCTTCCTCTCCTGGAGTGCAGGCTTGACCCGTGGGTGACAGCAATGTGGGCAGAGAGGCAGCCCAGCCCTGCTGCCAGGGCCACCTGGACAGGTGTAGAGCTGGACCGGCCCAGAGCAACGTGTCCATGGAATCACGGGCACTGCCGTGAACCTCTGGAATTCCAGAGCTGGACCACAGCTGGCACTTCTGAACAGACCAGCAGTTTCAGCCCTGGGGGGTGGGCAGGGAGCTCTCAGTGAGCCCCGGTGTGCCTGGTTTGGTGGGGTGAGGAAGAGGATGATGCTGTCACCCATGGCCCCTCTCAGCTTCAGAGTCTTGGTGCTTCTAAAATGTCACCTCCTGCTCTCCACCAGTGGCCTCAGTGACCCTGGGCTGTCCTGATCTCCAACAATTCTCTGGATGCTCTCCCAGGCCGCTGTGTGCATTCCAGATCCTGTGAGGGATGTCCCCCGCCCAGCTGTATTTTACACAGCTTAACTCCCCCCTCCAGCAGTAAATCCTCCCCATCCTTTCACTTTACAATCTCAGAGATCTCCCGTTCACTTTCCTGACGTCCAGGTAACACACCCAGGTGCTGCCACATTCACCTGGACCCTCCCAGCCAGGCAGGAGGTCCATGGACAGCAGAAAGTCATCACCAGATAACCATGGCTAAAACTGCCTGCTCCAGCACCGGGCTGAAGACACCTCAACTGAAAATGTTCTTGCTGATTTCCTGGAGCTGATGGTGCCCTTCACTCCTCCCTGGCATTCGCAAGGACACTACCCACGAGACTTGGTGCAAAAGGTGGCCTTTCCCTTTGGAGCTCCTCTGGAAACCCACCCAGCCGCCCCTGTGCCTTTGTTTGTCTCCTGAGCATCGTTAGGGTTTGATAATGATCTCAGAGGTGCTAAGCTGATAATCACCTACCTCAGCTACTCCCAACACTTTGTCAGGCGCGATGGTAATGAAAACACAAAGTGTAAAGATATCCCCTTACCAAGGTAATGGAAAACCTGCGTGGAGATTGACATTAGAAACGAGATAGGCGGAGGGAGAAGCCAAGTCAAAAGGAGGAACATCTGGTTCCGTTTTTCTTTGTGAAATTATCTCACACTGACCAAGCAGTACCTTCTCTGAAGTATATAAACGCTGAAGACACACACACATGGTTGTTATCAAATGGTATTGTGCAAAATTAAATTGGCTACTTTATGGTGAAATGGAGAAGGAAAGCAGGCATTGCAAACACATGCGTGTCTCTCAGCGAGGTCTGGAAGCGATCACGATGCAAGGATGGCTACTTTAAAATATCTACAAATAGTTAAGGCCATTCTGCGAGATGAATAAGCTGGGGCTGAATTTAATAAAGTTATCAAGGCCATAATAACACAGGGGCCAGTGCCTGAAACTAATAAGTGGTTTGGTGAGCATGAGATAGTTCATATGTGCAAAGCATTCCTCCAGCGCTGACTTGCAGAGGTAAAACCTCTAACCTCACCCAGATGTGCTGAACGTCTGCCCTTTGGCCAGCTGGGCTGGAGGGGACATTCAGCACGTTTTTGGCCAAGGGACAGCCACAAACCCTTCTCTGAGCAGAGCTGGTGGGTGCCCACAGCAGGCACGTGTTTGCCCTCAGCACGTGTGCTCCCCATGCCAGGCAGTAGCACTTTTGTGGTTTAAGATGAGAATCAAAAACCTTCACCAGAAACAATCTGTTACAGCAAATTTTTATCTGGTGTTTTTCATCAGTAGCTTCAGGGCACGTTCCTCAGGGATCCAGACTTGCTGACCATCCCCAGCCACAGCCAGGGGATCTCACTGGTCCCTGGAGCTGGGGAGGACATGGGGACACATCTGAACATTGGGTGTGGAGAAAAGTTCTCCTTCGTGTTCCCCAAAAATGATCATTTGCATTCGTGGAAAATCCCACATCTCTAATTTCATTTTTACTTTTGTTTTTCTAATTCAGAGGAATGTTTTAGATATGAGAAATTTTCTCTGGATGAGAAATTCCCTTTACTGCACATGTTGGGAGGGAAGTGTTCAGTTTTTCCATCAGACAGGTGGCAGAGCAGGAGAGAGGGCTTGATTTTCCTGAATTTCACTCCAGAGAGTGGAGTTCACCAAGCCACGCAGTGGCTGCAGCCTTTTAGCTTAGATAAACCCACTTTTCCCACAGAGCTGCAAACCTGGGCAAAGTAAGAACCCTGCTTTTTTTTTTTTTTTTTTTTTTTTTTTTTTTTTTTTTTTTTTTTTTTAATTTCAGTTTCAGAAGCAGAGACCCAAGAGAAGAATTGGGGCTGCGCTTCAGGGAACACGATTCTCATTCCTTTGAAAATTCTTGTTCTGCTGGTTGGGAATTTTGTTCAGCATTTCCCTTCCCAGCTGGCATCGTGGGGCTGAACTTTCTCAAGGTGTTGACTGCGTGGAAAGAAATAAAAAGAAGGGCAGATTTCATCTAGCTTGGATTTACCTGGGGAAATGTTTCCTTCCAGAGATCCCAATCTGAAACCGCTTCTTGCCCGTGGTAGTGCACAAGCTCTTGATGTACATCCCCAGGGATGGACTCTGGATCTGGGAGCACCAAGGGGGCTGGATACAGGCTCTGGGTTGGCTTTTTGGCTCATGAGGTTAAGAACAAGTTCTATTCCAGCCACGGCTGTGCCTCAGCACCATGGAAACCACAGTATTGGTGTAAAAAGCAGTTGGGCAGAATTCACTGATCTATCACCAATTTTTCCAGGGTAGAGGAGTCTGGTTGAGCTTCTGGACATCTCCCAGAGCTGGTTCTGTTGTGGTTAATTTTAAAGCTCCCCATTACAGCTCTCTGGAGAGGTAGGAGACATGGCTGCAGACATATCCTTTGGAGGAAAGGGTTACTGAGGAAACTTTCAAAGTGCCTTGAGAAACATAACTCTGAGCCCCAAGTTTCAATGGAAATGCAGTGAAGAAAAGCTCAAAAAGCAAACTACAAGCTCCTCTCCCAGATTTCCTTTTCCTTTCATGGTGTAAATTAGAGAATACAAACTTAGTGGAATTGCAAGCATCTAAGAATAGCTTTGATTTTCCTAAACATTTACAATTCTGTTTTATGTACATCGTCAGAAAAAGAGCAAGGAAATACAAAATGTAAATCTTTAAATGAACCTGAATACCAAGGAGACTTTACATATCTGCTTGGAACAAATGGGATGTTGCAGCTAAATCTCAAACAGGGGAATCAGAGAGTTTCAATAGCCGTGGATGTGTGGAGTATGATCAGACATGGGATGTCTCGTGTAGGGTTCTTCTCTCCCTCCCTCCCTGCCTTGCAGGTTAAGAAAATTGTTGTAACTTGCTACAGATTTTGCTGCCTGTTTGGTTTCACAGCTCCCAGAGCCAGAATCCCATCTCCATTTCAGAGAGCATAACTCCGTGCTAAGCCTGATGTCAAAATCCTGCTGGAGAGGGGCTGGGGAGGTGCTCCATGGATACTGTCCCCATGAAATGAGCACCACACAAGGTCTAATGAACCCAGCAGCTGTGGATCTGAAACACCTCCAGACATGGAAGATTTGCAGGAATTCCAGAGAGCCTGTTGGGTACCTTTGATAAAAGGTCACCTTTACAACCGAGATATTGTTCTTGGTTGTACCACAATGTTGAGAGAAAAGTTGAATTTGGGGGAAGATATTAGCCCTTTCCTCAGCAGGACAGCTCTGCTAGAGCAGAAAGCATAAAGAAAGCAATTTAAAAAACATAATGCTCAGGAAGCACAGAGTTTTACCACCAGCTGGGTGTTAAATTAGTTGTGTGCAAGTAAAATGCAGCACGAGATGGAAAAGTCAGGCTTAAAATGTGTCCTTTTCTAAGATCAATTTTGTTTCTTGGTTGAAAATGGGACAAATCTCAAGGAAAGCATCAGTGGGTGAGATCCTGATGGATTAGCCCAGCACATGCTCACCTGGAAGTACTCAGGGGTCAGGAGTGGGTTATAACTCTAGAGTTCTAAGCATCCTCCAAGGGTTTTTGGGATCAGGAGAGATGCTGCCTATGGATGGGCAGAGCCATGACTCACTTGTCTCAGCAGGCTGAGGGAACTGGCATTAGTGAAATCTCAGAGACCGCGGAGCCTGCAGAGTATTACCACTCCCATTTTCTCACTAGGTAAACTGAGGTCAGGGATGCTTTTTGACTTGCCCAAGGTCATGCACAAATTAGTGGTAGAGCCAGAAACAAGACCTAAAAGACCCCGTTTCCTTTCATTGCCGCAGTGTTTTCCATTGCAGATGCAGAAATGTTGTGGGCCTGTTGTTCAAAAAGAACCCATTACCCATCTGCAGGGCTGGGAGCAGCCTCAAGGGAGATCAAATGGCCCCGTGGTGAAAAGGCATCCCAGAACAGCTGCCTGCTGCTGACTGCTTTTGAGGCTGAGATTCCCTCAGCAGCATCGTTTCTGCTTCCCACTGAACACTTAATTCAGATTGATGGAGCCATTCTGCAAAACAAGAAACTTTCACTTACAGATATGCAACTTCTGTACATGTTCAAAACAGCCAGAAATGTTATTTATACCAAATTTACAGCTCAAAGCTATCAGCTGCTAAAGCCCCTCCCTGCCTGATCCTTCCATCTTTTTTTCTTCTTTTTTTTTTTTTTTTTTTTTTCTGGTCAGGCTCTTGCTTTGGAAATACCCCAGATTGTAATAATTTTACTTGTACTGCATTACTTGGCTTTATTCATCTACTGATGAGGCGCCAGCTCTGAAGTACTGCCAGATGAGAGTAGGCATCTTGCAGCACTGAAGAGAACTTTCCTGGGATTATTTACTGGTCGAGTCACCCTGCAAGTGCTCTGGACAAGCAGCAGGACCCTGCCTGCATGGGTTAAGGTGGGAAGGTGCACAGAAAATCTCATGCACTGCACCTATCAAAGCCCAGGGAAGAGGCTGCAGCTTCAGCTGGACCAGCTCTGGCCAAGTGGATGAGAAAATGTGCAGCAGCAAAATTTTAGGGGTGATTCAGGTTCCCAAGCAAGGCCATGCACGGTGAGAAGCAGCAATGGGAACGGGGAAATCCAGCCACCAGCTGCCCATGGTCCCACTCCAGATTCACCTCCCAGCTGCTTTGAACTCCAAACCAGGGTTAGCTCAGTTCTCAGGCCCAGATTCACTACAAAGATCTGAGTCTTGATGAACATTTTAACTAACTTGGCCCAAACCCCCAGCTCATCCAGAACACAAATCCAGGCACTTTGATGTGGTCTGAGGTTTTGTAAAGAAAGGTTCAGCTGGCTCTCGAGCTGGCTTTGGGTTTGGCTGCTCCTCCTGGGCCACTCCAGCCTGAGAGGGCTGGCATGGGCTGGCCAGGGCTGCTGTCACTGTCACAGCTGGGGACAGACCAGCTCTTGTCACTGCCAGTCCTAGAGAAGCAAGAAAACAGTGGCCAAGGGATGTCATTAACTCTTTGCAGGCTGCACCACGATCTGCTGCAAGGCCTTCTAGAATTTCCCCCCATGATGGCTTTCTACAAAGAACCCACCCTCTGCAACAACAGAATTTAAACAAGCAGATCATCTTACCTGCTTTTCTTGGGCTTGAGTAATTTTAACAGCTTAACTTGCCTCTTGGTAAGATGTACTGAACTATTACTGCAGAAATCTGAATGCCAGTTTTCTCTCATTATTCTCCCTTGCTCAGATTTCAGGGTGTAGGTGCAATATCTTAGAGAAGAAGAAGGACTTTTTTTTTTTTTTTTCCCCTGGGCAAACCTGATGGACAGCAAGTGAGAGTGAGCTCCTGGGGAGTGAAGTCCTTTGGGTACTTGTGGATGTCACTGCAGTGGCACCCAAGCTCACTGACCAGCAACTAGCTTGGTTGAAGTCTGGCTCAGCAGATCCAACTACAAAGACTTGCAGTTTTGAAGGACTCCTTTCTTGCAAGAATATATAAGAATCCTTTCTAAGAACAACTGCTTAAGTCCCTCCTGTGATCTCCCACAGTAGACCTAAAAAGTAGATTAAGAAAAGTAATAAGCTAAAGGAAAAAACCAGTGCTTTGCTCATTTATTTTGTACATTAAGGGGAACACTGACCTTCAAGATCTCTTTTTTCCCAAGAATTCTTGGTGATGAATAGAATGTATTCTGACTTTAAATGAAACAGAGTGCTTTGAAAAGACAGAAAATTAGCAACATATGGGCCAAAGGACCCAAAGAGATGAGAAAAAAGGAGGGGGAAGAAAATGAAGGGAAGTTTCAGATGTCTCTGTGATCCTGCAGCAGAGTATTTTAATGTTTGTGCTATGAGAGGAGGTCAGGCCCCTTTTGGACATCCCCTGGTGTCGTGATGAGGCCTTTCTGTGTGCAAGGCAAATAGAAATTACACTGCCTCCACTGCAAATGCTCCTCTAGACCAAACCAGAGGGTGGCACAGAGGGAAAGGACAGCAGGATCTTACAGACAAGGAGATTTTCCCCTCTTTGCTGTCACCCAGATATGGTTGATCATGTGTCATACAATATCCCCTTCCAGATTCCCCAAAAACCTGAGAGAGTCCCTGGATTTTGGTCCCTGGTTCTTACCCTGATGCTCAGCTTTGCTCTGCCCAGAGGAGGACTTGGACATGAGGCAGAACAGTGGATGTCCCTGAGTGTCCCTGGGTAACCCTGGATGTCCCTGTGTGTCCCTGAGTGTCCCTGGATGTCCCTGAGTGTTTCTGAGTTTCCCTGGATGTCCCTGTGTGTCCCTGAGTGTCCCTGGATGTCCCTGGGTGACACTGAGTGTCCCTGGGTGTCCCTGGGTGTCCCTGGGTGACACTGAGTGTCCTTGGGTGTCCCTGGGTGTCCCTGAGTGTCCCTGAGTGTCCCCGGGTGTCCCTGGTTGTCCCTGGATTTTCCTGAGTCTCCCTGGATGTCCCTGGGTGTCCCTGGGTGTCCCTGGATGTCCCTGAGTGTTCCTGGGTGTCCCCGGGTGTTCCTGGGTGTCCCTGAGTGTCCCTGAGTGAGCCTGAGTGTTCCTAAGTGTCCCTGGGTGTCCCTGGACATCTTCACACTGCAGAACAGCCACCACCAGCTTCCCCACAGGAAGCTGTGCTGGGTCACACTGCAAAAGGACACCAGTGCTATTAGCTGGCCTCCAGCACTGCTCACAACCCCTTTTTCCACAGCCCCTTTTTCCACAGCCCTGCACTTCCTCAGGTGTTTCCCCCACCCACAACACCCCTGGACCTTGCACCAGAGACAGGTCCTTCTTTAACTCACCACTGACATAAGCATTTGCTTATTTTTATTGACTTAAGTCAATTAAAAAAATATAATATTGACAATTATATTCCTACTATAAGTTTTCCTTAACTTGCTTTTTTTTTTTTTGGAGGGAGAATTTCCATGTTTTTCTCAAAAGTATATTTGAAGTATTGCATTTCTACAGGAGGAGGCAGTACACTCTGTAAGGGGTGGTTGGTTAAAAATAGCTTATGACCCAATCAAATGTTAATTACCTGAGCCTTTTGGATGGCTGGGAATCTTCATCAAACCAGAAATTAGCTAAAGCAGGAGCTTCAGTATCAAACTCTTCACAGTTATTTTTGTATAATCACCTAAGTGTCTTATTAATTGATTCAATATCCTTAATTATATTAAAAAAACACTCCCATTTTAATTAAGGTTTGATTCAAGCCAACCAGAGCAAGGGAATATGGAGTGAGGGCTCCCAGCTTCACCCCTGGTGCTACTGCAGCACATGTGCTTGGAGAGGCCTCTTGCTGATAGGAAATCTCTCCAGTGGAAGGGAATGAGTGCACAAAAATCCAACCTGGCCATTCCTGTCACTGCTGTGGTGACACCAGCAATGGCCACCTTTGTACACTATGCAGACAGCTACGAGAGACTAAGGCTATTTCTATTTCCCCAAGTGAAATCAAATCTGGGTAAAATTAACATTCTATCCTGCAAGTACATTTAGTCCAGATCCAAGTCTTATTTTTTCCACTCTGTCTCTGTCATTTTAGCTCATTTGCCTCTGAGATGAAAAAAAAAAAAAGGGGGGGGGGGGGATGCTCTGTTGTTGCACAGGCATGAAAACTGTTCTGTGCTCCCCAAAACACCCTTAAGTCCAGGTTACCCCTTCATATCCAGTAATATATATATATATATATATATATATATATATATATATATATATATATATATATAAATTTTTATATATGCACACCACACTTAGGTATTTGCACAGACCTGCCATCATTTTGCTTCCCCCCCCATATTTTGTAGCATCTGGTTTAAAATTACTAAATTACTTTGGGCTTTGATTCTCCTCTTGGCCATTGTGAAGCTTTGCATTTGCACAGGATGCACAAATATTTCCATAGAAGTCTTTTTTAATTTTTTTTTTTTTTTTTTTTTTTTTTTGCAAAGGCTGCTGCTCCCTTCCAGAGCTGCATGTGCTTAAATCAGCAGAGTGTTAAAGCAGTGAAGTAAATAGGAAGCTTGTGAGTGAAATGCTTGATCCAAGAGCTCTTGCAGTAATAGCATAAACCCCTTTTGGCATTAACTGTGGCCCACTTTGGGGAAGGACAGGAGAGAAATTAAGCCACTCTGGGCTTTGGCTTCTGTGCCAGGCCTGCCTGTTAAGGTCCTGCTTTGTGTGAGGTTGTTAATGGCTCATGGATCATGGAAATCCTTCAGCAAATGGGCTCTCTGAGCTGGCCTTGGGTGTTTTTCAAAGAGGAAGTCAAAGTCCTGGGATAGGGTTGGAAATTATGGATTCCAGGCCCAGCCCAGCACAAACTCCTCCAGATGTTGGGGGACAAGGCATGATTTGAACACTGCTGGCTCTGACAGGACTAAAAGTTGCTTCTCAGTGTTTCATCTGGTCCCAGTGACCACCAGCTCCACCGGCCTCCTGCAGTGTGGGAAGAAAACCCAGCTCAGCGTCTTATCTTCCCCTGGCTGTGCATGCCTGGGGTACAGCAAGAGAGGGAAGCAGCACCCTGAGGTCCCACTTTGCCCAGTGTCATCCAGATGGGAGGCTCCTGGTCCCAGCTGTTCCAGCAGGAGCACACCTGCAGCCTGGGGACACCAAGCCCTTAATGTGACCACAAAATGACATCCTGGGCCCTGTGCCTCAGCCTGCTCGGCAATGGCAGCTCCTGGGCCTCTCCTGGGGTGTTGTTGGACAATTCATTTGCAGATGGGCTGAGGCTTCAATGAGCTGCTGGCTCTTCCCACAGCCCCGTCCACACAACCTCGCACAGCTCTGCAGGTGAACAGAGGGGACCCCTCAGAGCTCAGTTCCACTCCTGTGCCTTGGGACACTTTCTGCTGTCCCAGGCTGCTCCAACCCCATCCAGCCTGGCCTTGGATGCTTTCAGGGATGGGACACCACAGCTTCCCTGGCATGGTTTTCTTCTCAGGCTCACTGACAGAACCCGAGCTCTCCTATTTGTGCTCTACCTGCTCTCCACCAGTTCCTGCTCTGCCCCAGGTCCTGCCTCGTGGGCCAGGAGGGCTTTGGAGAGACAGTGCCCAAGCCTGACAGTGCCCTCCCCTGCCTGAGGCCCAAATATCCCCAGCACCCTCATCTCCATCCCACACCAAGCCATTCCAGAGCAGGACTCCAGCCCTGGCTGGCCTGGGCTGTGGTTCTGCATCTCCTGGGAGATGGGAGCCCCCACGGGAGCTTTCTGGCACTGGCTGCCTTCCCAGCTGCCCCAGGCTTTGCACAGCATGCAGCACATGGAGCGTGGAGCCCTAAGAGCCCTCAGGTAATGATTTTTAGGGCCAGCCAAACTCTGCCCTTTGCTTCCCCTTTGCATCACAAACACCCCACAGCCGAGAGCAGGGCCAGGAACCAGGGCCAGAATCCAGAATCTCCCCGCCGTGGATTTGAAGTGACATCATGACTTTGTCTGGGCCTTTTTGTTTTTTGTTTTAGAAGGGTTTTTTCCCCCAAAAGGATCTCTCAAAACTCACCTCTTGTGGCTCCTTGCCCCGCTGTTGCTGGAAGAGATAAGGCTGGGCTTTGGCCAGCGTCCAGCTCAACTGTTGATGGAGCCGTGCAGTTCAGCGCCGAGCTGCAGGACTCTTCCTCCAGAATAAAGGCTCCTTTTCAGTTTATAGACACAAATACATGAATAAAAGCATATTTCATGCGTGATGTCTAAGTGTATCAATCAGATAACTGGAACTGGTGTGCGTGTGGAGAAATTTCTGACGTAATACAACTTGTACAAAGAAGAAAGGCGCTTTCATTAATCTGCTGCTTGGAATGTCACTTGTACACCAACAAGTGATTCAGTAAGAACTTGGAAAAAACAAATGAAGCCATCGCTTTCAAATATGCAGGAGCCTCCCAAATTGCAAGAGTGAGTGAGTGTACAGGATTCACAAGCAGGGAGAGACTCCCAGATCCCAGAAAGGTCCAGAAAAATTACTGGAAAATGCAGGGCAGGTATGCATAAATTATGCTGGTGTGTCCAACAGAAAATAAATCAGTTTGCATTCTTGTCTCTTTTTTAGGAAAAGGAGGAAATCACCACAAAAAATAAGATCCTGAGGAACAGAGTTTGCAACAATCCTCATTCAAATTGCCTTTGTAGTGTGAGTACAGAGGGGACTTGCTGACTCCTGCCAAGATTAAGAGGCTCCTGCATTCAGATCCCGTGTCCTGTTGAGATTTACAGCTTGTCTGTAACATGAGGACAGAGTCTTCCATCATGTCCTTGTAACCCCAAGACGGCACAAGATGCAAAACTCATTGGGACCTACTCACACAGACACTGGTGGTGGATCCACACCACAAAATTCTGCTGTGGATGAGGGTTTAAATGCCCTGAAGAATGGCAGGCTATGATTTACTGAAAAGCACTACATTAAAATTAAATTGAAGGTTTTATTTAAATCAAAGAAAGGAAATTAAATTTAGGTGGAAATTCCACCATCAAAAATTCCTGCACTGTGTTTCAGTGTTTTGGCACCTGTCCTTGGAATCTCCACTGTATCTTAAATGACTTTTGTTTAGGCACAAGACAATACTTAATATTATTTAATCTCAAGTGCAAAACTGTTTCTTTTCTCTGAAAATGAAAGATTTCCTATCTTTTTTTTTTTTTTTATTCCTCACAGGTATTTATAAGGTGTCTGTCACATAGGTATCCAAGTGCCAGGTTTTTTTCTTGTAAAGAAAAATGAAGTTCTTTGATTATTTTTTTAAAGGTAATTTCATACCAAGCAAATGAAGCTTCCATTTAAGAGGTATTAAAAGAATAGTCGTAAAAAAAGGAGGAAACACCTCTCCAGGGATAATAAGAAAACTGTGTCTGCTTTACAGCTGTTATGGCCCATTCCAGTAGTTCCCCAAAAGTGATCTAACACCACTGATATTCCATGGAATATTTGCTTGAGCTCCACAGAGATCTTGGCTCTCTTCCCCATTTTCAGCTCGTGAAATACATATAGAGACAACTTAAAAATACACATTATTCTTTCCTAGTGCAGGTTTCCACTCCAGCATCCACTGCTCTTGACAGAGGGAAGTCTGTCTGTCTGTGTGGGCATGGCATGCAGTCAGTAGTGCTGAAGGAAAGGAAGGAAGGGGCAAGGAAAATTGAAATTTAAGGGATGACTGGGAGCAATGGGCGTTTCCCCAGGACAGGGTGCTGTCCATACAGAAGGATGAAGTTGTCTCATTGTTGGTGGCACCATCAGCTCTTGCCAGCAATGAGAGAAGGGGACACGTCCAAGATGAGCTCAGCCAAGTGTCCCATTGAAAAAGCGGCATTTCCCCACAAAATGCAGAAGAAACTCTTGAGTCCCTCCCCTGTCTTGCAGGGTCAGTGCAGAAAACGGAGTTCCAGCCACCAAACCCACCTTTGGGCTCTCAGTGCTGGATCCCACTCCAAGGAGGTGTGAAGCAGCAGCAGCAGGATAAAGGCCAGATAAAGGAAGGCGGACAGCAAAGGGTTAATCCCCCAAAGACCAGCCCAAGCGATAACAGCCCTCTGCTAATGACAGGGCTGGGATAGCAACTGAGAGCCACTGAGAGCAGTGACACGGGCCATCCAAACATGTGTCAAATGTCCCGGCGCTTTGGGCAAATGAACTGACTTCAGCGGCTGCCCCTCACACGTGGGTGATGTTTTGGTGACTTTTGTGCCGTGGACAGGGGAGCAGGGGACAGTGGGGTGTGCAGCTTTAGCGCAGCCTTTCTTTTCTCAGGGAGGGTGGGAATCTCAGTCTGCCCCGGGCATGGATGGAGCAGCAGCTCTGGAGGCTCAGCTCTCCCTCGGTCTGGTTCTGATCAACCCACCGCAGGAGTTTCCAGCCAGATCCTCCTGTATAAAGGTTGATCTCAAACCTTCTGTGGTGTTGATAAACATCTCAAAGCCACTTGGGGCATCTCCACTGAGGAGGGGACATTTTCCAGCTGCTGCTGTGGGTTTGCACAGGCTGAGCCTGAGCACACGGCGAGTGCCCAAGGAGCAGCCCAGCATTCCAGATTTATCCTGCCTGTGCCATTCTGTCCCCATCCACAAAGCAGCACCATCCAAAAGAGCTCTGCCCATTCCAAAGGGAAAGGCTAACAATTATGCTTAGCTAATTGTATCCCAATCAAAACACCAGCCTCATTATTACATCCCCGTTCATATGTCTATATTTAACTTCTCTTTATTCAAAGTAAACACTCTCAAATTATTATTATGCTTTCTTAAAAAGGCAAGATACCCCCAACCTTATTTCCAGGGATACATGTTCATTAGAGATAAGGTGATTTAAAAAAAAAAAGTCATTTTACTCTGTTAATTTTAAGCAGAAAACAACAAGCTCATGAAAGTGCACAAATAAAGCAACACACAGGCCTCAAATGCTAGAAGTTCAGCAATTGCTTTTCTGATAAAAAGTTTTTGACTTCTTAATATTATTTTTATAGCTAGAAATCTCCCTTTCAGACAATGGCATTCCCCATGTGTTTTAGACAAATAATGCACTCCCGATCAAAAGCAATGGAAAAATCACTCCTGCCTTGTGGGTATTATATTTTTTAATCTACCAATAAGTTTGTTTTTTCTTTTTTTTTTTTTTTTTTTTTTTACTTTTACAGAAAGTAATTCCAAACTGTAAGCCACGACTGACCTAACTACTTATTAAAAATGCTAATATGCTTTTGTGCTTTGATGTCTGGTGAACAATAAAAGGGAGAGAGTTACTCTGGGACACTGTAATCCTTTATTTGTCACTAAGTTATGACACCCAGCAGAGCTGTGTGACAGTCCAAATCAATCATCCCCCGTGCACTGCAGGCCTTCTCTGCCTCCTGCAGAGTCTATGCAGTTTAATTAGCTTTTTTTCACACTAGCATAATGTACATCTGCAGCTTCAGCAAGAAAAAGAAATGGAGGATAGTTCACTGGGATACGGTGCCTTAAAAAAAGTTCATATTAAAAAAAAAAGTCTGAAAGAAGAAACATCACAATCCTTTGTAGTTTACTTCAGAGGAGTTTGCGGTAGAAATCTACAGGACTGGGTACTCTATATTGTTAAATGTAGATTTTTTTTTAACCTAATAAAGGGCTTTTCAGCTAAAATCTCAGATGGCATTTAAAGCCTTGTTCTTTTCTAATGGTCTATATCTTTTATACCTTCTTCTCGCGGTTGATCATGCAGCAGCTCATTATCTGCTCCTCTCCCCCTCCCCACGGTGGGCTGGCACAATGGAGGCTTCAAACGGATATTTGCTGGTTAGAACTCACTGCCCCATCCCTGGCTGGAGGAGGCAAAGCCCTGCTCCCTCCCACCAGCACCGACCCCATGGCCAGAGCCCGCTGCAGGTGCTGGATCCGCAGGAAATAAGAATTCCCCACAATCTGCCCAGCACAAGCCCACGGAGCACGGGTGGAGAGGGGCAGGCAGGGGCTGAGCCTGCCTGGCATCCCCTCAGCCTCCCTGCCCGAGAGCAAGCGACGTCAGGGGAGAGAAAACCTTCAGAGAAATGGGATTCCGTCATCCCAAGGAAGTATTTCTGGCCTTATTAGGCTCGTGGTCGGATCTGATGACACATTCGATCAAACGAAACCGAACTCAGGCTGCCTCGTCTCAGAAGGGGCAGTATCCCTTTCCAGCCATTCCAGCCGAGACGACAGAACTTGTTAAATGATGGTGCAAGCTAAACTGCCTGCCTTTTATTTGTCTGTCCTCCCCTCCGTGTACGCCAAGGAAGTTTAAAGGCAGCAGCGACCCTTCCTCACGCTGCTCCTCCGAGCGCGGCCTCAAAGGAGTCACCTGCAGGACGCAGCAGTTGCTTCATTCAAATGCTAGATTACATTACCAGAGGCTTGTCACTCCTAATAACCTCCCAACAGAGAAAAGCATCTGAGGAGATGGCGGGTTGGGTTCAAACAGGAGCGCTCCACAAGAGCCAGCGCTTCCCACTGCCCGGCCGGAGGAGCCGGGCGCGCTGGAAGCGCCTCACAAAGGCGGTGGCTGCGCATGGATGAGGTCCAGTGGGTCACCCTGGTGCAGACCATCACAAAGGCTGGGGAGCAGTCAAAGACATTTATCAGCCTCTTGATTTTGAAGCAGAGCTCTGCCTTCAAATGGCAGCAATTTGCTTAAGATCTGCTCGGACTGCTGATGTTCCCCTCCAGCGCCTTCGCTCGCGAGACGCAGACGTGATGCACCAGTTCTGGGCACTAATGAAAGAACAAGAGCTCTGGCCAGACCTACTGTCAAAGACCCTTTCAGAGCTGTACCTGAAACTGCCTTTTAAACAGCACCTCTCTAATCCTTCAGCGCAAAAATACTTTATCCTCTTGTGGGAATTATACATATTTCCCAGTTCAAAGAGGTATAAAATATAAATGTACTTCTGTACAATTCAGCATTAAGAAGAGTAAATAGTGTACAGTGCCTTTTCATCTTTAGATTTCAAGTTGCTTAAGCATTTGGAGACTACAGTTGGCATTTCTTGCTGTGCTGCTTCTTGGTTTAATGCTATTATTGAAAATACTTTTATCCTGGGCCTTGGCTGGGGTAATTCCTTTGAAAAATCTTATTCCACTCTTACGCCAGCAATTCTTCACTGTTTCTCCCTTCTAAAACAGATAATTCATTAAGACCATAATATGCAGTTTTAACATATTTCCAATTTGATGTTTAACGGAGTGTTCCAGTTTGGGGTCTGGTAGACAAAAGCACTGGATTTCTTGTTGAGAAACAAAACATTATGAAATGATGACAATAACCCAGCTGAGCTTCCCTCCATGAAGAGCTAAGAGCAGCCATGGTCCTCAGGAGAGATTTTTCTCACAGGACCCTCTCCTGTTTGTTTCGGTGCAAGCAACCCCTTCCCTCCTGAAGCATCCCAAAGGTGGAGCTTGAGGACTTGGAGAAAGACAAGCAGAGGAGCAGCCCAGGTCTCATCAGCTCTCAGGAAACCAGAGCACGTTGGTGTCCTCAGAAACAGGACCAGAAGGAGATCACAGCCTCCTCCTGCTCTTTATCCACTCACCAAGGGACTTGCATGGATGCTTCATCAGCCAACACGTTTCTCCTGGCCCATGTGCCCAAACCACTGCACTCCCAGTTCCTCTTCCCAGGGAGAGCCTGTGGGTTTTTCTTTTCATTTCCACCCCCATCCTTCCTGGCCAGAGGACAACTCTCACCCCAGAACAGGCTCCAAGACAGGTAGTGCAGGGTGCCAGGGAGTGTTGCTTGATTAGAGGAAAGGATGAAAAGTGAGATGAAACCTCACTCCTTCCTGTTTCTTATGCCTTGTTAGTGGAAATCTGTTGGGGATGAGGAAAACTGAGAGCTTTAAGGCTTCTCTGTGAGAGAGAATTTAGAGCAGAAAAGAATTTTTCCTTGTAATTCAGCAGGTTATACATTGAAGTAAAAGAGTGCCCAATCAAATTATAAAAAATAATTTGTGAGCCGTCTAATGCCTTGCCTGGTGCAGAAGAAGCATTGCTTTGGTGAAGAACAGCCTGAGGAAGAGGAGAGGCTGGTTCTGGGAAGAAGATGAAGTGATTGATTATCTTTTTGAGAAAGTCAGGGGAGGGTGGTAGAAAGCACTGCCACTGGAAGATGTCCCAATTACACATTGAAGACAAATCATGGCATTTCCCTCACTTGCCACCCCATCATCTTCTTCAGGAAGATCCAAAACCCAGAATTTTCCTTGTTAGAGCTCAGCAGGTGAGATCTGCAAGAGCTTTCAATGCTGCTACTGCCCCATTCTCACCTTGCCCTGCCCCTGCGGGGTGTTCCTGCTCCTGCGGCACAGGGAATCAGAGGCTCAGCCCTGCCGAGTCTGGGAGGAAACCCTCCCTCCCTCCTTCTCCATGAAGGTGCTGGGTTTCCCCTGGAGAGCTCACGGCGCTGGCACAGCTTTGCTCTTCCAGCTCTGCAGGGGAGGGGTGGGCAGGGGGAGGACAGAGAGCAGGGGAAGTGGGGCTGTGATAACATCTCCACCCACCCCAGCAGATCTGCTGGGATTCACCTGCCAGCCCCTGAGTCAGACAGGAGAGGAGGTCAGTGGGACCCATCTCTGTGGCTGGGTGGTTGCCTCCAGCAAAGCCAAGACCTGCTGTTCCAGTGAGAGAGCAGCTCAGGGATCCCACCCCATGCCTGCTTTTGGAGCTCTCGGTTTGCTGACACTGGAAAGGCATCAGAGAAGATAGGAGGATACTTATGCAAAGACTTCTATCAATGGGGAGGCCCATCTTCAAAGCTTTGATTTTACCAGGTGCTGGCACCCCTTCTGAGAGCTGTTCTTGCTTGGGGGGATTCCATCTCAAAGTCTTCACATCACAGGAAGGGGAGCCCGGCTTTGAAGAGTCTCACCAGCAATGGGCCAAACCTCCTATTTGCATTTCATTTTTGGCTGTGTGAAGCTCGTTGGCACCAAACAAGCATTTTGCAACCTTTTTAAAGCAACGAGGAGCAGTGTTTGCTGACACAACTCAACACCAGGACTTGTACATGTGCATACAACTGGGAAAGTCACCAGCAGTCTGGGCAGGTGTGGATGAGCCAATTAGAGTTAGAACAAAGCAGGGGAGCACTTGGAGTATGCCCATCAAGTTGCAACAAGCTGAAGTAAATGTTAAATTAAGGGATGTACTTCCAGCATTTGCACTTGGCAGCTGGTTTGATTTCTGAAGTGAAGCCATGAACAGAACTTTTGGTTGAGTTTATTTTAAGTCTGTCTTGTTTGAGTGGCTTTGCTGATGGTCCTGGGAATCTGTGTCACGTTGGACTCCAGCAGAATTTCTGCTGGATCCTCAGCACAGCCAGTGGGGCCTGCCTGGTCAGGGAGCAGCATCTTGCAGTATTTCAGAAGCACAAAAGGCATTGCCAAAGGCCACTCAAACTTGTTTTTAACTTCAACTTTACAACTTTATCCAACTCAGAATTTCTTTAATTTCCTAAAGGTTCTTAGAATATAGGGCAGCGCTGACATAATCAAAGCAGCCAAGTCTCCTGGCTCAGACACCGTCTTTGACCTTTCTGTGGTTCATTTTCCCTCTGTCACTTACTTTTCAGTGGAATTGCAGAGCTTCACCCTCTAGTGTCTGAGGAGGAGTTTGGAAGGCGTTTAAGAAATGAAGGTCATTAGACATTACCTTTCCTGCTGCAAGCCCTTGCATGATGCACAGAGAGGATTATTAT
The DNA here is from genome assembly GCA_032173965.1 of Sitta carolinensis. Lineage (NCBI taxonomy): Eukaryota > Metazoa > Chordata > Aves > Passeriformes > Sittidae > Sitta > Sitta carolinensis. Next base: position 2,729,260 of record CM063298.1, on the reverse strand, counting down.
GCCCTTGCCCTTTGGTGTAAACAAACCTTGGAGCTGTTCTCTGCCATGTAACCAGAACAAAGCCCTTCACATCGTTAAACCTCCAGCATGAGAGACAAGGAAAGCCTATTTACCATGCAGAACACAAGAAAGGTTCCCGAATAATCCAAGGCAAAACGTCTGTGCTGGGAAAGTACAGAGGTGGGACTGCTGGTTTCCCTTTTATGAGGATCCCCATATTCCCCAGCTCCCTGCTGGGCTGGCACAAAGAACCTGGAGATGCTGGTCCTCCCTGCTCTGCTCGCTGTCCACACAGCACTTCAAGAAGATGCAGCAAATCTTACGTCATGCTCAAAAATACTTTGTGTAGTGGGTGATCTCTTTGTGCCTGGGGACAGGTTGACAAAAGAGAGGGTTCCCAGGGAGGCAGAGCTTTACACTGAACCCTTAAGTCATAGAGAAACCTCTTTGAACTGTGTGTGACTCGGGTTCTGCTGCAGCACAGATTGGTTGGTTGGGCTGAGGATGAAGCCAAGGACTTGGTTTAGGTCAATGTACCCATGGAGGGGGTCAGAGCCAGCTCAGCTTCCCACAGAAAAGCCAAGGCCAGAACATGGCTGCTGTGCCAGCAGGACTTCAGGAACTTTCCAGCCTGGTGCCCGTCTCAGCACCCTTCTCCTACCCAGCAGTTGAAAGCACAGAGGTACAAACCAGAGCTCGTTTTGCCATTTCCCATCTTCCAATCCTCCCCCTCGACCCTCCAAGCACAGCCTGGCTGTGTGGGAGCACGAGGAGAGGGCTGTGTCCCTGTTTTGGTGGGTGTGGGATGTGGCTGGCAGGGCCTTTGCAGGGCTGCTGCTCTGCCATCACACACGTGGCAATCAAAGCCCTGTGCTCAAAGCCCCGTGCTCGGCTGAGGTGCTGCCCGGAGGGTCTGCAAGGGCAGCTCTCCTGCTTCTTTGTTTAAATGCTGGCCCATTTGTTGACTCGAGGCACCCACTCCTTAGCAGAGGCAGCAGCACTGAAATCGTGGCTCGCTCTAATGAGCGTCCCTTCAATAACCATTGCCCTGATTTTTGATACCTGGAGAGAAGATGCACCAGCTAGGGAAGGATTTATCAAAAACACGCCACTGACTAGACATCAGAGGGAACCTCAAAGGGACAGTGAACTAGAACAAAGAACAAAAACATTTACAGAAGTGCTACGCTGAAAAAAGGGAAAGGGAAAAACTGTACTAACAACAGTAACAAGGTCAGCTATAAAACCAGAATTAAAAGGCACTGCTGGGGAAAAGACGACGACTCAAAAAAGCACCAAGAACTAAGAACACAGCTTGCCAATCAGATCTACACAGATTCCCCTTGATATCTTCCCACTAACAGGCTTTCCTGCAGGACAAGTAAAAAAGTTTAAGCGGCCGGTTCTGTGAAGGTGGGCTGGAAGCAGGAAAGCAGATTCACAGCTTTTAACACAGATTCAGGTTCTCCATCAATGGGATGGCTCAGAGGCTCGGGGGCTTGGCAAGCAGAGCTGTGCAGCAGCCAGGAACAGGAGCAGCCCCCAGCAAAGCCCATTGAGGGCAGTTGGACAATTTGAATAATTATTAATGGAGGTTGACACCTGAATGGGCTGGCTGGTGCTGCCTCTGCCACTTGCTGCCCAAGGGGGGACACTGCTGTAAATCAGTCCAAATAAAGGACCAGCCCTGAGCTCCACTAAACTGGAACTAAAATTAGGATGGGTTGAAATCTTGCAAAAAAAATTGCTTCCTGAAGAAATGGAAGTTTTCTACTCCACGGCAAAATAATTTAATTTCTTTTTTAAATTTCAGTCTCTGGTAATATGAAAGTTTTCAGGATTCAGGGAAAATGCCAAGGGGCTTTTCTACACAGAAAAGTCCTTGCACAGCTGCTCTCTTTGCCTCCTGTCCAGATGCACTCATGCCACCTTCTGTGCATCCATCCAAAGGGAGAGCATTTCTCTCCCTCCCACCCTTACCCATACCACAGAGAACCTCTGGTTTCCTATGGGACATTCCCAGGTATGCTTTGCATGAAAACCAGTGAAAGAAAATCAACTTGGGATTTAAGTCCTGAATTTTCCCATTCCCTCATTGCTAAAGGGAACAAAAAACATTCATGGCCAATAAGGGCATCAAATTGAATATTGTGGGCACAGGTAAGAGAAACTTTCAGAACCAGATCAGCTTCTCAGGCTGTGCTCTGGTCTCCTAAATGCTGCCTGCAGAAAGTTCAAGAAGGATGAGTGACCTTCCCCCAGAAACAAGAGATTTTCAGTCTTTCAAGCCCTGATGTGACCCCACCAGGTCCTGCCAGCACGTCCCAGCTGGGGTGGAGCTGTGCTTGCACAGGGCTGAGCAGATGGAGCCCTTGTGTGCCCTGGGGCACCTCCCTGACCTCTGCACACTCCACGTCCCACCAGCTGCTGTTGTGCCCACCAGCCTGGACAGGTCTCCTGAGTGACCTGAGGAGTCCAGAGTGGTGTGAAATGTCTACACTGAGGTGACTGAGCAGCTCAGGAGATGTCACAGAGCTTGAACTGCCTTCCACAGGGATATCCACTCTGCACAATCAGGGTTACCCTGGCTGATCAGTGGGGATGGACAGGTTCCTCTGGAGGAGAATGAGACCAGGAGCTGACCTCCACTGCTCCTAAAGGGGCCCCTCTCTCCCTGGGTAGCTCTGAACACCAAGACCAAACATCAAGCACTGTGAACATCCTGTAATCATATGCCTCCCACCAAGAGCTCTCCAAAATCAGGACGGCTTCTATGGGCTGGGCACTAATATTCCATTTTTAAAGCAGGTCCTGGCTGCTTTTTTCCCAGTCCCTTCCCTGCGAAGCTGTGCTTGTTAGTGAAAGTGAAGAGACTTTTGATTTCTAAAGCCAATGTTAGAATGAGCATTTCCCCATGAGAGCACCTGGTTCTCGTGTTTAATGAGTAAACACAAGGAAACAGAGGCTTGAAGAATGATTGTTCCCAACATCATTACTTCTGAACCCGACATTAAAGCGAAGCAAAAGACAACAGCACAGCAGTTCTTTGTTTTTCCACCACTCTCCCTAAAAAATATCTTTAATGAGACGCATTTGAAGTCTAACATGGGCCGTTCTCCTAGATTATAATTGATAAATCTTCCAAATTGGTGTGGGGGAAAGTATTGTGTAATAATTACTTGTTCCTTTTGAGGAAATAAATAAAATATGAAAAATGTAATTACTAACCGTCGAAATGCAGCGAGCGGGTTTCCCGCGGCTCCGCCGACCAGAGAGCGCGGAGCCGGGATTTCAAAAGTCTCTCTGCGAGTGCAGCATGACACACAAGGATGTTGCTGCTGCTCGTGTTTGTTTTCCAAGTGCCAACTTCTCCAGTCGGAGTCACTGGCTCGTTTGAAGTCCTCGCATTTATTCCTGTGCCACAATTAATTTCGCTTTAAAAGGGAACAAATTGCCGCTCTCGCCGGGCGGGCGGTGTGGGAGGTGTGGAGAGGGTTTCTGCCAGGGAGGGGACAGGGATGGTGTGCCTGGGGTCCCTGGGCATGTGGGGGTGTCAGGGCCCTGCTCCCCTGGCACGGTGGGAGCTGTGATTCCCACTGTGCCCAACAGACACATGGTTTTCCTGGCACGCCAGCTCCTCCTTACTCCACTCCCCGCATTGCCACAGCCTGTTATTTCAAATTTTCGTATCAAACCACACTGATTTCACCTGAAACCATCTCTAGCATGTCTCAGCTGGGGCAGTCCCCCATCATGCTGTGTTTTGGGGGTTTAATCTCTGATCCTGCCCTGGCAGAGATGTGCACACCCACCCAAAGCCCATGACAGCAGCTGCCAGAAATCTCTTTTCAGGTCCTCATTTTGGTGCCTCTCCACAAGGCAGCAGAGACCTGCTGGCCTTGGCAGGGTCACCACCTCCCTCTCCTTTCTCTGGAGCATAATTCTTGCTCCAGCTGCTTGGAGAGAAGCAAAACTCACTGCAAGTGTGCCTAAAGACATTTAGACCTGAGAAATTCGCAGTTTCTTGAGAGAGGCAAAGATGTTCCCTGAACTTTCAGCAGCCTTGTCTCTGGCTCAGTGGTATCCAGGATCTTCTGGGAATGACCCTCTTCTTCCCCCTGTAGCCTGGAAAGTTCATGCTCTGCCGCAGTCATTAATCATTCAGAAATTCTCAGCCAACCCACAGATAAAAGTTTTGTTCAGCCCTAAATTAGTTCAAGTTCCAGACTTCTGATTCTCAGATAAAGCTGTCAAATATGTATTCAAATATCTATATTCATGCCTTCTAGACCTTTTTCTTTTCTTGCTTTTTTAACCATTGCTTTGAACAACAACATGAAAATTTAATGGTTTTAGAACATTTCAAGCCAATTCTCCCCTTCCTAATTTTGTAAAATGTTATCATAAATGTTTTATGATGTTTAAAAAAAAAATAAATCGCTCCTTAAAGTAACAATTTGAATTTTTCATGCACAATGAAGACCTTTATCTTATTCACAGTTGTCATTTTCTGTTTAGCATCACAACACAATACTAATAAAAAAATGCATTTGGATTGCCTTAAGCAGTTTTGCTGGTTTTAATGTATGGTACAGCTTTGTTCATGTTGTTCCTTTCTATAGAGCATCCTTAGATCTTTGTTCTCCAAGAACATAATTTATTGGTTTTTAGGAAGGGCAGGTTACCTACAGAGCACGCTTTCCCTACCAAAAAAAAAAAAAAAAAAAAAAAAAGGTGACTTTTTGATTCAAATACTGAGTGGTAAAATTCTAGCAAAGACAACCATCAGCACATTACTGTAGGTTTCTGAATTGTAATCATTCAATTTGGTTCTGACCCTGCAAACTCCAGCCTGATTAATACCCAAGGGCAATTTCCAGCAAAGCTGTAGAAAGTATTTCACTACAGAGACAAAATATTTCACTATAAACCCGAAATATTTCACTATAAACCTGAAATATTTCACTGTAAACTCCATGTTGGACTGACGTGCTGTCAGCTAAGCAAACCTCTCTTGGTTGACGTCCCTCCTCATCCATTAGTCAAGAGTGTTTGTCCATGAATAGAGGTGGAAAGGCTCTGAAAACTCCTAATGTAAACCTAAACTGCAGGTGAATTAACCCTGGAGTGGCCTGGACAGGGGCAGGGTGAGCAGCACACCTGGGACCAGCCCCAGCATCCCAAATCCCCTGGGACAGAGCCTGCTCCCCACGGGGCTGGAGAGAAGGAACAGATGTTGGGTCTCCCCACTGAATAGATCTGCAGCTTGCCAGGCTCTGGGCTCAAAAGTGCAGCTCTTTCAAGTTCCCAGGCAGCAGATTTTTCTCTCCATCTTTTGCTTTTGAGAATTCTAGGAGCATCTTCCATTAAATACGAAGATGTTTAGCCTTTTAACCCTCTAAACGCGATACCACAGGCTCGAGTGATCTATTGTCAGTTAAATTCACCCTCTACACTCTCTACTCCAGCCTCTCTCTCGTATTTTCCTCCCTGCTGTGTGCACTTATCCCTGCATTGAAAATATGCTTTTAAACTAACACACACTATTAGTTATTTTTAGGTATCAAAGACATTTTTTCTCAAGATCTTTCTTCATTAATTCGCTAATTCACTTTTTTTGTCTTGATCCCATTTGCCCCATGTTCTTTATTGTCTCTTAACCCTGATGCTCAAAAAGCATCAGCACAGATTAACAGGGAGCCTGAGAGCTTCTGGAGAGCAGCATTTCATGTTCTCCTGCATCCTTTTAATCAGGTTTAAACTCTTGTGGCCTTCTGTTTAAGTTCAGTTTGAAAACAGCTAGCAAGCCTCAAATGAAAGACCAAATAAAACAATCAGCATCCCTTTTTCTTCTATTTTGACACACATTCCAAATACACAGCAATGTAATAGGAGCCAGGGAAAAAACATTTAATGAGAAAGTTTTGCCCTTTCTATTAGATCTGCAAATAATTTTGCTTGAGCTGGTCAATAAGAGGGAGGTATCATATGGGTATGACAGAGAAAATCCTCCTGTCTCTCCTCCTGAATGGTAAAATAAATATTGAGGGCAAGAGATAAGTGCTGCAGGAGATGTGCTGTAACCTCTGGAACAGACATCTCTGGGAATCCACAGTAATAGATCCCAAACCTCAAACTCAGAGGCTTCTCTTCTCAAACGTTTCTCCACACTGGGGCTTTCAGTATTCAATCCCAGCAGAGCTTCTGAATCTGCAGCCTGAGTCCATCTCAAATGGCAACCCAGTCCTAAATAATACATTATTGCAAAAACTGTAACTCTATCCCCCACAGACTGCCTGCCCCAGTAATAGCATCTTATTCCCAATTGCTTTTCCCATACCAGAATGAGGAAAGGCTGAGCTGGCAGTTAAAGCAAGGGATTGTGAGCTGGGGGTCTGGGGTCTAATCCCTGCTCAGCTCCTCATATATATTGGGAAAACACTTTACTTTTCTGACCTGAAAAATAAGGTGGCACTTCTTTATGTTGGGACTTAGCTCATCAAACTTTGCAAATGGATTTGAAACCCATAACTCAAAAATACTCTAAAAGGTCAGAATATAATTAGAAAATAGCTAATAACCTCTTCTTATTTTCTATTGCTGGGCCTAGCATAAGAAAAATAATTTAGACTAAAACCTCAGGGATCTCAGAAGACTCACGAGAAGCCTGAACTGGCACAAGTCTTTTCCCTATGGATGTCCCTATGGATTGATTTGGACGGGTGCAGCCCTGAAATCGTTTCCTCCTCTGAGAGCTCCAGGACGTTTCCCAAGGCAGGAGAATGAAGAGGCTGAAAGGGATGTGAAGCTGCTTTGCCTTTAGGAAAGGGACCAGCAGTGGAAGAGCTGTGCAGCCTTGGAGGGAGAGGAAATTCCAAAGGGTGCTTCTGCCATTATTGCCTGTTTAGAGCAAGGCCCTGGCAGTGCTGGGGAGGATGTGAGCAGCCTCTGCAGCAGGGCAAGGCTGGAGGCTCTGGGGCCAGCCCGGGGTCTGTGACCTGGCAGTCAGTGCACAGAGCCAAGGACATGCCAGGGCTGCAGGGAAAACCTGTCCTCAGGGAGCACCAGAGCTCTTCTGAGCAGCGAAGACCTGGAGTGCCTTCATCCAGGAGCGCCTTCATCCTCAAGCTCAGGGCTGAGCACTTTGGGAAGAGCTCTCTGCAGGTGGAGGGTGAGGCCAGGACCTGCTGCAGCCCCGGAGCCCGCCCTGCATCTGCTGCTTTCCAAAATACAGAGGAAAACGACCCACATTATGCTAAGCAGCACATCCTTGTCACCCCACCTCTGCCAATCACCAGATAAAAGGAGCCATTATTTAAAGACCCCTGCAGATGTCGGTCTGTCTTTTGCAATGAGCCCACGAGCAGCCGTGGCACCGTTAATTGGGGCACCCACGGTGCTGGCTGCTGGAAGGAGCCAGTGTGTGACACAGAGTGAATCCTGTGTGTGAGTGAATCCTGTGAGTGATTCCAGTGTGTGACACAGAGTGAATCCTGTGTGTGACAGAGTGAATCCTATGTGTGACACAGAGTGAATCCTGTGTGTGAGTGAATCCTGTGAGTGATTCCTGTGTGTGACACAGAGTGAATCCTGTGTGTGACAGAGTGAATCCTATGTGTGACACAGAGTGAATCCTGTGTGTGAGTGAATCCTGTGAGTGATTCCTGTGTGTGACACAGAGTGAATCCTGTGTGTGAGTGAATCCTGTGAGTGATTCCTGTGTGTGACACAGAGTGAATCCTGTGAGTGACACAGAGTGAATCCTGTGTGTGACAGAGTGAATCCTGTGTGTGAGTGAATCCTGTGAGTGATTCCTGTGTGTGACACAGAGTGAATCCTGTGTGTGACAGAGTGAATCCTATGTGTGACACAGAGTGAATCCTGTGTGTGAGTGAATCCTGTGAGTGATTCCTGTGTGTGACACAGAGTGAATCCTGTGAGTGACACAGAGTGAATCCTGTGTGTGACAGACTGAATCCTGTGTGTGAGTGATTCCAGTGTGTGACACAGAGTGAATCCTGTGTGTGAGTGAATCCTGTGAGTGATTCCTGTGTGTGACACAGAGTGAATCCTGTGTGTGAGTGATTCCAGTGTGTGACACAGAGTGAATCCTGTGTGTGTGATTCCAGTGTGTGACACAGAGTGAATCCTGTGTGTGAGTGAATCCTGTGAGTGATTCCTGTGTGTGACACAGAGTGAATCCTGTGTGTGAGTGAATCCTGTGAGTGATTCCTGTGTGTGACACAGAGTGAATCCTGTGAGTGACACAGAGTGAATCCTGTGTGTGACAGAGTGAATCCTGTGTGTGAGTGAATCCTGTGAGTGATTCCTGTGTGTGACACAGAGTGAATCCTGTGTGTGACAGAGTGAATCCTATGTGTGACACAGAGTGAATCCTGTGTGTGAGTGAATCCTGTGAGTGATTCCTGTGTGTGACACAGAGTGAATCCTGTGAGTGACACAGAGTGAATCCTGTGTGTGACAGACTGAATCCTGTGTGTGAGTGATTCCAGTGTGTGACACAGAGTGAATCCTGTGTGTGAGTGAATCCTGTGAGTGATTCCTGTGTGTGACACAGAGTGAATCCTGTGTGTGAGTGATTCCAGTGTGTGACACAGAGTGAATCCTGTGTGTGTGATTCCAGTGTGTGACACAGAGTGAATCCTGTGTGTGAGTGAATCCTGTGAGTGATTCCTGTGTGTGACACAGAGTGAATCCTGTGTGTGATTCCAGTGTGTGACACAGAGTGAATCCTGTGTGTGAGTGATTCCTGTGTGTGACACAGAGTGAATCCTGTGTGTGATTCCTGTGTGTGACAGAGTGATTCCTGTGTGTGACAGAGTGAATCCTGTGTGTGACAGTGAATCCTGTGTGTGAATGATTCCTGTGTGTGACACAGAGTGAATCCTGTGAGTGACACAGAGTGAATCCTGTGTGTGACAGAGTGAATCCTGTGTGTGAGTGAATCCTGTGAGTGATTCCTGTGTGTGACACAGAGTGAATCCTGTGTGTGACAGACTGAATCCTATGTGTGACACAGAGTGAATCCTGTGTGTGAGTGAATCCTGTGAGTGATTCCTGTGTGTGACACAGAGTGAATCCTGTGAGTGACACAGAGTGAATCCTGTGTGTGACAGACTGAATCCTGTGTGTGAGTGATTCCAGTGTGTGACACAGAGTGAATCCTGTGTGTGAGTGAATCCTGTGAGTGATTCCTGTGTGTGACACAGAGTGAATCCTGTGTGTGAGTGATTCCAGTGTGTGACACAGAGTGAATCCTGTGTGTGTGATTCCAGTGTGTGACACAGAGTGAATCCTGTGTGTGAGTGAATCCTGTGAGTGATTCCTGTGTGTGACACAGAGTGAATCCTGTGTGTGAGTGAATCCTGTGAGTGATTCCTGTGTGTGACACAGAGTGAATCCTGTGAGTGACACAGAGTGAATCCTGTGTGTGACAGAGTGAATCCTGTGTGTGAGTGAATCCTGTGAGTGATTCCTGTGTGTGACACAGAGTGAATCCTGTGTGTGACAGAGTGAATCCTATGTGTGACACAGAGTGAATCCTGTGTGTGAGTGAATCCTGTGAGTGATTCCTGTGTGTGACACAGAGTGAATCCTGTGAGTGACACAGAGTGAATCCTGTGTGTGACAGACTGAATCCTGTGTGTGAGTGATTCCAGTGTGTGACACAGAGTGAATCCTGTGTGTGAGTGATTCCAGTGTGTGGACACAGAGTGAATCCTGTGTGTGAGTGAATCCTGTGAGTGATTCCTGTGTGTGACACAGAGTGAATCCTTGTGTGTGAGTGATTCCAGTGTGTGACACAGAGTGAATCCTGTGTGTGTGATTCCAGTGTGTGACACAGAGTGAATCCTGTGTGTGAGTGAATCCTGTGAGTGATTCCTGTGTGTGACACAGAGTGAATCCTGTGTGTGATTCCAGTGTGTGACACAGAGTGAATCCTGGTGTGTGAGTGATTCCTGTGTGTGACACAGAGTGAATCCTGTGTGTGATTCCTGTGTGTGACAGAGTGATTCCTTGTGTGTGACAGAGTGAATCCTGTGTGTGACAGTGAATCCTGTGTTGTGAATGATTCCTGTGTGTGACACAGAGTGAATCCTGTGTGTGATTCCTGTGTGTGTCACACGAGTGATTCCTCTGTGTGAGTGATTCCTGTGTGTGAGTGATTCCTGTGTGTGAATGATTCCTCTGTGTGTCACACGAGTGAATCCTGTGTGTGACAGTGAATTCTGTGTGTGAGTGATTCCTGTGTGTGACACAGTGAATCCTGTGTGTGATTCCTGTGTGTGAGTGATTCCTGTGTGTGACACAGAGTGAATCCTGTGTGTGATTCCTGTGTGTGACACAGAGTGATTCCTGTGTGTGAGTGATTCCTGTGTGTGACACAGAGTGATTCCTGTGTGTGAGTGATTCCTGTGTGTGACACAGAGTGAATCCTGTGTGTGATTCCTGTGTGTGTCACACGAGTGATTCCTCTGTGTGAGTGATTCCTGTGTGTGAGTGATTCCTGTGTGACAGAGTGATTCTTGTGTGCGTCACACGAGTGATTCCTGTGTGTCAGTGATCCCTGTGTGTGAGTGATTCCCGTGTGTGAGTGATTCCCGTGTGTGAGTGATTCCTTTGTGTGAGTGATTCCTGTGTGTCAGTGATTCCTGTGTGTGTCACACGAGTGATTCCTGTGTGAGTGATTCCTGTGTGTCAGTGATCCCTGTGTGTGAGTGATTCCTGTGTGTGAGTGATTCCTTTGTGTGAGTGATTCCCGTGTGTGAGTGATTCCTTTGTGTGAGTGATTCCTGTGTGTCAGTGATTCCTGTGTGTCAGTGATTCCTTTGTGTGAGTGATTCCTGTGTGTCAGTGATTCCTGTGTGTCAGTGATTCCTGTGTGTCAGTGATTCCTGTGTGTGATTCCCGTGTGTGAGTGATTCCCATGTGTGAGTGATTCCTGTGTGTCAGTGATTCCTGTGTGTGTCACACGAGTGATTCCTGTGTGAGTGATTCCTGTGTGTCAGTGATTCCTGTGTGTCAGTGATCCCTGTGTGTGAGTGATTCCCGTGTGTGAGTGATTCCTTTGTGTGAGTGATTCCCGTGTGTGAGTGATTCCTTTGTGTGAGTGATTCCTTTGTGTGAGTGATTCCTGTGTGTGAGTGATTCCTGTGTGTCAGTGATTCCTTTGTGTGAGTGATTCCTGTGTGTCAGTGATTCCTGTGTGTCAGTGATTCCTGTGTGTGACACAGTGATTCCTCTGTGTCAGTAATTCCTCTGTGTCAGTGATTCCTGTGTGTGCCACACAAGTGATTCTCCTCCAGCAGCTTGGCTTTACAGGCAGGCACACACATCTGCAGACATTTGGATCCAGGTGGCTCCAGAAAGCCAGACCAGGCTCCTTTGGGAGGGCAATGTGTTCCAGACTCCTGCTCTGTGTCTCCTCTGGGGGCTGTGGTGGACAAGGTGTCCTGTTGGCTTTATGGAAACCAGTGCACCTGGCCACCCAAGCACTCCAGCTCTGCCACCTGCAGCAATAAGCTCCATCAGGTAATTAATACCAGCCCTTACTACCTGCACTACTAGAACTGCCACAAAGAGGACAGTTTTGTTACTTTTTAAAGAGCTTTCATGTGGTTAACAGGGCTTGTAGTAAAAAAAAAAAAAAAAAAATCCTCATCCCCCCAACAGCAGTCTGTACAAGTTGCTTTGTATTTCCCTCCTGCCAAACCCCCTTCCATGACTTTGGGGCTTTCAAGTCATGTAATGTTTCGACGTGGCACTGGGAGAACAGTGAAAGAACAGAATCATCACAAGGGTGTTTGAAAACTCTACAAAACTCTTCAGCAGCGTGGCAAGGTTAGTTAGCAGCTTTGTTTAGTTCAGTTTCATCATGGAATTTATTTACCAGAGAAAATTCAGCTTCAAGATGCCACATCTGGTTTTCCAGTGAGGGTGTTACAGCATTTTTTTTTACTTTTCCAAGAAACAAGGAAAAGGAAAAAGCCCAAACCTATGGTTGTCCAGAGGGAGCTTTATACAGCAGCTGACCCAAGTTATGCATCCAGTCAGTGGCTGAGTATTAAATCAGAAAAAAAAAACATGTTTCTTCACCCCATTTCCATCGTTACTTTACCCCTTCTTTCTTCCACCTCAGTCTCTGGGCCATCCAGTGCTTTGCTTGGAGAGCAGCAAGGCAAGAATTCAGAGATTTCCTTTCTGTTTAAGCCATGTGGTCTACTATTTCCTGTCAGTCTTTGTGAGACCCTCAGAGGTGACTATTTAACAGATAACTGATAGCTCAGGGTCTTGGGTGACCTTCAAAGAGCTAAGCTGGACTCAAGACAGCCTACACAGAAGATCAGGTCTGGACCAGCATCCTGGAACTTTAAATTTCAGCTTAAAGTGGCTTTCCCTACAGAAACACAAAGGATGTTGTGATGTTTAATTATGCTCTGTGCAAAACTTCTCATCTTGTTTCTGCCTTGACCTTTGGGAGCTCCATCTTACTGGATCTTGCTATTCTGCCTCCCAACCAGAAGAGATTACTGTGAATTGAGGGATAAAGGAACCTCCTGCCATCTTTGCTGCTTCAAAATGAGAATGAGGTGGTTTCTCAGCACTGTAATCAAGGGGATCCAGAGCTGCCATCCTGCAGCAGAGCACAGCTGGATCCAAACACGCACCTGCAGATGTGGCACAGCTCCCACAGCATCAGTATGGGCACGAGAGCTCCTCCAGCCACTGTGCTTGGTTTTACTGGGGCTGAATTTCATGCAGGTTTGTCAGGTCGCTGGTGATTTATTCCCCTCCAGCTTTCAGGAAAGGATCAGCATTTCCAAGAGCAGCCCAGAAGTGCAGCCAGTGGAGCAGCCCCTCTCCAGGCCTTGGGGAGGGAGGAGTGAGGAAATCAATACTGCAACTCCAAAGTGATCAGACAGCCACAAATTACAGCTCAAGAAGGGATGTCTGGACTGAGCACACAAGGGATTTTGCTCAGGGTTTCTTTCTTGTTGTTGTTTTGGAGTTTTTATGAGCTAGCACGAAGCTGTCTCCTCTCTAAACCAGGTTTAGCAGTCGAGGGATGTGATTGAAGTGCAAGTCAAGGCTGACAGTGCCTTTTCCTGGTTCCAGGAATAGAAGGAAATGTCTGGTGTCTGTGCAGGGGAGGAGAGTTATTCCAGCTCTGCACATCCCAAGGGGAACCTGGACTCAGCCCTCGCTGCCTTCTCCTCCCCACCAAGGCACTGCAAGGTGGGATGGTGCAGCTGGGACCCCAGTGGGAAGGAACACACGACCCAAAAGCAGTGGGAAAGGCTCTCTTTTCAATTCCTCTGAATAAAGTATTTCTTTTTAAATAGAAGTTTGCTGAGGTTCACACTAAGATCTGATGCATCAAATGCCCATCAGCCACATCTGACCTTACTCTGAGAGAACATTCAGGCACACATTCTTCTGAAGGGTTGAGATGAATACATGAAACAAGATTTCCCAAAGGTTTGCCTTATCTAAACTAGATCTCTTTTATTTCAGTGAAACCGAAGAAGCCTTCTGTAAATCCTGCAAAGCAGCTCCTGATTAGTTAGGCACATAAATACTTTTAAAATCATGGGCCTGCAGCTGGGATCCATCCTGCCACATGCAAGTCGAGTGCCTGGTCTCTCCAGTCACATCAGCTCCTGTCATCAGTGGAGAGTGGGCAACACCACAGGGCATCTCCTCAAACCTCCCCTGAATGTCAATCCAAGGGCTGGCACCTCTCCCTTTGGGGCACTACCTCTGTCTATTCATCATAGAGGCAGCCAAGATGCCTAATTTCATCTGCTTAAAAGTTCTGTCTAAGTTAAAAAAGACAGATCCCACCCTTCCCAACTACACTGAGATGAGTCAGTCACACTGAAAACCTTCTGCAAGGCCTTTTCTAAACCTGCCCACAGAACAGGGTGGCAGCACACAAGGTGCTTTAGGCTGGTGTCTTGCAGAAATTCTCAATTTACCAGCAGGAAAGTTCTCCAGTAACAAACTTTGAAGCTTAAAGCATTGAATGTTACCAAAAAGCAAATTTCAGATCAAATATTTAAAGTATTTTGTTAGTCAATCACCCAAGTAAGTCAGGAGGGAAGAGAAGCAATAGGACAGAGCTATTTTGACAGCAGTGATGAAATGCTGAAGTTTAACTCTTTCAGAATAACCAGAGAGAAGAAATAAGGTACAGACACATGGAGAAGTAATTTAAAATAATGAATAGAGGTGGTATTCTCTTTAAGTGACCATCTGCAGCAATGTAGCCCCTGAAAAACTCCCACTTCAAGGAAAGAGTTCATCATCCTTTCTTCAGCCACCAGCATTGAAAACATCAGCTGCAGCCTGCGAGCAACCAGTTCAATTGGGAAGTGAAAGCCGTGGGGAATTGTGGCTCACTCTGAAGCAATGGAGCAGCAGAGGATCACCTCAAGGAACATGCCAGGGAGTTAGCACACTGCCTAGAAAAGGCCACTCCAACAGCCCAGCCTCATCCATCACGGCCTGTGAGGACAGCTTTACAGCCAGCAGGGACCAGGCTGGTGAGTACAACCCAGACACGTGGCATGCAGGGTACTCACAGAGCAAAGGGCAGGGCAGGCACTGCCTGAGGGCTGGGATCTGCCTCTCCACCCTCTGGGATCTGCATCTCCATCCTCTGGGATCTGCCTCTCCACCCTCTAGGATCTGCCTCTCCATCCTCTGGGATCTGCATCTCCATCCTCTGGGATCTGCCTCTCCACCCTCTGGGATCTGCATCTCCATCCTCTGGGATGTGCATCTCCATCCTCTGGGATCTGTATCTCCATCCTCTGGGATCTGCATCTCCATCCTCTGGGATCTGTATCTCCATCCTCTGGGATCTGCATCTCCATCCTCTGGGATGTGCATCTCCAACCTCTGGAATGTACATCTCCATCCTCTGGGATCTGCATCTCCATCCTTTGGCATCTGCATCTCCATCCTCAGAGGGAGCAGGGGCAGGTGCTGCTCCCTCCAGCACTGGCCTGGCTCCAGGATCACTCAGCAGAGTGGGCACAGCCCTGTTCCCTGCCAGGGGCAAGGGATGGGGCCAGGGACTTGAGCACCAAACACACCAAAGGCTCTTCTGTGGCACATGGACACAGCTCTGGGACACCAGGGATCCCCTGTGGCATGGAGGGCTGGGGGCCTCTCCCTCACCCACAGCACTGAGCACACACCAGGCCAGGAAAAACAAATGGAAAGGCTCTGCTGCTGGCTCTGCTGCTGGCTCTGCTGCTGGCCACACTCCTCTGCACCCAACACACCCTGAGCAGGGGCTCTAAATCCAGCCCAGGCCCCAGGACACTGTGCTGGGATCTCCCTCCAAGTGCAGGGACCTCAGAGTCTGGGAAAGCCAACGCCTGTGAGAG
This sequence comes from Sitta carolinensis, assembly GCA_032173965.1. Classification (NCBI taxonomy): domain Eukaryota; kingdom Metazoa; phylum Chordata; class Aves; order Passeriformes; family Sittidae; genus Sitta; species Sitta carolinensis. The sequence continues at coordinate 2,713,841 of CM063298.1, read as the reverse complement.
AACTGAGATCTTGAACTGGAATATCCTCATTAATTATGACTTTGCAGGGAGGTTGCCAATGGGAAAGAATTTCACAGATGCAAGAGCTGTATCTTACTCCATCCCTTCCTTTTATGCTTCAAAAGATAGGCCAAATGATCTGGTAGAATATGAAGCTTCTAATTATTCCCAAAGCCCCTGGCTCTTCCTGCATTAAGGGTCAGAGCTAAATTCTCCCTGGAAAGGTAACAGAGCATGGATCCCGACACAAAAACAGCCAAGAATGCAGGGTGTTTGCAGTCTGTGAGAAAGGCCTGAGACCCTCTATGTCAATATTTAAAAGTCCATCCAAAATCCTGAGTTCTAAACTTAGCTCCAAACATAGCATGTCCAGATCTGAATGTGTTTTGTCTCTGGCAAAATACATCTCCTGCAAATTTTATTATTTATTAATCTCATTTGTTTTCCTTGGTCATCCTAGACACAGGATGGGAATTATTTTTCAGACAAGATTCTGGGTAGAAGCAATTAGGCTTTTATCATTACAGGAAAAGGGTGTACTGCAAAAGTGAGACTTGGAGAGAGGATTTGAAGGCTTCCCATGGCCTTTGACACTGGCTGAGCAGCAGCTCCTCAGTGTGAGAGGACAAAGCTCAGTACCTGTCCAGTGCAGTGAGTGCAGGGATTTCTGAGGTGAGACAGGATTTTGGAGCCTTGGCAGCTCTGGGATCAGGTCCTTCCCACCAGCTGCAGGGTGGTGGATGCTGGACAGTCCACACAGAACACTGTCTAACATTTCTCTAACATGTGATTCTCACAGAAATTGCCACCTTACCTCTGGTTTTCAGGAGGTTCAGTGGTTCTAACCCATAGATTTGATCACTGCAGGGATCTGCCCAATGGACTGATGTCTCCCAGGATGTTTGGGAAGCACAAGCCTTGTCAAATACCAGCTCAGGACATCACTTCTCTTCCCAGTTATCCTTTGATTTCTTCAGCACCAGAATCAAACAAACTTTGACCCCTGAGAGCAAATAATGACCTCAAAGCTCCACTAAAGCTTCCCAAAGAGTGTCTGGGCTGCTCCAAGCGTGTCTTGGAGAAGGGGAAAGGACTAACACTGACTGTTGGTGGCTGCTTGCCCAGGTGCATCCAGAAGAGCCCACACAGCTGGGCAGATGCTCTGCTCAGGGGTGTGATGGAACCACAGGAGTGCCCACACCAGTCAGAGCACCATCCTAAGCAGATGAGGAAAAGTAATCTGGGCTCCTGTGGCCAAGAAAACCAACAGAGATCCCAGGACACAGCCCAGATACAGAGTCTCAAGGAGAGCCCAGCTGTCAGGGAGCAGGGGCTGTGCCACAGAGCATGGCCAGCACTGACAGCCCAGCAGCTCCTGCTCTGCTCCCAACAGGAACGCTGACAACTCGTCCTTTCCCAGGCCTTTGCTAGGAGGAGAGCAAGGGCTTGGTTTTGTTTTCTGGTTCCCATGATATCAGGAGTTAATTGTAACCATTCCCTCTCCCAGAGCCTCCGAGGGCCGGAGCGCGGGCGGGAACGCGCTCGCCTCTCTTGGCTCCACGGTCCCAACTTTGGAATTATTTTCATTTCAGAACTTCTGTGCTCAGGCTGTCTGCTAGCAATGAGCTCAGCTGACAGACACCCAGGGCAGAGAGCGGAAGGAAGTCCTGGTGTGGTCACCAGGAAAAGCCACAAAGCTGAGCCCAGTGTGCTCGAAACCACCCAAACCCAGGCTGGGGAGGGACAGATAAAAGTGTCAACATGCATTTGTGTCAGGAATAAGTTTGCATACAACACATCAAACTGATGAGATCCATTCAACAGCCACACATTCAGCATGGAAAATGTGGTTTTTTGAAGAGCTGCTGGTCAAAGCAAGTGGCCCATCCCATCAGATTGCAAGGAGAGCTCTCCCAACCCTTTGGCTCAAGGGGGAATGGCTACAGCTGAGAGAAGGTTGTTGTACTGATATTTGTAATTCCTTTGAGAGTCTCAGATCACGAGTACCACTAGAGGAGGGCAAAACATTATATAAACTGGCAAGAGCCAGTTGTTATCCCCCTCTCTTGTGGTCTCTCACAGCTGATGGCTGCTCCATGGATGGGCTGTTCCTGCTGCTCAGAATTTTGTGTCCTTTTGCTTTTACCCTGACTGAAATCTGGAGGCTGGAAATGCCAAGTGCCTGCACTCAGAGGGATCCACTTCCCTGCTGAGCAGAGCAGCCTCGATCTCCTCCCTCCACATCTCCTCCCTGCTCCCTTATCAGTGAGCTCTGCCTACTTTAGCACAGGCACAAGAAAGGGAAGAGCCTTGAGTTGGAACATGGGTTCAGTCCAAGCTTAGATCCTGAGAATGGAAAACTCACAGTCCCTCAAGAGGAGAGAGGCTGGGTTGTGGTTTCTGGAGGGAGAAATTTAATACAAGCTTGTAGAGTAAATAAACTGCAACCTCATCCCTACGTCTGGTGTGTGAGAACCTTCGGGTCAGGCAGAGGAAAGAGATCCTGTCCCTAATGGTGCTGGAGTGAGGAGCAAAGTGAAACCAGATGCCAGGCTGGGATGGGCCCAGGCTGGTGGGCACGGGAGGCACTGCCCCTGCACTGGGACTGGGCCTGCTCTGGTGGCTGCTGCCCTCTGCTCCCCTGGGGATGGGCAGTGGGATGGGGAATGGGTGGTGGTGGAATGGAGGAATGGAGGGGCAATGGGAGGGAATGGGATGGGGAATGGGAAGGGAATGGATGGGGAATGGGATGGGAAAGGATGGGAAAGGGATGGGACAATGGGATGGGGCAAGGATGGGGCAATGGGATGGGGCAATGGGATGGATGGTGGGCAATGGGATGGGGAATAGGGAGCAATGGGATGGGATGGGCAATGGGATGGGGAATGGGATGGGACAATGGCATGGGGGATGGGCATGAGGATGGGGAATGGGATGGGCAGTGGCATGGCATGGCATGGGCAGTGGGATGGGGAATGGGATGGGCAGTGGGATGGGCAGTGGCATGGGCAGTGGGATGGGGAATGGGATGGGCAGTGGATGGGCAGTGGCATGGGCAGTGGGATGGGGAATGGGATGGGCAGTGGCATGGGCAGTGGCATGGGCAGTGGGATGGGGAATGGGATGGGCAGTGGCATGGGCAGTGGGATGGGGAATGGGATGGGCAGTGGCATGGGCAGTGGCATGGGCAGTGGGATGGGGAATGGGATGGGCAGTGGCATGGGCAGTGGCATGGGCAGTGGCATGGGCAGTGGGATGGGGATGACTCTTCCCATGCTGTCCCTGCCAGTGGGACCAGACCCTGGTGATCACCGTGGGTGGGGCAGGGGCAGCTCCAAGGGGCAGGGACAGGAAATTTCCTAAACCCTCTTTTATCCACAAGGACACTCAAGTGTCACAGAGCGAGAATCAGCCTGCAGAGCACCATTGTTAACTTAAAAAATACCCACCACAAACTTCCCCAGCTGTAAAGGACTGAGCTGAAGCCATCCCAGAAGACCAGAGTTTTAAGCTGGTGGCCAGCTCTGTCAACTGCTGCTCCTGGGTTTTAATTTCCTGAAGTGTCTCATTTCTCTCCCCCGCCAAAGGGAGCTGGAAAAAAATCCTCTTTCTCCCTTTCTTTCTCCCCTCCTCACAGTTGCTCTTTGAGTAAGGCCATACCTAACAATTATTCAGGAAAACATTATGTTGACATTACTGTTTAGAAAATAAAAAAGGGTTTTTAAAGCTAGAGAGTAACATCGTGACCATATAGCACTAGTGAATGATTAAAAATTTAGATGACTGCCTTTGAAACAATAAAAAGCTTTCGAAGCTTCTTAATGAGCAGCTATCAGAAATAAAGCATTTAAAACTTCAGAAAGTGCCTCTGTGGAAATTTCATTGTCTTTGATGCTGTAAAATAACTGCAGGGTGGATTCATTTCAAGTTCTTTTTAGCATACTGGTCGTTTAGAAATATTGGGAGATATCTTTCTTAGCAATATGTGGGGAAAACAATGTCTTGGTCGCTTTCATTTATCTGCAATTTGACAGGAGTGCAGTTTATTAACTTGAAAAGAGACAGATACATTATCTGAAACACAGAGAGTATAGTGGGTATTGCCTCCTTTTTATACCAGTGGGAGTCCATGACACTTTGAACTTGCTCACCATTAAACGCCTTCCTGAGTTGTTGAAGAGGCCTTTAAAAAGGGAGCCTGTGCATTTATGATGTAAATTCGTTATTTTGACAGTCTTTGAAATCTGTCATATTCACGTCCAATTTAATGCACCGCAAAAATTCTTTTCTTTTAAAATACTTTTCTTTTAAGATTTCAAAGCCATTTTCATGTAGAAAACTATTGTTATACCTAATATATCCTGAAAGTGTTTTAGCAAAGGAACTTATATGATTCTGTTTTAAGTCATGTCAGGTTTTAAAACATGTCATTTCTTCAAATAAGCTTTGACCACACCATCTCTCTCTTTTTTTTTTTTTTTTTTTTTTTTTTTTTTTTTTTTCATTAGTTAAAGTGCACTTGATTTCCATGGATACAATTAGTCAGAATATCTGCTATAGGATCATCATTGGATCAAACAGGGTCCTTTCAGGCTGTATTCCACAGAGCAATTGCCCACATATCTGAGATCAATACAGCCCAGCACACGGGTAGGGAGATGCAGGGAGCTGAGGGCTGGTTGGGAAAGTGGAGGATTGTACTGAAGCACAGCACATTTAACGAGAACCCGGGCCAGTGGGAAAATTAAACAGCTCCTTTTAAAATGATGAGCTCTGAGTATTTACTCTGAACGTGGAGTGGGGCAAGGAGGAGCAGGACGGGAGGGGGCCGGGAGGCATCTGATGAAATCCAAGTTCAGTTTATTTCTGGTCAAACCCAAGCCTCACACATTTCAACTCAATCTTCAATCCAAACAAACCTCCTTAGGCTGGCTAATCCTCATTACACAGTGGATTTCAGCTGTACCTGCACTTCTTTATCAGTTTGCAAGATATTTTCAGCCGGTACAGAGGTCTTCATGCAGCTCTGCTTCAAAGCCGTGTACAGAGGAGGTTCTGTGCAGAGTTTCAGAGAGTATTTTCATTTACAGATGCCTTATCACTTTGGGAGAGGGGGTTGGTGGGCAGGGGGAACACATTCCTCCAAAGCAGCCCAGAATCATCCTAATCTAGGGAAACGATCAAATAAGAGTTTCAAAGATCTCCTACTACAAAGGAAGGCATTAAGCTCACTCCTTGCTTGCCCAGACTCCAGGGCTGTTTTGGAATACATGGAAATATCTCTGTAGCACGAAGGAACCTTCCACTGATGGTTTAAGCACCATTTCACATGTCCCCAGTGGCTGGGTTTAAAATGCAGTGCACCACGAGTGAGATAAACCAGGAGAATCATTACTTCAGTGGCATTTAACCCTATAATTGGGTGGTTTTTTTGGGCCCTGATTTTATAAGGTCACCCTGTTATTTCCTTTGCTGGCTGGCTTGTGATGGTGCTCTCACATGTTATTACTCTCTTCCATCACAAGGAATGATATTTCGGGACTGAAAGGGCGAAAGATTTGTAAGGACTGTCCTTTCCCACACTGTGATTGTCTGAAAGCTTCAAACAGCCAAAGGCTGAGTGGAAATGTGCTTTAGATGGTGTCTCTGGGGCAGAAATCCCACCTGGTCTAGGGGTAGAAAAGAACTGTAAGGATCTGATTATTTCATGGTTAGATCGCTTCGTCCCCCTGCAAAGGGAGGAATATACTTTCCTGATAGAGCTTGTATCAGATATTAAACCAATACTACACTTGATCTCAGCAAAAAGGCCATTAAATCTCTCAACTTGAAAAAGGCATCTTGCTCCTTGAAGCAGGGAATCCTGCAGTGCCTGCTGCCTGCTAACCCGATGGCCCGGCTGCGCTCGCTCGCAGAATTCATTTCTGCTATCATTTCCCCCAGTCTCGGATTTCACTGGCACGAGCAAAACCTTGGGCTGCATGAGAAAAGGCTTTGAAATGGTGCCTAATTGACTTGGGCCTGGTTCAGGATATAGTACACCACACAAACCACCATAACATCAATCAGAGGCACAGAGGATGTCCCCACGTTTGGCTTAAACTACAGGGTATTTCCTTTGCCGAAAGCATTTTAATCACGCTTAAGTATAGGTTTGCCGTGGCAAAAAAGACAGACCTATTCCAGTTGCTGATTTTTCCCACAGAAGGAAACTTCTGTCAGGCATCCCAGGAAACGGCCCTGCGTTCGTTGCACCAACTGCACTGACTTCACCAGCCTTATCGTGCCTCTCCTCTTTTTACTCCCACAAAAAGTCGTGTTTCCGTGGTCTGCAAGAGGAA